>JAJTUR010000018.1:0-665193 GCA_021399475.1 Hyaloscypha finlandica
CAAAACCTCCACAACCTCCTCAACCACGTTCAATTATTTTCACCCCACCTCCCCCTCCTCCATCCCTCCGTAATGCTAACACTACCACTCCCTCCCTCGTAAATCGTTATCCTATCGCTCCGCCCAGTCATCAATCATTTAGTTATATTCAGCTGTCGAAAGGTTCGGATCTTCTGATGCCATCGACATTTAGTCTCAAGCTGGAGTCTTGTCTGACCAGATTCGGTGGGCGCGACAGCACCTATCAGCCATCAGAGAGCAAAGACGGTATTTCGCTCAACCACATGAAAAGAGAGGAGGCAGGTTTGGGGTATCAATGCATGTTCCCCATGCAAGTGGCGCTGAGACATGCGGTCTCGAACCTGATCATCATCCGCAACACCCTCACGCATCACACAGACACTGCAGTCGCATTGTTTCTTAATCTTGCTCCAACGCATAACTTCGTCATCTTCGGTTCTGAGATAATGCTGCGGGAGCTCAATGTTTTCGAAGGAGCCTGGGAGAGAATTTACTGGCAGTGAGGAGTGGGACCTGAAACGGAATGTTATATTGTTACATGAATCCCCAGATGCAGAATGAATCTAAGGGCCAAGGGAGGGAAAGAATGATCGAAAAGGAGATAGAACACAGGAGATGCAATATATGGCCAGATGCTTAGGATCGTGAGTTTATTACACTACGGCGGCTTGGGATAATATGGCTGGGCTAGTGGGTGACTCCGGGACGCAAAGAAGATCTAAATTCGGGTGGTGATGAAGGGGTCATAATTGGCGGTGGTATTACTGGGATTGACCATATTGCACAAATCTAATCCATCTGGCCTCTTCATACCATTTGTAGTGTTATCATAGAGTGCAGAAACCTATCAAAACAAAGACAAGAACCATCTCAGACTCTCGAAAAGGGGGTGACGATTGTTTGCCAGTCCCCCTCCAATTGTTCCTTACCGCTTTGGCGCAGGATTGCATTGAACGGATACTCCAGAGTCTGCTGTGCATTCATCAAGGTGTCCTTGAGCTCGCTGTCTGGGAGATGTTTCAATGCAGCAGCGGCCAACCCCATTGATCCAATATTCAGGTAAATCAATGCCTCAATCTAGTGTGTGTATTAGCGTGGGCTGCGGCATGAGAATAATGGTCAATTACCTGATGTTGCAAGTTGGATAAGGCTTTTCAGTTGTAAGAGGCACCATATTGCAAAATGCACTCTGCTTTAGAAGGTCTCAGATCCATTATCTGATTGTATAACTTCACCTTAACAAACATCTATCAATGGTGTCCACAGTTGAACTTATATATAATTCCCAAACCGGCAATCTATCTCCTTGCACCTTATTCAACCTCCTCAACAGAACAAACAGTACTCCCATCATAATCATCCCCAGTTTCATACAGATCCAAAGCCGCATAACCACCCCTCCTCCTCCCCATTCCCAACCCCAACCCCAACCCCACCCCCCTCTGTTCTATAACTACCCCCATCCCTGCCACCACTGAAATCACTACACTCACCACTACCGCAGCCATCCCCGCCCCAATCAGCACACACGTAAGCGCACACTGATGCTCCTCTATGCCCGCAGGTGCCAGCGTGTACCCGTTACTCTCTCTACTCGGTTTGAACCAATTGTCGCCTTCACACCACTCTCTCACAAATGGCATTTGACGAAGCGCATAATAGCCGATGGCTAGAAAAAGGGAGCACGGCGTGCTGGTTTTAAGCAGCAAGGTGTAGTTGGGCGTCGACTTCGCGTTGCCGCTAGCCTGGGCAAGGGAGAGCGCAGAGGAGATGCCGCTTTCGAGGTAGGATAGTGTACACTGAATCGATCATTAGTATACATCTCAAGATTGGAGAAAGGGAGGGGTAGGGGTACGAACGGCGGTGATCAATCCAATGAGCGGCAGCGGAACCGGATCCCGGAGAGCATTATGCCAGTACACGAAGTAACACGCGACGAAGCCGGCCAGTACTAGAGCACCCTGTTGGATAAATCGGAGGAGGAAGAGGATTTGCGTAGCTGCTGCTCCTGAAATAGCTGCTTTGGCCGCCATTGTGAGGGGTGCTGGTGTGAGGAATTGAGTGGTAGTGAAGGATGTCGTTCGGAAGTGGAGCTTGGCGGCAGAATTTCAAAGGCGGTCTGCAATGAGCTTGCCGCGCAGTGGCTTGCGGGCGAAAGCGGCACCCACCTTCAATGTGCCAAGTGAAAGCTGGGCATTGCAAGTATTACCTCTCTGAATATACGCATGCGATATTGTACATCGAAAGTCTACTCCCTGTAAACATCTCGGAAATTCCAGAAAATTAATTCTAGCTCCCCTCCTCTCTAATCAAATGCTCCCATTTAGCTTAGGACATTCAAATTGAGCTTTTTCTGTCCACCTGGAGAGTAGGCTGGCGCGCAAGAGGCTTTAATGAGATTCGAAGGCTTCTTTCTGTCAAATGGCTATTCGGGGGGCTGTACAATATATTGGGTGAAATTTAAGTATTATTACAAAATCTATCAGGGAATATTTCATCAAGAGGCGAGAAACATCGCATCACCAACCTTACTGTGCAAGAACAAGAAGTCACATTTCAGACATTTATAGTTATGAGAATCTTGGTATCCATTTAGTAATACCAAATCAAGCTACTGATTATACAATATAACCAAAAAGCCTTTCCAAATGACTCCCGCCAACCATTTTTTTTGTAATTGCGTACCACTGAATTCTCCGCTCTAAAAATCCATAAACATATCCAGAACCAAAGAACCCATGATAGGGCAAATGGCTACCCAGAACTCGGTATTTCCCAAAAGAAATTTATACAATGTTACAACTTGAGTCGACTTGTGCTTGTCCTCGACTCGTCAGAGGACAGACTTGAGCGACTCTGTAAGCGAATGCCCTCGGGCCTCGCTTAATTCTCAGGGGTAAAGATGTCGATGCACCCCCTCTGAATTTCTCTCGAATCCGTAATTCCCTAAGTAAAATAAGTAATGCGAGCTCACATGAGCATCACAAATGGGCGACCCTTGATTCTGACTATCGAGGGAGAAGGAGTAGGAGTGAGCGTTGGTCGTGGAGGCAATGTGCTCGAAGCCGTCGTAAGGTTTGCAATGGGCTCAATAGTACCCGTTGAAGATAGCTTCCTCTCTTGAAGCTGTCTCGCCTTCACCTTTGGATTACTCGAAGCAAAGCGATCGTTGATACCCATACACAACGCCGTAACCTGGCTATTGATATCATCCACCTCGATCAAATTCGGGTACGAAGTCTTGCTCATCGCGGGCCACAAAGTTGAGAATAGCTTGCGGTGCGCGCGCACCGCTTGTCCAATGATGCTGTTCCCCTTGTTGGCAATATCGAGGTTCTTCGCAAGGCCGACAGTGATGGTCCAGGTGCTGCGTTGCATCATGGATTGGCTTGCAACGCGCATGCTGTGCAGCTTAGAAACTTGGTCGGTGGCCAGGTGGTCCGGGTTATCGGTGTCGGAGTAGGTGCCTTCAAAAGGGAGACGGGAATCTTGGATGAAGGCGGAGAGAGGGATGACTTTGTACTCGCTGATTGTTTGGCGTGGGAGGGGAGCGTGACCAGGAATTCGGACCAAGACGGCGGATTTGGAGCCAGGTTGGATGAAGGTCGAGAGGGGGACAGAGGTGTAGTCCTGAGGTGGGTTGCCCACCGTCCAAAGGTCGTTGATCTCGGCCAAAGCTTCATACAAATACTCCCACTTTTCTATTGAGAGTTTCCACTCGGTTCCCCAGTACTTAATGTCGCCCATTTCGTGGCTTAAATCGAGGATAATGAGCTCGCCCTCGTGTTTGGATGTGAAGCTATTGATGTCAGCAACAATGTCCGCGATCTTACGACCCTTGGCGCCGACAACATCAGCACCGATCAGTTTCATAAACCAGTTACTCCAAGTTTCGCTGAAATGCCCGGTGTGGAAGCCGCCATCTGAATGAACTGGGCGAATGTCGAACCATCTCGCGCCGTCTATCAATTGCCCGCCTATGGGTTTCGACTGCGTTTGTGTATTGTGTTTTATCCCGCCCCACTCTTGGGTGATTTCAGACATCCCAGCGTCGTGGCTGGCGGGAAGTGAAATCTCTCTCAATGTCTTTGGTCCGATCGTTGAAAGTGTAGCCTGCATCCAACCAGGTGGAGGATTGGACGAGACGTATGGTTTGGTTCCATCTCCGGAGAGAATGAAAGACACACCTCCATCATGCTCAAAGCCAAGGGGGATGAGCGAGTTTTCCGGATTGTTAAGAGAAGAGAGATTGTCTAGATATTGAATCTGGAGATCCTTTCCTGCCGATTGTGTTGCCTTCAGTTGGAACGCTTCTTTCCTAGGGCTTCCCACTAGTTCGTAGGTTGCCTCTGCTGCACAATCGCCGATGTCTCCACGATGGTACCACCACTCAAGGTACTGTTCATGGCTCTCCCCGGCTGGGATGAGTGCTGCCGGTTGCCAGTCCATCTGATAAGAGTGGGAGTATGTTAATTTCCAGTCGTACGGCGAAGCATTGATGAGGGTCACATAGCCACCAGGGCCAGCTGCCACCAAAGGCAAGAGGGTACTGACACCGAGGAGAAGAAAAACAACTTCGTTTCGGAAATGCATGGTGCAATACAATTCCCCAGGAATCGGATATGGCGAAGCACTTTTGGAAGAATGAGTTGGCGTCTGTGAGGGGTTGCTTGATTGAAGAAGTAGGTAGGGAGAACAAAGATATTGTGCTTGAAGATAAAGAGTTCGCGAGAACAATAGACTGATCGCGGTTGAATTTCTTTGCAGTGAGAAAGAAATTCAGTGAGAACAAAGTAGAATATTGAGAGGGCAGTCAAGAATAGAATTGGACGAAGTACCAACCTGGCCAGTCCGTTTTGATACAACCAGATACTATGACGAAGCCAAAGGCAAAAAAGTCGGCCTAGTCAGTCAGTTTTGAAAGAACAAGGCTCCAAGAACAATTCTGGATCAACAAGCTAAAGCGAGGAAGAGCCTTGAACCAAACTGAATCTAAAGGTTGTATTCCACTTGCAGTTAGACTGCAGATATAAAAACCAGATATTAAAACCATCTGAAAGAACTTTGGCTCTCCATTGCGGAATGATCATAGTCATGCAAGAGCAAAGCGAGTCCTCATCCATACCAAATTCCCCAGTCGCATTTCAAATTTCCTATCGCTTAATTTGTGAAGTTACGAATTCGACGTGCAGTGTTCTGGTCCATATTCAAATCTGGTACGCTGCGGCATTGGCCGGCACGACCTAGATCTTCTCAAAAATGGCTTCGATCTTTTGAGCCAAGATTCTATTTCTAGCCTTACTAGAAAAACTATATCGTTTCAAAGTGGTATTATGCTGTCCTAGGTGGGCAAGTCCATGAAGACTATACATTGGGGCTGGCGCCGTGTAGTTCAGAAATGAAGTCATCGAGGGAAAACCCCAAAGAGAGCAAGAACTCTTTCACCAGAAGAATACCACTGCGGCATCCAACGACAAAGGCAAATTTTTTTATCGACCGTAAAATAATTTAATGCCCGTAAATCGAGCAGATCAGGGAGTTGGATTGAGGGTAAAAGAGTTGATGAAAGCTAGCTAGAAAAGAGTTTCAAGTGAAGTGTGGAAGCTCTGGGATATTGGTGCATAGAACCTGACTAAGCGGAGCGATCGCGCCACGCCCAATCAAATGATCGTACTGCAACATGATTCATTTTTGTCAAGTCCAGGAAACAGTACCCCATGGATCACGTGACTGCAACGACACCTGGCAGGGAACTCCATTCGTCGTTGACAGCGAGGGTGGGTACAAGTTAAAGACAATGTTGGACGATCAACTGGAGTAAATCCATACTCTAGTCACGCTCAATATCTTGAACTCCTGACTCGGACCCCCTGCTCGGAGAGGCACTGGCCTCCAATTTTGACTTTTGACTAAGAAGCAAAACAAGGCAGTTTTAACTTCAGCCGACAAGCAACCTTAAACCGAAAAAGGAGCGGTTCCCGGATGTCGAGTCATTTCAGTCCGCCACGAGACTTATTTCTGGAGCCTTTCTGAATCGTGCCTGATGTTTTCATCCACAGGACCTTCGGACCTTCCCTCCGAGAACATTGTTTTGTGATCATTTAGTTTCATTTGACTTTGATCGTCTCTATCCCTCCCCGGGAGGCAAAGTCGTTCCACTTGCTTCCCAGGTTCTGGGTCTAATTGATCTCATGATTGAACTTGATTCTCAATCTGTCAAGTCAGGCAAGAGGGCGGTGCCTCTCTTGGCCTTATCAAAACTCAAAGATACTTTCCGCACAAGCGCCTTTCTGAGAATTTTCAAACCCATCCTTGATCGGTGGCGGGCTCTCTTGGTATTCAGCTCCGAGTGATTCGTAAGATCGGTAGTCTTGGGCTCGCATGATATTCGGTGTGCTCAATGCCGGGTTGCATCAGCCTGCTCGCGGGTGAACGAGGTCAACCTATTTGACCGAGGACTGCTACCTGGATCTGTATGAAGCCAGTTCATCACCGGTGATGTGAGACGCACATCTGGCGGAAAATGATACAGCATACCCGAGGTTTCCGTCTTGCTGGTCAAACAAACGACTCAGAATTTGGATGCTTGGACGCGGAGATATGTCGATTTTGGGAATAGGTGTGGCTTATCTACTATGTATAGGTCATGCATAGCGGGGCATCGGAGAATTGCTTGGGAGAGCATCGCCGGGAGGCTTTTTGTAAGAGCCGCTGTAACAACTAAAATACTTCTTTTGGAGCAATAATGGCCGGACATTGGACGCGGATGACGAAAATTCCCGAAAAGTGGTCTGGTGGAGAAGTGGCAGGATAGAATTTTGTTTTCCTTGAAAAACTTCGTGCTGCCCCAGAAAGATGAGGGGAGGTGGGGTGCAGCGAAGCAAAGATATGGAGACTTGTGGCGCATGTAGATCCTAAATTCCCCGGACATTCATGGCCTTGATGGTCGCAGCAGAGGCCCACGATATTGCAGGTGCGCGGGCTAGGGGAGTAGGCAAGGGATTGTAGCTTCAGACAAGCGCGGCGGGTGCGGACAAATGCGGTAGAAGAATAGCTGTGCTTGGATCGCAGGTTTCGAAATTGAGCACGCCGTAGGCTAATAATAATAATAATCGATCTCACGAGGTCAAGCGTACGTGGAAACTGAATTGTGCTAAACAGAGGCATTCCCGGCATGCTGGATCGCGGCTAAAGACGAGATTGGAGGGACATCTGGGATAATTGAGCCGCGAAGAGAGAGATTTCTGAGGCCAGCCGCCTGCCAAAGGAATTGAGCTTCAGCCTCCAGCTTTTGCAAAGTCAGAGGGATTGCATGACAGCCGCGGAAAATGCGTGCCGGAACTCTGTTCGGTGGAGGAGGAGGAGGAGGAGGAGGAGGCGGCGGCGTGGATGTTTGTGGATGGAAGGGTACCACAGTAAGGGTGGATCTTGCCGAGGAGAGTCCGTCTGAACACTGTCTTGTGTGCTTGCAGCGGCACACACTAGCCACAGTGAGTGAAGCGCGACGACTGCAGACACAGGACTGTGGAAGACAACGGCCTGCAGGTGCTGCAGCCTGCAGTTGCTGCTGCTAATGTTGCCGAAGCCCCAACCAGTCGGTTGGGCTCCTCCTTCAGCCTGATCTGCATTGACTTCAGGCGCCTTGAGATGCGATTTGGCGCTTCGTACAGGGCCTCCGCTGCCTGCAGTAGCGCTTCCAAGGCTTGGCTTGGCCAGCCTCGCTAGCGGGCCAGCTCCTGACGTCCCTTACTCCGTGTTCATGCTCTGTCGATGTCGACGTCGAGGGACAACACCGTGCCGACAATTTTGTTTGGATCGGGGAGGGATACGGGCCTGAGCGCGAGCGTGCTGAACCCGAAGACCAGTTTTGCAGTTGACTCTGATACGGCCCCCCCTCCTCTTGGCCAGACTATCGCCGAAGCCATCACCGAGGTATGGAAGCTGCCCCATATGCTCGACCCCTGACTTTCCCATAACGCCCACTCAGAAAGCAGCAGCTTCCACAGAGCGTTTGATCCCAAGTGCAGCGTTGCATCTGTTTGCTCCGCACTTCAGGAAGGTCGTGCGTCGTCGCCCTATTCCCGAAGTCTCAAGTTGCCTTCCCGGCGCGGCTATCGTCATTGATTGAGCCCACTGTTGCCACTTACAGTAGACACGGGTGCATACGGCCCACTACTGTAGTTGGCTGACCCGGTGAGTCTGGGATTTTCTCCGTTGCCTGTGGGTTCCTGTGGCGATCTTTCATCTCTTGCGAAGAAAGAAAACAAATATGCGGCGTTCCTCCTCCCAGGTGCAGAGTTGTACTTGGCAACCCAGTTATATTATCTGCTGCAGCCGTCTCGTCCAGGGCACACAACCACCATTCAGCTCGGCCATTACCATCCCTTCCCTGCTCGTCTGTTGCTTATTATTCCTTACTCGGGCACATATTGACCGCTTCTTTAAATACCCCTTCCCCGCAATGCATTTCAAATATATTTCAAACCTTCTCGTTTCGAAGCCCTTGAACTTTAACGACATCAACACTATATTCATCCCTAGTCACGCTACTTTATCCTTATCTTCAATAAGTATGGGTGTCAGCAATGGGGGTACAAGAACCCAGCCATCCCCGGCGATCACAACTGTTGCGCAAGCACTTGAAATTGCGAGGGACAGCCCCGAGGGCGCGCGAGATCCTACAGTTATAAGCCTTCTAGAAATCGCACTGACGGACATATGGAAGAAGATTGAAGCCCGCCCAACGTCTTATGTGATGACACGAGACGAATTCGCTGTATTCAATTATTTCCAGGGCCGGTTTGCAGGGCAGGAATTGGCCGCAGCAGCGCGAAAACGATACTGGGATAATCTGGAACTTTAACACGGACAGTAACCCGGCGCAAGTACTTGGAAAGCAATCGCGGCACGAGCTGCGCCAGTGTCTCTGTTCATATCGAACAGTACAAGCAATAACGCCTCAGGGTTCCCACGATGCCTCCGCCAAACGATTACAAGTTTGACGAATCCAAATTCTTTGAAATTGATGACGTCGAGGACATAACAACCGCTGGCTTCATGGATATGGGAGCGGAAAAGGAACGGCTTCTAATTACTACAGAGAAGAGGCCAGCTTTTTATCGAAAATACTTCGCTTGTGAATGCATTTCTAAGACCTTGTTTGCTGTCGTTGCGGCATCGTGTATTGCTCTGGCCTGGATACTCCACGATTGCTTGCCATCCAAAAGTTCACCTCACCAAAATCTGGTGTCTTCAACTTTTCTTCTTGTCAAAGATGCAGTCTCAGCTTCGACTTCGGGCGTCACCGTGGATTTCCAAGTCTACCAACCAGTATATACTCCCTCTGGAGCAACAGCCGAGACCACTCAGGCCAATGGATCAGAAAATACCACAGTAGTCGCTCAAACGAGTGCTACCAGTTCCTGTCAGGTTCTATTGATGCAGCACACCTTTGCGTTTAGCTATGGGATCCCATTTGTTGGTTAGTGGTGACACATTGTTTATTTGACTTGCCTAACATTCTTGATAGGAGCCTACACACCACCCAAATGCAAGTTCAACAGGGTCACAATGAATTTTACAGTTACCTCCAAAGGTCGTCAATTTGACAGATTGGCGTTGATGTATTTCAATGACACTGAAGTGTGGCGTACTTCCACCGCCGAACCAACAGCTAGTGGTATCCGCTGGGAATACATCAAGGACATGACCGAGTTCATGTATTTCTGGGAATCACCCCAGAAGCTGATTTTCGACCTTGGAAATCTTATTGACGCCACTTATACTGGCCCTTTCAACACCACACTGACAGCCACATTCTTTACTGCTCAAGAGACAGTCGACACTGCGGATCTGATTCTTCCGATCTCAGCAAGGCAAGGCTCAGCAAACGCAGCGAGTGTCTTCATGCTGCCAAGCTTCAATGCAAGCAATACTATAAGCTTTCCCCGGAATGCCAACCGTGCAGTCTTCTCAGTATCTGCTTGCGGACAATCTACGGAGGAATTCTGGTGGAGCAATGTCTTGCAATCGAATATCAACACGTTCGTTCCCTACGATGGCACTCTTTACGGCTACTCTCCGTTCCGTGAAGTGCAGGTATTGATCGATGGACAACTTGCTGGAGTACAGTGGCCATTCCCAATCGTTTTCACTGGTGGAGTAGTGCCTGGATTGTGGAGACCCATTGTCGGTATCGATGCTTTCGACCTGAGAGAACACGAGATTGACATCACGCCCTGGCTCCCGCTTCTCTCTGATGGAGAGCAACACACTTTTGAGATCCGAGTAGCAGGTATCATTGACGATGGAAAGAGGAGTGGCTATCTCACACCAACCGTCGGCAGCAGCTGGTACGTGACGGGAAAGATCTTCCTTTGGCTCGACGGAGAGCACTCCATCACCACGGGATACAAACCCAACGTTTACGAACCAGCGCCCCTGATCAGCCTCTCCCAATCATACACGCAGAACGTCACCGGTGCCAACCAGACTCTCACTTACACAACCAACGTGAACCGGTACCTTTCCATCTCATCTTACGTCCAAACTCAACACGGCCCACCTCGCCTCGCCTCCTGGACGCAAAACCTCACCGTGACAAATTGGGGCCAATACACAGACGCCGGCGCCGTGCAAACGAACCGGCAAAACACCATGGGCGTTGACCAATCCCAAGGAGGGACCTTTTACAAGGCCTCCTATTCATACCCCTTGTGGGCTAACTCGAGCTTCATCGTGGAACCCAGCGGCAACTTCACCCTTCAAGCAACGCTCATCCGTGGTCTAAATCTAGACATTCAAGGCACGCCTGTCTTCCCCACCGGTCTGCAGCCCTTCCAGCACATCGACCGCAGCGCCCCGCTCGTCTCAGGCTTCTCGGGCACCTCGCTCAAAACGATGCAAAATGGCTCTGCGTACTACTTTGCCAGTCCGAGCGCGAATGTCAGTTTCACGCACGGAAGCACCGCCCAGGACTTCACCTTCAGCGGCATCGATACCAGCAACGGCGTCACAGATACTGAGCTGTATTATAGGAGTGTGGAAGCTGCGAACGGGACGATTGTGAGGGATAAGGAGAATATTGTGGGCATGGAGATTGGGAATTACGGGTATCCGCTTTATGCGGTGCCTCATGGGATGTCGGTGCACGGAGTTATGACTCCGAAGGCGGCTCTAGGAAGAGGTCCTGGGAATCCAAAGCAGCAACTTATCCAGGGGGAGGGAAGTTGATGGGTGTAACGAATACATAGAAGGCTTGTTAATTTTCTTGTCATTCTCTAAAACCATTCAAAGAGATATTTGGTGGGGAACATGTGGAGGGGAACATGCATATTCATTTCGGAGAGAGTATCTTCCGACATGGATTTATTATCCGTACATAATTGACGGGGAATTGAGAAGACTACAAGGACACCGAAACTTTGAACGTTGTGTATAAGGGCTTTCCAATGTAGAATGTGCTTGCAGTAATGTCTTTCTGGGGTAATGTGCTTGGGACATGGGCAGGAAGATTTTAGGAACGAATAATCTTCCCTTGACACTCCAAGGACGGAGACTCCTCCAAAACATGCCCGTTCAGACAAAATGATCGATTTGAAGGAAGATAGTGCACAATCGAGCAGCGGGCCATATCACCCCCCACCACTTTCAGCACTTCACGAAACAAGCACCCTTTCGTAGGCAATGATCGATGTTCTTATTCCACGATCATTTCGAAAATGCTAGACCCTTATCTGACGAGCCATGCACCCTGCAAATGTAACACCATTCCCATGTGCCCCAAATCTCAATCCATCTGCCCCATGCTGCTGTCCTCTACGATCTAGGCTTCTCCTTCTTCTCCTTCCACAGCGCAGACAGACCAACACCAGAGACCTTGACGACCTTGAATCGAACACCGGGGATATCACCCTTCGCCTTACCCTTACGACCGAATCCAGCGAGCAGGACCTCGTCGTTCTCGTCTACGAAGTTGAGACAACCATCGTTGGGAACTATATCTCATCAGCCATTGTCCTCATCCATCCCATCTCATCCTCAGCTCCCCAAATTCCCAATCCATTCTTAAAATCCTGGGGAAATTTTTGTGCCGAACTCACCGAAAGCAGTAACCTTCTTTCCATTCTTAATCAATTGCACACGCACACACTTCCGAATCGCAGAATTGGGCTGCTTGGCCTCGACACCGACCTTCTCAAGAACTATTCCCTTGGCGTGAGACGAGCCTCCGAAGGGCGAAGACTTGAATGCCGTTCCCAGCGCCCGCTTCTTGTACGAGAGATCGGCCCAGCGCTGCTCGCGACGGTGGTTTTGCAGCTTGCGGGCGGCGTTGAGTCCACGGGGCTTTCCTTTACCCATGATTGCTGCCAAATGTCACGTTAGAGAGGATACCGGACGGGATTGAGGGGTGAGGGGACGGCATACCGGTTTATGGCGATATGGGTGCTGAAAGGTTTGAAGTTGGCGTTGTCGTCGAGGTGGGAGAAATCGGCTCGAATTTTGGAGTTTCCTCCAAGTGGTGCGGGCTTAAGCGAAGACATCACATGACACCGGAATTTCGTTTCGCCGATGGAGGTTGAGAAGCCGATCGTGAAATCGTGCATTTCGCATTTCGCGTCTCCCTGTAAGAACGCCATGTTATCATGTCTTCCTCGCCGAAAACAAAAGCCAAACAACTCCGCGAGCCGCCACCGTCCCTATTCCTCGGTCCTCCCTCTCAAAATGCCTCTCACGTCTCCCTCCCAGGCGTAGTTCCAGCTCCCCCTCCTCCTAACCCCTCCAACCTAAACCCCACAAGAGCACCTCTCATCCGCCAACGCTCCCAGCGTTTAGCCCAGCGCGATGGCCCTGCAGACGCAGCTCCCGGATCCTCTCTCCCCAGAACCGCACTCCCCCGACAGCAGCAGGATTCAGAAGGGAAGAAGCAAGCTGATAGAACGGATGCGTTATGGGCGGAGATGCAGAGCACGCTGGAGGAGGTGGAGCTCAGTGCTGTGAATGGGACGCATGTATTTGGCCCGGATCATGGGAAGGCATTGGAGGGGCTACGGGCTGCTCAGATTGAATTGGCGCAGGCTTGGGCGAGGAGTGAGGCAGATGATGCGGTTGAGAATGCGGATAAGGAGAGCAAAGGGTTGAGTGTGGAGAAGGCGATGCCATTGGGGAGTGAGGGCGGGAAGAGCGTCTTGGATACGGTGGGGAGTACGGTCCCTAGCGGGAGCGGGAGGCCGGGGAGTAGTGGTGCTCCTGTTGGAGTGGCTGAGAGACTTGGGAGTGAGCTGGAGAAGGAGACAGAGGCTGATATTATCCTGGCCAGGAAAAGGAGAGAAGCTAATGATAGGTATTTCCAGAGGGTTAATGAGGGGGTGTTGGATGTCGTTGCCAAGCTGGAGGAAGTGGCTAATGCTATGAAGGCAGTGGAGCAAGAGAGCAGGGATATCTGGGGAGAGAACGAGAGTGCCAGGACGAGCCTTCATGAGTGAGATCTCGTTTGCATTCAGCATTGCGTTGGCGTTCAGCGATTGATACCAAAAGATTTGATGTTTTTGATGTATTATATGTGCATGAAGCACGCACTTCTTAATGCATTCCGTATCAGCACGCCCTTCCGTGCTCTTGCTTCACCGTTTGCCTCGTGAAGTGTGGTATAAAATTCCAATGCCCTGAACTCCCGCCCGAAATCATGTCCTTATGCGCCAATGAACAACCGGACCTTCATTAATCAGCCTTTTGAGAACCAAAGGTAAGATAGGAAGTAAGACTTACAGCAAAGATCACACAACAAATACTTATGTACAGACTCAATCGTTCCCCTATCCTCGCGCATTTCCAGAATATACCCCACATCGCTCTGCAATCATCAGCAATTATCGCCAAGACTTCACAGTAAAGTTATTTTCACGTACGAGCCCTTTTTCCGGTCCATAAACGCAGGGAAGAGTTGATGGCAGTATGCGCTGGTGCAGATGAGGAGAAGCAGCACCAACAGGGCTGACTGGAAGTTGAAGAGTGCAGACTACAAGAAAGTTAGCTTTCTGGGATAATCATCGTTGGATTTGTCCCGGCTTTTACACACCATGTTTGCTTTCTGGTCGTTGACCACACAATAGAATAATGCCAAAGTGAAAACTGTCAAGGTCTAGTTACCAGATTGACATTTTGGAAGTCGCGGCCGCCTTGCTAGTGCCAAATGGAAGAAAGTGTCTCCGAGCCGAGGTTTTGCCGTCAATGTCTTGAAAGCCCCAGGGACATTTCAGGTACCACAAATCTACAACTACATCTGAGACATTGTCACACTTCAACATTTGAGCTGCTCGATCTCTAGCTCTTCCTTGGCTGACTTGCCTTATTTCACATTTTCAGCACACGCTGGCCTTGGTCTGCCTGACCAGACCATCTTCTTGAAGTCACCCTCCCTCATTTCAGCGCATCACCACAACCACCATGGAACCCAGAGCGCGAGTCGGAAAGAATCGAGGACAGCAGAGCTTCACAGATCTAGAGCGTGCGTTATCTGCTCTCTCCTGCTTTCCAAGTCTAATACTCTCCAGTCCAGCACTTCCTTTTCGCTCACGGCGATGTCCCCCAGTCCCTCGACGGCACCAAAAAAGTCCTCGACGAGCTAATCACCGACTTCATCACCGAACTGTGCTTCGAAGCCCACAGATCCGCAAGTCTCGCCGGCCGTCAAAAGATCAAGCTCGACGACATTAGATTTGCGTGCCGGAAGAATCCGATCTATCTGGGTAGGATTGAGGAGATGTTGGAGAAGAAGAAGGATATCGATTCAACGAGAAAGATTGTGAATCCTGATGATGACAAACTTGCGAAGTCGGCTGTAAAGGCGATGGAGGAGGAGTTGAACGAAGCTGATGATGATGTTGATATGCATTTGGGTGGTAAGCTGGGCAAGAGCTTTGGCAAAGGAGGACAGGGAGCCGGTTCACGTAGGTGATCACCTTGTTGGATTACCCTACGTAGGATCCAGACGACGGATCTCAACATTTCCTGGAGCTACCCATCATAATTCGATTTCCGAAATCACGCGATGAAGGAGATTATGGGACGGCACTATTGGGCACAAAGAGCGTGTGTTACATTTCAAGGCGTATTGGGGGGATAAGCATTATGGAGGCGTTTGGGCGTGGGAAATTTGCTTTGATACCCAGCTGTAGGCAGCATTCATCACCAAAATCGATGAATTCAGAAGAAATTCCAGACCGAAGGAGAACCCCAGGTTTGACGTGACATCCTGGGGCAGCGGATCCACGTTTCCCAAGCGGTCTCAGCCGTCGACCCTAGTCACCGACAGCCAAAGCTGTTCAAACATCTCGATCTCGAATTTTCCGACGAGCAGACGACATCTTTAACCCCGAAAATGACCTGTGCCCTCGCCCAATCGGTAAGCCTTCCCCTCTATCCGCACCTATGATCGGAACCCCATCATGCACCCAGACCCTGCAGCACACTTCACTGAAGGTCATGTGCCAACGCAATCCTTCAGCCCCTTCAGCCCTCCAACTCTCTCTCCATAATCAACAATTGGTCCAACGATCCAAAACACCGTAACACAAAGACAACGAGGCAAGGCCCGTGAGTTATCCGTTTCTCTATTCGGTTCCGTATTTGTGTCTGTAACGGTCCCAAGGATTTCAGGCTGCACGCCACTTTGACATGGCCGGCCAGCGTCATCTTTAGGTCTTGACTAAGGGTCAAGTGCCCCACTGCGGGCAAGACTCTTGCTTGCTCCCGGACATCCCACCATTCTGGACTGGGTCTTGCAGTCTGTATTTCAATAGGCGGGCCACCGTAAGTTTTGCCTGCTACCTCCGATTTCTGCAGAGACTGCAGACAGATGTACGTACCTGAATCAGGCTGCACCACTATCCCCACTTCTGTTCTCTCAAGACTTCCGTCTCATATTGTTATATGTCTTGTTAGCTATTCTCATCTATCTGTGACTACATACGTACTCTTGCTTGCAATGAATCCAAGCAACTATGTCACCATACACCCCGCTGCCCCAAACACCAACCTCCAAGCACGCCTTCGATGACGAAGAAGACACCCTCCACAACACCCCCTCTAACCTCGATCTCGCCCTGAATGGAAGCACAACCCGCAAAGCAGGGGACAACTCCCTCCTCGACCCGGAGTCCTTTAGAAGGCTATCGATAAGCACTATCTCCTCCATGGGTCGCCCACGAAGTGTATCCCCCTACCCATACACCACCCCGCTCTCCTCCAAACCAACCACCTTCCTCTCCCGCACCAAGCAAACCCTCAACTCCTTCTGGCACCAAAACCAAGGCCTCTTCTACGTAACCTTCTCCCAGCTCTTCGGCGCTTCCATGAACGTAGCAGCCCGCCTCCTAGAGCTAGAAGGCGACGGCATGCGGCCCATCCAACTCCTATTCGTGAGACAAGGGTTAACGACGGTACTGTGTACGGTGTATATGTGGTGGGCTCGGGTTCCTGATTTCCCGTTGGGTGCGAAAGGGTTGAGGAGGCTGCTTGTTGCTCGGGCGTGCTCGGGGTTCTTTGGGATTTATGGGATGTATTGTAAGCCAAAGCCGTCTCTCTCCCCGTCGTCCCCATTCCCGTCGATCCGAGACTTTGAAAAGGGGAAAAAGGGCTAATACAATATTTTTCTTCTTCAGACTCACTGCAATACCTCCCCGTCGCCGACGCAGTGGTTATCACGTTCCTGGCTCCGTCCGTGGCAAGCTACGGCTGCTACCTCTTCCTGCGCGAGCCCTTCCCCAGATCAGCACAATACGCCTCCCTGATCTCGCTCATCGGCGTGGTTCTCATCGCGCGCCCTACATCCTTCTTCTCCGCTCACTCCTCCCCCCTTCCCCTGCCTTCCAACTCAACAATCACAGCTGAAGGACAAGAAGCCTACGACTCCTCCTTCCCCGTCCCGACTTCAGGACAGCGCCTCTCCGCCGTCGCAGTAGCCATGGTCGGGGTCCTCGGAGCAGCAGGAGCATTCACCTCCATCCGCTGGATAGGCAACCAAGCGCACCCGCTCATTTCCGTAAACTACTTCTCCATCTTCTGCACCATCGTCTCCGGCGCCGTGCTCTCCCTCTCGAAGCCGCTGCAGCTCTCCGACTCCCTCTCCTTCGTGCTGCCCAACGGCCCGCGCCAGTGGTTCCTCATCCTGTTCCTGGGCAGCTGTGGGTTTATCATGCAGTATTTACTGACGAGAGGCCTGGCGGTAGGCGGGAGAGGGAATGGTGCGCGCGCCACGAACATGATTTATACGAACATGTTGTTTGCGCTGGCGCTGGACAAGATTGTTTTTGGGCAGAGTCCCGGGTGGTGGAGTTTAGGGGGAAGCGGATTGATTCTCGGGAGTGCGGTGTTTGTTGCTGTCAAAAAGGGGCAGGCAGGCGAGACGAATGCGGGTGTTAGGGGGAGGGATGAGGAGGCGGGAAGTGGTGGGGGAGAGGAGGAGATGGCGATGTTGGGTGGGGGAGCGGACTTGGATGATGAGGAAGTGGAAGAACAGGGGGCGGGGACCCGCGTGGAGGTCGAATTGCGTGATTTTCCTCCGCGGGGTAACAGTACCGCGTGAGGGCAAAGGAAATTTTTCGCGGGGCTGAAACACAATTCAGCCTTGTAAGGGAATTGTCGTATGAGGCATTTGTAAGGTGTTTTGAGGGCGTTTTGGATGTCGGTCATAGGACTTAGTCTTTGGTATCGGATAGAGCGGAGTTGGAGCATCTCCTCCCGCAGAAGAATTACCTCGTGATTTATAATTTAATAACCATTTATGAGAAATTTGAAAAGCGGAAGCTTTGAAATCGTGTTGGTGGGGGTTGAAACATGTTTAGTGAACTTTGCTCGGTATGGAGACCTCCTGACCCTCGATTTGCTTGTTCAAAGCCTACACTCGACTTTGTTACGTATCGATATACGGCTCGCAGCCAAGCAGAAGTCATTGCATTCGCACTTGCAGTAATCAACGAATGTCATTCTGAAGGTAATCTAAGCAAAACAATCGAGACAACCATCTTCGATTTTTGAAGCCGCAGCCCCTCCGGACAAGAGGGTATTGATTATCATCTGATCGCCTGGACATAATCCAGCAGGCTGCGATAGGTACTCGGTGTCCAGAAGTCTCCAAGCGTACGAAAAAGTTGAGGCTTCTGGATTTTGCACGGAAGGGTTCTTCCTGGAAGCATCCTAGCTGGCCTGGATGAAAGGCAAACGTTTGGAATGAGGCGAGATGGCAAGGTTGTTGTAGCTCATGACTGGCTTCTAATGCCGCCGATCCATTATAGAGCGGCCGAGTAATGATGCACTGGCAACAAGCAAATCCAAAGGTTGATTGTTGAGGCGTTGAGGGTGCAGTAGCTTCCCGATATTGACACTGCACATTCAGTCAAGAGACAGCCTCATAATTGAAAATACTAGAGACATGCATAGCCGTGAAGTCAACACTGGCCAGCTACTTACCGAATCGTCTACCGCGCGGGAGATCGTCCATATTCACACCAAGGTGTCTTCTCCGAATTTGGTCAGCGCTAGTTAATTTGAAGCAGAGAAACCGGGCCCATTACTACGTACAGGGTGCTTTAAATGTTAACCAGTATTTAACTGCATACAGCGAGAAAGGCTGAAATCAAGACAGGTGATTGGTCAGACCACCCTGAGATTCTAGCTAGTTCGCCGATAAAACCCCTGTAAACAGATGACAATTAACATTTATTTCCACCTGTAGGTTGTAAGCATCCTGACTCGTCGATCCTGGACATATTGAATCTCCTGCGCCCAAGTAGTTTAACCGCTCGGCTCGTCTGGCCCGCTGGGGCCTCAGAGCGGCTCCGCGAGCGAGCCCCTTTTATTCTGACTCGGAACTTGACATCCGAGCACTCGAGATCTCGTCGCCATTCAACAATCGATTGGAGAAATCGGGAGACTTGACCATAAGACAGAAGTAAGGGACGATCGCATTCGGGTGAGGCGTGAATAGGGCTAATTCGGTTGGCTCCCGAGAAAAAGGGGCATCTCGCTTGATGCAGATCATTAGCCAAAGTTCCAAGTTTTGCTCAATGCAAGAGGAACTTTTGTGCTCGGCTCTAATACTTCAAAGCGATCGGCAACTGAGGCAAAGGCCTTTGCCGTTTTGAACCTTTCGTGCACTGTACATTCGTCCGATCCATGTCTACATTGGATGGTTAAATTCAAACTTATTTCACGTGTGGCGCATGGAACGTACCTGTTCAATTCGCCTCGAGAAGAAAAGTGAGGCTACCTGACGACTCACGACAGCTCAATTTCGTGATGTGAAGAAGATTGCTCGCTTGAGCCCTTTCATTGGTTTCAGAACAAATATTGTGAGATGTCAATGAGGATCTAGAACCAATCCAAATGTCGCGCTTAAGAAATTACAACTCAGAATGTTCGAAACCCAGCACACTCGAGGGCGATACAATCCGAGAATGTGATCAAACAAAAGTCCGTTTGCGCTTTGCGGCTCCATTCCACCAACGGAGGTAAGGAACACAAGTCGGGCGCCTGGATGCGACAGACCGTTTGGCGAATGCCAATGGCCAGCCGTCCGTGGGAGTTGAGGGGGTCGTTTGACAGTCTGCGGTGATACGGACTTCCGGAGTAGCACGCCCAAAGGTCCCAGGATGGGCATCGAGGACTCCCATTCTGTGGGAAATCAATGTTTAACCCGCGGGATAAATGGGGTTTTCGGAAATCTGGGTTGTGAATGGCGTCGTTGGGGGCGCGGGTGAGGACACGCCACTTAGCCCAACCAAGAGATCACCTTTTCGCTGAGGGTGTGCAGGAAGGCTCAACATACTCCGTAGAGAAGCAATATGGCATGAGTACGCCCGGTCACAGTGTGCTGGCCAAAAAGCGCGATCGCTCCGGGATTCGGAGGGTGCTTGCAGAGGAGACGTGTAGGTGCAGACTGGACGGCCAGAGGAAAAGCTGGCTCGGTGCGAGGTGAAGTGTTGTTGTCCGTTGCCTTAGCGCAGATCGGGAAGCCTTCGAATTCCTCTGGCTAGGAGGAGACAACTCGAGAGCGGGGGGGGTATCGTTGACTTTATATGTATTTATATATCGACCAAAAACCTGGCAGGAGGATTTTGATTTCGAGGCTGCATACTAGGTATTTTGTTGAATCAGGATTCAAGGATTATTCGAGATTGCCCGCACGTTGAGGGGACTGCGGTCCGCGCGGTCTCAGCCGGGCAAACAGGCGTCGGGGAAACGGCCAGGGGCCAGGGGCCAGGAGCAGGGTGGCCATGCAGCAGCAGGAGTCTGCAGGATACTTTGTCGGTAGCGAGCGAGCTGGGCGCACTGTCAGTGCCCCCGGTGTGGGAAGCAGATGCATGTCGGCAAGGATGACGCCAAGGGTATCAGGGACAGGCCGGACATCAAGGATCGATCGTGGGAGCGAGGAATTGAGGATTGGCTCGTGGGTGATGCTTCATGCTTCATGCGTCATGCTTCGTGCTTCATGCTCATGCTCATGCTCATGCTCGCGTTCAACCGTTGAACGCTGATGCTGGCTCATGCTGGCTGACTCAACGCTCGTTGTCGTCCGGCTTCGCCGTGGCCTCACCACGCAAGCATTGGATGAAGCCATGACGGCGACGAGGCAACAACCGTTACGAGAAGAGTGGCTCTGCTGCATATGCAGGCCGCGATGCAGCCGGTGTTTCTTCTGGAAGACTGGAACGTTTTGCTGAGGTGAGCTGGAGGCCACGGAGAGCGAGGAAGAAGGGGGGCGAAGAGAAGGCGAGTAGGCGACAATAATACAGTAATGACGATTGCAAGGGATCTCAATCCCAATCCCAATCCCAATAATCCCGCCCCTCCCACCTGGCAGCCACTCGCGCACTATTTAAATAGTCGGGATGGCCTCGTCCGCCGCGCTGGAGCGCTGCGCACACAAAGCAAACCACATCGTCCTCGCCCTCGGCCTCGCTGAGCCCTGCCTTTGGCCAGTCTCTTTTACTTGTAATTTGTTTTGCACAACGCTGAGCCTCTCTCTGACCCTCAGTCTGACCCCTATCTTGTTGGCAAGCCCTGGGTCCCCCCCCTCCCCCCCGAAATCCTCGCCCCATGGCGGTTTGTGGCCCGTGTCTTCTCGCAAATGTAATATAAGTTTACACCATCTCGGAGTCTCTCGAGCAGTCCGTACTTGCGACTGCTCCCAGTCATTTTGGATTGCGGTTCAGCCGCCCTGCGCTCCTTCCATTCCTGTCCTGTCTCGTCTCGCTACCCTTTTTTGTAAATACACTTCCCTATCTGCGCATATTTCGGACGCCCTGCCTTTAATACTGCTTTCCTCACCTCTCCTTCATTTCCCAACCTTTTGCGGCGGCTCTTTGTTTTCATTTCCACATCGTGGGTGGCGACACTCGGCCCTTCCAGTCATTTCAATTGGTTGTAGATCGTCCATAGACAAAACCTTGGCTTTTGAATAGAAAAAGAATAGCTACCTATCACGAAGCACAGAATCAGGTATGTGCGCGTCCGCTTTGCAGAAGTGCAAACACTTAAACCCTTTGACCATTGGCGAAGAAGCCGTGCGTGCCTCGAGACGGTCTTTCAAGGTCGAAGAACGAAGTCGTACAATCTGTACCTACCCGCGCTTCTCCCACCCACGAGGACCATTGAAGATCACACAGGCTCCGCTCCTTGTTTGCCCTAAGATATACCCTCGTTGAACCGTCGGATGCTGATATCAATGGCTGGTAGATACACTCATTTGCGCTGTCGAAGCGATCAGCACCTATTTTCTGGGTATTGGCTCGCACAGCCCCAAAACGAACTGAACACGAGATTTCGTGGGTGAAAGGGGTCCACGGCTGGGCTGGGAGGATAATCACCATGGCGGACGCCAGCAAGAGGGATCGGTCGAACAGCATCGCAACGCCGAATGGGCATCCGAGCCCTCCGAACAATGATGGAGGAGCATTGAGGACGCAGCAGGTAGCAGATACCCAAAATATTGAGAGTATGGATTCTCAGTATGGCCTCGACCCACACAAGAACAAGTCTGGAGGTGGTATTTCCGGCCCACGGAATCATAACTTCAACTCGAATACGGCGGACAGGTCTGTAAGCTCGAGCACAAGGGAGCACAGTCCTGCAGTGGAGCCCCCAGTGACGAAAACAACCCTCAGCGAACTCGATGTCAACAAGATTGTTAACAATCCAAAGCTACGGCACGATATCAACTTCGACCCAGATTTACACTTTAGGCCGAATCTTGACGGCGAAAAGGGCCGAAGGAAAACACAACGGGCAAACGATTTCTGGAACACAATGAAAGCGCAGCTTCGAAGCTACATCATGAACCGAGATCAATTCGAAAAGGAGCTTCCAATTGATGGGGAGTGGTGCTTACCTTCTACACTAAAGGCAATTCGAGGGATCCTGGAAACTCTCGTTCCCCAACGAGACCGCGCATCCGTTGAAGATACATTCAATGTTGATTTGCTGATGCAGCAATTTCGAAAAGGAGTAGCTGATCTCGAGAAGCTGGCTCTGTGGCTATCCCAACTCCTCAAATGCCATTGCGCACCAATGCGTGATAACTGGGTCGACGAAATGGTGACCCAACTTAGTAATGGAGATCGAAATGGGGACGTGCAACTACTGGTTGCTGGCATGCAAAATTTGCTTGGAGTATTGGAAGCAATGAAGCTTGTAAGTTTACTATTGAAAGAGAGCCTTCCTCAGTACTAACTCATAATCAGGATGTGGCCAATCATCAGATACGGTGTCTACGACCTCTTTTAATCGAGGACACCGTTCATTTTGAGCAGAAATTTTTTATGAAAAAAATCGCTCTCGGAAGAGTTGACATTGCAGGAGCTCACGCATGGTTCCGTCGAGCTAGCAGCTTGCCTGACATCTTATCGATAGAGGGCACAGCTCATACTCAAGGAAACACGTGGGATTTCATTAAAGCACTCGTCCATCTTATCCTCCCGTCAAGATCTTCTGAAATGGTGCCACACACATTTCTGTTCGACGAAGAGCGCCTGATTAAGCTTCGTTCAGATATGTTAGATTTGATCAACCTCGAAATCTGCATGTACCTTTTCCGAAACTTGGACGCGCAGTGCAGGTTACAGGAGAGTCTTAACAGCATACCAGATGATACCCCAACGACATCATCTCTGGTCACTTCCAGGCCAGCATCACCTACTAATGACTCGATTTTATCTTTAGCTACACTCCCTGAAACACGCCACTTTTCCGATTCCCGAACAAAGCATCTCTCCCAAGAACGAGGCCAATTCATTCGCGACCCGGGTGGTAGACAAGTCTGGGTTCCAAGGGTTAAAGAAAGCCATATTGTCTCATCAGCGACTTCAAGTCCGCGATCGTCGCCCTCATCCACCGCTTCTACGCCAGACACCTCTCCTCCTACCGCGTTCTCCCTGTCCCAATCTTTCACCGATTCTGCTTCCCAAGTCCGAACATCTCTCCTTGACATACTTTCATCCTCGACAACCAATGACAAATGGGTGGCTCTTGCACCAGCTTTGGGCCTTCAAATCCTCCGCTCGACGACAACACCTCTGTCACATCTCCCACAATTCGAATCTCACCTGGCCTTCCACCTCTCGAACTCTCGGTCTAGAGTTTACCAGGATGCAGAAGCACGTGTTCTTAGTCAACTCGCCCCCAGTTTGCTGAAGCTCATCGAGACTTACACGCCCCTCACTAGCCTGCAAATTTTCGAAGGAGCTACCACCCCGAGAACTCTACCTGGAACCGCTGTTCCTCAGATAAATGGAGTCAAGGAAGAGATCACCGAGATTGCTACGAGAATTGCACACATCGGAATCCTACACTGGAGGGTTTGGGCTCCGTTGGCATACCTTGTCGATCCTGATGTAGAGGAAGACCCCGAGGCTCAGTCAGAACGAGCAAAGAACAAGCCTTGAACGGTTTATAGAGAAGAGGGGCTTCAGCAAACTCGAGTCGAACAATGTCGATTCGAGGTTCCGGGGAGAACAAAGCAGCAGATCTTATTTTGCTCGATCAGCCTTTGATGGCGTATCAGACCAGCCATACAGATTGGGCCATAAGTCTTGATACGGAGTTCGGAATGCCATCGCTCAATGGCAGCCACAGATTGTGAACGTGTCGAAGAAGAAGAATCGTCACACACCTTGCCCTTCCACGGCTCGTATTTCCTTTTTATCAGGATTGCATATTTGAGGATTTCTTTTGTTACAGATCGAATCAGCATTCAAGCAAGGCCCACCCAGACTTACATTTGATACCCAGCGCCCGGAGTTCGACTACTTTCTGGTGTAATATAGATTTACTACTGGCATTTCCTTTCTGCGTGCGCGAGCGGGCTTTTTGCATTGGGGAACAACGAAAAATGGTTGGGCCCCCTGCTTTCAAACCCCATTTTGGAATTTGCCCCGGGGTGTTTTTATTAGAGATTAAGGGGTTTACCGGATTGGATGCATTGATTTTTTGGGGGGCGGCTTTAGCTTGTTTTTGTATGTATAGCTAGCGCCTTTATAGAACGAGAGATGACTTTCAGGAGTCGGGAAAAAAGAAGCTTTTTTGAGTGGCGCGGTTTCTGGTCCGTTATTGGAGGGAGCGAAGTTGGGAGGGGGGAAAATTGAAATAGGAATGTGAATGCAAACATGTTTTGAGTAGACTGCGATTTCATCCTCACATGCAAATGGGTGATTGAATGTTGATGTTGATGCTTGAGCATGCTCGTAAGAGAAGCTATAAAGCTGGTACTTGTAGTGTTTGTCTAAGGAAGGGATCCGAGTTGACAATGGACAGACAGGAAGCTTTTGAACTTGTGATAGGGGGAGATGAGAGGAGGAGAAAATGAGCCGGACTCACCAGGGTTGGAACATTCTGTACCGAAGGAAGGAAGTCTTTTTTTGTTTTTGTGATATGGACGGGATGCCCAAGTGGCGTCCATATTGTGCAGATTAGAAGCTAACCGACTATCAGCCGCCTCGAGGACGCACACTCTCGAGTCTCAAACCAAGCAAGTCGTCCTCTTGCCTAACGTAACTTTAGTTGACATCACGGCATCGATCTGATAGTCATCTTCGATTTTTGCACGAAGTACAATTTTCAACATCATAACCTCTTCAAATGAATCTATTTTCGTTCCTCATCAAGAAAACCCATTTTATCATTATTCCTTCCCCATCTTGCATGGCGGCCTGGGTGCCCAGCGGCACACCTCGCATCATTCATCTTCGGCTGATAATCCTACAGAACAGGGAAAAGCGCATATCCCAACGCCAAACGCAATGCCTCGAACCTCCCAACGCCTTTGACTCCATAATTGAAACCTTTTAGTCCATCCCTCTCGCTACAGACAGTCATACATATACTAAAACAAAATGCAGGAGCGAAGGAAAAGGGTACACGTGGATTTCAGAAGGTGACCTTTCCACTATTATATCTTGATCCGAATGAGTTCATAGGGCTCAGCATTGAGGCAGGAGTCATTGAACCGTCATTCGATCCCATTGATGAGGTCATCGTTCCGGCTCGTGAGGAGGCAACCGAGGAGCCATTCATCGACATCAAGGCATCGGCCCGTTCGAAGACATTGCCACTGAACATGCCATTGAAAGTTGCGCTTTGTGGCGTTGAAGGTACAGTGGCTTGAACAGCAGGGCCAAGTGCGGCACTCTGAGGAGTCATTGGCAGTGCCATTTGGACAGCTGGCGATTGGACTCCGTAAGGACCATTGACGCCATTGTTTGATTGAGGGAGGGCAGCCATGTAGGACCATGGTGAAGTCTGGATGAGCTGACTCGTCTCCTTGACAGCCTTCTGGAGAGGCCGGAGAAGCATAATCACATCTATCGGGAAAAGTGCGGTTAAACTCTTGGCCTCCTTAACTTTGAAGACCAGTTCGGTGTACGCCTACTAGAATTAGCCTCATGCTCAAGAGGAAGACTTTGATCAAATTACATGAATAAAAGCATTGCAAAGTTCCCAGAATGCTCCTTGGGTTCTGATTCCGGGTTCTTTCAGCTTGATCGTTGACAGTCGAGCTTTCAGGGCTTCCGCATTCTGTAATGAGATGGAACACTTCTGGATCAGCACCTGCCAGAATTGTTTAGGCTGATCTGGATTTGACTGTTGACTGTTGATCTTCATCGCCGTAAAGAAATTACTGCTGACGCTTGGAAGTGTCTTGAGAGCCATCTCAGAAGACTGTTGCAGGCGCAAGAAGATCTTCTCAAAGATTCTATCTTCTTCAGTGAAGTCTCCGCCCGTTTTGCTGCTAGCTGAAGATGCAAATGACTCTCCAGACCGCGGAGTGGCACTTGTCATGGTTGCAGACCGCAAGGCACCGTTCATGAAAGGAGGTGGGGCATTTGTGGTTATTTGAAGGTTGCTGGGATGTTGAACGACCGTAGCACTCCTGATCCTCGAAGCTGTGCCTGGCCTCTCACGAGTTGGGGTGATGGATTTATCTCGTGGCTGGAACCTGGTGTTTTCATCAACCGATTCCAATGCTCTTGATGTCTCCCTACTCTCCTCTGAAAAGACACTCGAGCCCGCATTCCGCACTTCCGCCGTTGTGCCATAAACGAGAAGCAACAACGTACGAATATAGCGAGGGTCTCCATTTTCGAGTAAGGTTTCGACGTTTCTTGAGAGAAGACCACAGACATGCATGTAAGCACTGACACAGGTCAAAGTTGCTCGACGAACATTCTCATTCGAGCGAGGCGATACCTCTTCATCTTCCTCCGAGTATGTAATGTAATTCTGGATGTGCCGATCAAGCTCCTCGACGTGTGTTGTAGCATTGTAGAAGACCCTCTCGAGGCTGGTTCGTTTGTTTGTGCCATCCCGAGCTACACCCAGGAGGCTTTGAATTAAGGGGTGAACCTGAAATAATGCATACAATATTCCCTTCGCTGCTTCAACAACAGGATCAGGTGATAGGGATTCTCGCTTGCGTTCGGGAAGGCTCGACAGACGTCGCACGTAGGTTGCTCTTTGAGCTGCCGAGTCAGCTGGACTAGCAGGACTCCTGGAGTTAATAGTTCCATTGGTGCCATTTGTGCCATTGGTACCGGCCTGCATGGCGGATCCATGACTGAGACCTCTGTAATGGCTATATCGATTGGTTTTTGCTTCTTCAACAGTATCTAGTTCTGCCGACTTCTTTGAGACTATACCCATTCGTCTCGAGCGGTCAGCAGAGCGATCTCGGTTCGCTTGCAATAAAGACTCGCTATTACTCCGAAGCCGTTCATTCGCGTTGTTGATGGTGAGAGGCATGACGCCTGGCCGCCGAAGAGCCGCATTTTGCTGAGAAAGTCCTCTATAGTGAGAACGCGAGGGAATTGGAGGTGGTCGTGGGAGTGCCGGTGACCGCAGATCAGGGACCTCAGCCCCATTGACCTTGATCGGAAATCTGCCACTCATAACCCGCTTTATGGGCCGAGGAGTCTCGGTACCCTCGCTAGATTCTTCACCGCCAGACTCAGTCTCTGAACGATCGAATATAGCTTTTTGTCTCAGATATCTCTTAATCTGGGATGTAACCGAAATCTCATCTATCTCGTTCTCTTGTAATGCGCCGTTCGGGGGGCTCGATGCTTGAGGTTGAAGAATTTCCTTGGGAGGGAACCGAACAGGGTTGCCATCCAACTTTAGTACTTGGAGAGAGGCCATATCCGCGAGGCAGAGAGGTAGTGTCTCTATTCGGTTTTTCTGGACAGACAAGACTTTGAGTGAAGCCAACTTGATCAGTTCGGGAGGCAAGATCTTAAGCTTATTCCCTTTGAGGTCGAGAATTTCGAGGGAGGTCAACTGGCATATCTGCGGCAGGGATCAATTTTCCGCACATTCTCAATCTTCGACCACAATGCTACTTACAGATTGAGGGAATTCGCGGATGACGTTGTTGCGAACGTTTAGGTATCTTAAGGAGGTACATTCCGCGAATCTGGAAGGGAATGTGGATATTAGGTTGTGTGACAGCGCAAGTCTATAAAAGAGTCAGCAGAATCCCTTGCATCGAGGACAGTGGGACAAGCTAGAGGATACCTTTCAAGTTCATTCTTAATTATATCAACGACTTCCTCCGGGAACCTCTGGATTTGCTTGTGGCTCAAGTCGATAGTCACGCCTGGCTTCAGCTCATTACTCACACCGCTAGCCTCGGCAGCTTTCGTCTGGTTCTCATCGAGGGCATTTTTCATTGCTTCGCGGGCAAGTGCTACCACCTGCGCCGCAGAGATAGGGATCTGCGAGGATAGCGAAGAGTTTGATGCTGCATGTCGTACGGTGGTGGCATTCGGGAGCCTTCGAACAGTGTTCAGGGGAGGTGGCCTTGGGAAACCATTGCTGTCCAGTGGTCGGCCAGTCGACTGGGTGGCCGTTCCCAGCGGACCAGATGGTCGCTCCATTACAACAGCTTGCTGGTGGACCTCGAGTTGAGTGAAGTTGTGCTGGCTTGCGAGTTGGGGCGGTCAATGTTTCAACCTGCTTGATGCGAAAAGGAGCGCTTGTCGATAGATCAGCGCTCGGTCAGGGCGAGGTGTCGCGACAGTGAAGTTGGGTTTGGGTGCAGCCACAGGACAGCGAGTGCATCGCTGAGTGTTGTATGTTGCACCGTCGCCGGGCGCAAGCTCAAGGATCAGTCTGATCTCGAGGGGTGAAGGTCGCGATATCGCAACGAGTACGGAGTAACAGATCAGCTCAGATTGCATACTGTGCAGTTAGCCCTCGCGTTAGCGTCACGACTCAGCGGTCACAAAATGCAGGAACGACTGGGCGGGGTTCGCTAACGATGAATGGGCCAATCAGCGTCGAGGCACCGACACCACCAAACTCAAGCCCAGGCACCACCTATTTTAGGTATCGTCAAAAGATCAATCTCAAGGAGAGTAGATATAGGGCGGAAGGACGTACAGGCGCAGCACCTGGGACTGCAACTCGGTATGGATTATCGAAGTGGACGGGACTAACAGTCACAAGCCAGCAGAAAAGCTACATAAGGGCCTGGGACAACCAGCGTCTGTCTTCAGTGTTTGCAGGTTCATCGACAGAGCGCTGAATGCACGCTGTGGCACTGAGGACCTAAGTCTTCACATCCTCCCATTTGCATGTTTGAATACCCATCCTTTGTTACAGTATCCCAGGGTCCATATCGGTCTTATCTCTAGAAAGTTCCCTCAGCACGATTGTGTCATCGCTACATTAGCATAAAACAGTGACGAAAAAACTCCTCTAAATGCTGCAAATACCGTGTCACACAACACGTTGGCTCACCGCATCCTAGCAGAGGCTGTGTGGCGCCAACACATGCAAGAGAGAGAACTCAGCTCAAATTTAGTGCTGAAGATACCTCAGAATTACATTGCGTTTCTGCAGTCAATGTTTCCAAGCACCTAGATGGCCCGAGTCAGAAGAAGTATTGCGGTCACGACGCACAACTACCTCAGAGCTCGCCGGTTGGATGCTCGACCAGCGAGAAGACCAATCCTTCGTCAGGGCTGAATTCCCCCTTGTAAAGCTTCTCCCATCCTCTTCCAAAATCCTCCATTCCTTCTCCCCAGACTAATCGCATACCATTTATATAGCCCCCCTTTTTAACCGAATTCCACACCTTCGTGAAATCGTCAAAAAACTTCCTCCCGCCGGTCTTGTCCATGGCCTGTGTCCTCACCTCGCATGCATTAATGAGTGCTTTGTATCCTTCCACCTTTTTCATCCTTGCAAGTAATCCTGCTGTTGCCTCTTCCGGTGTCTGGGTCTTGCATTCTCCTGCACCTTGGAGCTGGACAACATCGTTGTAGATCTTCCGTAGCTTCACTGCCCACCTGTCACCAGCTAAATCTCTTGATCCAAAGTCAATCACAGCGATCTTGTTATCTGGTTCCAAGCCGAGATGTTGTCTAAGGTCACCAGAATCGGCATCATATGTGAGAACTTTGTCGTAGAGACCTGTGCCTTCAGTGAAAGGCTTGGACTTGTTAGAGCCTACGCCGATCACCATTCGAGGCTTTTCTCCAGCAGGACGACCATGCTTCAGGCAATACGCTAGTCCCAATGCTGTTTTGCCACTTGCTGCAAAAATGAGAACAATCGACTTTTCTCGGAGTGCTCCGTGCTGAACTGTCCAACCATCTCTTAGATCTCCACTGGGCTGCACAAGCTCAGAAGGTTCCCATGCGAAGACGTAGCGATTTAGCATGTAACCCGTTTGAAACAGCACCAACATTAGGGAATCATAACCCAAGCTTTCCTTATCTCCAAGTTCTTTGGAATTCGGTGGGTAGAAAAAGTATCGATTGTAAATCGGTAGCTGTTTCTCTCGGTGCTTGCTGACCTCAAGAAATTGCCCTGGGACATTGTTGAGCTTGACCTCCATATCCAACGGTAGTGTGCCAATTGGGAGATATCCATAGAACTGTGTTCCAATTTGTAGACCAGAAACATTGCTCTCAATTACTTCTGCGTATCCCCAAGCTGAGATGCGACCAAACTTAGTTGGATCTGAATATCGAGCTGGGATGGAGGGCGGAAGTGGATGCACATCCCACCAGCCGAGCAGATGTCCATCCCGTGCATACGAGAGATTGTTGGTGGTCAGGGACAAAATGGTTGACTTGATTCGAATCGAGGACGGGCCCAAGGGCGGAAGTGGGTAAGCATTGGGAAGCGAGATAAGATATTGGTCCTCGTAATTGTTCTTTGAAAGTACTTGAATCACAGGAGTGGATGCCATTGTTTCAAATCTATAGAAAGTTGTATTATGCAGTCACTCGGGATGATGATAAGTAATTATGAACTCTTTATCTGTTCTAATATTAAGCTGGAGAATTTTCAAGTACTTGTACTTGCTCACCGGTATGATTCAGTATGGTTCCAAACACCCCCTGGCAAATGCTGACCGTAGGTACTAAACGATACGTCCGTAATTTGCGGAGGTTGAGCTTAGCCCTGAGCGCTGATATGCAAGTGTGCCTTGACCCGGTTGTTATGCGCCGCTTATTGTAACTGGCACATAACGTTACGTGCAGCTGGTCCTTCTGAGCAGTGATCCTTTTGATGTTGTCTGGAGTAGGAACATGAACGATCTAAGCTTCTTGATTCAACAAGTATGTTTTGGAGGATGCAAAGCAAATCGTTTTGAACGATTCATCGCGATCTTGAGATTTGAAGCTCATGGGGCACGTGGAATGAGAGCGAATCCATACTCGGAGAATCTACAGTAAGGTTAACGGATGGAAGATACGAATTCAAGACTAAACCAGGCACATATTTTCTACCACGCTGACGGCCAGCTATAATGTGAAAAGGGTAGGGGAGATTCGGGTGACTTCACTGGTAGCACAGTACTTCAACGAAATGTGTGTCAATTTTGAGAAGAGACGATGGACCTGAGCAAGAGATCTTGCCAAGGTGTCACTCAGTAATCGCCCACACCCCCTTCCCAATCAACTTGAAGTTTGGAGACCTTAACGCTACAAATTCGAAGAATTAACACGAGATTCACAATTTCGAGTATTCTCTATAATCTGGAAGGGTTTTAGAATTTTCCAAAGACTTTGAAAAATCGAAGAAGAAAAATTGGTGTGGTTGGTGTGGGCGGGAAGGGGGTTTGGGCGGTTGGTGGGTGACCCCTTCTACGCGCTCCTGGCCGGCATCGCTCTCCGTAGCGATTCCCCTTTCACGTCGAGTCGCGTCACCCCTTCCTCCTGACAAACACACCCGGCAAGGAAACAACGAGTTACCTATGATTTGATTCCAAAAGTCTTCAGATCCTTGCTCGAGAATGAAATCAAGTCAGACGACAGACGAGGTAGCGTTCGTGCTTGATTATCGTCCTCGACCAGAACATCAAATCCAGATCAAGGTCACGTGTCACCATGCCTCTTCAGAGGTCGAATTCTTGTGTTGACATTGACTTCACACTCCGTCGCAAATTCAAGAGAACTTCTTTCAGGTAAATTGATTGGCTTTTCCAATTTTCAATGCTGATAATCTCTACAGACCTCTTCAGCGAGATGTCATCGTTGCAGCTCTGGCAGGAGACGATGTCTTCGTCCAAGCAGCTACAGGCTTTGGCAAAAGCTTATGCTTCCAATTACCTGCACTCATAGATCATGGCAGTGAGCTTCCTTTCGACCTCCTTTTCTCGATGGCTTATCTAATCTCATCAAGTCACTATCGTCATATCTCCACTTCTAGCTTTGATGGTATGCAGCCTCTGAGAGTCCGGAAACAATGGATGTTGAGAATGATTGCTAATTGATTTCCAAGACGGACCAAGTAAATGCTCTGCGAGTTGCCGACATTGCAGCTGGCACTATCAACGGAAATACGCCATATGAAGAAAAACAGCGTCTGCTTCAAGATCTTGCAACCGGCCACCCACTTACCCGGCTTCTCTACGTCACGCCGGAGCAGTGTGCTTCAGAAGGCTTTCGAAAGCACCTGAAAGTTGTGTACGAGCAAAAGGAATTGGCAAGGATTGCGGTTGACGAGGCTCATTGCATATCAGAATGGGGCCACGACTTCCGCCCTTCCTTCAAAGAACTGCGGTGGTTCAGAGACAACTTTCCAGAGGTCCCTATCATCTGCCTTACTGCAACCGCAACAGAGCAGGTTCGGAACGATTGTATCAATATCTTAGGATTGTCGCCCACCAAGTTGAAGGTCTTCACTATGTCTACGAGCCGAAAGAACCTGCACTATGAAGTAAGATTCAAGAGCGATGAAGAGGACCACTTTGACAACTTTCTGGGCTGGTTGAAAGGGGCTCACAGGCGCCGTTCAGAGAATATGGCGCGGCGAGCCGAACTTGAAAAGGAGGGGGAACGGCTGGACAACGTGTCTGGGATCATCTACACCATTTTTCGACAAGACTGCGAGACTCTGGCAGCCCGCCTCCGCCACTGCGGCATTGGTGCTAAGCCTTACCATGCGGGTCTCCCCAACAATGAGAAGAACGAAACTTTGCAGCGATGGGTAAATAACGACAAAGGCTATGACGTGATAGTGGCAACCACGGCATTCGGCATGGGTATCGATAAAGAGGACGTTCGTTTTGTGGCTCATTGGCAATTGCCAAAATCGTTTGAGGGCTTTTACCAAGAAGCCGGACGAGCAGGTCGGGACGGCAAAGCTAGTATCTGCATAATGTACTACAGCCGGGAAGACCGGGACCGGGCATACAATCGGATGAGCAAGGACAGCAAAGAGAAATCGAATCTTGAAGCGAGAGTAAAGAGCCTGAATGCTTTGGTAGCGTACTGCGAGGATGTGGAGACATGTCGACATCGGATGATATGCAGGCAAGCTTCCGTTTTCCCTTTTGGTGGAGAAATACTCTTTTCTTCTTCTTTCTCAGGCTTGAATGTGGTATACGTTTGCTTACCATTCCAGATACTTTGGAGAAAAGGACGTCCCAGAATGCGAATACGCTTGTGACTGGCACAAAGATGTAGCCAAGCTCAAAAGAGCAAAGCAAAATGGCTTACAGAGTGAAGAATGGGTCAGCACTCAAAGAGAGATGGGACGATATGACGGCGGGTACGATGGCTATGACTGAGCATGGTGGCATTGGGCATGCATGGACATTGCAGAATTTTGCTGGAAATTGATACCCCAAAGAAGTGGTGTAAGTTCACCAACTAATGTATGAATTTTATCGGTGCTGTGGAAAGCAATCAGCATTGCTCTCATCTACTCTGAAAGCTGAGAGTATGCATGGTTCGGTCCACCCTTTTACCTCTGTGTCCTGACCACCTTTGAATATGAAGAAGCCTCTTCTGCCTCCCTGCACAGAAAACAAAATCCCATCAAAGAAGGCATGTAGTGCGCCTTTATTTGTAGATTATGGTTACCTGGCTCTCCGAAGATTTGTGGGACGGAATTGAGGATATAATGAAGGCTTCTCCCCTCCCAGATTGATCATCAGCTCAGCACAACACTCAGAGCATCTTCCAATCTTCATATCAGAGAAACACAAAGCACAATCACAACCACGGGAGCTCTCCCCTCTTCCCTCTTCGGGTACGGTATCATGGCCCCCCTTGGAGAGAGCCGTAAGGCTTCCAACGCTCTATCCCACCGAAACGATACACCTCGAAAGAAGCCCAGCATGGGTAATGAGAACGAGGAGAACAATCATAGTGAAATCGGCCCCGAGGAAGAGGAGGTCCCCAGCGAGAAAGACCCCCTCGAGAGCCTCGAGATCCTCGACCGTAACATGTCGTTGGTTTATCAAGCATTTCCCGGACTCACGGGTAAGAGTTGGGCTACGATCTGCGCAGCAGCTTCCGCAAATCCTGCTGCAAAAGCTACTACAAACCGTGATGGAGGCGCTGCTACAAACGGTGCGATCCCTGGAGATGCCCAAAACCCTCGCCCGCAAAACCCCAATATCCAACCCACCAGTGCCGATAGAGCTCAACCCGCTCAGAATCCTGCCAACCCTGTCAAGCCTAAGCTGAACGAGGTTGATATTTATGTCAAGCTTTGGAACAAGATCGGTGAGGATTTTCCAATCTCCGGCGGCCAGGAGGCTTTGCGGATCAAGCTCGACTCTACCTATGGTGACCTCGAGGAAAAGCTCAAGATGCATATCCGCGAAAGCGAGGAGAGACATAGGAAGGCTCAACTTGCCGGTAACTTCCACCTGGGTGCTTATTGGTCCAACGAGCACGAGGTACATGCGATCAATGCTATCTTGGAGCCAGATGCTTGGGACAATTCTGTCACCGAACCTGGTATGGGAGGAGTCAGGGTTGATTGGGAGAACTGCAAGAGTACTCTTGCTTTGATGGAGAGAATGCATGGATTGCCCACCTTGAACGTCGTCATCAAACCCAAGGAGGATAGGTCTGATAGAAGTAATTGGCACTATTGACGGAGGCCGAATGATTGGCAAGACATCAGGAATGGCAGCGATAGGAGTTTTTGACATTTGTCCCCCACATACACCTTGCTTCGCATTGCATTGGAAGGAGAGAATTGAAATGTACGATACATGACCAACAGGAGGGATCAGCACACTCATTTTGCACCATCATGTAAACTAGCAACCAGAACGCTTCAATGGCATCCTTTTGTCATTTGTCTCACATCCCAATGCTTACGTGAATCTTTTTTGTGTTGTGATTTTATTTTCGCTATGGTGCTGACTGGCTACAAACATCCCACCCATCCTCATAGTTTGCCGCCAGCTTTGAATAGGAAAAGCACCATCTTGATGTAGAAGTGCTTGCTTTTGGAAAGGAAAATTGAGGTGGCACCTAGTAGTGCAGGTCCCAAGTGGGGTACATGAAGTCAAATGCCAATACCAGCGGGGCATCGCGCACTTCCATAATCATCAGCCATAAAACATCTCCATCGTTAAGAAAAAAGGAAAAGAAATCATCTGGGGTATCAACGCAGGATTCAGAATGAATCAGTAATGAACTCCGTCGCGATCAAATGAAAAAAAAACATCAGGGGTATCACCGCGCTCTTCATAATTATCAGTCGCCCATGAACTCCACCGCAAGGAAACAGAGAAAAATGAAACTCAATCCAACACGATGCTCCAACCAAGTGACTGGTAATGCCATCAGAAAACTCTCCAAGTCGCGTAAAGTTGCAGTCTGTCGCATCCACCGACAATCCAACCTCCATATCTCCAACCAAGTTCGCCCCATCTAAAGACGGGCCAAGCAAGTTCACCTCCAAAGCCAGATACAGCACGTTCAGCGCCCAAGATCTCTGGTCCATGTAGTCCCAGCATGTTGAATGGTGATGTCGCCAAACGGAATATAGCCCCTGCGAATGCGGTAGAAGAAGTGGTTTGTGATAACCTTTTCAGTGAATACCGTGAGATTTCTAATGCACTGTCGGTTTCTCAGATCCTTGTAAGTATCGGTGAACTCCTTGCCGTGTCTATCCAATGCTCCTGGAACCTCCCATTCGTGCAGCGAGGCGGGAGCCAGTTTGCGCAGCTCTTCGATAATCTGGTCGGTCATCTCAGTGTACTCCGGAATGAATAAGCCCTTCCAGACATGACCAGAGAAGTTGTTGAGGAAGCCCGAATCCAGGAGTTTGATCGTCTGTGCGATCTTGAGGTTGCTGTGACATCGGCTCCTCAGCCAGAGGATGATGCTGTGGGATGGCTTGTGGGTTCGAGGGGCTGGCATCCAATCCGTTCGAGCAGGGCGGTCGAGGTCGCGCGGGTCGTAGTCTGGGTCAGCCTCGGGTCCCTCCCAGCTAGGAGTCTTCAGATCCTCGAGTTCTTCCAGCAAATCCTCGTCAGAGCAGTTGAGTGGAATCTTGTAGTAGTCGGAGAGATTGGCAGGGTCGTCGTACGCATAGGTGGGATCCTTCATGATGTGAAGACTAGTTGATTCAAAGCTGAGGTATTTGATTAAGTCCTTGCGCTTGGGCGGGGTTTTATACTCTTCCTCGAGTTCCTCGGGATATGGCTCCTCTCCATCAAGTTGTTCCTCTCTATCGGCTTCAAGATCCTCTGAAGGGACGGGAGTGGGAGGGGGGACACGGTAGCGGCGGCGGCGGAGACGTTCAATTGTGTCCATATCAGCGCCCTTCATCTTGAGAAGTTGCTCAGTGGTGATAACGTTGAAGAGATCGCGGTTGGTTGGGTCTTCTTCACCTTCGTGTGCGTTGCTGATCCAACGAGAAATGTCTTCCATTTGTTCTTCCGGCATGTCGTACGTGACAATGGGATAGTACACAGGATCAGGGGATGCGGCTCGTGGAAATCGAATATTGACGAAGTTGCTAAGGTTGTTGGAAATTGACTGCGAAGTTGTCAAGAACATCGATGCTTGTCTCTTCAGTTTGGACGGAGCAGACACTGCATGATTATCGGTACGATCACTTCGAGGAGTTTGTGGAATTGGCTTCGAAATCTCGCGAATGTTGCCACAGCTCGTCTTCCGAAGACTGACTTTGGCAATTGTGTTTTGTGCCCGACTTAACATGTTGCCAAGATTCTGTTTTGGCTCTTGGAAGACCTCATCAACCTTCTCCATAGATTGTTGAAGAATCCTATCCATATTCTTGACAGCCTTCGAGTGTTGAATCGACTCCTTAGACTGCTTAAGCATCTCGTCGAGGTTCTTGAAAGGCTCGGATTGTTGAATGGACTCTCTAATCTGCTCGAATTTGGATTTCGGCGAGTGGATAACATGCGCAAGAGTCGGAACGGAATCCCAGTCTCTCCTGGTGACGTCGACATCATTGACTTTGACAGTGTATCCAATATCTCTGCGCGGACCATCATAGTCTGTTGCAACAATGGAGGCATCTTCTCGTACGACCTCAATATTAAACTCACAGTTGATTCCGCAGGGAACCATTCCGGATGCGGTCTCGTGGCGGGAACGGAGAGGGAGGCATTTGAGGGTTGACCGGAAAATGGTCACATGTGGACCGTCTGTCCATGGAATTTCCATCCTGACCAACCCAGTAAGAGTCTATGCAAGGGTAAGGGCAAAAGTAAGGGCGTGTAGGGGTTGCAGGGATGTGAGGGCTATTGGAGGAAGAGGTTGAAGTAGGTAAACACGATCTACTGAATAGACCTAAATTTGCAAAATAAAACCGGCAGAATCAAGCGAGAGTGTGGACGCTAGTTTAGCGTGCTTAATAGTATACAAAAAGCAGCACTGGGAGGGGAAGCGATAGCCATTATCTCCCCCTACGGCCCAAGATATCCTCGTTCTCCCGTGCAGACGTCGTAGAAAATGAGTATATTTACGTCATTGCAGGCATTTCCGGACGAGTAAGGGCTTCTGAGACCAGTACTCATCCCGAAAATATTTCGTCTTCTAAGATTGGGAAAGGATTGGCCATACTGTGATGGAAAAGTGAGCCGCCGCCGCGCTTAGTGAGGCAGGCAGAAGCACATAAGTCCGCTTTGCTTTCAGGAGCTCAGCTTTACACCAACATGAAACTCTTGGAGTCTCATATGACATGTTGGATTTGGCCTTTTTCTTTATATTTCGCAATGTGCTAAGTTCAACTCCATGTTTTCACAATATAGAGGATCTACTACTGACGGAGGTGAACCATGTGTAGATTCCATCGCCGCCTGTTACCGCCTTGTCGGTGCTTCCTTTCGCTTTCACCGAAGAGCTCATAAAGGCGGCGTACTGATGTGTCCAAGCCTCCCCTTTATTTACCGAAGCGCTAATGAAGGCGGTGAACAACGAAGCGAAGCTGTCCTCATATCCTACAAACCTGTCCAAGCCTCCCCTTTATTTACCGAAGCGCTAATGAAGGCGGTGAACAACGAAGCGAAGCTGTCCTCATATCCTACAAACCTGTCCAAGCAGCCCTTTATTTACCGAAGCGCTAATGAAGGCGGTGAACAACCAAGCGAAGTTATCTCCGTGTTCTACTAACACATCGGATCGCCTTTCACTTTTGCCCGGGACTACTTCGACACATGTTCACCGCCTTCAGCACCGTACTAGACGATAGCACCACCGCCTTCACAAGCATTATAAGGATAACATTATTTGAACAAACGCCTTCGGCTAAAAGGGGGCTAAGTAGTGAGATCTCAGATGAGGAGGTGGTATTGACAATTTTCCTATTTCGGCCACAGGGCGCCACATTGCCGAACTCTTCTATGAGCAGGAATATGAGGATAGTGACTCGATTGCAAAGCCATGGCCATCAAAGTCTGAAAGTAGGAACAATAACAGGGAAAGCACACAACGGTGGAGACCTCAATTCAAGAGCTGGTGTTGACAAATTTCCTAATCTGGCTTAGAAGCAGCAAATTGCCGACTTCATCTATGAGCTGCAATACGAGGAAAACCGCACACTTGCAGAGTCAAGGTCACCATAAATAGGGAACAGAAGCAATCCAAGGAAGGGTGGTGAAGATTCAAGAGCTGGTGTTGACAGATATCCGCTTTCGGCTAAGAGGAAGCCTGGCGTCTGCATCTTTGCAAGGGTAGGAATACTGGAAGCATCACACACTTGCAGCATTATGATTATCACGACCGGAGAATACGGGACGACATCAAAACAAGCAAAGCAAAGTAAGAAATATGTGTACAGCTCTATTGGGGGGAAGGACATGCGATCTATCCATGAATCTTTACTTCAATGTGACCAACTCCTCTGCACTGGTGGGGTGGATAGCCACACAGCTATCGAAGTCTGCCTTTGTAGCACCCATCTTGATGGCAACGCCGAATCCTTGGAGCATCTCTCCACTTCCTAGACCCAATATATGCAGGCCAACGACCTTCTCGTTTGGTCCCTGGCAGATGAGCTTGTATTTCGTGGGTCCTTTCTCGTCTGGCTCCATCATTGCATAGTACATGGCTGTGAAGCTGGTGTTGTACACTTTGATATTCTCCTTGCCGTACTTCTCGATTGCTTCTGGTTCTGTCAAGCCGATGCTGCCGACTTCTGGGTGTGCGAAGACGACTGAAGGGATGAGGTTATAGTCTAGCTTTGAAGCCTTAAACTTCGCTGGCCCAAACAGACGATCACTGAGCTTTCGGCCAGCTGCAATGGCCACAGGCGTCAGCTCGACCTTTCCAACAACGTCGCCGAGGGAGTAGATATTCTCAATGTTGGTGTTCTGATATTCGTCCGCAATGATCTGGCCCTTCTCGTTTTGCTTGACACCAGCCTTTTTCAATCCAAGGTCCTCGACCTCTGGAGAACGCCCAATAGCCCAGATTAAGTTGTCTACTGCCTCTAGCTTTCCCTCTCCGTTGGCATCCTTATAGTGGATTGTAAGCTTGCCAGTCTTCTCATCCTTCTCAACTTTGCTTTGACTCGAGTTCTTGTGCAGGTGCACGCCGAGGCGTTCGTATTCATTGGTGATTGCTTCTTGAACCATTGGATCAAAACTTCTCAAAAATTTGTCATGTCGAATGAATAAATGCGTCTCCGTTCCTAAAGCATTGAACATTCCTGCGAATTCAACAGCAATATAACCAGCTCCAACCAGTGCCACCTTCTTCGGCTGCTTTTCAATGTCGAAGAATCCATCACTGTTTGTGCCATATTCTGCTCCAGGAATACCTTGTGGGATCGTGGGGTGCCCTCCAACTGCTAACAGTATTTTCTTCGCCTTGATAGTTTGCTTTGTTCCGTCATCCAGAACGACCTCCGCTTCGTGCTTTCCAATTAAGTGTGCCCTGCCGTGAATATATTCCACCTTGTCGTTGACCAAGTTCTTCTCATAGATTCCGTTCAGGCGTTTGACATATGCATCCCGCTTCTTCTTGAAGTATGGCCAGTCGAAAGGCGCCGTCTGTTGGACTGAGAATCCGTATGCTTTTGCTTCGTGTATCGACTCAGCAATTGAAGCTGCGTTGAATGTGACCTTTTTGGGAACGCATCTGCGGTACAAGTCAGCTGCGGCACAATTTCGAAGGGGGGTATTCCTACCCAACATTGACGCAGGTTCCTCCCAGACGGTTGCTCTCAACTGCAATTGTTTTCGCTCCATAGTACCCACTGGCTCTTCTCGCAGAAGCCAGACCACCACTGCCGCCGCCAATGACAAGGTAATCGCATTCTTTCGGTACGGGGGCCATGCTGGATGCCGAGGATGAAAACTGGCGGGACAGAGAAGAGAGTCTAGAATTCGCCGTCTTTGAAGCTGCGACCGTTGAGCGGGCAAGGAATGTAAGATTTTGCATGAAGAGAGGAAGGAAAGAGTGATGATAGATGCTATTTATCAGATCGGGCTGAGGTGACGTGCTCGAGAGGCACGCACTCTGACTATTAGAGACCGTTGCTGGTATGGGGAAGCTGCGATTATGCAATGGCAGGGCCTAGAACTTTTCGGAGATAATGAACGGATAAAGAGCGATTTGAATTGCGGATTCAAAAAGTCTAGGATTTCCGTCTCACTCTTGCATGAGCTTTCAGCACCATTTTGGGGAGGATTCCGGATTGTTTCAATGTAGGATACATTTGTAAGCTTTGGCGGTGTTTTCATCCCTGCAAAACCCTGCCAAGGTTTGGAGCCCTTTTCCCGCATCGTGATCACAGCCTCTCAGCCTTGCAGAGCCAGCCCTCCCCTCTTTACATGCCGTCCAACCAAGCAATAATTAAGCTGCGCTCTTGAGAGTAGTCTGCAATGCCGGAATGCTCACTTCCACGATTTGATCTATCTCATCGACCGTAACGATAAACAAATAAGTAATACAGTACTGTAGAATCGGAATCGGTACGGAATATCAGTCGGAAACTCAATAATTGTTGGGCCCCATAATTTCTGCGCGCTAGCTGAATGCCAAACGCCCACACCACTCGACCGCTCAAACCTGAATCAGCACTCCAATTTCGAAAAACTAACGTCAGAATCGGACTTTTTGGGGCATTTTCCATATTCTGAAAATTTTCGAGAATTTTCGAGAATTTTCTAGGCACTTTGGAAAATCCATAATTTGATGTTCCAACAGGGGTATAAGTGGGCGGTTGAGGTGGTTTGGGCGTTTGGCTTGTGAACCCTCCTAATCCCTTGCATCAGTTTTACTGCTCTGGAGCGTTACACATGAAATGTATGTCATTGTCTGAGGATTCCTCCGCATCCAGCAAACATCGACGTTAACTCTTGTAGTATGTGAGATGTTATCTTCTGCTTGAGGTAAGGACTCAAGATTCTGGCACACGCCAATGGCTCGCTGAGATCTACTAATAGAAATATGTGGCTATGGGAATATTAGGCAAGGCTGCTAGAATATTCTAGATTTGCTAATCTAGTGCGTTTACAAATCACACAGTAGCAATTTTAGTATTAGGTTATAATAAATAATAATTAATTCCCCCAAGCCCCTCTTCATTCAAGTTACAAAAATATACAAAATAGGAATTACTTGACAACTTTGACATGTCCGTTACCAATTACTATATCAAGCCCCTTCTTGAGCAGCAGCTAGTAGCTTAAATACGTCCATGTGCCCGTTCCCAGAGGCATCGTCTATTGGCATCCATCCGCTTTGATCAGCAGCACTCACATCGGCCCCTTTTTCGAGCAACAGGCTGACGACGTCGATATGCCCGCTCGCAGAGGCCCAGTGTAATGGCGTCTGTCCGACCCGATCAGCCGCCTCTATATGGGCCCCCTTCTCGAGCAACAGGTTAACGACGTCGATATGCCCGCTCGCAGAGGCCCAGTGTAATGGCGTCTGTCCGCCACGATTAGCCGCCTCTATATGGGCCCCCTTCTCGAGCAGCAGCTTGACGACGTCGATATGCCCGATCCCAGAGGCCCGGTATAATGGCGTCTGTCCGCCCCGATCAGCCGCCTCTATATGGGCCCCCTTCTCGAGCAGTAGCTTGACGACGTCGATATGCCCCATCCCAGAGGCCCGGTATAGTGGCGTCCATCCGCCCTGATCGGCCGCATTCACATCAGCCCCCTTCTCGAGCAGTAGCTGGACAATAGTCTCAATCCCAAAATATGCTGCCAAATGTAATCCTATCATCTCCCTTGGGGATCCTTGGCTATACCTCGGATTTGCTGAGTAATTTTTCACGGCAAATAATGCTTGGCTCGATGCCTCTACTTGAGCTTTTCTCTCAAGAAAGCTACTGACTTCGGGGATTAATATAGAAGCCGCTCGAGCATGATGTCCCCAGTTATTAGAGGCGTAATCGTATAGCTTATATAATTGAAGCCGCTTCTCAAACTCGTCATCTGTTTGACATAAGCCGCTCTCGAATACGTTAAACGAAAGGTATGTAATGCAGGTTGTCGTTATCTCGCTCTCTGCTTGTGGGAACCATTGACTTTGCGTTCGCTCGAAGTATTCTTGCGTTGTGTAGTGAACTAACCGGATAATCCCGCTTTCTTCATCAATAGTAACTAAGCCAGCACACACTGAGACCATGTCTTCTGCTCGACATAGATTCTCTTCATCAAGTTGCGACTCTTCAGGCTCCACAGCAAGGGCGTGCTCAAGTTCAGAGGTAGTCAGCGGCCTTTTTGCACAGGTAATCCATGAGAGGACTTGTTTCGCAAGCTCTTCTTCGTCCATCAGCTGACCTTCAATTCTCTCCATAGCATCCTTATATGCGTGGTCATATGCTTCGGATCCCGTTGGGAGCTTTTTCAAAGCGGTACGGATAGCCTTCGGGGATTTTTTCCCTTTTAACGAATCAAGATAAAGCTGTACAAGTAAGAACCTACGGGGTGTAAGCGTTAGTCAATAAGACATTAGGGATTACACACATTCCATCAACTGCCTTAATAATATTAGTCTTGATTTCGTCTTGCAGGTCTGAACTGCGAAGCACATATCCGGGAAACTGTGACATATAACCATCTAGATACCTTTGTACGTCTTGATTGCTTGCCCGGATCTCTAACCGCAAGCCTTCTTCGAACTTTTCAGTAATTTCTGGAATAAACCTCGAGGTCGTAAAAAGGTTTGCTCCAGTCTTGATTTGGAGGTTAAATATCTCTGATAGGAACTTCTCGCGGCAGCCATGAGATGCTTGGCACTCATCAAGTGCATCAATGATAATAAAGACTCGAGAATGTAAGGTAGCCACGGTCTGGAGAGATCTAGAAACTTCGTCAAGGGATGGCGGTGTCCGTTTAGTCTTATGTCGATCATAAAGATCTTTCACAGTACCTGGCAGAGACGGCTGGCTCTCAGATAATTGCTTTAGCAGGCTTGTGAGCAAGTCGTCGATCTTCTGCTCATCTTGACGCCGGAAGTTGCAGTAGATATACGCAATGCCAACAGTCGGGTCAGTGGAAAACCGTGTAGTGAGCTCTTCTACTACAATCGATGTGAGAATTGTCTTCCCAGCCCCAGGAATTCCTGGACAAAACAACCTCTGTCCTTTTATCTCTCGCCAAGATTGATATTCCATGGAGCCAAGGAGCCACGTGCCAGTTCCTTTTTGTCGCCGAGAAATGATGTCGTTTTGCTGGGAGACAAAATCGATTGGGGTGAGCCAATTGAGAATGGTCTCATACTCTCGTTGTTGCTCTCGAGTCTCTTGTTGACGTTCTTGAGCGTCCTGGCGCTCATGTAACCGCTCTACGCCATCTTTAGTCGCGAATACTGCTTGGCTAGACAAATTTAGCTCAATAGGCTCATTTAAAGAAGGAATTCATTTTTGCTTTACCTGTTCACTCGTGCGAAGAACGTATTCAATAGTAGAATATTTGACACAATCCGGCTACGTAACTCATCAATGTCCTTTTGACCCCATCTGAATCTTTTCCACACCCTTCGAGGCTTTCCATCTACGCCTTTTGCGACAGGATCTAGCTCCTTAAACTTGATTAATATTTCATCAAGTTCTTGTAGTACACTTTGGCAATTCTTAATGACATTGCCTAATTCCGTCTGCTGGTGGTTCGTGAGGTCACGTGCCGTCAAGATATCGTCAATATCTTGAAGCACACTTGAAAGACTTTTAACCCTATTAAAACTAAATCAGCATTTATTTATCGATTTTATATAAAACGCTCACTCTCCGGAGATTGCCTTAAATTGGCTTGGAGCATCAACAAACTGCTTGCGAATATTGTTTGCAAGCTGAAGGACAGCGACAAAGTCGCTAAAGCTGAAGCTAAAGCTCATCGTGATGGTCAGCACCGGAGAAAGTAGGCTGAGAAGAAATATGTTGAGAGAAAGTAGAGGATAAAATAGGTCTGCCTCGCTGGCTCCGCAGGAAGTTGGCTGCACTCAGCCTCCACAAGGCTAAATTTTGCGCTAGGCAGACTTAGGCTGGCCACGGGTTAGGAATGGAAATGTGCTGTCGTGGATGTGCCTTCCTCAGCGAGGACAAGCTGTACATATATCGCTCCGCGCACACCCGCTCTCTCAATACAATATCTTCTCCCCCAATTATCTGCTGTCACGCGTAGTCGCCTGCGGACCAGGACCTCGAGCGAGCCGCTTTCGTCGACGAGGAGAGGTGGCACATTCTCACTGTGGCCCGTGCGCAGAATTGGAGCCTTTGTGAAGAATTGGCCCCTAGGCAGAAGGTTTGTTTCTATCACATAATAGAGAACTAATTCCTGCCGATTTTTGACGAGTAGCGAACCCTTAGGCAGCAATCTACATTTCACCAGATGAGATGTTGCAGAAATACTACAAACTCATTAGCATCTGTTAACGGATATACCTTGCAAGGTTTACTTGCTCGCGTGTAGGAAGGAGCAGAGCTATTGAACTTGCAAGAAGGTAGTTCTGACGCGGCGAATTCTGGACGTCGCAAGCTGGTCCACGGCAAAGTAATGGAGAGGAGGCCAGTTTGACCATCTAGATTGACAATCGTTAGCTTCCGCGACATCGAAGAGGAGAGCGGTTGTCTTACCATTTCGAGCTATAGCCGCCATGTGACTAGCCAATGCTCCAATGGAAATATCCTCTCACTGGGTGGTGTTGATTTCATCACCCGCTATACTTGCGTTGACTGCTTGTGCAAGCTCCGGCACGAAGTCCGTGATTGGTCGTTAGAAGTAGCTTTCTCTAGCTTCAGCCATGACCAAAATACATCGTGTACAGCTTGGAAATGTAGCCAGTACGGTAGATCGAATCCTCGGTGATATTTGTGACAGCCGCTGAACTCTGAGCCACCACAGGACCAGTTGTAGTAATATTGAAACAGAGATTCGTTGGATTCAGCTGCAAGCCACTGTATCGCGAAAAGATGTCCGTTGATCGAATACTGTTGAGTTTTGAACAAATGCATCCAGTTGGCTGCTCAAGTTTTGAGACGCAGAAAGAATTGAAGCACCATGCTTCAAATTGGTAGGAATGGGATAGTCTGGGCCTAATAATGGACAGCTCAAATACTGAGACTTGACGGCCAAAAAAAAAGGGCGAGCATAAAGTACAAATGACTATATATTGCTGGGGAAATGAAGGATGTTGAGAGAGATGAGAGTTTTCCATGAATTAGGAGTCAGTTCCCCTTCTTTGTACATCTTTAGGTGTCAACTTGACAAGCTAAAACTCTTTGAAAACAGAAAATTGGGAATCACCAGGGTACTGCGCCACTTGGGACTATATTCGCAGATCACTTCAAGCACTAATTATGAGCGAGATGTTCATTCCTGACAAAACCTCGTGGCTTCGAGAATTTCCGACAAAGGAAGAACTGCTCAGTCAGCCAACTCTTTTGGATCATATTTCATCACAGATTAAGCTGGGTCGCCGAGCCACCTCGGCAACGTCTTAGAGCTTGCGTGGAAGGACGTCAAATGGCGCAGGGTGTTGTGCCTTGCTGAGGTATTCTCTCCTGCCCACCGCAATGCCCCTCGAATTGCCTTCGAGAGAAAGATTATTAAGGCAGTAGATAGCCCCCTTTTCCATACTTGCCGGTTTTGGTTGGGGTATTTTCTAGTGAAAACATAGGCATGTCTTCTCTGAAGGACACAAGGACCACATATTGTTCCTCCGACTGTTGGTGGAAGAAGGGGAACGAAGTTTAGCATAACGAGAAAGTCCTTCGAGTGGTAAACAGCGAGGTACAACATCCTCCGTTCCATCACTGAAGAGACCAAGCACAGAAAGAATATTGGAAAGAAATCAAAGTGTCGATTGCCCCAACCACGCATTCTAAACTCTTCATCACATGTAACCAATGCTCAATGCCCATGTTATGCAATCCGTACCGAAACTCCGTCATTACTCGGCATATACCTCCTCGCATCGTCGAAGACTTCGGCGGGAAATTATCGATGTCGTCTACTACTTCTTCGCTCCACCAGCGGCTTCAGCAGCCTTCTTCGCATCGGCTTAGAGTGGAGTTAGCAATCAGCTTCCGGCGGAAAGTCGATTGCGAAAGACTCACCAGCAGCCTGCTTCTCCCTCATCTTTTGTGCAACCTTCTCCTTCTCACGCTGCATCTCAGAGCCGGACATGTTGTTGGATTTCTTCTATGGACAGAGTATGCGGTCAGCAACACGTTTCTGGAACACGAATCGCAAGTTTCTAGGACATGAAAGCTCTTACTTGGTCGGCCATTTTCTTCTGATTGGCCTCACGAGCCTTGTCTCTTTGATTGCCTCTGGCCATCTTGAATGATGTTGAGTGTCCACGATTCTATTGGAGATTCGTTGAAGTTTTCTTTGCCTGCGTGGCCAGATGTTGATGGAGTTGAGGCTGAGAATGGAGCGAGATTATTTTTAATCTCGCTAGGCGCCTTCCCGCTTTCGGGAAGGCTCGAACGAGACAACGCACGTGATACACGCTCAAACCTCAAACCCTCGAGCACCATCATTCTTTGGTGATTCACAAAGAACGGTCATATAATTGTCGAATCACTTTCATGAATAGCCTAAGCGGCAACTGGTATCGGAGCTTTTTCACGCGATCTTCCGTGATGCACGATGTACTGGCATCCAGGAGGGGATCTTGAAACCAACTCCTTAAGCGCGTTCGTCCAATTGCCACGGTGCTAGAAACGGTCTTCGAAACGTCCCTTTATGCTTGCCGCAGGAGAATATATACTTGGCACCAATGCAAGCGCTTGTTACAGGCCTCATTGGGCCGGTCTGAAAGGTCTGGCCCTGGATGATCCTGTCGTCCATGGACTTCGCACACGGAAGCCTCCATGTCTGTTCCCTGCAACGCTACGAACACTAGCGGCAGTCTTGTTCTGAGGCTTGAAAAGTTTCCAGCGGCTTTTCGACCAGACGAGGGGATTTCATCCAGTTGTTTCTTTCGAAACTCGAGGTCCCTTTGTCGCGGCCCTCCCGTCTGGTCAAAGAACTTCCCTTGGACTTCGATACTATTCGTTCGAAGTGACTCGCGCTACGTTCAGGGACAAAGGTACGGTTTCCCCACAATAGCTTGCAGATTAGGCGGTTGTGAATCAGGTCTTCAAGTCCTGCTCTCCCATTGTACACTTTCATTCATATACTTCCCCATTGTCCCCCTACTGTCAATGAACAATCATTCTAGGCATTGCGCTCGGCAAACAATGAGGTGTTCAGGTCAATAGTCTTTCTTTCTGCATTTATAATTTTTTTCCTCCTCGAACCCTTTCTACTTTCCATCTCATACATTCCCTCGATCTTTCGAACCACCGTCACCGAATCTTTCTACTGCAGGCAGTCGAATTCTACAGCTACTCCAGCCACCCACAAAATCGTGAGTCTCCGAATCTACTCACGCACTTGAAATCTGCTAACTCCAGCCTTTGCAGACTTCTAATACACAATTCAATATGTTTTCCGAATCCAAGATGGGTCCCGGCTACATCACGCTGAACATCCTTCGATTCTTCAACATCATCGTCCTGTTCCTTCTCGTGGTTGCTAGCTGGATTATGCTTGTCATGACAGTCAAGACATCGAATTTCTTCTTCTTCGACGGAGCCGCTCACTTCGTAATCAGTGCCCTCGGCATCTTCCTCATCGTCTCCGAGTCAGGATTCTTCAAGAAGTGGTTCGCGCGCTGCTGGCCCTCATTCTGCGATGAGTCTGGCTTCGTCGCCCTCGGCATTTCAATGATCTGTCTGGGCTTCATCACCCTCGGAAATCTCAACAAGGTCGCTACCAGCGTGGAGAACCTAGGCTTGCCTATGTGGCGAGTTGTCATATCATCGGGGATCCTCAACTCGCTGTTTGGGCTTTTCAATATCATCGCAGTAAGTATCTACTTGTTTCCATGCCTCTGCTGCTGCCGGCGCAAGAAGGGGTCACTGACAGGCTCCTAGACGTACGTATTCTGCGACTCTAAGCTTGGCATCACTGGCCGCCAGGTCCGCGCGGAGGGTGCCGCGATTCCCAAGGATCCCTCCGGAAAATCTGCCTTCAGCGTCTCCAGTGGCTCTATTCGCCGTCCTGCTACTCCTGTTCTCCCCAGGTAAGCTCTCAGCTCCGTCAATCTTCGGAATTTCACAGTGCTAAATCTTGCGCAGCTACTCTGAAGATCGACGAAAGTCTAAGTTCGGCATGAAGTGGCCCATCAGTATCTCGAGGCCCGTCGTCCAAGACCCTGAGCGTTTCAATGCCTGGAATGACAGAAGCTCCCCAGTCATTCCAGAAATCCAACGTCCCTCAACTTCACTCCACCCAGCGTACAAGGGAGGAGATTCCTATCTAGCTCCCCCTCCTGTTCCAGCCCCAGCCTCATCACGATACAGCGAGGTCAGCAACATGACTAGATTCTAGATAATCATAGAAGGAGATTTCTCAAGAGGCGTTCGTGGAGTTTTGTTGCCCCCTTTTGTTCCCTCAAAATACCCGCTCTTTACGAAGCACATTTTCACATTTCGAGGGAGTTATGGCGCACAACGGGCACACAATTTCCATCTCACATGTGTCTCAAATTCAAATGAAAATTCCAATAAATCATTATAATTTCCACCCCGTCCAGTCCGAAATGTGAACCACCATGAATCAAACTTAGTCCGACGATAAGGGGCGATAAAGCTAGGCTCCACACTTTCTAGCCTCGACCTTCATGCATAAATTTATCTCCAAAACTCCACATGCTTTTCTCCCGTGTTACAAGATCCTCCAAAATCCTCTCCCAGACCCCGCGATTCAGACAAACCTATCACGCATACACAATGGCACCAGGTACGTCCTCGAATCCCCATCTCATTCCCCACCGCCCCACCCGCCCCTCCACAATCCCTAACTCTTCTCCGCCTTTCTTTATACTAACTACACCTCACCTCACAGTCCCCACCGACCTCCGTCCGATCGTGATTTCCGGGCCCTCAGGCGTAGGCAAAGGGACACTCTACAAGCTCCTGCTCGAGCGGCACCCCACCATCTTCGCAACCTCCATCTCGCATACCACCCGCGACCCGCGACCCGGCGAGACGCGCGATGTAGACTACTATTACATCAGCATGGCGGAGTTTGAGCAGATGATCGAGGAGAAGGCGTTTGTGGAGAATGCGAAGTTTGGCGGGAACCGGTATGGGACGAGTAAGAGGACGATTGGGGAGCTGACGGCGCGCGGGACGGTTGTGGTGTTGGATATTGAGATGGAGGTTTGTTCCGCCATGTTACCTTCTCGATTTCTGCCGTTCTACGAGTTTCACAGGATAAGTGTGTATTTGAAATTACATTATGGGGCCTAATAAGGATTCGTCAGGGCGTCAAGCAAATCAAAAACTCCCACATCGAAGCACGCTACGTCTTCATCGCGCCCCCATCCATGACCGTCCTCGAAAAGCGTCTCCGCGGCCGAGGCACCGAGAAAGAAGAGTCGATCCAGAAGCGTCTCGCTCAAGCGCGGCTCGAGCTCGAGTACTCCAAGACGCCTGGGGCACATGACCTGATCATCGTTAACGATGATCTTGAGAACGCGTATACTGAATTGGAGCAGTTTGTGTTCAAGAAGCGGACTCAGGAGCAGGATGCCAAGGACGAGGGAGCTGCGGACGTGAGTGTTGAGGATTGAAAGTTGGAAAGACCATTTGATTTGCTGTGAGCATTTGGAGAAACTGGCTGCGAGGGTGTTAAATGCATGGGTAGCCAAAAGTTCTCTATTTGTGAATAGAATGTTTTACTTCGTCGATAGATTGCATCTCGATGTCGAGTTCAGTCATTGCACATAGAAGATGTTGAACAGAAGCATCACGAGATTCTCACACATGGCTTCTGTCTTTAAAGCTCGAGCTTCATTCTACCCTACTCATAATTGGACAAAGAAACACCGACAGACTTTACTACTAATGAAATGAATTCTCGATATTAGAGAAGGCTAATTAAGCAAAGGGAAATTTCGGAGTCAAAGTAAAGCCCAGCTTAAGCGGCCATCAAACGCTATCCTTGGCCTGCTCAAGGAAATCCCTAAGTCGCTTTTGCTCAGATACAATCATAAAGAACCACCCTATTCACCGAGTCCCCCGAAGGCTTGAAGCTCCTAGTAGCCGTTCATGGTCATTCTCTGAGAGTTTCTGCTCAATTCTCGCTCAGCTGCTGGGCTGATCGGTCGGCTGCCAGCATGTCCTCCAGCTGCGCTGCTCTCCTTAAGTGCCAAAAGTTGCTTGGCACGGAACGTCTCGTAGTGGATTTGAGATGTTGTCTCGATCAAGTCTTGGAGATGGGTGCGGGTGAGGAAGTTTCGGAGGTAGACGAATTCGCAGTGGTTCTCGTCCTCGACGTTGATGACTCCCCATCGGTTTTGACGTCCACGGACTTGCTTGCCGCCAACGATGATCGACTTCTCAGATCCAACAACGGCGAAGGGAATGATGTTCTGATGATATGTTAGCTATTTTTTGGGTAGCTCGGCACTTGTGACAAACCTTGATCTGAGCATTCAGAGCACGCTCCTCTTCATCGAACTCATCATTGTCATAAGGGAACATCTTCAAGCTGTGGAATGCAAACTCCTCCTTTATGCGCTCCTTGAAAGCGGCTCGCTCCTCCAGTGTTAAGGAATCAGACTTGGCAATGACTGGGACGACATTGACAACATCCGAGAGCTTCTTCAAGACCACAATGTCGATTGGCTTCAAAGCATGTCCGGATGGCTGGATGAAGAACAGGCAGCAGTGGATACGGGTATCTTGGATATATCGCTCACGCTGAGCTGTGAGCTCCTTTCGGAGGTATGCGGAGTGCTGGTCCTTGATGTACTTGACGATTGGATCCCAGCATCTGTCGTTATTGACTTGATCGCCATAACCCGGGGTATCGACAATGTTCAACCGCAGACGAACACCATTTTCCTCGATGATGTGTGAGACGGTTTGGATTTCGGTTGTAGATCGTACAGGCTCATCGGGGGTGAGTCTTCCTTTCGAGTCGATTAGGTGCGACGCAAAGATAGTGTTAATTAGGGTGGATTTCCCCAGACCAGTTTGACCTGAGAACAGTAACAGTTAGCCAGTGCGCAGAAGCAGATAATAGGAATAAGAAGCTTCAAGAGCTCTACTTACCAACGCAGATGACATTGAACTGGAAACCACGCTTCAACAGCTTGCGCTCAATCTGAGAAGTGATGCTGTCGAAACCGACGTGGCTGCGCGGGTACACCGACTGTTGGGGAGCATGTCTATCCATGGTTGCCATTTACTGCGATAATGTTCGTCGAGACCAAAGATGGATATTCGGCACTTTAGGATTGAACAATTCCTCTTCGTTGGTGGTTTGCAGCGGATATTGGTCGAGAAGGGGGTTACCTTCCTCCGCAAAATAAAGTGTCGCGTTCTCAAAAAGGAGAAGGAGCGAGCTAGGCTCATATTAGATTAGGGACCTCCATCCCCTGCAGCAACTTCCGAAAAGCTTCAAAATTGCCGAAGTCGAACGCTGATCCTGTGCGAGAGCAATTGCGAGCTTTTTCGAATTGACAAGGCAAGAATCATCATTGCCATTGTCGTCCATCACCATGGCCGCCATTTATACTGCAACCTCGTCGATACTGTCCTCCTTCCTCCCTCGATTCTCCGTATCCACAGTGACCGGAGCTTCGAGATACACCACCTTATATTCACGGCAGCTCTCACACCCGTTATTGCCCTCACTAGCATTCGCAATCCCTTCTGCCATACAGCTCAATGTTCCGGGACTACTGGGAGGGATATGGGAATCGATACTCCGGGCTGTGCCGAAGAAGAAGACATCACATATGAAGAAGAGGCACAGACAAATGGCAGGAAAAGGAATGAATGACGTGACCGCTCTGAACAAGTGCTCTGCTTGTGGGCATGTAAAGAAGGCGCACTTTCTCTGTCCGTATTGCGTTCGAGGTAAGCTCTTCAAGCAGAATTTGTGGCGCAATTACTGATGTAGAACAGAGATCCAGGATATGTTCAGGGGGAAGACGAACAAAACCACATCAGACAAGCCAACGGATGAATAATGAGGGATAACATTTGGGATGGAGGACGTGAAGTTGGGTTGTGGCATAGCATTTGGCGTTTTGGGAATGGGAAGTGGTTGTAGGCTAGGCTTCAATGCGAGGTAAAGAATGTACAAATACTGTACTTAAGGTGTAAGAAGATATTGCAATCAAAAGACTTCATGCAAAGCTTGATCAAATATTGCATGTTGGTGTTTTCATCAATCTAAATGTTCGCGTCATGTTATGTTGATTTGCTTCGACATCAAACCCCACCAAACTTTTACAAGATTCAGCAGCAGAGCCTTCACACCCACTCCTCAACTTGACATGCCCTCAAATCTTTGGTGATAATGGTGCCTAGCCCCTGACCGTTTTTCTGATCCAGGCTAATCCTTCCCAGTCCAAACAATACCTCACAACGCACACAATAGACGATGGTGATTCAAGCTGCCCCTCCTTCCGCGCAAGCTAATATCTTTCAGCTCACATCACCGATATCTTCTCCTTCGCTGTGACACGCACTCAGATCCTCTCCGTATCTGGCGCGTCATCAATCAAAGTACACTCCACCACCTCCCCCGATATCCCTCTCACGCAAACCCTTTCCGGCGCACACAAGCTCGGCTGCCATCACATCGTAACCTCCCGCAACGGACGAATAGCAGCCAGCGCAGGTTTCGGCGGCGAGGTGAAGATATGGAGCATTTCTGAATCTGGAGAATGGGCGGGAGAAGGCAAGATTGAGGATGGCAACAAGGCGGGAGAGATATGGGCCGTTGCGCTGAGCGAGGATGGACAGTTCTTGGCGAGCACTACGTATGATGGGCGGATAAATGTGTGGGATCTCGTTGCTGGACGGAAGAAGATTAGAGAATATGAGACGAAAGGTAGCTTTGGGATGTGTATTGATATGAGCCGGGATGGGAGATTTACGGCCAGTGGGCATGAGAATGGTGGGGTTTATGTGTTTAATAATGATACGGGCAGGATGCTGTATTCGTTGCCAGGTAAGGTCATTCCTTTGAATCTGTTTTATTGGAGCTTATTAAGGAAATCAGGTTTGGTGAAGCCAGTACGGGCGGTTGCATTCTCACCTGTTGGTACTCGTCTCGCTGCTGCAGGAGACGCGAGGGTAATTGCTCTGTATGATGTCCAGCACGGAGAGCAAGTTGCAAATCTCACAGGCCACTCAGCATGGATCTTTTCGGTGGACTGGAGTGATACTGGCGAGTATCTTCTCAGTGGGTCTTTTGATGGAAAGTGCAAGGTGTGGTCTATCGACAGAAGGGCATGTGTGGCGACCCACAGCGAAACGGACAAGACTCTATGGTGTGTCAAGTGGTTGCCAAAGACTGGGAAGAGTGAAGCCTTTGCTACTGCTGGTGCAAACCGAAGTATCTCTTTCTACCGAGAGGCAACTGGTGGTTAGAAGAAGAATGTTGTTGGGGATTTGCATCAACGCTGCTGGCTCAAAAACACCTCACAAGGTCTTAAGGGAGTTTTCAGCATCTAGCTAAGTGCTATAGAAGCTCTTTTCAGCTAGCAGATACATCGGACGAACTTTGCCAGATATTTGGAGGAGCTCCACGTGATACGAACAAGGTTAGACAGGGATACCTTGCGGTTCCTGGCTAAGCCGCATTCGGAAATCGAGGTGGGGAGTTGTTCGCTAGATTAGGCAATGGAACCATTGATCATTTCAAAGGTCTCCTTCCAACGACTCTCTTTTAAGAAAACATCCAGGCTCTCTTCGGTGTCCCAAATGATGCTCAAAATTAATTTTCAGCCTAATATGAATCATCATCATCCTCTTGCCTCTTGCTCTTGCCATCCTTGGTAGGTCCGGATGAGATCTTGGAGGTCTTCGAGTTATTCCTTGCGATTGAGGCAGTCATCTTCTCTAACAAAGCCTCAACACCATGCTTCAGCGCCGTCCTCTTGTTCTCTTCCCACTGTATCCACGCCATCCCTTGCAGCAAGCAATCCGCCAAATCATCCAACTTCCCCATCTTCTTCTCTCCATCCCCTTCCCCCTTCTTCCTCCCTCCAGGACTTCTGTTCCACTTCTCCCTATACCTCCTCGCCATACCTTCCACAATTTCATTCCCCAACCCGACCATCTCACCACCCTCAAGCCATCCCCTCACCAAATCAATCTTCGCCCCCTTGTTCCTTATTTTCACACTCTTGCTCGTCCTCACCTTCTTACTCCCTACTCCATCCGTCTCTTCACCCAGCCAAAACGGTCCCACCTTCCCCGGCGCAATCGCCTGAACCTCTCCACTCCATACTCCCTCTCCTTTAAGAGTGCATAAAACAGCATAAAGAATGGACTCAAACATATTAACCCTCACCGTCCACTCCAAAATATTCCTCGATCCCATAGACCGGAACCTTTGTCTCTCAATCAAGATATGTGTTGGTTCCTCCAACAACAGCTTCTTCTTCAATAACGTATACGCAGCGGCAGAAAGTGTAGCTGGGTTGAAGACCTCTTTCACCGGTGCCATCTCGGCACCTTCGCCCGGTTTGACTTCTCGCACTTCAGGCGTGGTAGACACAGCTAGCCGATGCCATGCTCTTATTGCAGGGAGCTTCGACGGGGACGATTTCGGGACATCGAGGATACAGTAAGCTAGATTTCGGATTCCCATGTCAATGCTTAGGATTCGGAGAGGAGTGGGTCGCTGGCGCGGAGTGAGAGTGATTTCATCTTGGAGGCGCGACCTGAGGACGGGCTTTGTGCCCGAGGTTGAGATGCCGCATTGGAAGGCTAATAGCTTCAATTGGGAGAGCTTGAGGGTTGTGGGGAGAGTGAGTGCCATTCATTGTCGTTTTGAAGAAGGACGGAAATGGAGGTGGATGGTGGTGAGAAAGTTAGGACGAACTAAGTGAAACACGAGACCGCGTCGCGAGGCTGAGAATCCCAATGCAAGGCTGACAAATTTATGGAGGTAGCAAAGCAGTGTTTACTATCACAATTCTCTCTGTAATGTGACCTCAAATGTTACTTAATCGAATGCTTGGGTGCTATAAGAACTTATTTTGGGTCATTTTAAATGAGCGTTGAAAGAATTCGATCTTGGTTACTTTTACAATCGATGAGGAGGGTAGAATTGGTAAATCAGTTGCGACAGGGGAAAAGAGATATACCTTTCGGAATTTGAAGAATAATAATTTAAGGGTTGGTTTCTCTCCCAGTCCGATTCTACATCTATATCTTCAGTTACGTCAATGTTTGTTTCTCGGGACCATAGTGAATGAGGTTTGGCCCAAAAGTGCTGGAAAGAAGCCTCATGCTTGCTCAATGAACTGCGAAGATGGCAGGGAATGGATTGTTTTCGATATATTCTGAAGTTGGCTAAAACTCTGGAATTCAAAAGCGCTGCCACTTTTCTATGCATCCTCTTGCATCGACAGATCTCTGGCATGAGGAAGAGAGAAGGATGTGGATAAGGCTTGTCAATGCAGGACGATCAACTTGAAATGGTCCTCGAAATGGAGACAAGAACCACGTGGTATCTTGAATTGCAGTAATACTTCTCGAATTATGGAAATTCAAGCTCTCAGTGTGCTTTGTGGGGCTTTGGTCGCTTTTGGCCGGATGATATGATGCGCTTCTATGCATGAAAGACTGTGGTTATGCAGCCTATGCTGCTGCTTGGGATACAGTTTCGTCTGTCGATCCCTCTTGAGATGAGGAAACGAGCTTCAAGTACTCCTTGACCGATTTTTTCACAGGCTTCACATTGGTTCGATTTTCAAGAAGACTTCTGGTAAGAGTAAACATTGAAGGGTAATTGTGCTGCCATCTATGAACCGCAAGAGGTAAATGAAAAAAGTTATTTGAACGTCGTGACGGAATGCAATAAATTGTATCCATTCAGCGGACTATTAAAGCGCATTCTCGAATACGATCCTGTCATATATACCACGGAATACATGCGTCAAGCCTTTCAACGGCGACGCTCCAACACCAGATCTAAGGTACACGACTGCAAAAGCCGCTCTTTTTTTGTAGATGCTCTTATGCCATAAGCGCGCTCGAAGGCATCGCACCTAAAATTTTGCTGTTAAAAATTAAATTCTGAAATGCCAACAAGCGGGAGTAGCTTACCTGGAAGACCGCCGAAACCGTTGACACCTTGAATGGCAGCGTTAGGGAATGATGCTACGCCGCAGAGACATGAGCATTGGCAAGCTCCAGTGCCGTCGATTGTTCCGGTTCCGGGAGCCAGAGTACCACTGTTGGCTGATGAAGTGGCGGCAGCGCCTGCAACAGAGCTTGACGTCGCTCCTGTACCTGAGCCACCGGCGATGACCGGGGTAGTTCCGGTACCGTTTTGAGCAACGGCCAATTGTTGAAACATGGCTTGTGTCTTGTCGGCAGTGGGGTTGATGGAGAAAGTCATGCCCTTTCCACAGTGACCTTTCTGCTTGCAGTAAAACCCTGTGACGTGTTAGAATTTTGGGTGGCTTCAGCAAGATGTGTCGACTTACAAATCGGTGTTGCAACAGTAACTTGCATGGCCATTTGCGGTGGTGGGACGACGCTGCTGTTGGGGTTTGGCATGAATCCAGAATCAACTCCTCCAACCAGTGCTTCACAGGGTGTGGTAAAGGCAGATTGCGTTGCGGTGTGGTTTTGTTGCATGAATGTGAAAATTACCATATCACCAATTGCTGCATTGATAGAATCTGGTGTGTATGCTAATCCTGCGGATCCACCAACCATGACCTGGGAGACTGTCAGTATTGTACCCATGGAATAATTCGGACCCAACTTACGTTGTGTGTTTGAGCTGCCGCAGGAGCGCCTTGTTGAAGGGAGAAAGTAGACTGAGATTTCATGGTCGAAGTAGGTGCTCCACCTCCATTGTTGACCCAAATGATGATGATCTCTGTTGCTGAATTTGACACATCATTTCCACCGCTTTTTTTATTGCCCCCGCTGCTAGAGTCTTTGCTTTTTTCATTTCCCCGAGACTCTGCAGAAGACTCCACTGATACCCCTTCAGCTTTAATCCCGACTGCGCCTCGTGCAACCAAGTCTGCTTGTAAAGTACCAGCAAACGCCAGTGGCGCGGCGCAAAGTGCTACAACGGCTGAGAATCTCATGGTGATATATTAGAACTGTCGAGCAGGTATCGGATCGAAGGTAGTGCAAAGATGAAAGCCGCACTGCGGTATAGCTAAACTATCAAAGTTGTCTTGGCTCAACAGTAAAGATCGTGAGGGTGAAGCTTGAGAGTATAGCCAGATGGCGAGGGCCTGCTCGTGATGATGAAAAGCTCGGATGAAATAGAAAGGAAGTGAATGAATGTGTTCACGGCAAGACGGATGAAGAAGAACAGAGGTGAAGATACAGTCTTGGGGAGGGTAAGATATTAAATCGAGCATGAAATTGGTGGCAGGGACCCACGGGGAATCCTCTTGGGCGCTACCCTGGCAGACCCCAGCACGAAACAGAGGAAGGCTGTGGCTCGGAGAGGCCTTCGTCCGGAGAGGGAGCTGATGAAGCCTTCCTAAACGGCATTGAGCTTGGGACGATTCTATCGTTGTCAAATCCGATACACAGATGATCTTGGATCCTGGGGTGGCAGTTGGGCGAAGGGAAGGGATGTTCAGGGGAGGGGGGCACGGGCCACGGAAAGGTTGGTGGCTCAAGTGAAGCGAGGCGTGTTAGCAGCGGCCTCGGACATCTTGTGTTTTAAAGTTCGTCCCAGGCTCGTCTCACAACCGAATGCAGGCTGCTCCGGTCAGGGGTGCCTGACGTCGCTTCGTCTCAGCTGGGCTTGAGATGGCAGAAAATGATCCGATTGTGATGGAAAAGGCTAGAATAAGTTCCGGAAGATCAGATATTCGATGCCATCTAATCAAGAGGACGGATGGCAGGCGGAGTCGGCGGCGGCGGAAAACCGTTTCCTGAGCGCAGCAATTCGGACAGCAGGGGGCGCCAAAGACAACATCGCCGACTCCCGGAAATTCCAGAAGGAGTCCACGAATTCTGCCCGCGCCCATCACGACCACTGTTATTTGCCATTCTGGCCTTCAGATGTCCCATAGAAGCTCATCTGGCCGAGGCCCGCAGCCAACATCAAGGCTATCGAGCCGCCGACAGGAGGTGGCCCGCGGCCCAGGCGCATAAGTTGGTTAACCTTCAGGTATGATTCGGAGAAGACGAAACATCGGAGAAACACAAAATCCAGAGACCCCAATCATAATATGATCGTGAAACGAGCCGCTTCTGTGATTGTGACGTTGCGTTTCCTATTCACAGCACGCATCCCATGTCGCCGCTGACAGATATCAAGCAAACTTTCTGCCAGTCGCTTGGACCTGATCTCGGATACAGGGACACTATCGGACGGCCCAAACTCTTCCTGTCACAGATGATCGGTTGAAGCCCGACCGTTCCCACTACGCTTCATGCTTGGCAGCCGCCACTTGTCCCTGTTGCTGACCCTCGTACAACCCTGTGTAGTACCCAGCGTAGTACCAAGACATCAGTAAGTTCTTCAACCCCTCATCTTGAACTGCATTGAGAGCCCCACATTAGCGTGACCCATCAAAAAATTTGATCCGGATGTTTGTCTCACCTTGGCCGATCAAATGTTGAGGCAGTGCTGGTGGCGTTCGTCCTGGTGCTTGGCCCACCTCTGGCTGCGTGTGTGCCACCTAAAAAGAGATAAGATTCAGTTAAAGTTTGCATGAAGAGTGCCAAGGGATCTAATCAAGGAGTTTATCTTTAGAAAATGGGCCTGAGAACGCATACTGGAGCCTCATGCTTGGCAGATTTTGTGTCATGATCTCCCGTTTCCTCGGGCAGGTTCTTCTTGGCACGTGGATCATTGACAAGCCTGCTATCGTCCACTTGTTCCTCTTCGTGATCGATCTCTTGACTTCTTCAACACAGTCAGTATTCTATCTGTGCTTGGACTGTTGAACAGACACTCCATTACGACGCCTCTCAGCCGCTCTGAGTACTTCTTCTACATCTTCGCCGCGAGCCTTGATGCTATGGTATTTCTGCCTCGAGATCAGATTTTCTCCGGTTGACGTCTTGGGCTTTGCCGCTCTCCCTCACCTTGTATTCCTCGAGAGCGTCGTTCCAAGAGTCGACAAGCGCTGAATCGTCCCAGATCTCTTCGTGCGAATTGTTTCTGTTTGATGGAGCCATAGTTTGGTGATGTCGATTTGTTGTATTTGGACAAGACCGACCTAAACAAGTAAGCGAGTTGTCCACATCTTCAATGTCATGTGCAAAATGAGGGAATATCTAGGTACACTGTGTATCTCTAAGCATCGAATTTGAAAGGAAAAAACGACTTGATTCTAATAATCGTCAAATACATCAGCGATATTAGATCTTGGCAAGCTCTCAGAAGTTTACTTTTGGAAGTTGAAATCGGTCACGTGATTGATAGCAAAATGAGCAATGGAACGAACACTGACGATTCCGTCTGTTGCGAGCCAATTGCAGAAATCGAGTATTCTAGTCTAGAATAGAGAGTTGTTTGCCAGACCACCAGTTCAAACAGCCCAAATTTTCAGTTGTTCCTCAGTCCATTCCCATAATTCGTTCCGTAACTCTGGGTCCTTAGACTTCTTCGTCCTTGTCCCCAGAGTTCCAACAGGCTCATAGTATTCGCCACTGATAACCCCTGATCCCGTCGCCGCCCAGAGCTGATTCCAGGAGCCTTCTTCGGGTTTCTTTATACCACCCTCACCACCTGCGGTTATGAATCTCGTCAGAGCATTCGCTTTCATCCAATGCGGAGTCAATGGCGTATCGATAATACCTGGATGAACGGCAACAACCTTGATCATAGGGTATCGACGTGCAAGTTCAACGGTATACAAGACGATGGCTAGTTTGGATTGAAAGTAACGAAGCATACCCCCAAACATGCCGAACCGTGTGAGGTTCTGCTGAGTCGTTCGGAGGTCCTTAAATACGATACCCCGTGGATCATGAAATCGATACCCTGTGGATCCAAGAAGAATAACTCGAACATCGGGCTGCACCTCGGTCGTCTTGAGTAGGAGTGGAAGGAGCAACTTTATTAAGAAGGCATGACCGAGATAGTTGACTGCGAAATGGATTTCGTATCCATCTTCAGACAAGCCGAGAGGAGGGTCAAGAATTCCAGCGTTGCAAAACAAGACATCGAGACGTTGAGTGGAGGAGAGAATGTTTTTTGCGGCGTCTCGGACGGATGCAAGGGATCCAAGATTGCACTCAAGGAAGGTCACCTTCACAAAGTCAGTATTACCTCATGAAAGCGCTCTAGTGAACCACTCCAGTCATCGAGGGTAGAAGGTATTCTACCATGTTTAATTGTGCGACAGCTGGTGGCACAACTCGTGAATTAATTTAAGGAGAAGTTGGAAGCTTACTTCCACTTTTGGAGCCGCTTCTTGGATCTCCTCGAGTATTGTCTCACCCGTCTTCAGATTTCGAGCCGCGACAATTATCTTAGCAGGATTATGTTTGGCTAGGCAAAGACATGTTGGCCTGCCTATGCCGGAATTGCCTACCAACTGTTACTTGAGTCTGATTTACGTGAAGGGGGATCAACCTGACCTCCAGTGACCAGAATTACCTTCCCAGAAAGATCGGGAATATCAGAGTCTACGTCAAATACTTTCTTCCCGAAGTGACTCATGGCTTGGTGTTAAGAAAGAAGGAGTATATCGATGAAGTGATTGTGCGATGAGATTTATGCGTGGCCAACACAACAGGAAGAACAACAGGCTGTTTCAAAAGTGATGCTTGAAGTAAAATATGTCAAAAGAGCAGAGAAAAGAGACGGATTGATATAAGCTCGAGAGTCTGGCATTTTGCAATGAGTGAGCACACTTGCGCTGTGAACTTCCGAGAAAACTGGCCCTGGTATTGAAAGTCAACGAGTGAAGATGAGTGAAGCCCGCAACTGCGCCATTTTCCAGCGCTGCCGGAGCTTCGGAGGACTAATGAACTCCGTGGTGGCTGACAAGCTGGCTTTCATCGAGAAACTCTCCTACCCATAGCAGTCAACGAAGTATGCGTTATGGTACGACCGTAGTGAATAAGCCCACATTATTTGAAAGTAAAATATCAGAGAAACATGAAGCTAACTCCGCAGCCAAGGGACGAGGCTAAGTGCTCATTTCGTAGGGGCCAGCAAGGCTCACCGCCCAGACGGCAGAAAAAGTCCTGCCCAAAAAAAGTTTAACATAGAACTGACGATCCAAAACTTCCCCAAAAATCACAACCCGACTCCACCATTGACGTCTTCACACAATGGCAAAGGACGCCGCATTAAAGGATCTGAAGGCAAAGAAGCGTAAGGGTACGAATACCTTCAATAACGGCCAACAGTCTTCACCTGGAAAACGTACTGATTCAGCACAGCTTCCACGCCTGAGCACGATGCCCAAAAGCCCAAGAAGGTGAAGAACGTCGTTACCGATGCTTCAGAAGCTCCAGCAAAGAAGCGCAAAGGTACGAATCTCATTGTTGCTCTTGCCGTAGTCTTCAGCTAACAATATATAACAGCCAACGAGGATGCTGCTCCTATCAAGGCAAAGAAGTCCAAGACCCCCACCGACTCGACTACCACCGAAGGTCTGATACCCGCCCAAGTCAAGAAGGCGAAGAACATTAAGACAATTGCCAATGGGGGTTCCGAGGCAAAACCAGCAAACAAGTTTGAAGTTTCCGACAAGCTTGCCAACAAGAAGGACAAGAAAGTTGCGAAGGCATCTGAGAAACCCGTGAAGGAGGCCAGCAGTGGAGTAAGCGCGCCTATCGTTCCCAAGACGGACAAGAGCTCCTCGAAGAAGCAAAATGCTACCAAGAAGAACGTCGAGGACAAGGATGACGAGGAAGTAGATGAGGACTCGGAGGACGAAATCGACGATCAGACTGAAGCACTTCTCAAAGGTTTTGAGAGTGACGGTGATGAAGAAGATGACAAGGTCGAGGAAATCTACAAAGAAGGCCTTGCAATTCCGGCAATCACAGAAAACAAGAACCTCTCCAATAAGAAACAACTAAAGCTCAAGAAAGTCGCCGGGTTTCCTGGTCAGGGCAAGCCGGGTGTCGTATTCGTTGGTCGTATTCCCCATGGATTCTACGAGCATGAGATGAAGGCCTACTTCGGACAGTTCGGCAAGATTCTCAAGCTCCGTCTGTCACGCAATAGGAAGACTGGCGCTAGCAAACATTACGCATTCATCCAGTTCCAGGATGGGAGTGTTGCGGACATCGTTGCTAAGACAATGGACAACTACCTCATGTTCGGCCATCTTCTCAAGGTCAAATTAGTCCCCGACGAGCAAGTTCCGGCAAAGGTATTCGAGGGTGCCAATAAGCGGTTCAAGAAGGTCCCATGGAACAAGCTGGAAGGTCGCAAGCTGGAGCAGGGTGCATCTGAGGAGGCTTGGGAAAAGCGCAACCGACATGAACAGGAGCGAAGAGAGATTAAGGCTAATGAGATGAAGGCAATTGGCTATGAGTTTGATGCTCCTGCGCTCCAATCTGCCAAAGGTCTCTCCAAGAAGGCAAAGGCCGTTCCGCAGTCGACAAAAAACGACGGCGAGACTGAGGCTATCGAAGCTGCACCAGCTGCTGAGGACAATATGAAGGCCCCCGAGGCTGCACCGATTACGGAGGAGTCAAGCAAGCCCAAGAAGAAGAAGAAGTCCAAGGCTGAGAAAAAGGGTGAGAGCGCAGCTGCTGTTGACGAGCCAAGCAAGTCCGAAAAGGAGGAGAGTTCCGCTGGTGTCAAACCTTCCAAGGAGGAAGTCGAGGAATCTGTCACTGCTTTGATCGCGGAGGCCGCCAAAAAGCCAAAGAAGGAGAAGAAAGCCAAGAAGAAGAAGGAGATCGTAACTCCGGCCTTGAAGGATGAGGACGACAAGGTTGAGCCAGCCGACGAGTCTTCCAGCAGGCCGAATAATGATAAGAAGAAGAAGAAAGCCAAGTTCGTTTCTGAGTAGATATCTTTACGTCCATTGTGCCTCAAATGGTCCGATTGCATGCATTTGGAAGGAGTTTATGGGGAGATATGTGCCGTTTGTCTGTTGGCTTTATGCTTCAATGATTGCTCCATGGAGTAATGAGCATTATGAATCAAATTCAAAATTTCAACCTCCATTCTCTTCGCATGTGATATCCGTTCTGCTTTATAAATTCCAAAATCCAGTACCTGCCATATGCCATGAAACATTCCGAATTCAATGCTAATGCTCCCTTCAAAGTAAGACCCCCTAAAACTATTTCGCCTCCCATCTTTTTCTGACATGTGCTGCCTCACTACCTCCACCGTCACTCAATATCATAGCCCTACTCGCGCTTCCTTTCCCGTCACCCTTCCCTACCGCCCTCCAACCAACTCGCCACACTGGCTTGGCAACCGTCACGATCTTCTTAGTCTTTCATATACTTCCTGTACTTACGATCACCATCATCTTCCTGTCCAGCACATCTCTCTCTTTCATTGGTGAAGCTTGGCATACAGTGGCGCAGTTACAAAGTGCCAATGTTGTGTCTCTCCTTGACAATGCAAGCTTGATGCATGATGGAGTGGTGGAGAGATGGGCAAGGGTCGTCATGGTAGGGGCCAGGAAGCCACGTGTTTCCAGCCACCTCCTTTTTCCAGATCTAAGTGTCGAAAACTTCGCTTCAGAAGAACAAAAGATAGCAATGATCTCGCTCCGTGTACCTCCACACTACCCCTCAGGGCTTCGCGATGATTGCACAGTATTCCGAAATTGGAAAGTTATAAAGAGGTTCCTCATCCCACTTTCGGGCCTTGATACTCTTATGGCACCAATCAGAACCATAAATTACGAATAGCTGAGCTTGGGGGGACCAGTTCGTTGAAGTATCCTGCATGAGGTTGGCAGGACAGCATCAAGTGACAGCGTATATCCGTGGGTTCTTGAAACATGTTTGTTTTGTTGTTCTAATTTAACTATTGACTTCGAAGAGAATTTCAACTATTTCCTATTCTAAATCTTCTTCAACATCCTGCTTTCCTTGACTTTCAAGATGGCAAATCGCCATGCTGCTCTCGATCCTCATATACTCACAATCCGTGATCTGCAGGAATCTGCATCCAAGATATTGCCCAGGATGTACAGCGGTAGGTTTTATTTATGTCAGCATTGCGACAGTACTTACTGACAGAGAGCAGAATACTTCAACGAGGGGTCTATGGACATGATAACGTCCGTTGATGGCCTTCTTCCATCCTTGGCTCGTGGCTAACGCTTTTCCAGCCTCTGAGATAACGAGGAAGCTTACAATCGCTATAAGCTACGACCTCGAAGTCTCGTCAATGTCTCTATAATTGATATATTGACTACCATTTTCGGCACAAAGGTTGCATCTTCCCATTTTTCCAGAATATCTGCACTGACTCTTCTCCAGGTTTCTTTCCTATTGGGGCTTGCTCCAGCAGCCATGCACAAATTAGCTCATCCAGATGGGGAAGTAGCCACTTCTCGTGCGGCTGCTAAGAATGGCATTGCGATGCGTCTTTCAGCTTGGTCCACAACTTCGATGGAGGATGTAATCGCCGAGGGGAAAGGGAATCCTTATGGTTTTCAAGTCACCCTCCTGAAGGACAGGAATATCGCATTGAAGATGGTGAAACGTGCTGAAAGTACGGGTTCCTCCTGATGTTAGGAACTCTCTGACGTTTTACTAACAGATACACAGAGAGCGGGTTCAAAGCAATCCTCCTGACGGTCGATGGTTTGGTACTGGGGAAAAGAATAAATGAGCACCGGAACTCCTTCAACATTCCAGAAGGTATAACTTTCCCCAACATCGAATCCAAGACCAATGCAGCGTCTGTTGGAGCAAGCGATGATGGCCTGAATTACGGTGAGATATCTCAGAAACGGCAATGAACCCCACCAAGCTAAATATGAGGAAGATACAACTCCAGATTGGGAAACCGTCATTCCTTGGCTGAGAAGTAACACAAAATTACCAATTTGGGTCAAAGGTGTTAGGTCTGCTCTTTCCGTATCTCTGGGCTTTAAACTGATATAGTTTTTTTTCTCGAAGTCTATACACCTGAAGATGTCAGACTGGCAATCCAATACGGTCTTGATGGTGTTATTATCTCCAACCACGGAGGAAGACAACTGGATAGTGCGCCAGCAACTCTCGATGCATTGAGAGAATGTGCTCCTGTTGCAGCTGGGAAGATTCCCATTGCTATCGATGGTGGGATTAGGAGAGGCACTGATATATTCAAAGCACTTGCTCTTGGAGCTTGCTTCTGTTTCGTGGGAAGGATGCCCATTTGGGGGCTGGCTGTGCGTATAGTCTTGTTACATTTCTGTGTAATGTGCTGACCGAAGACAGCACAATGGCGAGGCGGGAGTCGATTTGGCAATTAAATTGCTGATGGATGAGTTTCAGACCACCATGGCGTTGGCTGGGTGCATGATGAGCCTCCGTTTCTGACTTGAAGGGCTTTTTGAGCTAACAGAATTCCAGATGCAAGACAGTAAAAGATATCTCGAGAACTCATCTCTCTATTCTGATGCCTGACGGGATCTTAGCCAAACTCTAGATCAGATCACTAATATCAACTTTCGATTGATAATCATGTCTTTCAATTAAGATCTGCATAACTTCGATACATCAAGCAGAACTGGCAGTCGCCTGTCTACCTAGGTAGGCCCAGCACTTCCATGAACCATTCCTAGACTTGGTCTAGCAGGATCGGGCCTGCCGGGAAGCTCACAAGCCCCTTAGCTTCCTTGATATTAGTCTGCAGAATCTTCAACAGTCCATATACCATCTTTAAGTTCGGGGCCGGGACAGCCAGCTTCTCTGCTTCTCTCAGTGGCTCACCAACGATGTTCTCGAATTCCATAAAATTTCCCTATTTAGCTCGCAGTTAGCACTCTTCTCACCCCTACAATATCAAATAACCAGAAGGGAAAGATACCTTCTCAATATCCTGCTGCATACTCGGCTTGAAATAAGTGTCCTCCGGATCACAGTTTATCATATCCTCTACAATACTCTCCGGCAATACATGACCAGCCGCCTTCGCAATAGCTACAATCTCAAGCATCAAAGGTCTCACCACATCATCGATTGGGTACTTCAATATCCTCATTCTGGAAGTATCCATGTGTGTAATGGCGCAAGCTGAGTTGTAGCATGCGTTGTACACTAGCTTCCTCCAGCGGACGAAGCCGACGTTCTCGTTGTATGTGCAGGAAACTTTCTCTGATGCCGAGTAAAGCTGGACGAACATTTGTGCTGATGTGATGGAAGTGGAAAGTGGGATGTTAGGATTCGTGAAGGCGCCGATGATGAGGCGGTCTCGGTCATCGTGCAAGATCACTCCTGGTGATGTCTCGGTTGCTCCGATGAGAGAAACACCTGAGAGGACTGGATTCATCGGGAATGCAACGAGAAGTGGTTTCTCGATATTCAAACCATTCTGAAGAAGCACAATGGTGGTGTCTCCTGCTGTTACTGCAGGTGCAATGATCTCTGTAACCGTGGGAGAGACATCGGCAATATTCTTGGTGGTGACGACAATGAAATCGAATGGCCTGAGACCTTCCTTGCCCACATCTGGCACTGAGTTGCGAACTGGGAGGAAAATTAGCAGGTCTCATCAAGATTGGGGGTTCCTTACCGGTGGAGGGCTTCCATCCTTTCACGTAGCCATGATCAAGTGAGGTAATGGTAAAGCCGTTGCGTGACACAGCATCGTAATTTGATCTCAACACCGAAGTTACTGATGCTAAACCGCCGACTTCGAGGTTGTACGCCGCCAATGTGCCAACCCCACCGCTACCCACGAGGAGAACATTAGCTTTATTTGACATGTTTGTTGATTGTATCACGTGATTTAAGGGGTAAACCGGGCTGCGGGATCCACAAAGATGATGAAATTGATGCCTAGGAATGCTTTACCGGGAAAATTGAAAAGACTTTGTGTACGCCTGTACTATAAGGTTTCTCTTATCTGACTAAGCTAGCAAAAGTGGGATGGCCCGCACACGGTTTTGGCTTGGAAACAGTGCAGGCTTGATCTGATGCCAATCTGATTGGATGTTTATCTGAATTGGCTTTGATAGTTCTGGTTTCAAGCAATACATTGAGATTTGAGGTATCAAGGCACCAGAAGGCTCAATTCTCTCAAGGCACACAATGTTCAGATGCCCATACCCGCCAAACTACCACACTTCTCATCGTCCCCACGTATGTAGTGCCTCACAAACACTCTATTGTTTGATCTCAAGATTTGCCATCTCAACATCGATGTCTTCATTGGTTGGTATTCCCTCCATGCCCTGGTCCTCTTCTTCCATCTTGACACCCTCCTTTTCTTCCTTCTTGACGCCCTCCGTCACTTCCCCGAACAGGTTGCCATACTACATAAAATTAGCTTCTTGCTTCTGAATCGGTCTGGCGGCTACCTACTTCGTCAACATGACGCCAGGGGACATTCACGGCCTTGCCAATGCCACAGTCGTGGTGCTTTGTGAAGTGACCTTTCTCCAAGCACTTGGGGCGAGCGCTGGTACTGAGAGCCTTGCCAGGCAGTTCGAGGAATGTGAAATCGGCCTGGTCGGGAGTGAAGTGGTCGAAAACCCAGACTTCCGTCTCTCGTTCCTCACATGCACTGCCAAAGCCACACCCGCCACGCTCCATCTCGACGAATCGGCTCTTGGCTTTAGAGCATGGCTTGTTGTCGATCTGCTTGCGAGTATGGTTAACGTCTAGGTAATAGTCAGTGTCGGTGTTTCGGAGAGATCAGAGCGAAACCAGAAGGAGACCTCTCGCCATCTGAAGTCAGAGAGAAATATGCGAGCAATAAAAGTTATTATCTCTATCGCGTGTGAGAATAAGCTCGAAGCATTGGGCAGTTAGAAGGAAAGATTAACTCGAAATTGAAGAGCTTGGGAAAGTGCCAGCCTATCATTTCTCGTCATCTAGAGTAGATAGGAGGTTGGAACCGAAGAAACACGAGAAATGACACTACTCTGCCAGATACCAGACAACGACTTCCCGTAACCTAGAAGATAGGAGCGGAGCTGGCTTATTTGCCCGAGCGAAGGAAAGCAGATTATAGCGAAACCAATGTGGCTTGACCAAGACCCGATGAGCCTTTCGATATAATAGTTATAAGCGGAATAAGCACTCTTTTGTATATTGGATAAGGGTGTCTCATTGTTTGAAGTAGAAATAAAGATAGAAAAGAAGAAGCGGTTCAGACAAAAAGAGGGCGAGGTCTGATATTGTGATAGTAAGGTGGTAGAGTCCAGACAGCAGTGTCTCGCGATTTGGGATTGTGAGACTGTGGCGGTCGCGTTTCCAAGAAAAGAAATATAACAACGGCTCTAGGACACAAGTGTACGTACGGTCTTCGCAGATCAGATATCGGATAATGGAGCAGTTGCAGCCGTTGAAGTTCTGGGCAACGGCGAGGCACATCTTAACGGTAAGAGGGATATGAGGGTGTGATAGTGTGCTTGTCACGGCGATGGTGACACAAGTGCGACGGCAGAGGCGGTAGCAAGATCGTTGTAATAGGAGAGCTGAGACGGAGCAGCAGTTGCACGATGAATGTTGGGGCCTGCAAGGGCGATTCACCAGCGACGGGCCAGCGGCGAGATCGTTTTTCTGGTAGACCTTGGAGGTAGCAACAGATCTCCGGTATCTGTGGAGATTTGTTGATGCACTTAAAAGCTCTTTGGACAAGAAGACACCTGTGAGGCTGCGTAGTCGTTCTGGGTGCGAGAAGAAATTTTCTGGAGAAAGGAAGTTTCAAGAAGTGACACAGCGGAAGAAGATATCAATAAGAAAGAGGGCAAAAAGAAGCTGCTTCTATTGACTTTTCATCTAGGAAGGCTGAGAGACGCTAATATCCGGGTACCTTAAGTAAAATTATCTAAGAACCCCATCTGGATAACGAGGCTGTCGTTTCGGTGACGAGACTAGGAGAAGGGTTTACCTTGTCTTTATTCCAGCTGCTATACATTCAGACTTTGGGGTGATAATTCAATAGGCAAGTTTCTTGAGATCACGGAAATACTCGACGAGGGTATGCCCAGTTTTGAGATAATTAGTCCATGATACACAATCTTATTGACGTAAATGTTAACACCAAGGGTGAGTCATTGTGAGCGTGGAAGCGGGCGAATTTCTTAATCTGTATAGGAAAGGCTAAAAGACTCGAGTGTACCTCTGCGTTGTTTATGCAATTGCGTTTCAATTTACAAAAATAGTTCTTCAAGAGAGCTTTGTCAGCATGGATAGATGGATGGAAGACGGGATTACAACCCCTGACGGAGGAAACACTAGGTAAGCGAATTTAGGCGAACCCCTTGCCTGCGAACTGTTTCTGGATGTCTCTATTTGGTGCCAACAGATCGTCGAGGAAATACTATGCTGTGTTTTATGTGGACACCTTTGTTCATTTTGTCCAGTTCAAGTTGTTGCCTAATTTACATCATCATTCCAACGGACATTCACAGCATAGCCACCTCCGCCACTGCTCTCGATTTCGATCTCGGTCGATCAAATAACGAGTCCTTGAAGGGTGCCGTCCAGTCTCTCTTTAATCTCAAAGGAAAGACTATCGGCTGGCATTTGGTCTTGTTCTTGCCGAAGCTGGAGCTGATGTTGCCATCCTTGACGTCCTGGAGAGGCCACACGAGCACCTTGCGAAGCTCAGATTGACTACAGCACAAAGGCCAAAATCTACAAGTCTGCATTTGCCCACCCCTCTAGTAGTGCTCTCTCTCTCTCTCTGATATTTCCTTCCACTTCTACAGGACTGATGTCACGAAGTTTGATGCCTTGAAAGCCAGTTTCGCTGGAATTGTAAGAGATTTCGGTCGTATTAACGGACGGTTTGTCACGAGAAAGATTAGATTTGCATAAAGTCCTTTTTTATTGATATTTTCTAGTGTTGCTGCTGCAGGAATCTGTCATAGTCGGTCCCTTCCTCGAGGGAACCCCCAAGTCGGTGGAGAAATGCTTTGCTATCTACGTTCATGGTGTTTTCTATACAGCACAACTCAACGATTCGCCAAGTGCAAACAGAGGTGGGGCTCAGCGATGGATCAATCGTGCTTATTGCCTCGGTCACCGCCTACCAAGTAAGCAAAGCTCAATACCTCGCCGATTATTGCTCAAGCAAGGGCGCCGTTACACTTTGGCCGGAGAACTGGGTGTAGAGCTAGCTGATCGAAACATTCGAGTTAATCCAATATCACCAAGGTAAAAAATCTCGAGCTGACACACATGCCAACTTGTTGTGAAGTACTAACTTGAAGCGGATATATGGTGACCAATATGGCTCTTCCAATCTCGGACACCAGGCCAAGGGTTGCCAAAATCTTTGTCACGGAGCTTCCAATGCGACCAATGGGTGATCGAACAGACCTGAAGGGAGCCTGCGATTATCTTCTACGTGGCGCGAGCGGATACCACACTGGCAATGACCGGTTGGTTACGGGGGAATACACGCAGGATGAACTAAGGAGGAGTGAAGCAGTACTGCTTTTATAAACAGAATGAAGAATCATCAATTTAGAAGAATTACAAGCTGGTGTGGAAGTTCCATTGAGACATATTATCTTGGTCCCAGGCTCCCAGCTGAAGTATACGGTCATAATTTCCCCATAGTTTGAGCGACTTGAACCAGCATGATGCTATGCTGTCCAAGTCACCCAAGTCGGCAGCATTGAGGTCAACAATGAGCTTGCTGGAAACAAACCGTGCCGGATTCACATATCTAGCAAGCACTGGACGTCCCTATGAAACTAAATATAGCTAAAATCTCGGAAGGCTCAATTTCTTAAACCTTAACAGAGAGACAAGGTACCAACCGTGGTGGCTAAGCAGAGCATTGGACGGAAGCACTTTATGTTTATCCGCGATGTTCTGGGCGCCCCACTTCTCGAGAAATGGTGAGCATACACTACCGAGGGCGAGTAGGCCGTAATGCGATTGTTATTTCCACTTGCAAAAGCTAACGATTTCACGCCTGGGAAGGAAATGATGATTCTCGATCTGGTTGACTCTGGGCACCACGGAAACTTGGCCCAACAGCTCCTCCAAGTAGAGCACGCTGTAATTTGCAACTCCGATCACGCACAGTTTGTCCGTCTGTGAAACTTCTCCACATCTTGGTACGTTTTGACATGTGACGCTAACGAGAGGGATAAGTGTAAAACCGAGAACTAGTCCATGCTTGTGGATATCCGCACTCTCAGACAGAGGAATACTCTATACTTGCAAACAGAAAACAAACAAAACCGTCTACACTCCATAAGTCAAAACGACTCTTCAACTCCTTTCTCTTACCTATCGCAATTCCATTCTTCTTTGTCGCAAAAGTCCATAGCTACCGTTCCCTGTCACAACTCGTAACTTACAAGTGAGACATAAGCCGCAAGACCAGTGTCCTAGAGCAATCTTCAAGATGAATCTTAGGGAAGTCTGAAATCTAAGAAGAGATAGGTGGGAACAAGAAAGTAAATTTGTCAACTCCAAAGAAAGTTGGGGGAGAATAAGCAACCTTGTAAACGTCTGGGGTCCAAGAAATTATAATTAGAGATAAAAGGGTATAGACCTCAGCTCTAAAGAAAGACAGGCAGAAAGTTGAGGAAAAAGAATTGTAAAGGTCTGAACTTAAAGAAATAGGCGCGAAACAGGTACGTTACACTTGTAAACGTCTCAACTTCAAAGAAAAATATAAGCAGAAAGTAATAAAGCAAACGCCTGAAGTCTATCTGAAGAATCACTGGCGGAAAACAAGTAACACTTATAAACGCCTCAAGTCTAGAAAGAAAGATTGGCGGAAAGTAAGGGAGTAAGAACTTTTTTTTAACAAAAGATGGGCGGAGAATAAGTACACTACACTTATAAACGTCTCAACTCTGGTGAGAAAGTTGGGTGGAAACAGGTAAGCAACACTTGCAAACGTCTGATCTCCAAGGAAAGATGGGCGGAAATCAAGACAAAGACATCTACGAGATGGGCGGAAAGATAAAGCGGGTATTCCATCTCCACCGTAAGGTGGACGAAAAACGAACTATCTACAGCTTCACCTTGTCTTTATCCTGATCCCCTTCCTTCTTAACCCGCTTTTGGGCACCATCAAAACTATTCTCGTCCACAAGCTCTGCAGCAAAAGCTGCCTTTGCCTTTCGTCGCTCCTCCTCCAACTCCTTATTAGCACGGTTCATCGACTCATAAAGAGTCTCACTGCGCTGCCCGAACGTGTAGGTCTCGTCCGAGCGGTTTTGGCAAGGACCATCGCACATCCTCTTACTCGCACGAGTAGTGGACTGGAGCTTGGGGCACGGGCTATTGTCGATTCTAGACGAAACGTGGTGTTAGCTAGCTTTCCGCTGAAGTCTGAAAGGAGGGCGCGATGAAAGAATGACTTACTGCTTGTGGGTGTGTAGGATATGGTCGATGCAGATGTGGAAGTGAGTCTCTTGACAATCACAGGGAGAGAGAGCGCGTGACTCGAAGCACATGATCACGATATTGCGGTGGAGGGTCTCGAGGTTCTAGAAGGTCTGATTTTTGATCAGCTCAAGACTCGTGGGGTTGTCAGAGGCTGGAAAAGTAGCGGTGGGACTTACACAAGAATTGAATGCTCGAGGCAAGGGCTCTAAATGATCGATCAGGTGTGGAAGAGGCACTTCTGAATCTTTGCAGTTGATATTCTTGATTTTAGAGAAACTTCACGTTGCATTGTTCCTAGATGTTTGTTGTGGAAGGAAGTGAACAGAGTATGTGGAATTAGGCAATTGCTCAAAATGGAGGGGCGCCGATTCCGGTCCGGAGTGAAGTTCGAAGACAGAGAGTACTTGATCTCTGTACTTCTTCTCGAGTCGAGGGAACAAGCGCCTTATGTTGCGTGAAGGTTGGTTGTCGGAGAATGGTGTGGTACAGGAGACTTCTCAGTTAGTGAGGAAAGTCGAACTGTTGCTCGAAAGCAGTCGCGACCTTTATGTGAAGCGCAAATGGCGGTCAATGATGATCTGTCTAATCCCTGTTCTTGAAGTTTCTCAAAGAAGGTATCGTCTTGCGTTGCGTAGAAGTGGGAGACGGAGGGAGACGGAAGTAAGCTCTCACTGTCTGGATAAAACTGGGTAGTTGCTCAGAGCTCAGAAGTGGACGAGGGTTGTGTAAAGCTAAATGGGGATCGAAGACAGGCTCTCAATCTCTGTATAAGCTGTTGCTGTAAGGAAGATCGCGCGGTGCTGGTTATGTGGGGGTGATTGTTGGAGGGGAAGCAGGGATCTTACTACGGGTGAGCAGATGGTGGTCGCCAAGTTCAAGAACGACGTTTCTCCAAAGCTCAGCTGAAGATCGAAGATTGAGGGAGAAGCTTCGCTTTGCAACTGGTGTATTTGAGAATATTCGTGCTGCTCTGTCCGAAGGTTGTTACGGGAAGAAGGCGGGGACGCTAGATCTCACAGCGCGTGAAAGGAGAATCGGTGGTTGCTCAAGTCCACGGACAATGTATCTGAGAAGAGCAGATCGAGAGCTAAGACAGGCAAGCACTAGATCTTGTTCAAGGGAATAATCGTTTTGTGTGGTTTGGATGTGGCCGTTGAAGGAAGGAGGGAAAGATAGGCAGTGGTGGAGAAAAATTGAATCAAGGCCGCGATGTCATAGGTGGTGCAACTGCTGCAAACGAATTGCTCTCTCCGCGGTGAATTCGCTGGCAAAGGTGAAAGATATTGCAGCGGCCGGGCATCGCAGGCCATAGGAACTTATCGATGCCCGACTTGGGCTTGTTTCGTAAGGGAAAGGGGGCAAGTCAGCGTAGAAGACCAGCCATAGTGAGAGCACCAAAGCAACAAAGAACTCGATAGTTTACTCGTATACAACACCCAGCATGCAGTTGCCCACCAATTCTCAAAAGCATCTCTTGATAGACTACGCCCTATTGCTATTACACCGTACAAAAATGCGCATCCAGTCTCCCTGCCAACCCTCCACGATGACGCACCCAAAGAACAGACGCAGCAGTACGATTCAGATCCATTCTGAGCGCAGGAGAGAAGGAGATGCAGCACAAAAACAAAGATCTTCCGGAAAACGCATTCACAGAGACAGAGAAGAAATAGCGTAGCACGGAGAATAAGCCTCCATGCCAAGATGTGTCCGAGCCGAGAGACGAAGAAGAGGTCGCACGCTTTGTTGTATGAGGTAGGATGAATTCTGCGAGGATTGGGGGGAGTCCATGAGTATCATGAATGATGGATCAAGGTCGAAAGAGGAGCAATGCACAGCGTCTGTAAGCACCGTGTCCCATCCTGAAGCAACCGTATCACCCAGACGAGCCGTAGCATAGAGAATCCGTTCGCATTAGAAAGAGAGGTCGGTATTGGTAGCTTTACAGGACAATGCACTTCTTCTCCTTCTTCTTCTTGGTCAAGAGCGCGGCGCGTGTGGCGTGTTCGAAAACCTCACGGACACCCTCATTTGTCTTAGCGGAACACTCAAGGTACTTGTAGGCGCCAATCTTCTTGCGAACCTCCTCGCCCTATATATCATTGTCAGCCACAATTCCAATCCATCTGTTCCGTAGGAGGCACAGATTTGGAGATAACATGGTCTTACCTGCTCGGGAGTAACAGGCTTTTGGCTGGTCTTGTGGAGCTCTTCGATGGTCTTCTGGTCGTAACGTAAATCTTTCTTGCAACCGACGAGGATGATTGGGAGGCCGCTGCAGAAGTGCAAGACTTCAGAGATCCACTGTGTTTGGGCACGTGTCAGCGGGTTCTTATCTTGGCCGGATCAAAAGGGGCATGTCATACCTTCTCCTGAACGTTGTCGAGAGAATCCGGTGAGTCGACGGCAAAGCAAATGAGGATGACATGCGAATCTGGGTATGAGAGGGGTCTGAGACGATCGTAATCTTCTTGTCCAGCCGTATCCCATAGTGCTAACTCGACGTGCTTTCCATCAACCTCAACATCGGCAACGTAGTTCTCGAAAACGGTTGGGACGTAGACCTAGGAGCCCAATTTGTTAGTATCTTGTTCCATCGTATCTGTTCTTGTGCTGTTGGCTGTGGATCCAGCTATCTTGGCGGTGTTGACGCGATCGAGAGGGGGCTGCCCAGGAGCAGGCTTCGAGTGCTGGAGTTGTTGGTGTCTTACCTCTGGGAAGGTGCCTTTGGAGAAAACACTGTGAAGATATCAGCAAGACTGCTCGCCTTCGAGGAGGGCTGCTCACATCAAAAGACAAGTTTTACCGCAGCTAAGATCGGGAGGTCAGTACTGATTCTATCTTGAGGTCGGGTTACTCACGCTCCGTCGCCGACGATTACGAGCTTTCTACGGATCTCTGCCATGATGTGGTGTCGATTTGATGTTGTGGTTGAAGTGGAAGACGGTGTTTGCGTCGGCGATGGTTTGTTGGGTTTCTTTGGAGGTCGAAGTTGCAAGACGAGGCAAGAAGCAACGACCATTCTTAGCGCGGCGAGCTGCCTGAGGCGGAAGGCGCAGGGGGGCCTTGAAGGACCACGGAGTACTGATTACGGCTCTGTCTCTGGTAAAGGCGGCTGATAAACTCAACGTCAGGTGCAGATTCTGGCATTCAGCTCGTGGGGATTAGAGTTGAGTTATACTTTGGGATTCTGTTTATTTTGAGCTTCCTTCTCCTTATAATACACCATTGCGCCCTGGACAATCACGACGATGCTCCAAGTCTGCCTTGAACAATCAGGACCTTGACTTTCAGAACGGTCAGGTCCTAATGATCCATTTCAGCGCCGTATATATCGGCGAATGGTCAGCCACCTCCAAGGACTTTAAGTGCTCGAGTCACTCTTGGGATATTCGATGGCTGGAACCCTGGCCGTGTTCAGCAGTCAAGCTGCCCATTAAGAAAGTCCTGAGTTTTGATTGCTCCAAATTACTCCTGACAATTCAGACGTTTGCTTACTTAAAATGTGTCCATCCTCTCCTTCTAACATCCAGATATCGAGGTCTTGGATCCAAAGGCTTTGGCTGTTCCTAATCGCTCTTGCATATCGAGAGCATGCAGCGCCCTGCGATCGTGTTGGCTCAACCTGCACAATTCAGGTTCCTTATTTCAGAATGCTCACTCAATTCAGAACATCCAAATATCGAATTTAGGAGATTCCAGCTTGTCCTCGGGATATTAAGCTCCGAGGCCATTCTTTGAATGCTTGGGTCACTCTGGGACGTCCGACATCCAAAGACGCAGCCCTGCAGATAAATATACGGCTGCAACCTGGGACACTCAACGAGTCCTGACTTCTAAAGAGTCTCTAAATCTCTTGCATTTCTAAAGAGACCAACCTTCGAAAATGTACAGCTTCTCCTTCGAAGGTTCAGATATCAAAGTCCCGGACCTCTCCCTGAATGTCCCAGTTATTTTTGGATATTGATATCTCACGCCCCTCGGTATCTTCCAGCCGGGACGCGGCCGTGAATCATCAAGCCTCACATGCGTTTCGAACACTCAGATCACAACAAGGCAGCACGATTGGCTCCGGTCCTATTTTCTCCCTTGCTCACTGGTATTTGATATTTTTTCGTTTTCGGGCCGCTCTAAAGCGCACATGTGGCATTCAAGTACGAAAGCCCGCCATTCGAAAGGAGTTGCCAAGAGCGGTCCGCCATGGCTCCGACAGTGAGCAGCGCGCTGCTCCGGACAACACGACAACACACGAGTCCTGCGGGATAGCGAGCTGAAGAATGACATCTCTGAGCTGCTAACGACTGCAGCAGTCTGCAGGTTGCGTTGCCGACATGCAGCCAGTGGCTCCAGCCCCATAGGCAACGCACGCCAGATGAGGCGCAGTTGGTGAGTGGTCAGAATTGACGGAATTCAACAATTCAGGACTTTCCAGGACTTGTGAAATATTTATGTCAGCCCGGATGCGGTAATCGATGGCATGCATTATTGGTTGTGGCGCCACAATCCGCGGGAAAAGGGGCCCAGATTCAGAGCTCTGCTTCTGAAATCCTGCAGCCAAATGAATTCAGCCTGTTCAGCCCTATTCCTTCTGCAGCCTTCAGCTCCGTCCTCCGTAATGATCACGAATCAAGCAATCCTCATGAAATACAGTAATTCTGACTGTAACGCGGACCCCCTGACAATCTGTGATCACGTGACTATCACCGGGGTCTCTACACTAGCGCAAAATATCGAAGCTCAGATTCGAAAAAGTATCTCTGAGTCTCGACACCTCTCCCCGCGCCCAATCCACCGTCCTCCTCTCTGCAAAATGCAGAAGGTACTCCGGCGGACAATTCTAGCAGAGAAGCAAGCTGCTCGACGGCTGTTAAAAAAAAAAGACAAGAAGCTTTTTGAAGAAGCGAAGAGCAATCGGGAGCAGAACGCTTTCCTCCGTAGAGATGTAGCGAAGGAGATCAAGCAGAGGAGGTTTGAGAGAAGAGAGGATTGGGAATTAGGTCCATTGGCTCCGAGGAGAGATGTGGGGGATAAGAAAGATACATTTGGGACGGTTAGCACCCAGTGGATGAGAGGACCTCTGCTGAGCGAACCCGAGCAAGAGGATGCGTTGAAGGATGTGGGAGGAAAGTATCTGACACTTGTGAAAGGAGATAGAGTCGTGTTGTTAGAAGGGAGAGACAAGGGGAAGATTGGCAAGATCACTGCAACGGACCGTGAACGGGCGGAGTGTACGGTTGAAGGATTGAACATGGTAGGTAACTCCCAATCTCTCTTGCAAATCTAATTGGCCTTAATACTGACTCAAACGCATCTAGATGGACATAGAAGTCCCCCAATACATGATAAGCCCCGAAGACCAAGACAAGCGCCCCATCCGCACCGTCCCCCAACCCGTTTCCCTCAACAAAGTACGCCTCGTCATCCCCCTCACCGACCAAGAAACGGGCGTCACCCGTGACGTGATCGTCAAGAAGCTCGTCAACGGCCCCATGTGGTTCGACCGACAAACCGGCAAGCAAAAATGGTCTCGCATCATTCCCGGCCTGGGCATCAAAGTTCCCTGGCCGAAAGTCGTGGCCAAGGAACATAAGGACTTTGCGGTCGATACGCTGCGGATGGATGTGGAGACGAAGACGTTTGTGCCGACGTTGTTAAGGCCGCCGATGCCGAGTAGCGTGATTGATGAGCTGCGGAACAAATACTCGGTTTTCAGGACGAGACATGATCCTGAGTATATTGCAGAGAAGATGAAGGAAGACCAGGAGAAGAAGGCGAAGAAGAAGCTCTCGGAGGAAATGCGGACACCGCTAAAAGAGATCAATAGAAAATTAAGGAAGATGAGGAAACAGAAGGGGAAAGGCGAGTTGACGGCGGATATGTTGGTCAAGCTGGGGCGAATTATTGCCAATAAGCGGGAGCCGGCTTTGAGCGCAGCGGGCATGTCGAAAGTTGGAAAGGTGCCAGAGACGATAGTGGCGTGATGTATGATATGTAGAAACGGGTGTGTATCATAGGGCATTGACGGCGTTGCAAAAGATTCTGCGTACAGGCGGGCGGGCAGACTAGAACTATCTCTTCTTGGTATGAATCTTTATTGTTTTGCGCCAGTCTAAATCTAAGAGCCAAGCAAAGACAGTCTCTCAAATGGCAAGATGACTGGAAGTTCCTTTCGCTTCCCAGCTGCCTCGATGCTCTCTTGGAGAACCGCATCTCCGCCAACTGGTCTGTATCCATCCTCACCTGTAACCTCAGGAAGAGTTGGCAACGCATCAGTTCCAAACACTTCCGGCACACAAGCCTCACACATACCCACCACCTCCGCCAAACTCCCCTCTATCGCCCTAGCACGCTCCCACATCCCCCTCCTCACCAAGCCCACAACCAACCTCTCAACCTCCCCTCTAACACTCTCCACCCTATCTATCAGTCTCCCCACACTAGCAACAAGATACTCTTCCTCATACACACTCCCCTTCTTCCCCCTCGCCCTCTTCCTCTCCTCCCTCCTCCGATTCTTGCTCGTCGCCCTCGAGACCCCCGTCCCTGCGGTCCCTAAACTCTGCCCCTGACTTCCCTTGCCCGTATACCGCGTAAACAAACTCCTATTCGTACTCAAGCGCGAACTAGCCGCCACACTCACATCATCCGGCAATTCTCCATCTCCGCCGCCTCGCTCGCCTTCGTAGAACGCGAGTGGATCGACAAGAGCTTTTGCTCGAAGCTCGCGGATTCGAGGGACTTGAGCGAGCAGCTGAGCTTTGCATTCTGCGAGTAGTTCGGTGCTTGATGCGAATGCTTCTCCGAGGCCTGGGTCGATGACTTGTTCGAGTAATTCAGGAACGTTTTTCAACGCAACCAGATGTAGGGCATCAGCGAAGAAATAGCCCTTGCAGAAAGCTCGACAGGCGTTGGGTATTGAGGAGAGGTATTCGAGTTGGATTGTAGCTGCTGCGAAGTAGTCTTTGCTCTCCATGATGGCATCGTAGAGAGAGGTTGCAAGGTCTGTGAGTGCGGGTCCAGATAAAGGGTGTGTTTGGGAGAGAGCGCAGAAGAGGGTTTCGCGCCATGAGGAGGGCCCGGATGAGAGGTAACAGGATGTGGCCTTTGGGTAGTTGTGCAGGGATTCGTAGGCTAGAGCTGCTTCTTTGAAGAAGGATTTGGATTCAAGGTGTTCGGCATAAAGGGAGGTGATTGCGGCGTGCTGGCTGGGGTTGTAGCGGTACAGCGAGAGAGCGGATTGATAGAGTGAGTGCTTTTGGGTGTAGGTTTGTAATTCCGAAAAGGCGTCAAGAGCGTGTAGATGAGAGAGAGCCTTAGAATGGCGCCCTAGATGATCGTCGATACTGAACCGTCGCCGAAGTTCGGTCATTTGTTGTAGATTTTGCATGAAAGGGAGATATTCTCGGGGATCTTTCTGTGATTGCTGTGCAACCAGGAGTGCAAGATCGAGATCATACAATCCAAGAGCATTATCGTAGAGCTTGTTGACATCTGCCAGGAAACAAATATGCTCCACAGCTTTATCAGCCGCTGCTGAGTCGTTCTTCATGAGTTTGGCCACGACTAATAAGCCATCGTCCAGAGCCGGCGGTGACTTGCAGACGTTTGCGGTGATAATGTTTTGTAGATTTGTTGCAGTCTTGGCCTTTAGCACTTCCAAGACGGCATCGCAGATTCTATTAACTTTTGATGATTTTGCGACAATTGGCTGTTGAGGAGGCACGCCATTCATATCGTTGAAAGCAGGGATGCCATTCTCCAGGTCTCGCGAAACCCGAGTCTCTTTGTACATTGTATGCGTGACATCTTCCTCTCTCAAAGACGACAAGAACAGGTCAATATATGTGATCTTCTTGATTTGGTCGATGAAAAGTGCAACGTTGGTCAGGAATTGCCCCGGTGCATGATCGTAAAGAATGTTCATGTCAACTCTCTGAGTCCTGCAGTGAGTGAAGGCTTTTTTATAGTTCTTCTCCTCGATGAGTTTGCGGATACCTGCAACAACCATTGCACGAGGGAAGATGGTTTCGAGGTTACCTCTTGGCATCTGGAGAACGAGGCTCAGGGACATTGGCATAGCTGTGACCAGCCGTGCTCCACGCTCAATACTGCGGCAGCGCTCATCCTTTTCCGGATCATCAGGTGGAACTTCAAGCTCTGTTCGGAATTAGTATTATAATCTGATGGAAGAAAGAGAATTATTACCATTGACGTCCGTTATATGGACAAATGTTAAGAGGTGGGTTGTGGTGATGAAAATCAAATGGACCGGAGTAACCAGAAAGGAAGTGCAGTTCTTCACCAGCAAGCGTGAGTTCGCGTACAGGTGGCCATCCCGAGACATGCCAAAGGCAATATGATCCTCCCCAAATGGTACTATTTCAGTCCAGGGAAGATAGTGAGGAAAGTTGCAATGCGATAACGTATGCTCCCCAAATGTCAGACTGTGCAAATCTCCTGCCTTTCCTTGCACGTAAGGATGCGTCGATTCGTCTTGGGTGAAGCTTGACAAGCTAGATATGTTGGACGTAGGAGCAGTTCTCGATACTATCTCCTCCATCCTACCAGTCTCGTCATCGAAGCCGAATCGCTTGAGTGAAGCTCCTGATGCGCCTCGTTGTAATACCAAGATTTCACCTTGCTCGGCAAATGATATCTGGTGGTAAGTGCCTTCTGGCATTTCATCCTTCGCGAATGTGACTTGACCGGTTAGCATTGGAGGTGAAAACGAGGCTTCGACACTCTTCCATCCGAAAATGGAGATTCCAGTCTGATGCAAGACAGCAATCAGGGAGGCGTCCGAATTAAAAGCAGTATCAATAGCATTCGACGGTACCTCTAGCTCATGTAAACTCATGGGAGGTGGAATGTTAGCCGTCCGGAAAGGAGTAACCTTGATGGAGTGTCCATCAATGACCCCGACCACTCCATAATCATGTGGCGGGGCCAAAGATGCACGAGCTGTCGTGAAGATGTGTTCAATGACACTGAGATGGTCTGAGGTTTATTAGCAAACACTAAAAGAAGAAGTAATTGAAAGTCTTACTTGAAGCAGCGGCAATGAACCTCGAAGACCTCTCCGGGTGCCATAATACAGAGCTTGTAGGAAGCAAAGAACTGGTCTTGATCTCTTGCTTAAGATACCAGTGATAGTTGCCCATAGTCCATAATTGAACACAATCTGTTAAAATGACAGCCAACACTGTTGAATCTGAGTTCCAGGAGAGTCGAATATGCTGTCCTGCTAAGTGCAGTTCCTCAGGGGTAAGTCTAAGGCTGAATTGGCCATGCCTTAAACCGTTCCGTTCGAAGAAGACGACATCAATGCGGCCATCCAATCGCTGGATACCAGCAATAAGATTGCCTGCTGGTCTCCAACTGAGAGCTCCTTCCAAACCGTCCACGGGCTCGCAGACACTATCCAGAACACCTTCTCTCGAGTAAACTCTGATCAGTCGTCTAGCACCACCCTCAATGGTCGAAATAGCAAGATAAGCGCCGTCTCCTCTCCAGCTGATGGTAGCCCGAGAATCGTCGTTGGGGCTCAGAACACCTTCATCGGTCTTCTCGGGCATAGTTGGATCCCTCAAGGCTTTGGCACCTTTCCCCTTGAACTGAGTCTCTTTCTTTCCCCAGCCAACGGACACATGGTTCGAAGCTTTCAGATCTTCTGCTGTCATAGCAACATCTGTGACCCCTTCAAAGCTCCGACTCATGAAGATGACCGTATCTGCCTTGGTGGTGATAGCCAGGAGCTCCTCGTCAGGTGACCATTTTGCAGCAGTGATGCCAGCATCCACGGACCCTACAATCTCAATCCGGTCTTCTCCTGCTAGAGGTTCCTCCCTAACGACGACGATATCTCCACCTGCTAGGACAAGACATGTTGTCAAGCTGTCGCCAAAATAGTGGAGACTCAGAACCTCGTCACATGAAAGCTCTGGATTTGGGCAGGGTGCGTCCCAAGATGTGATGATTGTATGCTCACTAAAGGTGATAAGTAAATCTTCTTGGAGGGGCTAGAGCTGACATACTGGGTGTTTTGTTTTATCTTGATTCTCACCAACTCTATAAGAGCATCGGTCTCAGTTGGCCCAAAAGTGCACAGAACACAGTCACTGGCTAGATCCCAGGTTGAAGAGGTCAAATGTCGTCCCTGGAACTGAGCAGGAGGCTCCCATTTCACATGGAGGATGTTCCTGAGATTGCGCATTTTTTTTCGGCCCGGAGTTTGATCATCAACTCCTCAGGATCATTTTCATGGAGTTGATATAAAATCCAGACCTGGCATCTTCACAAGATAAATTTTTGACGAGCATCTTGCAGGACCCACTTCCCCAGATTCCCGCCTTCCAAATCCCACCCGACTTTCTCCTCTCCTCATCACCACCCATGATACCAGTTCATTTCGAACAATCATGGATGTAGCATACAATCAACATTCGCCTTACTCACGGCACAACAGCCACTCGAACACCAACATCAATCACCTAACTCTAGCGCCCCTAACCTCCCGGCTTCCCCTCAACGACCAAGACGCCCTTCCAGACACCCAGCACATCTCGTACATCGAAGGTCGCTCCGCACCAACCACTCCGTCAATCCTCTCCCGCTCCTCCTCCCGAGTCTCCCTCCGAAACCAAAAGCAAACGAACCTCTCCTTGCCAAAGAGCAAGTCGAGTACACATCTGCTGCCATCCCGGCAGCCTCGGTCCGCCGTTACAACACCCGGTGGGACGAGACTGCGGAAGGGCCACACGAGAGATGGATTGAGTCTCAGTTCTCTGTCTGCGAATGATAGGAATGATTCAGATTGGCTGTTACGCGCTGGTGCTGCCATTTCCTCGTCGACGCGAGAATCGAAAGGACAAGCTTGGCTCGTGTCTCGAGCAAGTTCTACAAGTCTGACGGGACAGAATGGTGATGAGGATGAGGAATTGGAGCGGGAGCTTGCTAGAGAGAGGGAACAGGCTAGTCAGAGACATAGTAGGAGGAGCAGTGCTGCGGGCACATTCGATGCCGACGATGAGTTCTCGCCGGTGACCACGAGGAGGAGTTTGAGCTTCGGGCCTGCTACTGGTGGCAGTCGTTCCATAAGTCGGTATGGGAGCAGAGGTAATAGCAGGAGAGGGAGCAGAGCACAAATTTTTACGCCAATGGGCGGCGAACGAGAAGGATATTTTGATCAGAGAGCGTTCCCAGACGAGTTCAATGCGGAACCAGATTTCGTTGACGCTGAAGAGGAGGCGGAGATTGACGAAGATCAAGATGAAGCTAAACAGGATGAGGCTATTGTGAGAAAACTGGCTAGAGCGAGCAGTTTGGGTCTCGGAGGATGGGTTGAGAGGATGCTGGGTTGGAGTTTATTTGCTGTAGATGAAGACGGTGAGGACACCGAAGTCGAGATTGTGGACGAGAAAGGGGAGGACTCAGAGTTGTCCTCAAGAACGTCTCGGCGAACCCTGGATGGGACTACAGAATCTCTGACTGGCGAAGTAATGCCTCCGCTGAGAGATGACGAAGCTGGCGGTTGGCAAGATGCAGCATGGTTGTTGAGTGTGGCAACAAAGGTGCTACTCTAACGCATTGAAAACTTATGATTATGACCAATGGTGGTTAATGATGACCTCTTGCTCTCATACATAAATTGCCTCGTACCTATAGACTGTCAACTGAATGCTGAAACGTTAAATCTGGAGAAATTTGAATGTTCGGCTGTTTTCTGGCGAGATAAATTGGTGAAATTCTCCAAAGTGAATGTCAAGAGATCATTTGCTAATCTGATAAGAATCCCCATGTTGGACGTTCAGGGTTTCTGGTGCATTAATACTTCACCCCAACTCTGAGTTACGAGATAAATGTACCAGATCTACCCCAAGCTCCTCGATTATGGAATGTCACCCACTCAAAGAGACTCCAACGGTCAACAAGATCGACCTTGTCTTCTGGGGACTTCCTGAATCGGGTGATCAATTATGGTTTTTATTGGGGTTCTGCTTATTACTGAAAGCTCTGTACAGTTGTCGGGCATGAAATCTGGAGGAAGAATTGCTCCTCCCGCCTATAACTACACGAACCGCTTCGAGAGCGGAAGTTATCATCCTTGTATCCACATTGTACTATATCCCTTTGAAGGAACGCAAACCCATGCTTGTCATGGATCTCTATAGCCTCCAACGCTGAGTCCAGACCGAACGCCTAGACGAAAAGAAAATTCCCAGAATGCACTTCCCCTTTCTCCGTACCCAATGACTGTGAACGAAGAGCCTGGGGATCTATAGAGCGTGTTCATCAACCCCTTCATCGTCCCAGTGTGCCTCTGGCGTCACCACCCAATTGATGACTTTCGTATTCCTTCTGCTTTTGTATGATTTAAGTGCCTCATTACGTATTCGTACGTGAGGATTGTTGTTGTAGCGGCTGGCACGGCCCGCATCATGTTCGTGCCCATCCCAGCGTAGAAAGCAATCCAACCTTCTTCCTTTAAAATGATCCTGAAAGTTTTAATGATTCCTTTGTACCGAGGAAGAGCAACCTTGGTCTTTGCAATAATTTCGGCGGGACCATGGCTCCCGCTGCCCTCAAGTCCTCCTCGGAACGCCGCGTACTCGGAGGAAGAAGAGGGTAAAGTCCTTTGCTGGGTTTGTAACCTGGTTCGGATGACTTCATGGGGATATGTAGCAGAGCTAGCCAGGACTTTGCTCAATACACTTGCCGAGAGAACTCCAATCCAGTGTGATCTCTCATCTCCTTCTACCGACATACCCATGCCATGCCCAGTGAACTGTGTCTTCAAATATTCGTACGCCGGAAACTGTATTGCAACGTGGGTTAAGCCAAGGAGAGCTGGAGTGAGACCGGAATAGAACGACAGGATTCCTTCGTTTCTGTACATCTTCTTGGCTGCATCGATGGTCGACCTGTAATGCCAGGGAGGTCGGGAATCATTCGAAACAGCTCTCCTGCTCACTTGTGACATCAACCGAGTCTTGATTACCCATATCGGATTGGTGACCATTGTCGAAGTAGCGCCAGCAACTATGGATGACCAGAAATTGATAGCAAACACATTTTCGGTCTCTGTAACATTTGTTAGCAAGAATATCATGACCCTCAACGCCCATTTAAGACATACTGAAATTCTTGGGAATGAATTCCTTCGATTTCCCATACACCGTAAACCAGACCGCCCAGGTGGGTAAGTACCCCAGAATTATCGGTCCCAAACCTCTGTACAATCCCCTAAGGCCCTCTTCCCGCCATATAGTTCGACCGGTCCCAATTAGACCCCGATACGCCGCATTCGTAGTTTTGTTGACCCTGAAACCCCCTTGTGCCTGCAACTTCGTCTTTATCACATCCAACGGGCATGTGACAATGCCCGAAGTGAACCCTCCCGCCGCCCCCGCCAAAGCTCGAAAGCTGTCGTTTGATCTGGCCATGGCCCATCTTTCCATCGGCGTGAGTGGCACATTCTCTCGCTGGAAGCTGGACGATGTCTTTCCAAACGGTGGAGCTGAAGTTGGAGGAGAGGACGCAAATTCGTCTGCTCCCGTAGGTGACCGCGTTCGCCGTTCATGCGACATCGTAATTGTGGGATCGGCGCGAGTATTGGCTTAGCTCCTCAGAGCAGGATAGGAGCAAGGCCGCCTGCTGGAAGCTGCTCGCCGAAGATCGATTAAGCAGGCTCTTTCTGTTGTCCGTTTTGCTCTAGTATCGTGTCCCGGTGTGTGCGGGGAATTCAATCCCACGGCACCTCCAGTGACACTACAGCTAACGGTTATCGATGGCCATTGACGATTGACCGGCGCTCGTAATTGTATGACAAAGGAAGGAGACGCGAGGGTGGAGAGGTTGTGTTGAGGTTTTGCAAATTCGGAGAGCGGTGGGAGTGGGTAGCTGTTTCCTTGATCGGCGGCTTGAAATCGCTTGCTGGGGTGGAAATCCGCTAGAACGACGCCTTTTGAGCGGCTGACAACGAAGAAAATAGGTTTACGAAAGTGACCAGACTCGTAAAGATCTGATTACGGTTTGGTGTGTGCCCGCGTCTCGTGATGTGGTTCAAAGTGCGTGGAAAAGTAACGGTCTGAACTGGGAATCTTGCAGAGTGGGAGCGGAGTGGGGGAGGCATCATATCGACATTCTTAAGAACAGGGGGCTCTGATTCGATGCTTCACCTGCGAATGCCGGGTGATGTCTATATCACGTGCTACACTTGTTCCCTCAAAATTCTGTCCGCCATTGAGGCATCGCTTACGTAATAACGCATCCTTGAATCGAGCCATTCGAGAAAGCTTCAACGACTCCTCCATTTGATCAGGGACTTACCAGAGAGCTCCGTTCCGACTCGACCTCACGACAGCAACATGTCTCAACCATCCCTTGCCGGCTATATCGTGAAACGGCCATGGCTCAAGCGGTGGATGATGCCATTGGCCAATTGGTACGCCAATGCTGCTGGATACAGGAAGCTCGGGTTGAGGTATTCACACCTCCCACGGACAAGCGAAGGCGATTGAGACGAGCTCAAGGCATCATCGCGAGTTGTATGAGGATTTTGGCGAACTTGTGCTAATATGCTGGACGTTGCAGAGCCGATGACCTGATCCCCGAAGAGTCCGAAACTGTACTCCTCGCCCTCAAGCGTCTTCCGCCAAAGGAAGCCTATGACCGTGTCTACCGCCTTCGACGGGCTTTCCAGGTAGGAACCAAAGCCATCCGATAGTGATAGTGGACAATTGGCTAAGCAATTGCAGTGTTCGCTCGCTCACCAGCTTCTTCCGAAGGAGCAGCAGACAAAGCCCGATGAGGATATTCCATATCTGTCACCGATTATCAAGGAAATAGAAGCGGAGGCAAGAGAACGTGCGGACTTGGAATCGTTGTCGATCAAGAAGAAATAAGTGGGGACAAACGGATATGATGTGTACAGTGGTCTGGCGGGAATTTAGACGGGTCAGTGAAGTGGGAGGGGACTGTACTATATAGCGTTGATCACCCAATCCAAGAAGTCATAAGAAGATGTGTGAAGCATTTGCGTATGGTCTTGAATTATGTGCGTCGTTCTTACAGCCTCGGTCTCAAATGTACCATGATGGTATGGTCAATTGAAGTCCTGTCCAGTTGTGAGAGATCCACCAAAGTATTGTGGATGGCCATTGAACTGATTGCCGTGGTCTACTCGCTGGAGCCGATGGTGAACAAATATAATACATAACTCCAGCATGCCAATGACATCTTCCAAAAAGCCAGCAGAAGGTATGAATTATACTTGGATAGTGAGGCTTTGAGTTGTGATTTTATATACCTCTCGTAGCAATTCCGATTCCACATTGAAGATTTAGTGAAGAAAGGCAAACTGAAGTGATCTGATTCAAAGCGAAATAAATATGTGAAGAGCATTTGTCTACCGCGCAGCTTGACAAAATCAACCAAAAGTAAAGCACGGAAAATTCTAGGTCATTTGAGTCAACAAGGTTATTCAAACTAAGCGCATCTTTGCGAACAAGATATCCTGTTGGATGTTCCAAGCTATTTTACTACATCCAAAAGTAATCTCTCAGCAGCTAGCAGTAAATACATGTCAAAATGATAGTCCCCTAGTCTGTTCAATACTACGGCCCTCCCATAAAATAACCCAATGAGTACGCACAAGTAGCTTTTTTGGCTCAAGGACGACACTTATACACGAAATGACGGCATTCAAGGAGGTAGATCCCACCCATTTCAACACAGAACCCGGCCAATATTAAGGAAAGGAGGAAAGAAATCCATTGTACCAACCTCATTTCACGATTGCCCAAGGCATCGACAGTGGAGAAACGAGATCACAAGGTATTCTATTAACTTCTCAATCCAGTATACATACAGACCCCACTCATCTCGTCTCGTCTCATCTCTTGCCACTGGCATCGTCACGGCCGTTCCAACACAACTCAACCCCTACATAGACAGATGATAGCAGAAAAAAGACCTTCTATTACAGTTGATGACCAGCGTACAAGTCATCCATTCCATTCCATTTGCCTCATTCTTGCGCATCACACGCACAGAAAAAGGACCCCCATGCAGTTACTGTATCGAAACCTATCAAACTCCGTCCTGACTATAAAAAAAGAGGTACACCCACACACTCAAGAGAGAAAAGGAGAAGGAGAGAGAGCCATGGTTTCTGGAACTTCCGAACAAAATATCGGTACAAAGAATGGAATTCGGAACAGGAAAATGGTGGTCGTGGGTTTCTCTTTCTCTTCCTGTCATCGATATTGCTTCTCAAGGTTCCACAAACAATGGCTTTCTTTCTTTCTTGTCCTTCTCTCTCACTGAACTCCGTATATGCGTGAAAACATGGTCGAGGGACTTTCGCGTCTCTGTTGCAGAACAACGAATCGCTCCTTCATTACGTGTTGCCCGGCTTCTCCTCTGTATCTACATGCCATACAACGTAGTTTGGTAACCCAACGACGTCGTATCCTGCTCTTTTTGCCATCTTGGCGAACCCTTCGGTTTCTGCTTGATTCTCAAAGGCATAGCAGGGAAAGTTGATTCCTGGGGACCAGTCAGCTGTGAACATATATAGACCATGGGTTTCGACATACCTGATCGGTGTACATCGCCCTTCACTACAATATTTACTCCTCCAATGCCATCGAGCATGACCTCTTCGTCTTTGTTTTGACGCCAGTCTCCCATTTTGGCCATATATGTACGTCCGGTATTGAACTCCTTGTAACCTGCCAAAATTGTCAGCTACAGTAAATATTGCTCTAGCTGGGGAAAATTACCCTCAACAATAATTGTGTCCTTTGGAAGTGTAGATGCTAGTCGGAGAGCCTTGTCGGATTCGATCCATGAATTATAGTCAACTAAGGCGGATCAGCAAGATCACACTCAAACGGTCACCGCACAACTCACATCTGCCCTCAATGTCCTTTCCGTCCTTGTAGCGGTGGAACCACACATCTGCCAGAGTTAGTGGGAAGTCTGTCTTCCAGAATGGTTACACGTACTCGGAACGATAATGTCCCTATCGTGTGCAACGAAGTCCTCGAGGATCTTCTTTGGGCAGTCCACGATATCCACGTCTCTCCAGTACACCCACGAATGCTCTGGCTTCAATGCTGCAGATAGCAGATAGTTCCGAGCTCTCGCCATGTTCTTCCTTCTCGGGCTTGGGCTACGTAAGCGTGGCGGTCATCAACGGATTGAGTTGTGACGACCCCGAAATCCTTCTCCACAATCAAAACACTGTTGAAAGGTGTGGTCAATGTGTCTGTCGTCTTCTGAATTCGTGCCAATTCGGCCGAAAGGGTGGCGAGGGTATCATCTGTCGAGTCCCCAACCAGAAATCCGAGGTCTATGAGATGGTGAGGATAGGTCAGTTCGGTGAGAAGGTCGAAGTATTTGGGTAGATAGGGGGAAGCATCTCGCAAGGGTGTCAGAATTAAGATTCGTTCTTCATTCTGGACTGCCTTTGGGGTCGATTGAATGGGGTTGAGGTCAACCCGTTGAATTGTAGAGGAATTTATCACCAGCGGCTCGTGGTGGTTGAAAATGACTGGTGTTTGTAAATGCGCGTTCCAATCTGCTGCCTCGTTCGGTGTCATCTGCATTGGCGGTTTTGAAGGTCCCCAGCAGTAAAATCTGCGACGTTGTCACATTATTAGTATACGATCTATAGGAGAGGATGAGTGTCAAGGAGAGGAAAGACTTCTCACCTTTGCATTTCCGATGCGGATGTGCTAACTCCCCTCCATAGTAATAAGACTATTCCTGCCAGTGCTACGCATAGTAAGAACCGCGTCCGCGTGAGGAAGACCCATATCGCCCTCGTGGGCGGGAGTTGTGCCTTCGCTGACTTCCACGTAACGCCGCCTTTAGGAAGAAGCATGGCGACGATACCCCCGTGGCCTCAGCACCACCAGCGGAAGGACTGCTATCAATTCGACCGGAGAAGGAGGGCGCGCCGTCGTGAGTTATCGTCGGAGGGAATGGGCGAGCTGAATCGCAAGCTATGGTCGCTTGGTGAGTTGATTGAAGACGTAGAGAACGCGCAGGGAGGTTCGTACTCTGTGGCACTATTTTGGGAGCCAAGCCAGACTAGCGAGGCTGTTGAAGAACGTCCGTTCTCGAAGCCGGCGCAGCTTGCTGCACGAACACCATTGTCATACAAGATTTACAAGCTGCATTTTCTTGCATTCTCTTACTCGAATCTACGTCTCTCAGATAGATGCACCAAAAAGTCTGAGAGTTGCGCAAGTGATCACTGGTACCTGGTCTTGCGAGTTGAGCTTACCAATAAAAAGGGGTCCATCACGTGAGAGCAGTACGCCCTCCAAGTCCCATCCTCCTCTGTTCATCGGTCAAGCAATTTTTGAGCTTTTAACTCTCCCGACCACATTCTGGAATCGTACTCAACAACCTCTGAAACTTCATCAATTGACAGACTCCAGAATATCTAAGCTACGGCAACTCTTCGAGCCTCCTTCTTTAGGCTGCAGCGGCCCTTGTCACCCAGACAAAATACTGTGATCAAAGTCCCAAATCCGCGATTGAAATCAATAGCATACAATATGTCGTCCAGAAGATCAGCTCGGTTGAGCGAGGCATCTCCAAACCTCAAGCAGGCTTCGAGCGCCGCAAACGATATGCCTCCTCCGCAAGTGGCTAATATCAGCAAGAAGAGGAAGAACCCGTCTAAGGACGATGTCCCTGATGCTGCACCATCGACACCAAAAAGAAAGAAGGCTACAAGACCCGTTCCCCCAATGACGCCAACTCCCTCTGCAATCGGCTTGATGACTGCCCCCTACTCCTCCGGTGACATCGATGATAGCACTCCACCACCTTTGAATCGACTTGCAGTTCCCAATGGCACTAATGCACCATTGGTTACACCAGAAACTCATCGACTCCTTGCAAATAAGGCCGTCGATCAGGTGTCACCTTCAAAGAAGGGTAACATCAAGTCAACTACTGGGACGCTTCTCGAAGAGGCATTGGCACATCTCGTCAAGGTAGAACCTAGACTGAAGGCAGTCATTGAGAAGCATCACTGTCATGTCTTCTCACCAGAAGGATTGGCTGAAGAGATTGACCCATTTAGGAGCTTAGTGAGCGGGATTATCTCCCAGCAGGTACGTTCCGTGAACTCAATTTCCTGGTCTTTATACTCACTCAAGTACAGGTCTCTGGAGCAGCAGCCAAGAGCATCAAAGCTAAATTCGTGGCTCTCTTCAACACGGATGAACCAGATACAGCTCAGCATTCGTTCCCCACTCCGTCCCAGGTCTGTGCAAGCTCGATTGAAGCGCTCCGTACTGCTGGGCTTTCACAACGTAAAGCAGAGTACGTCCACGGGCTAGCTCAGAAGTTCCATAGTGGAGAAATTACTACCGAGATGTTGTTCAATGCTTCGTATGAAGAGGTTCTAGAAGAATTGATCAAAGTCAGAGGACTGGGAAAATGGAGCGTGGAGATGTTCGCTTGTTTTGGTCTGAAGCGGATGGATGTGTTCTCAACTGGTGACCTAGGGGTTCAGAGAGGAATGGCGGCACTTATGGGCCGAGACGTTGGGAAGTTGAAGTCGAAGGGTGGAAAGTGGAAGTACATGAGTGAGAAGGAGATGGAGGAAATTTCTGAGAAGTTCCAGCCATACAGGTAAGTGGTGAACATAGACGGTGCGGTCGGATGCTGATTGATATAGGAGTGTCTTCATGTGGTATTGTTGGAGAGTCGAGGAAGTCGATGTCAGCACTATGGAATAATTTTGTCTAGTTGTAGCGAGATTGAGTGGATTTACACATCCCCCTAGCAAGTGATTTCGAGGGGTTGGAACGGTATTGAATAATGATTTTCCCAATCACCCTGCGAGCGTTGCAACCACTGAATTGGTAAGGCTGTTCTTGAATGGACCTGGAATTTAAGCGGAATCGAAGTATGGGATCCTAACGTGTGCTCATTGTGGAGATGGGTCCACTCCTCGCGAAGGTAGACGACTCATCGGAAGCCGACGAGTGTCGGAACGAGACCGTGAGATGAGTAGTTCTCGAGGCCGGGTTCCCTCTTCATTCTGAAATTGTCGTTTTCTGTGAAAGGTATAGGTCATGAATACGATGTGGGTAGGTGTCTTAGATTGTGTCTTTCACTCTGCACATCTCTACCACCGTTGTTAGCAACGTTTACCTCAATCTTGGGGCCTCGGACTCATTCCTATGTTCTGGCCGCGAGGGTTGTAAATATTGGCTGAGGTGAGATTTCCAAACGAGGTACGAGAGAGCACAAATCGACGGAAAAGGAAGATAGAATTGGCTCTTGCATATAACCGTGATTGTATTCATTTGCCGCTGCCCGAAAAGGTCCATACCTCAGGTGATTGATCCCTAAGATGCATCCTTGATGTGAAGGTTGTCTGAAAAATGCCGGAATCATTGAAGTTTTTGAAATACCGAACGCAACTCCAGATTTTGGAGACTTTTAATTTCATTCGGGGGGAGAGTCGAGAACTTTACCGTATTTCCTTGAATTTCCGAGATTGAGATAAGGATCCCAAATAATTTCTGGTTTCTAGCTCCATGGGTCTCGTCTTTTGTAAATTCTGCGATGCCAAGATCTCCTAACTTCGAATGTCTCTGGCGAGTCGCAACGGCTACAAGTACAAGTGCAAGGAAAATTGAGATTGCAGCCAATGTCTCCACCAAAAACCGCTTTTAACCTTCTCGAACTTAGCTCGACGCTTTGTAGGCCTTAGATCTCGATCCTCGAAGTTACTTCCACGTGATAAAATTACGGGATGATTTCATTGAGCCGGGAACTTTCCCTTCACATGCGCCACTGCATACCACAATTGGAATGGCTGAAACGCTGATTCGAATCGTCGATCACGAAGAGAAACTTATTGCAGAAGAAGAAGAGACACCATTGATGACTTGGTCCCAGTCTCGTGCGATTTCCAAGAACAAGAAATTTGGATCGAGGATACTTGCTCCTTTTCGTTTTTCAATAGCGCACCTCGAGATTTGCATGTCAATGCACAAACCTCCATCTCATCTTTTTCCGGGGTAACACCAAAGTCAATTCTCTGGCAGTTTTCTCCTGGACAGGCCCCCCTGTGATACAAACAGCTGCAGCTGTGCACAAACATCCTCGGTTCAAGGGCGCCACGGAGGCACATCCTGTGCTTCAAATGCGGGCAATCAGCATCCCAGTTGCCTCCCCAAGGGTGTTCACTGCTCAGTGCTCACCGTCACTTCGTGTCAGGGATACGAGAACCCAGCGGGCCAGATGTCGCTTGCAGGAACATCGCGGAAAGTTCTGTCAGGTTACACGGGCTCTCATCACAAGACCGTGGAACAGGCGGTTTCAAGTGCCGCCATGAATTTAAGACGGACAAACGCCATTCTCCCGCCCTTGTGGGAGCCTTTCCGTTTTTGCGTGGGAGAGACTGAGAGAGCAACGTTTCCCTGGGGATCATGAGGATGTCTTGAAAGGGGCGGCACTAAGAAGCAAGTAGTGGCGCTCCACGGACCAGCTATTCCAATTTCACCCTTTGATGTCCATGTGCGATTCGCCAGTCCTGATTGGGCGCCGCGGCCACCGCGCCATCCGGGGATTGGTTGTGGAGTCGACGGCTCGAGGCCGACCTTGGCGGCTGCAGCCACAGCCAATGGCCAATGGATCGTGCTGTTCGTGCTGTTGCGAACTGGCGGCCTTTTCCTGCTGACTAAGGCCAGCTCCTGACTATCGTCATTGTGGAATGGCGGCGCCTGTACTGTTCTCAATGAGGTTCGAAACGAGGGAAAAAGAGGTTAAAGCTTCACGAGGCGTCGGTGGCGGTAGGGAGCCAAGATGGGGAGTGACATGCATGCTGCGGCCCCTGCAGGCTCGTCGCACGCTGATAGGACAAAGCTGCCAGAAGCGACCAAACGTGTGGATGATCACTGCAGCACCTGCCCCATCCCATCCCGACGTCAAACCACGACCGCCGCCGAGGGGGAGTCTCTGCTCTGGGGAAAACCACGATCCTCCTCCTGCTTTCTCTCCTTCTTCATCCTCCTCCTCCTCCGCCTCTGTCCTCTCCTCCCTCCTCCCTCTCGTGGTGGCCTTTTCCTTTGACAACAAAGTAGAATTGGTTGTTCGTGCGGCGCTGTTTTTTAATTTGCATTTTCCATCTCCGGGACGACTCTGGGAATCCAACCCGTTGCCTCACCCACACTGCGAATCCATACTAATTGAGCAACGTCGACGGCTTAACTGTCTTCGACTTGCTTGTGACACCAACTATCCCCATGTTCTCTCGAAGATAATCCTAATACGAAAAACTATCAAGAGTCTGGTACTCGCCCCAGCGTCTTATAGCATCGCCTCCGTCTTATAGAGCTTCCTGGCCTAATTCGAAGGGATCAATTTGTATTTCACTGTGCGGTCCGGATCTCGAAGCAATAATTTTCATTATTCCTGGGTTTTGAGCTGTTTTTCTCCGCGAATTCGACCTTGCAGAGCATTGAAGTGCGAGGCAGCCTTGGTGTGGAAGAGCTTTGTCCACGACATCATTCCAACCCCCACCAAACGCCTCGCAAACTCGATCCCTTGTATCAGCAAACTTTTTCAGAGCTTAAAGATATACCTTTTCCTGGATACGTCTTCATGATCTGACCCTCCGCTTGGATTCTTGACTGGCGCCAGCATGATGAGTCTCATCCACACACTCATTGCAGTCATTACACTGGTTTCTTCCGCCAATGCCTTCTTCCCTTATTTTCCTCCCTATATGTGCGCGGAAGATGGTCAATGTGTAAACCAACCCAATTCTCCCAGGGACGTGAAGGATGAGGTTTCTGGCATCGCATCGTTGAAGATCTCTCAGCGGTGGCCAAAGGTACTTCTTCCCCACTTCCCACAGGATATTTTGGCTGACCAACTCGTGCAGACCGAAGTCTCCCGAGACCAACAGGTTCGCCGTACTGTCAACAAGCTGATCCGCAAGTACAATCACCCAAGCCAAGCCCGAGGTTCGGCGCGAGACAGCGTTGAGAAGAGAAGAGGGACCAACACATATTCCGTCCAAACAGCCGCAAACCCAGCACCGACGAACAGTGCAGGCATAAATCAGGATGGTACAGACTTCTCCTACTTCGCCCAGGTACAGTTTGGATCGGCAAATACTCCACTCTACATGTTACTTGACACCGGAGCGAGCACAACATGGGTGATGGGTCCTTCTTGCGGCTCTGATGCTTGCAAATCCCATGACTCTTTTGGAGCTGCAGACTCAAAAACCTTCAAGACAACCACGGATCCCTTCTCCGTCGCTTATGGCGCGGGAAGTGTAAGCGGGACCTTAGCTTCGGATAGTGTCTCCATTGCAGGCATGAAGTTTCAAATGACATTCGGAATTGCGAACATCACCAGCGATGATTTCAAGTACTTCCCAATCGATGGCATTCTGGGTCTCTCGTTACAGAAGGGATCTACACCTAGCTTTATTGAAACTCTCGTTGCATCCAAGGCCGTCAAATCGAACATTTTTGGCATTAGTCTCAACAGAGCTTCGGATGGCGACAACACCGGAGAGATCAACTTCGGCGCTGTTGACAACTCCAAATTTACCGGAAGTCTGAACTACCTGCCTGTGTCCGCAAATAGCGCAGGTGACTGGGCCATCCCGATGGCGAACGTTGGCTTTGGAAGTAATCAAGCTGGCGTCACTGGCAAATTGGCGTATATTGACACGGGAACATCTTTCATTTTTGCTCCTCCAGACCAGGCTGCGGCGTTCTATGCCGTCGTGACAGGAGCAAAGATCCTATCAACTGGTGCTACCGTCACATACTCGGTTCCATGCGACACCACAACGGCTTTGACATTCACGTTTGGCAAAACAACCTATTCTGTTTCTCCCAAGGACTGGGTTAGTGCTAGCGTGAACGGCGTTTGTACTGGTAATGTCTTTGGGCGCACAATCGTTGCAGACTCGTGGTTGTTAGGAGATACTTTCCTCAAGAACGTGTATGCCGTGTTTGATGTGGACCAAACCAGAGTTGGTACGAGCAGAGTGGATAGGCTTGTTGAGAATATGGGCTAACAATTGAGCAGGCCTTGCAGCTGCGGTTGCTGCAGTTTCCCTAGCATCAACTTCTGCTAGTGGTACTTCTCAATCTGTTCCTGGTATGTTTATTCTTTCTTGCTTATCAAATATGAATCTTGGATTGCTTGCCTCCACCTCTCTTGAAAGTCGACTAACAGTTTGAACAGATGCTACATCTCAGGCGACCTTAGCCGCTGGTTCATCAGTGGCTTCCACTACAACTACACCCACTGCACCCGGCCTGGGCGGACACGAGACTTATGGGAGCTCTGGAACAGCCGCTGCTGAGACATCCGCCAGTCCATCAGCAACTCCATCAAAAAATGTCGGGCATGCACGTTACAACTCCAATCTCTTCGGCTTAGCTTTACCGGCTCTCGCCTTCGCACTCTTCTAGTCAACCTCTTCCGATCCGTCACCTTCCCACCTTGGAAACTTTGCCGTGCATCACCGCCACGGCCGCTCTTTAAGATACCCATAATGACTTTAATACTCATATTGTCTTGTGTACAACATTCGCATGAGCATCCCCTCGGAGCTCCCCACCTGTAATGATTAGCGATAGCATTCCCTGCGTTTCTTTTATTTGCATCACCGACCACCCATCATGGTGGTCGGTTATGCCTAATAGCAGGGAACCCAAAAAGCATGAAGAAGAAAATGAAGGATTCGTATATTCTAGAGGTCACGTAAAAATAATGGACCAATATATAGTATTCAAAAGCTGTTCTTGAAATCGTTGTGAACATTGAAACCCCTGGCCGACCCCTGAAGAGACGTTGCCGGAACATATATACGAAAGAATGGGATGTTGCCTGCCGAGTACCAAGAAGTTCAACCCATTTCTCTTAATGCACTTAGACAAATGAATCTAAACCATATTTTTGGAATGATTCTGACGTTGACAAAACGTTTCGTTTCATGCAGGAGTTCGGATTTCAGCCCTGCTTGTAAGCGAGCAAGGGTCCGACGGCCTTACTTGCCTGGAGAGACCACATCACCAGGCTTCAGTTCCTACATCTGCTTGACAGCACAATGCTTCCACGATAGCAGCATGGCTAAGGCCAAAACGAACGACATCCGCAGGGATGGCCAGCTTGCGGACGACCCGCCAAACGAGGAAGATCGTGGCCTCCTCTCAAGGAATTCCACAGACGACGAGGAAGACATCGTTGTTCACCCTGGCCGCGAGTCACCTCCCCAAACCCCTCGAACACCACGAACTCCAAATCGAGTCCGATTTGACCTCCCTCCTGCTATTGATACCGACCACGAAGACAATGACGCCCCTCCTCCCTACGTCGACTCCCCTCTCTCAGGGCGCCGAGACCCCCGCCCTCAAGCCTCACTGCCCCTCCTCACAGACATCGAAGCTCCTTCTATCACCCTAGCAGCGAGTCCTTGGGGGGATGACGATGTGCATGAATGGGCAGAACGGGAGCGTCGGCGTCCTAAGTCTGGCTTGCGCTCAGCCTTTATGAACATGGCGAATTCAATCATCGGGGCAGGGATCATTGGCCAGCCTTACGCGTTTCGGCAAGCTGGACTTTTGACGGGAATTATACTCCTTATTGTGCTTACAATTACTGTGGACTGGACGATACGCCTGATTGTGATAAATAGCAAGTTAAGCGGGAGTAACAGCTTTCAAGGGACTGTAGAGCATTGCTTTGGGAAGCCAGGCTTAATTGCTATCTCTATTGCTCAATGGGCATTTGCATTTGGCGGAATGGTAGCGTTTGGCATTATTGTTGGCGATTCCATTCCGCATGTTTTGGCGGCGGTGTTTCCGGGCTTGGGGGATATACCGGTGTTGAGTCTTTTGACTAATAGACGGGCTGTTATTGTGATTTTTATACTAGGGATCAGCTATCCTCTGAGCTTGTATCGGGACATTGCCAAGGTAGCAAACCTTCGGTCGGATTTATGGGACGGGGCTAACGAGAACAGTTGGCAAAAGCAAGCACTCTGGCGTTGATCAGCATGGTGGTCATTTTATTTACGGTTGTCACACAAGGCTTTTTTGTTCCCAAAGAATCAAGAGGCACTTTTGATTTACCTCTTATGACGATCAATAATGGGGTATTCCAAGCTATTGGTGTTATATCATTCGGTCAGTTGGCCTCAGTCTTCCCAAGTAATCAAAACTAATCGTAAATAGCATTTGTTTGCCATCATAATTCCCTCCTCATTTACGGCTCCCTCAAAACTCCAACCATTGATCGATTTGCCAAGGTCACTCATTATAGTACCGGCATCTCCATGGTGGCTTGCCTTCTCATGGCTCTAGCTGGCTTCCTAACCTTCGGATCCCTCACTGAAGGAAACGTGCTCAACAACTTCCCACCAGACAACATAATGGTCAACATCGCCCGGCTTTGTTTCGGCCTGAACATGCTCACCACCCTCCCTCTCGAAGCCTTCGTCTGCCGAGAAGTCATGTTCAACTACTGGTTCCCCGGCGAACCTTTCAACATGAACCTGCACCTCATATTTTCGTCCTCCTTAGTGATAAGTTCGATGCTACTTAGTCTCATCACCTGTGATCTCGGAGCCGTGTTTGAATTGATCGGCGCAACAAGTGCGTGCGCTTTGGCTTATATTTTGCCCCCTTTGTGTTACATAAAGCTTAGTACGAGGAGTTGGAAGACGGCGCCTGCGATTGGTTGCGTGGTGTTTGGATTCGTGGTTATGGGTATCAGCTTGGTGCAGGCGGTTACAAAGATGGTTAGGAATGAGGGAGGTGTCACGCAGTGCCGTTAGACAGGTGCATGATATAATATAGAACGTAGGATATGGAGAGATTAATCACAAGCTTTACAAACTTCTGCTCTCTGAGCAAGTCATGTTTGCCCTTTACTTATTTCAGTTGGTCGAGTCCTAGTGGAACAATCAAGAAAGCCCTCTTAGTTTGAGTCATGACAGGTCAAGGAGCACAAAGGAGTAATAGCTTGAATGTACCATAGCCAAACCCGGCATTTTGTATTTAGCAATTAGCCTTTGTCTTCCTTCTTCTCAGAACATGAAAGAATTACGACGACTTTAGTTCCAGTCTGTTAAATTCTCGCTCAATCGTCCAACTACGCTCAGCTACTTTCAATAAGTCATTCCTCGAAATCAGAAAAGAGGGCATCAAGCACGCTCAACATGGTATCCCCAGGAACCCCCTTAATAGGCGAGCCCGGCCCCCTCATCCACCGCTCCCCAGACGGCCGTCTGGAGATCCGCCGCGCAATAATGTCCAACTTCCCCGCCGAAGCAATAGTAAACGCCACAGACAAGTCCATGACCATCAACACGGCCAATGTCCGCGGCGCCGAGCACCAAATCATCCACGTCGCAGGCTCGGAACTCAGGAACCACTTGCGCTACAACTACCACTTCGGGCTCCCCGTCGGTGATGCTCTTGCGACTTCGAGTTTTGAGGCCCAGAATTGTTGGTATATCATCCACGTAAACGGGCCTGATTTTGAATCCAGAAGGAGATATGTGATGCCGTTGCTGAAACAGCAGTTGGCGGATTGCTATCGACGGTGTATGGAAGAGGCGTTCAGGTTAGGAGTGAAGAGTATTGCTTTTCCGTGTATTGGTACTGGGTTGATGGGGTGGCCGAGGTGTGAAGCGGCGAGGATTGGGGTCGCGACTGTGAGGGCTTGGTTGAGGCATCGCGTTCATGGGGAAGCTAGGAGAGCGGTGATTGAGAGGGTGACGTTTCTTGCTGATCCAGTGGGGAGACAGGCTCATCAGGAACAGGCTTGGTGTGCGGCTTTCAGGTGAGTTGCTTTTCTTCCTAGCAGTGCTAGTTTTGATCAGTGCATGAGAGGAGTGCGATGGCTGATTTGCGTAGGGAGTTTTGGCCGCGGGTATTGTTGCCGAGGAGAGCGAATAGAGTCAGTTTCTTGGACTATGTTGATAGACAGGAGACGAGGAGACTGGAGAGGGATAATAATCAGCTCGTAGAAAGTCAACAGACTGTAATAGCAGCTCCAGCTCCAGCTCCAACTCTAGGGCAGCGTAGTCCAATCGTCACAAGACAGGTCTCAGCTAGTAGGAGAGAGCTTCGACGAAGTCGACGCACAGGTAAAAGGCCAGAAAGGTATGGTCAATGAGATCACCTTAGGAAATAATCGACCTTTGTAAATGACTTATGGAGAATTGTCCTGAGAAGGGAGAAGATCTGAGGAAGGACAATTCAACTCCCTCATTGCCCAATCTAACTAGGAACATTCAAAAGCCCGACACACCATTCTCTCCATTTCTTCTGGATTCTTTCGAGTCTCACCTCAGTGCGCTACACTAGACAACAATTTCCGCAAACGAGTGGTCGCGGAGCGTTCCCTAGTTGGAAGGAAAGTCCGTACGAACTTTCCACACCTGGTCGAGCTAGTATGCTCAATGTTCCGGGCTGGCACACCTTGTAGGAACACCCTTGGAAGTTTCCCATGGTTACTTCATAGTCACAGACTCTGCCCAATGCAATTTAATCCTCCCCTCCTCAACCTATATCAGCCCTTCCCTCTCGAAGCTCGTTCCCGAACCCTCCTCTCTGCCTCCGTCTCCACAACCTCCCCCTTCTCCCCCTCCACCACTCGTCCCCTTCTGTCCCGTCCCTCCTGCAACGTCCCAACCAACTGTCCCACCGTTCCCTCCTCAACCGGGCTCTCCAACTTCCCATGCCGTCTCAAATTCTCATTATGCCCTAGGTAACGGGGGAGTCAGCAATTGCTCAATTGGAATTGTTTCGGGAGAGGACATTGACTTAAGAAAGTCTCATGAAACAGTCGCAAAAAGGAAGATGTTTCTCCCCGAACACCTACAATTAATCTGCCCGCCATCTGCTTCTCTGTGCTTCTGTGCATTGCGCTTCGCGGCTTGGATTGAGGTGCGGGAGTAGACGAAGAGGAGGGTGGCCATTGTGAAGGCTGCCAGAGGCGCCGTTATCGTCTAATATCTCAATTAGCTTATTTGGAAACTGAAATTGAAGGGAAGGGAGAGTTACTTTTGCATTGAGATTGAATTTCGGCGGCATTGTGAAAAGCGGAAGTTACATGCTTGGACTTGAAGAGAGGAGGCTGATTGTGAGGAGCAAGCCTCGAGGTCATCCGATGTACAGGGATGGGACAAACCGCGATGTCATCGGGATATGCCATTTTTTTGCCCCGAGGCTGTTCAACACTTTTTCAGGTCAAACCACATCGCGCATTCTTTCCCACCAGCCTGTTTTGGGAGCCGATTACACAATGATCTTATAATAAGAGACAGAGGTGTCAAGTTAGGAGAATGAAGGGTTTCAATTTCGCAATAGCAAGTGGGTTTGCAAGGTCTATTCCAAGGGTGGCTTCGACGAGGGGTGTGTGGACTTGTAGACAATGTCTGCTGCAATCGCGAGGCAGTAGGATAGGGGACCAACTGAGGGGATATGCGAGAAGGAGCAATGCATATGGGAATGGGGGTGCCAAGTCTGCGAAGTCGAAGAGGAGAGGTGGGGTTATTGTTGCGACCGCTGGAGGTGCGTTGGGTGTCACTGCCGTGGCGTTTACGGATGATGTGAGGCATGCTTATGAGGCTGTCGAGAGGACGGGGAGAGTGGTTAGTACGTTAGCTGTTTGTATAAATGAGTGAGTTATGACGGACTTGGAAGAGACGCAACGCTGATAAAAGCATAGTTATCGAGTTACTCTGAATCAAAACGAGAAGACCAAGGACGAGGAGGAGAGGAATATCTCTTTGAAGGCGTGTCACCAGAGGTGTGCGAATCGGACACTCAAGGTGCTGGAGAAGAACGGCAGTATTTTCATCAAGCTGGGACAGCATCTGGTAAGTGGCATATTCCTGAGGTTATTGATAATTGCTAATTGGAGACTAGAGCGCCATGAATTACCTCCTTCCCCTCGAATGGACTACGACTTTCATACCCCTCCAAGACAAATGTCCCGTCTCGTCATTCGAATCCATAGAGGCTATGTTCGAGCAAGATACAGGGGAACAATTATCAGATTACTTCTCGGAGTTCGAACATCAGCCGATAGGTGCTGCCTCACTTGCACAAGTACATCTGGCAACTGTAAAAGAGACCGGGCAGAAAGTAGCCGTCAAAGTCCAACACCCTACTTTAGCTGAATGGGCCGGGCTGGATTTGGCTTTGACAAGCTTCACATTCTCAACATTGAAGAGATTCTTTCCCGAATATGACCTGGAATGGCTGTCTTCTGAGATGGAGTACTCTTTGCCGCAAGAATTGGATTTTGCTTTAGAAGGGCAAAATGCTATACGAGCCAAGGAATACTTTTCACATATACCGGAACTACCACTCGTAGTTCCAGATGTTATCTGGGCAAAGAAACGGATCCTAGTCATGGAAAACGTATCTGGCCACCGACCAGACGACCTCGAATTCCTGGACGCAAACGGCATAGACAGGGACGAAGTCTCAGCAGCACTCGCTCGAATCTTCAACGAAATGATCTTCGGCACCAACGCCCCACTACATTGTGACCCTCACGGCGGGAACATAGCCATCCGTAAGAACCTCAACAGACGAGGTTGCAACTTCGACGTAATCCTCTACGACCACGGCCTCTACCGCGACATACCCATCGATCTCCGTCGTTCATATGCCAAGCTCTGGCTAGCAGTCATCGACGCCGACGAGGAGCGAATGCGCAAGTACGCTAAAGAAGTAGCTGGCGTCAATGACGAGCAATTCCCCCTCTTCGCCTCAGCTATCACGGGTCGCGACTACAGTGTTCTGAAGAAGAACGTCGCTCAGGCAAGATCCTCGGAAGAGAAGCAGAATATCAATACAGCCCTGGGAGAAGGGATGTTGCAGCAGCTAGTTCAATTGCTAGGTCAGGTTCCGAGAATCATTCTTCTTATTTTAAAGACAAATGATTTGACGCGGAGCTTGGATGAGAATTTACAGACTCGGCAGGGCCCTGTGAGGACATTTTTGATATTAGCGAGGTATTGCTCACGGACGGTGTTTGAGGAGCAGGTTGAGGAGTTGCGGAAGAGGGGAAGCTTGCTGTGGCCAAGAAATTTGGTGGGCTTACTTGGGGCGTGGCTGGGGTATGTGAGGGTCGAGGTTAAGCTGGAGGCCTTTGAGCTTTGGCTGGCTGTTAAGAGAGGCTGGCAAGATGTGGTTGGGTAGATGTATATATGTGTATAGACGTAGATAGCGGACATAGAAAGACCCATAGACTTCATATTCAATCAAAAGGCCATTTTCGCGTTCCCTCCTATATGCTAAATATCCCCAAGTGCCCTCAATTCTCGTTGTTGTGTCATGGAGCTCGCGCTCTCGCTTAAAAAAGGGGCTCACTCCCTCGGATAGCGCCTCTTGAGGAATCAACCTTATCTGCCTAGTGAAACAAGCCATTTCCATCAATTGACTGGAAACCCTCCCTCCTCCGCAATCGACCCGGCAACGGGTTAGATTGCAAAGGTTGCCTTCTTCGCAATGAGACTAAAATTTCGATTCACGGGCTAAAAAACCCCCTTAGTTCGTCTGATTCAACCTCCGCTACCAGCTGGCTCCTGTTTCGGAGGAGGCTAGAGCGCGATGGTTTTGCTTTTTGTTTCTATATTTCCCCCAATATCTTCTTCTATTATGCTGTGTTTTTGATGGAGGTGGGAAGTGAGGGAGCAGGACCAACAGAACTTTCAGTGGCATTCTCCATCTCACGTCGAACACCAATACACACTGCGGACTGGGCAGCAGAGCTTGACTGGTGTGGTCTGAAAATATTTTGATGATACCGGTTTCTCTGATTAAGGTACTTGTAGAAAGAACTCAAGCTAGTTTTCGGAGGTGGGGATAAGGGGGTAAAGGCGGTGCTCGAATGGGATGCTTTACAACTTTGACGTGCGTAAATGGAGACACATAATACTTATTCTATTCTCTGGGGGTGAGTTGAACGTTGTAACCATTTCCTTCCTATGATTTTGCTCCTTCGATAGGAGGATGGCTCATCAACTCCATCGGGCTGGATGCATGGGATAAGGTATTAGCTCACTATCGAGAGCTAATTTCATATATGCATGAATACTCTGCATTGTATGCGCACTCTCTAGACCTAACCTCTCTGATTCAATATACCCATCCCGCAGGCTATGCAGTTCAACAGACACCTTTGACGCCACCCAATGCATGCCTATGCTGACGACAAAGTAAGAAACGCTTTCCATACATCCATGCCTCTTCCCTCATTCCCATCATCTCTTCTCATCTCTCATAACTCATTCCTCACGACCATTTGATATCTCCACTTGGCTGCCTCGTTCTCCGTTTCGAGTTCAGTTGAGGAGCCGTGCCTCCCATGGCTGGAGAAGCAGTTGACCGCGACTGCTCTCTTAACCTGGCTCCATTTTCTTTCCGGCTGGATGTGGGTTCGTCTCGTATTGACGGGGCGGCCATCGAAGACCTGGATTTCGAGAGCATTGAGGTTCGAGGTAATCTGCTCTTGCTAAGTGACGCACTGTTCGAGAGTTCCGCGCTTGTTTTTCGTGCTATGATTGGTTGGCCTCCGTCTCGGCTTCGTGGTCGGTAGAGGATGTCATTGCCGTTTGGAGCGGCGTGTATTCGTCTTGGTGTGGCGGTTCCGTCTATGAAACTTGACGATTGTGAAACTCGGCTTACGTGTGTGGGCGTAATAGGGGTCGAGACGCTGTGGTGTAAGGAAGGAGGCGTATAAGAGCTCGTCCGTCTGCCTGTGCCAACTCGTGGCCGTCCACCACTCCCACTTTCCGATTCTTTGTCTAGATTCGATTTTACCAATTCGCTTGCCATATTTCTCACTAAGACTGCACTGTCAGTCTCGGCGAGTCGCTGTATAGCTTCAAAGAGAGGATGCTCTTTGATCTCCGAGTCATCGCTTGGATCGCATATGCTACGGACGATACGTAGAAGATTGAGTCGTCCCACGGCTTTCTTATGATTGAGCTTCTGAAGTATGCCAGAGAACATATCGGGTCGGGCGAGAGAGGCCGCAACTGGTGAGCTCAATCGTAGAAGCTTTTGCAACGGCTCGAGGAGGTTGTAATCAAAGGCACTTGCTCGGGGTGCGTTGAAACATTGAACGATTGCTTCCGTAAAGTTACCTTCCAGTAAGCATTTCTCAACTTTGGCGGTCTCCTCCTGAAGCCTGCGATGAAGTCAGTAAATCATTCCCAACGGAGCATCGTGAAACTCACCAAATGAAGATGGCGTCCAGGGCCGTGACCTGCCAATATTGATCTTCCAGTAGTGAGACGTAGAACTGCAGCCCTTTGTTTTGCCACAAATATTTTCTTACCACCTTCCCAGAATGTGCCATGTCGCATAATATGGGAAGTGCAAACTCCTTTGGAGGTCTCTTCGTCTTCATGATTTTTTGGAGTAGCGGAATGATGCCGTTGACGGCGGCGTCCTCCTGTCGGTCCTTACTGAGCCGACATAAGTTGTACATGATATTTAAGACTTGGTTCGAGATCTCACGGAAGTGAGGTGCTGCTTTTTTCATGCTCGAGCCTAGCAGATCAATCAGAAGCTCGATGGCGTTTGCTGCGTGTAGGCTATCCAGTGTTGTCGAAAGCATCGAGAGATTCTTGATGAACTTTAGCATTGTGACTTGGTGAGTAGGCGTCATCCGTCGAAGATCCTTAAGTACACCTGGAAGAGGTTAGTTATGTATATCTGAGCGGTGATGTGTCACCTACGTTTTAACACCACTCGATCAGCCACGACTTCTTTGACGTAATTCTCTGCCTGTGAGAAGAGATAGAAGATATTGACAATTCGCCCTTCGATTAATTCGGCAAGTTCGTCTTCTTCATCTAGGACACGGTCTAAGACAAGCGCTAGGGGAGACAGAATCTTGCTTCTCGAGAAGATGCGGCAGAAGTCATTCTTCGGCGTCGGTCCCTATTCCACTGTTAAGAAAATTCAACCACAAATCAGTCTTCCAACGTACCTGAAGCTCAAACACATTCCAGATCCCATTGACACCAATCAGCACCAAGTCTCTTGCCTCGTCATAATCTTCGTCCAGAAACTCAACGAGGACGTTAAGTCCACCAGCACTGACAAACATTTGAAGTGTCAGCGTTGAAGTTTGATACATCTGCCGTACAAACGCAGCTGCTTCTAGTCGAATCTCATTTGAGTACTGCCTCGCAGCAAACTTGGTAATAATTGGAATGCCGCCGACGAAGCAAAGATTTTCTTGAATCTCGACATCGTTCAATATAATCTGATAAGGGTTAGCCTGGCTCTATAAATAAAATGCATTCACGTCACTTACCGTATTCACCACTTTCAGTAACCACAGAATCATGTCCTGGCGGCTTTTTACAGTGCAGGGTTCGAGAATTTCCAGTATTGGAAGCATCCCATGAGCGCTGATAATGAGAGCCTTTGCGTCTTCTGACTCGTAGAGGACATTGAGCTTTGTAGCGTTAGCGTTAGGCGTCACATGTGGAGTTGTCTGTAGAAACATCTGTAGAAACTCACCATCTGTTCAGAGACCTTTGCAATCGTCTCGTGCTCTTCAGTGACTTTCAACGAGCTCACCAAGCCCTCGACCATAGTACATAATCGAGCATGTTTGTCCCTGGCGATGTTGGCCTGTAAGTCCATCTCGTCGAAACCTTGTTCTAGTGAGGCGAAGGGGTCATCTTCATCATCCTCATCGCCGAGCCAGGAGTTATTCGAGAGTTTCGAGTGCAACATCAAAGCTCCCATGCCGTCCTCTGAGCCCCGATCGCTCTCGTCCTTCTCGGTTATGGCATCCTCTTTACCAAAGATGTCCGAGAAGTCCTCGTCGTCCTCATCTTCAGCGTAACGTTGAATTTCGACAGAAGATCGAGTTCGACGCATGGATTGATCTTCCGCCCGAGGCATTGGTTTTCTTCGAGTACTCCCGTTGGCACTAGTGAGAGGGGATTGAGCAGAGCGTGGTAGGCTGGTGAGATCCGATGGATGGAATAATTTTGGTGATAGGGCATCATCCTAAGGTGTGACGTTAGAACATGACAACTACGCGCCACCATCACACAAAACTTACCTTGATAAGATCAAGCCTTTTGTCAAACACACTTTCGGTGTCCACAAACAGGTCTGAATAATCCTCCACGGACTGCTCGCGATACATGGCTGCGGGTCTTGCTGGCAGGACAAACTTTTGCCCGACTTGAGCTTTGACTGGAGATTTTGGCCGTGGCGGCTCAGATCTGGAAGGCTTTCTGGATGTGGGTTTCGTCTCGGTTGCAGGTTTGATGTCCTGAGTGACTATTGTCGGTTTGATTCTGTAGGGGCGAATCGTTTCAAGCTCATGGCTATCGACCTCCACCGACTTGTGAGGCCCTTTGATTGTGACGAGGTCACCCTCAAAGTTGTTGTCCCAATTGTCGCTCTCATCATTAGGTACGTCAAATGAGGCAAATGCCTTCAGCCTCTCGGAGGATAACATGCCTGCAAAATTATCATGGGGCTTGAACTGAGGTAGATGAAGAGCACTCGGGGATATTGAAGAAAGGAAGTCGTTATCCCAGTTGTCATCTCCTAAGAAAGAAAGTCAATTATGAACTGTTGTATGGAGTAAGCATGTTCTATAATACCTATGCTTTCTGGGGATCGAAATGCTTCTGTGGGTTTTGGTTTTGCTAAAGAAAGGGGACCTTTTGCAGGTGTGATCAAAGCAGGACCTTGCTGATCATTATGGATGTTTCGCAAGGGAGGATCTCTCTTTTGTGGCCCAGGGCTGGTGACATTAGATCTTGTTGAAGCTCGGAACGATCCAGGAGGTGACTTCAAAGCTTCGTTCCATTGCTTCACCTCCTCAACTGCCTCACTAAAATTGGCAGGAGGTTTGGCTACTGGGGCGTCAGTGCGACGAGATCCTACAATCCAAGCGTGTCTTAAGAGTTTCTTTGCAGAGACTCTTAAGTTAGGGTCTTTCTGAAAGCATTGCATGAGAAAATCGCGGGCAGCCTGCGGGATAGTGAGTGAACGATCAATATGTCAGACGAGAATGACGTACAGGTGAGACTCCTTCAGGCAGTGGGGGATGGTCGTCGTTGACTATAGCAAATAAAGCTGGCATGGCTGCCAAGTGGTGGTATGGGGGCTTTCCTTCCAGAAGTTCTATGACCGTACAGCCCAAACTCCAGATATCAGATGCAGGAGTTGCTCCAGAGAGTTGGATAATCTCAGGAGCCATCCAGTACGGAGTCCCCACCACTTGTGCTTCTTTATCAGCTCCAGCCAGCGTACTTGTGGATACTCCAAAGTCTGCAAGTTTGACCTTCCCATTCTTTGTGGTGAGGATGTTAGCTCCTTTAATGTCCCGATGGATGACACCTTGGTCGTGGAGGTATTGTAGTCCATGAAGAACTTGGCCCATGTAAACTCCCACCAGGTTTTCCGGAAATTTGCCATATGTCTTGCATATCGAATGTAGAGACCCGTTCTCGCAGAGCCTAGGGCTTGTAAGCAGGATTTTGGAAACGGGCCAGGGTAGGAGCTTACTCCAATATGATATTCAAGCAATCTGGAGACTTGACGAAACCTAGATACTTGACGATATTTTCATGCTACTCAAAGTTAGTAGGTCATAGTACATCTTCAGAGCTTTGTTGACTTACATTGAGGTTCTTCAGCAGGTCGATTTCGGCCTAGTTGTTCCAAGTCAGTTCTATTCCCTGCCCATTTCGATTTCTCCATACCTCAATCATCCGAAGCTCACTCCTCGGGAGGTCCCCAAGCTTGATTTGTTTAATAGCAACAGCTTCCCCGGTACCCCAATTGAAGGCCTTGTAAACTGATCCGAAAGCTCCCCTCCCCAAGCATTCTCCTAGACGCTGTGCCATATGTAAGCCATCTTGTCCCTCCGCTTTTTGTACTGGGCCATACATAGTCCTTCAGTCCCGGATCCTGCACCGCCTTTTCCTTCCCCGCCGACCGTTCCTTTCTCGGCGTTCCTGGTGTGCTCTCGGTCCTGCCGTGCCCATTCCCTGCCCCTGATCTGCCATTCGTATGGCGGTCCGAAGACGAGGAAGGGTGGGAGACCATGGCCGGTATTTCGAGACCCAGGAGTGGGTTTTAGAGAGTCGAAGGAGGAGGTCGAAAGCTCTGGCAGATAGAGGATTTCATCCCACCCATAAATGCTCGCGTTCGTGGACCAGGCCCTCGTTTCACGTCGTGGTATCGCGGGGCAAACGAACTATGACCAAGGTTGTGCAAATAGGCAGATCCTGAGCACACGGGGTGTTTGTAGTATTAGCAACTTATTGCACCACTGTCGTTGGAAATCCGATATTGCAGCTCGAATGCTGCATTCTCTGCTGAAGCTCTCGGTATCAATGTTCTCTAGAAAAGGTAAGGCGTTCGGCCGCAACAAGAAATTGGCAATGCTAAAATGACAAACAAGCGTGGACCTCCGACTGGGATTCGCGACCTGCATGCAATAAGGCTGAGGCGCGACATAAAATCGGGCTTGCTTTATTGGATTCGCTGACGCTCGTCCCTCGATCTGTTTGTTTCACATTTTGTTTTTGGAAGGTCAATTGGTGCTGCTCCTGCAGCCAATCATGAAAGATAGCCTTTACGAGAATGACTTGTTTGGAGGGCAGCTATTAGACAGAAGTGACAGCTAACAAGACCCTGACTCGAGAGAGTGGAGCCATATGCAGATTATCGACGCCATCTCGATTGCAATGCGAGGAAAACGGCAAGAAGTGATGAGGTTATTCAGTATGATCGTGGGCAACGTTGTCATTCGAAAGGCTACCTCCTCCTCATAAATGGCAAATAGTACGCTATCCCTTCCCATGTCTCCAAACGCCAAAGAACTCCAGAAGATGCTCCCCTCCAGCCACAAATAAGCTTGCGAACTCTTGAGTCCTATAAACACACAAGCTAAAATACAAGGTGGTATCACAATCCCTCCATGTCGTTCCATCGTCCCATAGACTTTTGTAAAATAACCTTCCCTACGAGGTAGGCTCACGGCGAAGGTTTCGGCTCAGTCCCGCTGAAGCCCACCAGCTCTCCGGGATTTCGTCTCGCTCAGCAAGCCGGGAAATAATTCGATGCATACCTCCCAAATGCTCCGTCGTGTCTGTTGTGTTTCCATGTCGAGCAGCCCGATCAGCCCTCGAAGTGACAACCTCCGCATATGTCCTCCAGAATCGATGGCCTCTATCTCTGCCGAAGCCCTGCAGCTCGTAAATATCCTCCTCCTCCTCCTCCTCTTCCTCAGTATTGGAACCAGAATCTGATATATCACAATCACGAAGAGTCGGTGAATCTTCCGTCATTGCCAGGCTTGTCATAGACGTGCTGGCCGATGCTGGTCCCGAGCTTGAGGTCGATGCTGCTGCTGCGGAAGCAGATGCAGATGCAAATGAAGAGCCAGCGCTCGGGGGTTGTGGGTCTGGAGCGATGCTTGTGAGAAGTGTGTCCCAGGTGGCACCACCTTCAGGGCTCAAACTTCGGTCTCGGTCACCAAGGCCATCCAATTGAGCTTGACGAATAAGTCGGCGAGATCTCTCGAAGTTATTTGATGCTCGGCTCAGAGCTTGGACCCTTTCGGATAGTGTTGGTCTCCCAATTTGCTGTAGGGAGGTCAGAAAAGGAGACTTATGCATCTTTGGTATGTTCCATAGGAAAGTCGGCTGTGACAAAGAGTGAATTGCAACGATCGGACGAAGAAGCAAGAAATATAACATGAAAATAGCTTACATCACCTGCGTACGGGGGAGCCTGGGCAGTAAAACTGAAGTCGTCTGACAATCGGCGGAGCGGTGAAGATGCGGTGGAGGGTTGGTGGGAAGGCGATAGGGCAGGCGTCAAAGAAGAGGGTCGAGGAGAGTTGATTCCAGTTCCTGTTCGAGCCATATACTCTATATCTCTATCGGTGTAAGGGGGTGTTGGTGCTGGCTGTCTTCTGGCCATTCTTCGAATATCCTGACGGACTTGTCGAAGTCGTTGAATCTCTCTCTGGCGTTCTTCGATTCCAGCATAATCTCTCGACTCTGGGACAGGAGGCATCAGCGGCCCGTCCAATTCAGAGTTCGGCGCATGTTGGCGTTCAAAACTGAGTGTATCGCGCAACCTCATTCGCTCCTGTTCAAATATGCGCATTGCACGCGACTGAAAAGGGGCACCCGAAGGCATCTCGCTCTCATTCGGAGGACCTCCAGCGCCAGAGGGAGGCTCCAGGATTTGTACTTCGAAGTCTTCAGGACGCGCATCGGACACCATCCCCAGCATGCGGCGTCTGCGAGTCTCAGCAGATAAGCGCGCATGAGGTCCACGGACAGTTCGCTGTCGTCGAATTGCAGATCGTGGTCCCGATGCGACTTTTTCAGTCGCTTTGGATGCGATCTCAGGCTCGACTGGTGTGATGAACAAACTTCGCATCTGATTAGCAGCGCAGGAGAAACGAGGGAGGCTGAATCTTACGGCAGGCCCATTTTGGCAGATTAAAGTGTCTGGAGATGCGAAAAAAACGTGATAGACGGGAAAATGAGGTCTGGGCGACAATGACGATGCGCTTTTTGATGGAAAATTCGATGGTGTTGATTATCACAATTGATGGGTGATTGTTGATCTTTGCGGGCGGCGCGAAATCGAGAGAATACGTTAGCGGCCCCACATGAATTGCGCAGGGGTGGCTGAAAATAATCGAGAGGCTGACAAGCAGCAACGCCAAAGCAGACCTCAAGTCAACAATCCACTGACTCACGGCGACGATTGAGCACACACCACCACGAATTCAACTCTGCGGGATGACTCGTTGAACCCCTGGTCTAACACTTTATCACTAGATGTTCTGAGCTATGATTTCTTTGCTGCCTGAAAAATGATAGAGCTTGGTTTAGGTCGGATCAGCCGCCTGCTCAAGCACACACCGCAGACGTGGAGAGCTATACATGTCGCAGGTACTAATGGGAAAGGGACAATATGTGCCTACCTCTCTGCCATGCTCTGCGCGAGCGGTGTGCGCGTTGGCCGCTTCACATCTCCCCATTTGATTGATCGTTGGGATGGTATCACAATCAACGACCAAACAGTCCAGGAGTCCGTCTTCAGACGTGCCGAAGATCTTGTGATGGACAGGAATCATAAGGACGGCATAGGAGCTACGGAGTTTGAGCTCCTTACGGCGACAGCATTCGAAGTCTTTGCCCAGGAAAAAATCGAGATGGGCGTGATCGAGGTTGGACTCGGAGGACGTCTAGATTCGACAAATACTATGGAGCACAAGGTTGTCACAGTCATATCAAAGATTGGATTAGACCATCAGTCCTTCCTAGGGAACACCATAGAAGAGATTGCCCGTGAAAAGGCAGGTATCATGAGACCCGGCGTACCGTGTGTTTTGGACGAAAGCAATCCACCAGTCGTTCGGAAGGTCGTCGAGGACTACGCAAAAGAGATCGGAACTGATGTGATATTGAGTTCTACCGAGTCAGCCTTTCTCGACGGACTTTCGGAGGAGGATTTTGAGCCCCACCAATGGCAAAATCTGGCGTGCGCATACACGGCGTTCCATCTGGCATACACCAAGCCTGCATCTCCTCTACACCGCCTACTGCCCGCAATTCAAAACCTTCGCTGGCCAGGACGTCTACAGACTTTAGACGTCAGGAGTGTCACAGGGCGGCGAGAAGTTGTTCTCCTTGATGGGGCTCACAATGTCCAGTCTGCAGAGGTTCTTGGATCATATGTGGATAACAGGCTGCGTAAAGAGGCAAGTAAAGTTACCTGGGTCCTTGCGGCTTCGAAAGGAAAAGAGCTCGAGGGCATTTTGAAACCTCTACTGCACCCAGGTGATTGTGTTGCGGCTGTGAAGTTTGTTCCTGTTGATAGGATGCCTTGGGTTGAAGCAATGGCCCCTCAGGACATTCTAGCTGCTGCTTCTGCTTGCGGCCTCGATACTACGCAACTTCGCGATGCTGACAATAACCTTTCTGACGCTTTGCGTTGGGCAGTTACGGTTGCTGACGGGGGACCTTTGGTCATTGCTGGAAGTTTGTACCTAGTATCCAATGTGCTCCGACTTTTACGGGATGCGGAGCAGCTTAAGAGTCAACTTTTAGGATGAAGCCCCGTCTCTCTGTTTTCAGGTTGAGTTCTTGGCCTATGAAGTAATTTGAAAGTCCCAGAAGAACGTGGACAATGGGAAACAATGTTCATTTCAAGTCATTCAGTGGCATTTCATTCGAAGGACGTCTACACTCGACAACCTTCTTGTTGATTTGTTCGATTTCGAGAAGGGAAAGCCGCGGGTTGTTCCTTCCACGCGCCGCTTGCAATTTACAGATGCCCTTGCTTACGATGCAAGTGTAGTGTGCACATTGTTCCTTCCCTCTACAGCAAGACCTTTGAAGCTACTTGTCTTGTTAAATCACGTCTTCCACGGCCGCAAGTTTCTTCCATCTTCGTCATCCTCCCACCATTGATTCTCTGCGTTGTCACTTACAACAAGACTCGACGCGTTTTTTTCATCACAATTAACAAACTAGTTATCAATCGGGTTGGTGGACCGCCACGCAAGGCCATAATGCCTTCCAAGGAAAAGACGCCTAAAAAGACGCCCTCAAGGATAGGTCGAACTGCCCGAGAACGACAACGTAACGCAGCGGGTCTCCCTCCAAGCAAGCCTGAATTCGTAAGCTATCCGCAACTGTATCTTGAATACCGGCTCTGCTGACCTGGACAGAGAGGTGATGAAAACCCATCTGCGTTCAGCACCAAATCCTTCAGAGAGGCATCTGTGGACGACTCAACGTCAGTAGTCTCTACTCCCTTGTTGGAGAATCTTGAGGAGACCCGCGATTTAAGGAGGGACCCTTTTGCCTCAGCACCCTCGTCGGACGCTGTTGTCTTCCCCGTGGAACCTCCTTCTCCATCAAAGAGACGTCTTCTCAGTGGTGGCTTGCCTCCAAGCCCAGTATGTGCACCTCTTATCCTTCTCTACCCTCGTCGGCCCCCTCCTCCATTGTACTTCGTCACATGAGTACAACAAACATTCTAACCACCTCTAAACTCTGACAGAAAAAGTCGAAGTCGAGCTCCGATAATTCTTCTTCTATCACAGACCATATGGCGGGCCTGAACGTGAAATCAGACGTTTCATTTACATCCATGAGCGTCGACGAGACCGCCGACACGCAAGACCGGACCTCAAGAGCAAAGTCCAGCAAAACCAGGATGGACTGTCAGCCATCCACTCCGGAGACTGCTACCGTAACTCCCCGTTGTTCCAAGGCCCCTATGGACATTGAGGAAAACGCTGAAACCGAGTTCGAGCGTTATGATGACCTCCAAAAGGTTGCTGAAAGTGAGGTAACTCGCCAAGCAGAGGAGCTGTTTACCAAGATCTTTAACGCCAAAGTCGCATCAGATCATGTCCAAATTGAAAAACTGAAAGGGGATATTAGACAGATGGCACAATCCTACAACGAGAAAGGTGCATTGTGCGACGCTCATGTTACAGAACGACTTGAAGAGGTGCAAATCGAGAAGCAGCAAGGTAAGATATGTAAGGACAATCGGGCCATTGTTCGAACTGCTCTCGAGACGTTGAAAAATGCTGACTCTCCGATGTTCTAGGCTCGATCGAAGAAGATAATTCGAACCGCCTTCAGCTTGAAGTGATGGATAAGCAATGGGAGACAGCAATGCTTAAATATAGAAAACGCGATCTGATTTGTGTTGGAAGAGACGGCAACGACGAATTCGTCAAAGCACCCTTTTCCGAGGAGTGTTATGTCAACCTAGCCAGAGAGATTATTCACCGATTCCGCCCAGATGATGAGATGTTGCAAGGATGCTCCAGTTCTGACTGCGACTCTGAACTTGAATTGATGACGGATTTCAACCTCTACTTCCTGTCGTTGATTTGTACCAGTGCCAGTTGGGACAATCGCGAGGCTGTGAGTTCCCAGGGCCTCCTCAGAGAATAATGAGGGCTGACTTCTCCCAGTTCAGGGCTGCTGAGTGGTTCGTCAGCCGATCTCTCCTGACTGATAGAGAGGAAACATACCGCTGCCTTGTAGCCCATCCATGGTATCAAGGAATGGAGAAAGCAGTTCAGCTACGGATCAAACAAGAGTTGGTCTTCTTCTTTGATCGACGCTTCACATATCAGATGGGTCAGCTCTTCAAGATCGATCTCTCCATCCACGGCACTCTTCTCCGACTCGGATGCAATAGTACATTCCGCGAAGAAGATTCGATTGACTGTGGAGGTGTAGACGAGACAAGTATTGCAGAAGACAACGCAGAGGTTTGGGCAGGCATGAATATTGAATTTATTCAACAAACAGAGGGAGAAATGGGCGTAAAATCGACTAACCCAGTGCCTTCCAAGAGAAGCGAGCAAGTTTCAGAAACCCACGAATCTGAGTACAATGTCAATTTGCAGCGAGCCTTGACACCGAATCCGACTACTCACAGAGCCAATCGAGTCACTCAATCTGAAATATCGGAGTACACGAGACTTACGAAGAAGATTTTGGGTCCCGAGGTTTTGGCCGAGGTGACTGAGTGCGCTGTTTCTGAAGGTCCGAGAACCCCTGGTTATGAAGCTGATACATCTGACACAGAAGTTGATGCCTATGGACAGAGCAACGGTGGTAGCTCTCCAAAGGGTAGTGAGGTGATGGACACAAGCAGAATGGAGGATGTATCCTTAGAGTGAGTATTGACTTTCGAACATGTTCCTTGTTTTGCCGAGACCTGGAAGCAAACTGAGCTCCTCTTCTTGTTATTACTCATGTTCTCCACATTAGGCGTTAACTGGAGCTACGAAGCAAAAGGGGTTCCTCCTGTTCTTATAATATTATCAACTTATTGGTATGTGTTAGCTTGTGTTCGGAAGCAAAGGGGCTGTGTTCCGGTTTCGTGGTTTGTTACTGCAGAAGCATTCTCTTATTCATCGCTGTAAGAGGGCACGCTCGTCTTTCATTATAGCATAACAATCAATCTGCATCAATCAAAAATTGAAGAAAGTTGACTTGCTTTCATGACAATTCTCATCCATGCAAATCCTCGGGAACTGGTAAAGTCAACGCCGGATGAAGCGATTGGAACCAAACCAACGACAACTCCAAAACAACCAAGCACCCTCTACTTCCTATCCCTAGCCTCTAACTCCTCGATCTTCTCCTCCAATTCCGCAACTTTCTCCTCCATCTCATACCTCGCCTCCCTCCTTACATCCTCAACCCTCCTCTCCCACTCCCCCCTTATCTCCTCCCTGACCGCCCTCCTAACCCTCTCCCTCATTCTCTCCTCCCTCTCTGCCTCCAACCCCAACTCCTTCTCAATCTCCTTCCTCACCTCTTTCCTCAGCCGCTCTATCAGTTCCTTCTTCTGACTCGATAACAGCTTGCGCCCCTCTTCCTGCACGTCCAGCACCATGCCTCGTCGGATCTCTGCCTTCATCTTTGAGGTCATGGAGGCCCGGAATGAGGACTCCATTTCGGTGGTTATTTGGGCTTGGATTTCGGAGCGAATTTTTCGGTAGAGGTTTTGGCCTTCGAGGAATTCGACAGAGGCTGGGTCGACTTCTCGGATCTGGAGTGTTGTTAGAGAAGGTGGAAGGATGATAAAGTGACAGGAGAGGGGAGTACGGTGGACAATTCGGGCTCGGGCTCGGGGGAGAACCCTATGCCGGAGTGTGTGTTTGGTCGATACATGTTGAGCTCGGGTTTGTGTGGCTCAGGTGATGTAGAAGGAGAGCCGTGTTGCGGGAAGAGGATCCGCGTCGCTATTCAGGTTGGCGGTGGTCAAGTTAAAGGTGGTAGCAAGATAGCTTTTGTGGTGCGAGCAGAATCAACAAGTTGCAGTTGTTATGGAGGCGTATTCACTTGAATATCAAAATTTTAGACATGAAGGTGAATCGGAGGGAAGCGAATCCAAACAGTGACGACTCACCAAACATACTTCTCGGCTGTCATGGAATGCTAAGAAATGATGAATGCTGAATCGTTGGATTTTGATATTCAATATCAACGAAGGTGGAGCTTAGGCAGTAAACTGACTGTGCCCACGAGTTTACGGAATTTCAGAATATCCTAATGCTTCATCTCCACAGAAGTTGTATGAAGGTGACGTGGATCTCTGTGGTCTGACTTGTTCTCGCAAACGAATAGGGGATAGAGTAACTAAACCATTGCCCACAGACAAAAGAAATGATAGACTCGCCATGGAGAGAGATAGGAAAGAGATAGGAAAGAGCGCTAAGGGTGATCCTTTCAAACATCGTTTTATTATACGCTTGAGAATCCGATCATTATCGTACACTAGCACCTCCCTGTTCAGTATGGTACAAGGAGAGCATGAAACTATCCAACCGTTGCCGAGACTTCTTTGCATGCCTAGTTCTGACAATTGTGCTACCACAGAGCTGCGTCTCGTGACAATTCCACTTCTATTTCGCTCCCAGACCCTTTCTCTTCTTTTCAGGTTCCACTTCCTTAGAATTTACCCGACACTTACTTTAATTCCGAGAGATTGAGAGAAGGAAAGCCTGGCGAGATGATTCCCCTCTTACTTAACCAAGTTAATACCAGCGGCCTATTTTACAGTAGGGCTCCTGTATCGAGCTGCTCGCGCCCATCTTGTAAAAGAAGGCAGGCCTTTCAGCAGCGGTTCGTTCTACCCTCCGTTGGATCACTCTAGCTTGTCTCGCCTCCTCATCACTGTCCCCGTCGTCCTCTTGAGCTGGACTTTTCAACTTCGAATAATCACTTCTAAAATAAGTGGCCTGTGTTGGCCAAGTGCTTACTGGAGGAGGCAGACGGGGTGGAGGGGCTGTATATCCAGAATAAGTAGCCTGTGCTGGCCGAGCGCTTGCTGAAGGAGGTGGGCTCGGAGCAGGGGCTGTATATCCGGAATAAGTAGTTGTAGCTTGCGCTGAGTGAATTCCTGGAGGCGGAGGAGGCGGGAGACCACGTCTTTCTCCGTAAGTAGCGGTAGTTTGGGCTTGCGGATATCCTAGAGGCGAGGGTGGAGGGGCAACGGTTACTGTCTTCAATGTTCTCTTTTTTGGCGAGGAGGTACTTGAACTTGACCTTCGTGCTCTGGTATGTTGAACAACCCGAGGTTCGCCATTATCCTGCCGAAGATGATTGTTAGTTTGGGATCGCCAAGCAGCGGGGTCATCTTGAGAAAATGCGGCTCTAGCAGGATCTCTCATTCCGCCTGTGATTGATTCGTTTCCCCGAGTCGTGGATGCTGTATTTCCTCGATCGCTCTTTGGTTGATCTGGTTCGCTATCATCTGTCCCGCTCTCATCTGTCCCGCTATCATCTGGCTCGCTACTATCCTTCTCAGCAATTGTGGAATTAAATGTTTCCGAACTGGATGTCCCAAACGAGGAAAGATAGTACGCCTTTAGAGGGCTTCGGTCTATCTCATGAACAGACTTCTCCGTAGATCGCTGCTGCAATGCTTCGCTGCTATCCGTATCGATACTATCTGATTCGCTACTACCCTTCTCAACAATTGTGGAATTAAATGTTTCCGAACTGGATGTCCCAAACGAGGAAAGATAGTACGCAGTTAGAGGGCTTCGGTCTATCTTATGGACAGGGTTCTCCGTAGATCGCTGCTGCAACTGATCGTAGAATGGCATCTTACCCAATAGCCAGGCATCTAAGTATTCAAAAGCGCCAATTCTCGGTCTTTCCGACGAGGCGGGTGCCTTGTTGCCGTCTTCCTCTAACATTTTTCTCGAAGTAGGACGGGTCAATGATGGACGAGGAGATCCAGAGATGCCCGATACAGTTTCCCCCACGCCCACGCTAATATGTGCTGTGCCAGCGCTTGGCCTCGTGGCGTTCTTCCAATGCATCTCTATGTCATCAATACTGCCATCAAGGTTTCCTTCCCCACGCCCTAGTCTGGAAATTGGCGCATTTTCGTTCTGAATCTTGCTCACAAACGACCGAAGGTAGGCTTTGGCACTAGTGTTGTTTGATACTTCGACATCTTTGTATTCGCCTTGGCCTGCAGCTCTGATGCGCTCGTCGCTTCTATTAGAACTGTAGTCCAATTCAAAATTGTCTTCTCCCTCCGAGTCAATAGTCGGGACGTTGCGGGAGTTCGTTTCTGATGCATGTAGCCCCTGGGACACGCCTGGCATAGACTGCAAGAATGCTTCTTCGCCGGCTTCAGATTTTGTTTCGCTTTCGCTTGCTGAATGAGGTTCTTCCGTTCTATCATTTTCGGATCCCGAGTCTTCTTCGGCTGGGAAATCCATCGCGGTGCCAAGACGATCCTGAAGTGATGTCGTGTGTAATGTTGATTGGTCTGGTACGAGGGCCTCCGGAAACGCCACGGCAGAGATACCGGGACCCTTTTCTCTAATTCCTTGCTCCTGAGGGTCTTTGCCTGGGACATATCTCTCAACCAGCTCATAGACTCGCGGGAGAACAACGTCTCCATCAGCTTCGTTTTCGGTCGCGATCTCACTGCCACCCTCTTCCAATTCAGGGACAACATCATCCAACACTCCCCTCGCTCCGAGCTCCATCACATAACTCTTGATGGTCTCCTTGTGCCTGCTGAGCACTTTGCTAGAAAATCCATCCTGTATCAACTCCCTCCTAAACATCTTCCAAACTTCTTTGTCATCTCCATGATGACTTGACAATATACTCCTTTCCCCATGAGTTGATCCCTCCTTCACTTGGAATTTGGCCGTCAACCAATTCAAGCTGGCCTTGATATCTCTTAATTCATCCCCATGGCTTTCCATATATTGTTCGACCTTTCCTTGGCTTCCAAGTCCTACGAGATTCAAGGATAATGTGATAGCCTGTGTATATGTCGCAAGTTCAGATCGGATCTTATCCAAATCTTGCATCTCGCCATTCCCGAATTTGACCTTCTGCCAGAGTTTCTGCACGCTCCGCTTCTCGTCTGATAATGCATTGTACTATCAAATCAAAGGTCAGTCTCGCTTCTCCCTCGATCAATAAACAACCGCAGAGAGAAAAGACACACCTTTTCCAAGATTTCCTTCAGCACTCTCAACACACGCTCACAATCCCTCACCAAGTCCGCCAATTCATTGCTCTTCTCATCCCTCCCGTCCCCATTTTCACTGCTGGACGCACCACCATTGAGAATACTCTCAGGCTTCACAACTTCCGCCTCTAGCCTCGTCAAGACAACATGCAAACTATTGACCTCCCGCGCAAGCGCTGAATGTGCACCACACGCCCTCCTCGCATTCTGCACTGTGCTATATGCGAGATTTGTTACGAGGCCAAGGTCGCTGATTTTGAAGGCGAATGACATCTTGAATTGGACAATTGGGGACGAGGCTGCGCATTCGCTCAAAGCTGCATGCCCCGCACCAGACAGAAGCGTCCAATAAATCTATGGAGCGACTTCTGGCTGTTGCGACATCGTGCATGCAATGCAAAAGAAGAAGGAGCAAAAATCTGAGAGAGGAAGAGACTTGCCTGGAGTGAAGCTCGAAGAGAAGTGAAGTTGGAGATGGGAGATGGTCACAGGTGGTCTGCTTCCCTGCACTTGCATATTGTGGCTTGCGAGGCGGATTTGGGGGAGAAATAATATGAACTTGCCAATTCCTGATAATTGACGTGAGGTTCGAGTAATTTCCTCCTGGTGATCATTTACTCCACCTTACAAGAGTGCAAATGTACTTTGACATGCCGGGGCAACCCGCGGGACACCAGCAACATTGTCGAAACCTGGTTTGGACAGGCCTTCACGCCAAGAATCCTCTATAATCTGGCTGCAATCGGCGTCCATTCGAAGGGTCCGAGTTTCCACAGTTGATTGTTTCTTGGAAGTTTATGAAATTCTTATGTACAACTCTGACACCACCCTCTGTCTCTATTGAAAAGTCCGACACGGGTATCTATGATCAATTAGCTGCTTCCGTTTTACTTACCAAGGAGTCAATACTCACTGTTCAGGATACGCATTCTCGGCCGTAAGATGATACTTATCGGCTCCAGCTTTCAAGCTCAACCCACTCGGCAACGGCGGCAGGCCATCCTTCCCCAGTACAGCCAACGTCCCCTCCTTCCCACTCTTCTTAAAATAACTACTCAGCCCCATTTCCCCCTCCTTCTTAACCTCCACCAGCGCATTTGAGCCCGCCTCGCCAATCAGCTCTTTCTTTGGGCTACTCTTACTCCCAACTTCCAACAAACTAACGACATCGCCTTGCGTCACGAAAGAGAGGACCGGGTATGAGCGCCGGGCGTCGCGCTTCCAGTATGGGTTGTCGGCGATATCGCCTGCGGGGATGGTGACGGGATCAACGAAGGAGAAGGGCTCGTTGGATCCCGGGGGCGGGTTGCGGAATTGCGGGTTCAAGGGGATGCCGTTGGAGCGTGTGGGATCGACGGCTAGGAGGCGACGGATGCGTTCCCAGATTCCTGTAGATTGAACTGTGTATTTCTGCGTCCTCGGGTCAGGTCAAGGGCACTTGGGGAGGAAGAGGGTGGGAAGGAGAGGTGGGTTGAGGTGCGAGGGACGGAAGGGAGAGCTCACTTTGTTGACTGCGATGACTCGGTTGGTGGCTTGCGCAGCTTTTGCTGCTGTGTGTGAGGACATTGTGAGCTTCAATTGAGCAATGAGGGCTCAATTGACTCGGTGGGGTGGAGGAAGCCTTGGGGGGAGTGTCGTGAGAGTTGTTCGACGTTGAGGTAGGAGCGAAGTTCGAGTTTACCCGAGGATTATCCGGCGCTAGTATTTGACGGAAAGCTCTGAGCATCACCTTACTTGCATTTATCCCAATTGTTCAGCGAAGATGCACATTTTATATTGTTATGAGAGGTTGTGTTTGTCTGGTGTCTTTAATTCTGCAGTTGGTTGAAAGGCACAAATTCGTTGTCACATTTACATCACTCATATCAGCGATTTCAGAAGTGTCAGGATGGGAGGTATCGTGAGAATCAATTGTGAGACATCTGCAGAAACCTAAAAGCATTCTGTGAGTCCCAACCATTTCCCAGGCTCTGCTGCCAAAGTTTAGACCATATTACGCCCACAAAAGACTAAATCAATCCCAAACGCTTTCATCCATTCCATGACCCCATTCTGTATTCCTGAGGACATGATATTGAATGAAAGCTGTTTACGTAAAGCCTCGAAATAATTGGTGTCTTAAGCAACGGGTTTCTCATTGCTGTCAAGCTTCTCGGCTGTGTCAGCGACTTGAGCAGCGACATTTGCTTGAGCAATGTCCTCCTTTGTGGCGTCATTTGTGCCATTGACACCATTGGCAGTCTCTGTCTTTGGTGCATCAATTGGCAAGGGGGCAGCAGCAGCGGTCGCACCTCCTCCGACAAGCTTCTTGACGACCTCAACAGTACTTGAAGGAGAGCCAGGTTCGGCAGCGAGGACCTTTCCGGCCTTATCAATGACGAAGACGCCACGAGTTGTCCCGCTTGGAGCCTTCTTTAGTCCGATTGCAGAGATGAGTGTCGCAGAGGTGTCGCAAATAAGAGGGTATGGCAGCTCCTTCTTCTCCTTGAAGTTAGTATTCGCCTTTGGTGAATCGGTGGACAATCCGTAGATCGAGAGACCGGTCGCCGTCAATGGAGTATAGTTGTCGCGGAAGAGACATGCTTGAGTAGTGCCTATTGAATGAGTATCAGTGTCCAGAATACAAGTTTGAGAGCAAAATTGACGCGGTACTACTTACAACCGGGGGTTGAAGCCTTTGGGTAGGTGAACAGGACAACGCCAGCTCTGCTCTCATCGACAAGCGCCTTCAGAGTTGTTTTTGTGCCATCGTTCAGCTCGATCTCACCACCGAAGCCCTCCAGAGTGATAGTTTCACCGACAGCGACTTTTGAGGCGGTTGCAGCGCCATTGGTAGCCTTCGTCTTCTTGGTTGTCTTTGGGGAGACGGCTTCCTTGACCTTTGCGATGGCCTTTGCGACTGGGCCCTTCTTCTTTGCTGGAGGAGCTGCAGCTGGCTCGGAAGCAGGCGCCTTTCTCTTTCGCAATTCTGGAGGCATCGTTGCGCGTTTGCAGGTGTTCCTTGATGGTAGATGTTGGTTGTTGCGATTGGAGGTTGTGATTGGCGCGAATAGGGATCGGATTTACAGGTGGCGTTCTCTTGGATGCCAAAAGCCTCGCCGCTTTTCCGAGGGAGGTGCTAACGAATATTATCGCGCGGAGTGAAGGAGAGGGCCGAATATGAAAGAAAAGAGAGGTTGGAAGTGACGGAGTGACGTTGAATTATAAGCTGAGCAATCTCCCTCCACCAGAGCTCTCCAGGCGTCTACTAGGTCAGGGATGGCACACAGCACTGCCGGATTGTCTGATCTGCCTAGCATGCAGCACAGCCAAAAGCATCCAGCAAATCAGAGGTGTATCTCCCGGCACGAAGAAGCAGGTTTGTGGACCCGATACCCTCCAAGCGAGCAATCAAGAAGTTGGGGAAGATATGTGGCCCAGACCATTAATAGCTTGTGCATTGTCATTGGCCGGTCTGAACCTTTTATCAGAGAGCATCATTTCTCCGTCTTCGTTGCCAACAAGCTCCAGACATCGATCGAATACGCATGTATGCTCAACCCGACCCGAGCACTGGAGGAGGACACAAAAAGCTAGGGATCCTGCTTTTGAAGCCTTTGTTCGCTCGAGGCCTTGATAGCAAGATCACGTGAAGTCCTTAGATACCAATGAACAACTGTTCAAACGAGGAGGGATCATGAGATCGGCACTCTGACGAGCTCTGAGAGTGGAGTTCGTTTCCCCCCTGAATTAGGTGGCTTGCAAAAAATGCCCTCCTCACCGGACTAACTTTCCAGCCACTCTTTCGTCATGTCCGATGTCTCCCGTATTTTTCAGGCTGTCAGCGCAGATCAGATCACCGAGCCGAACCCCTCAGAAAAGGGGCAGGGGCCTAAGCGAAGTTCACGTGGGGGCTAGGCGAGGGCAATCCCTCACGCTCATTTCTCCCCACTTCATACAAGCTCTCCAAACCTCGTTCTATTAACAATTGAAGACACCGTCCTCCACAGCGAACTCCAACTTCTTTCCTAGAACAGAGGCATCCTCGTAACAAGGGGCACGTACAATGCCAGGTAGATAAGTACTGACAACTGAACTTGGAAATCAACCAGGCTCTTGGACGTTTCAGCTTCAGGGGAGTATCAAGTTGTAATGGTCAACGATTCCAATTAACGCTTCAGGAAATGGTGCAACCAAAATATCAGCCACCATCCCTTGTTCGTTGGGTGGTGGCATTGTCTCATCAAAACGCCACCACTTCGGCTTCACTTTTGCCCACGGATATGTTAGCTAACTTGACGCAACCACCCTTGAAAAGGAAAGCTTGTTTTAACTCAAGTATGAAGCCACAAGGCTTAGTTCATTTCGGCCAATTGAAGTGAAGGGCTTACGGTAGGTAACACAGAGTCTATGCCCAAACCATGAACTTTTAACCCCGATGGCTTACAGTGCAGCCGCAAGATCCACAATTCCCTTCATGATTCGTTCAAAACTACAGCTGGAAGACCTCTGACAGTCCCAGACAGCCTATTCTTATCTCCCTGACCGTTACGAACCCCTGGAATGCTGGACATCCATGGAGATAATATATGACTGGCTGAAGAGGGGTGGTCCTGCTCAGCTGCGATGGATTAATATGAGCCTTTCCCCCTGGCTTTGGTTTTCTAATTTCCTCCGGATTCCCAAACTCTCGACGCAGCTTTGTGTTCAACGCGAATTCGAGAATACAACTGTTTACATTGTTCTCATTTTTTTTGCCGCAAAATGGAAGCACCGCCTCCAGTCGCACCTATACCTGCTCCTCCCCTTCCCGAGGGATGGAAAGCCGAGTGGAGTGCCCAATATAACACTTGGTAGGCTGGACTTGAAACTTTTCATTCTGTCCATATATCTTTCACACTAACATGACTCTCAAATCCAGGTTTTACTTGAACCCAGCAGGAGTTTCGCAGTGGGAATACCCAGGCCCACCACAACAGCAACAACCCATCTATGCTCCACCAAATGCCGCTCTTCCAACACCACCTCTGCAGTCTCCGCCGTTGGAGCAACCCCAATACTCAATTGGCCAAGAAATGCCTCCGCCTACAGACGGTGACAGAGGTCTTGGGAAAGGATTGCTCATGGGAGCAGGAGGCCTCCTCGCCGGCGCATTCGTGGCCCATAAAATCGAGGAACACAAACACCACAATCACTTCTGGAGCGGCGGCTCCAAGCTGCCACTCGCATCAGCTGGAGCCGGTGGGCTTTTAGGAGCCATGGGAAGCCACTTGCCGTTCGGTAACAACGGTGCAGCTCCCCCTCCACCACAGCCACAGCCACAGCCCCAAGTCGCTCCACCCCAGCACCACGGTTTCGGAAGCTACCTGCCAGCAGCTTTTGGTGGAGGAGGTGGTGAACCTAGACTGAACATCCACTGCGCAGCCTACTGCGACCAAGACGTCACCAACGCCGTCCGCTCCATGGTAAAACCCGGCCAAGTCTTCGAAGTCGACACCGACAAACTGGTTGATGCCTTCGGCGACCCCTGGCCCGACAACCGCAAGCAATTCTCCATCCTATATTCCTACGGCGAGAGACCCTGGGAGCTAGCCGCTTCCAGCGAGCGCAACGGGCTCTTCCAACTGCTGCCGCATCAGCCGCTTGATAGGAAGAGGATGGAGTTCGTACAGGATCCGAATCAGAGTAGGGTTATTGCTCTCGTGTGGGGAATGGAGAATGGGTTGGAGGGCGGGAAAGGGAAGTTGGAGAAGCTGAAACAGATTGAGACAAGCGGGGAGTTCGATGCTACGAATGCGTGGATGGGGTTTGATGGCATGTGTGGGCCGGCGAAGACGGCTGTTGTGTATTATCGGGCCCATAATGGTGGCGTTACGATTGCGTGTGCGAGGGAGAATGGGACGTGTCGGTTGCCTTGGAATCCACTTGCTAGGTGGACTTGAGGTATCTCTTGCGGATTTTGTGAGCTTACATCGTTGAGGAAGGGAATTAAGATGTTTGCCAATGAAATTGTTTTGCCTTGATTCTTCAGAAGCAGTTTTCCCCCCCTGGCCCTGATTTTCACTCTGCGGAGCGGAAACTTGAGTTATATGCTAACGCCGCATTGAGAGCATGAAGACTAGTAACGCAATTACCCGGCCGATATGCAACAAAATCTCCTCCCTCCCTTCCTGTTAATCTTGTCCTGCCATGTGGCAGCTGCTGTTCCAGGAGAATTTTGACCTTGAGAGCGGGGAACTTTGAAGGCAGTTGGGGAGATAGATGCATTGAATATGTGACGAGCAAGAGTTTCAGCAAGACTGAGCGGTTTAAGAACACTCACTCTACCTTAGCCAGACTATTCACTTTCAATCCATATTCATTTATCTGTTCTCTCAAATCTTGACAGCAGTCCTCATTTGAGTGCTCAATATTACAGTACAGCGTGATAGCTGCGATTCATGTTCATCCTTTTTCCACATTCACATCAACCTGAACCTGGACTTCGACGTCTCCGAGGTTCCTCGCAGATGTGAGTATTGACTCATCATCTTTCCTCTAGCGCCAATCCTTCCTGCAAGACATTAAAGTGAAGACACCGATCAAAGCATTCCATATGGGTAAATTTCCGGAACACAAATTGTAACACCCTCCATTTTGAAGGTCACTCATCGCTGTTCCGGGGAAGTTTGGATCTCCCAAAAGATTTGCCCCTCTCACTCCAAATACCGTTTTGATTCAAGTTGCATCTTGAGGATTTGGCTGTCGATGAAAATTGCATCCAGGACCTGGACTGTGCGGGGGTCGCTGGTGTGAGAGGTATGAAAACTTGGATGATTCTGTCGAGATTCAAAATTATGGCATACGTTACAAGAGTGACAACCGGAGGTACGATTGCGAGTGAAGAGAGACTAAAAAAGGGAATTGTTCATACTCCAGAACGACTGTCTTTGTGAGCAAGTTTCAGGAGTAATGAGATCTGGATTTGTGCTTACAATGCACATTGTTATTGGGAGGAAGGATATGCCGACGTATGTGAGAATCTTGATATTCTCCCCTAGTTGCGTGGATGCTCGGCTTTTCATCACAGGGCTGGCGCTGAAGAGCTATAGCCGAATGTTAGCAACATAGTCTGGCACATGGAAGGCCCTTGACCCCATCTCTGAAAACTTTCGCTTCTCCCTGCTTTTTCACAAAGCTTTTCCTTAGACTCTCCAACTTCTGGATAGCAGTGTTGTGCTTCTTCAACCTTAGCACAAACCCTCTTCGACTGATCTCTCCACTCGGGGGATTCGAATACATGGGTTTAACGGAATGCTTCACTTGATTGATGTTATCCAGACAGAGCATTGGTTTCGGCTTTTGTAATAAATTCAAAAGCCCAGAAGCACTTCTTCAGCCTTATGAACGTAGCATTATCAGTCAACAAATTATCGTAATACTCGGGGTCCGGCAGGCGACTATTCTCAGCTAGCAGGCCCTCCATATAATATCCAATCTGCTCCCAGAGACCAATTACTACCAAGAGGTTTCCGTAGGTAGTGCCACTTATCTCATTTATCATTCCGTGTGTTCGTTTGCTGGAAAAGTTGCTCCTGCTCTCGGAGAAAGATAGACGAGGGAAGTTGTGAGGTCGCATACAGCGCGAGGTTTAGTATATAGATCTTGATGTTGAACCGGGACGTTCTGAACTAGGCGGGTTAATGATCCGGAATAGTCTTTAGCATGTAAAACAAATTGAGAGGTTATACCCACAGTCAAGGCAATTTCTCTTATCCCTCGGGGTGAAACTGAGCGATAACGATCGCTCAGCCCATCCATAGGCTCCTGAGAAAACGACGCCTGCGTCTCTGATAAGAAAGGGCAAAGATCATTGCCCGTAAGCCCTTGGGGGTCGACTGAGTCATCACTTATAGAGAGTGATGTAAGAACTTGCAGGTTTCTAAGTTCATTAGCACGCAATCGTCAGCGATCTCGAGATACTTGAAACATCCATCAATCTTCGCCAATGCGCCACCACCGTTGAGAGAGGAAGTGATTCGCTAGTCGTTAACTTGTATCCAGTCATCCGGTTTGGGAACTACAAAGGTATGGTCGACGCTTGCTCGCCAGGGTACCAATAGGCTGAGAAACCCGTACCGAACCAGTCCCATATATTGAGAAATTGCCCCTTAAGGGCATTGGGTATTGGCTTGTGAAAATGCGAGAGAAATTTCTGTACTCGAAGAACGGACTTTGGACCGGACAAGAGCCTCTTCAGGATGAAGCCTGTTCTCAGCTCAGTGGGTATTGTACAGTACTTGAGATTGAACGCGTAGAATTGAAAGATAACGAATCCGCTAATTGGGGGTATTCTGATTTCTAAGAATAAGATGTGAGTAGACAGGGAAGGCTCGGTACAATGAAAACCTACGACCACCGAAACCGAGTCCCAATCTCTAGGACGAGCTCGATCTTTGGTTTTGTTCAATGCTTCGATCCGTTCATCCTGTCGCGCTGGAATCAACCCAATTCTTCTGAAATCATTGATAAGGACCGTCAAAAATTCTCCCGTTTGCTAGTCCTTGCGTCGGCTGGGATCTGCGTCGTCCATAATTCAAAAGGTAAGAGCGATATGCCGTTTGGAAGAGCATGGCCGAACACAGCAGACTGGTTCTTCGAGAGCGCCGTCCCTCCAGTTTCAGTGCAAGAAGAAGAAAACTCTTGAGTGATTAGAAGTAGAAGATCAGCATTAGAACCGGGCAGGATGGATTTGGACTGTGCCTCTTGAGGACTTCCTCGGTGTGGCTGAGCAACGCCACAACACAGCCACGCACATCGGAACAAGATCGAAGCAGGGTCATGTAAGATATGCAGATGAATCGTATGTCCAAGCAGCTCAACCTGGCCCACTGGCTTGCTGTGAAGTGTTTGAGAGAAGGGAAGACAAAGACAAAGAGGAAGTTAAAGTACATGCAAGGCAGTGGGCCTTTGGTGGTGAAATCTGGGGAAAGCACGCTAAATTTTAGCGACCGAACCCCTGAATGAGCTTAGCCGAGTCCAACATCAAAACATGTCCCAGGTTTTCTTAGGCACAGTGACTGTAATATCTCGATCATCGGTACCAGGTGGTTTTGAGCATTAGCCATCCAAAAAATATTGCCAAGAATCAAGCTGGCTGGTCCCATCGTTTCATTTTTTCCCCCCCAAACAAGTTGGGGACTTGAATGGAGAGACTAAACGGAGTGTCACTCGAAAGATTTGTATCAGGTCGGGCTACAAATATGTTTTTGCCCTTGTTCCTCTTCCATTCCTCCAAAGCAAGCGAACCAATAAACAATAAGCATTAGTTCAAGGAGCGTTTTGTGTCTAATGCCCAACCACTCACGAATCCTTGTTTTTCCGACCCAATTTCCCCCTAGTCGAAGTCAGCTTTCCCGTTCACCACTAGTAATGCCACTTCTTGTTATCATGATCATAGCAGCACTTCTCATCATCGTCCCACCGATACCCCTCATTATCGCACTTATGCTTGTGTTCCGTGTCCTTTTCATCATAATCCCACCTCCGATGTTCATGATCGAAGCAGCATTTCTGCCCATCATCCCAATCATATCCGATATCGTGACATTTGCTCTTATGGCGGTCATCGCTATCGTCATCATAATCCCACTTCTTGTGTTGCTTATCGTAGCAGCATTTTTCGATATCATCCCAGTTGTACCACTTGTTTTGACAACTCTGCTTGTGGTCGACTGAACCCCGAGTTTTGGATCAGTATTGTCTTGATAGAGCTGGGGGCTGACACTTACCGTCTTTGTGGTGGTAATCCCACTTTCGATGCTCGTGATCAAAGCAGCACTTCTGGTTGTCATCCCAGCCATAGGACATCTAGCCGCATTTGTCCTTCTTGTCTTTCCAATTATCCCAATCCCATTTGTGGTGCTGATGATCGTAGCAGCATTTCTCGTTATCATCCCAATCGTATTTATGCTCGACGCATTTCTCCTTGTCATCGTCATACTATGCAACATCTTCGTCAGCAATAGCACATTTGAAGATTCCCAACCGAAAACGAGGGAGCGTTTCTTGACGGCAGGAGCTGAGAGGTAGGCGTGCTTGTCAACAAGAAAGAAAGGGGCACTTACATTACGGGCCATGAGCTGCATCCCGCGGCGTTGGCTGGGAATACAAGCAGCGGTTGCGCTGTATCAAAGTTAGAACTTGAAACGATCTCCAAAAAGTGTGAGAGCTTACCAAAGCGCAGCCAGAAGAGCGACTACCTTGATCTGCATGGCTAACGAAGGTACTTGTTCAATGCAGAGAAGTTGAATAGAACGAGGGTCTTTGGTCCAAGAGCGACAATTACTATCAGTGAATGGAGATAGAAGATGGTGTGAATTTCAGGACTTGGTCTTTGGGCGGTATCTTTATAGACTTGCCCAACCATCTCAGCCTTAAGGGATGTTGGGAAAAGCCTCCTGGAAAGAATTGAGATCCCGATTCCAACAACCAGCCACTATGCAAGAAAACAATAGTTCTTCGAGGTGCATCTCAAGCTTCCTTCTCATCAGCTGAGAGACAAACGATGCCCATTGCTTGATGGCTGCTATTAGCTCACACCTCGAGCTACAGATCCAAGGGGAGAGGAGGTCCGAGACTGGTCCGCGATTGGGCAGGTGAGGCAGGAAGATCGAAGTTCCGACGCTTCGTTGCATGCCGAAGAGCAAAGGCTCGGAATATCTGAAGTTGTGATTGGTGTTTGACCAAGCTGTGAAGTGTTGGCTGTATAGCTAGCAAGTCTACAAGTCCTCGGTTCTCTCATGTGGTTGAAGGCGATCCCCCATGCTCTTCACCGATCCGATCCAATCGCTCTTTCTCTCCAACCCTCTGTACGATGAGGTCAACTCGAAGGCTGACCATGGCTTCTATTTACCATCACGAATGACAAACAAGCATTGCCAAGCTCTTCTCGAGCCTGTGTCCCGGTGCTGGGCGAGCAAGCCTTTTATTTGGCAATCCTAATAAAAGTCCATGTGCCTTTGCCAAGTGATTTTGGAGATCGAGGTGCTGCATATATCATTTTGGGACTCAAGACGGCTCATTGTGGACGCGTGTCCTCGAATAAGAGTTGTCAAGTGTCATTCGTGGAAGGCTCTAAGCTCTGGAGGCTCGCCTTCCTGAAATAGAACAGCCAACCCCAGGTTTCTTTTTAGGTAATTGACTTACGATTTGCGGGGAAATAATGCTTAATTGTCGATCAACATGATGGGGCGTCCGTGTATGCATGGTCAGCCGCATTGCGGGAAATATATCGGGTAGAGATCGAGGGATGTGTGCGTTGTTTTGATCTGAGTGGTGAGAATTTGACTCCTGATTTGAATAGCTTCACTTTAAGCTAGCTACATTCATAAATGGCATAATGCAGCTTATGGAAATGCAAGCCCCATGAATCGTGACTAAAGTTCAATTTATCAAATATTGACGATCGTGGGCTGAAGTCATTCAGTGTTTTCGTTCATTTGGACGACCCCGCTGTGGCTTGGCATTTCCCGAGGGGTCACATTGGCGGCCAACTGCTATTGAACTCGAAGAGTATGTCACACCTCGGAAAGCTCCTAGTGAGACGTGGGATAATTCTTACAGCCGCTGCAGCCCACGCAGCTCGTAGGGCTACTAGACTACTTTGAGATGTGAAACGCCCCAATTTTCAGCTGAAGGCACTATCAGATGTTGCCGCATTGCCCAGAGTGCTTAAAAAAGGGAAACTCACGGACGAACAGCTCCGTAGAAATGTTGCAGGAAGGATACACTTGGGTTCTTTCGAGTCTCAGATTTGCAGATTTCTCCTGGTTTCTCATTTCTATGAGCAAGTTGAGAGAAGCACAATTGGAAAACAGTAAAAGATACTGATTCGGTCCCAAGGAGCCAGGAATTCGTTCTTCTCAGGCCCGGTTAATGTTGACGTACTGCAAGCCTCAATCCTTTCGATTCCACGTTGTCTCTTTGTCTAACCAACATCTTGACTTGGTCAGTTCTGTTGTGTTTCAGCTTGTTTGCAAGACCGAGCATCATCTTAAGCAACGTCACTGACACTGGTACACGTATCATGTCCTTTTCCCAAATGTATCAAAATCGTTAGAAAGACCATTACCGGCAATGAAGTATCCCTCTCAGTATACTAATGAGTTTCCATACGGAACTTGCCTTTTTCGAATGCCCCATTAACCAAACACTCTGCAGTCTCTATCTTGACCTCCTTTATTTCTTCAATGATGGCTTTCAGATCGTTGGAATGGATGCCCAAACAAAGTCGAAATCGACCGACAATCCGCTCTGTGCTTGCTGTTCCAACCAGGCTATTTTCAGTCGTTTTGGTGGACTCGTCAAAGTCGTTGGTGGCTTTGGTCATGTTTAGACTCAGTGGTAATGGCGATTGGTTGATTGTCCAAGAAGAAGCAGGATATGTGCAGCTTGTGAATGTACACTGTTAGTGTGTAGGGTTCTTATCATCTAGTGAAAGCCCTCAGGACTAGCTTCACATCCTAAAGCCCCGGGCCATGGCATCGTTGCAGTTTCGCCGGATCTTGGTGTGGCAGCCAGAACTCAGTGTGTGCAGTCTGTTTCACCAGTGCTTATCCTGGTCAGAAGATCGTGATCGTCTGCATTTCGCAGTCTTTGAACAGGCCATCTGTCTTCTCTCCCTTGTAGCTCTCACAGTTGGCGATTCCTATCCTTACAAACGTAGGAAGCTCATCAGCATTGCGGGACACATGGTCCAGCAATAGAACGAAGAAGGATCCAGTTGCAACAGATTGAAGCAGTAGACCATTTACAGTGCGCGGTTCTGTGTTGGTATCCATATAGGCAGTTCTTACTTCTACGTTTGCCGCGTTAGGTAACTTTGCCCCGTCATCTCCTGACCCCACATGAAATTGCCTCAGGAGGCTAGATATTGGAAGGTATCCTCCATCTACCCGCCCATACGGATCGTTTCCTTGAGGATTGACAAAGACTTGCCCAATGCGTATCATAGATTTGCCCAAGACCGAGTCTTCGCCTCCGTAATTCCAAGCGACATCGACATTGACCGAAGCCCAAGACCACGAAGGGACCCAGGTTCCTCGTAATGAGGAATGTTTGCTGCAAAGTAGCAGGCAGAAGAGAGCGATCGATCCGTTCTTTCCTTGAGGCCAGAGTATTTGTGGTAGTTGTGACGACCCCTGTAGCGGTGATTCCCCAGCAATAGCTCAGCGTTGTGTATGTCAGACAAGTTTGGCGTCCATGGAGTGCCTGCCAAATGCTACAAGATCGGTTGGTCGTTTTGCCATGTGTCCCGCGTTCTCAGAACTTGATGGCGGCCCCAGTCCCATGACCGCAATTGAGGCCGACAGCAAGTCCGAATGTACGCATTGGTGGTGAACATTGCAGAACTCAATTCAACCCCGGGCGATGTCCAAGGTACTACCTGAAGCAGTGATGGTTAAGTATTCGACGAGGGTCACACCACGGCGGCCGGCTGGATCACCTGTCACAAGTGTTGAATTAATTAATAATTGCCGACTTTTAAGGGGATTTACCTGTAAGTGACCTTACAAACCACACCCGCCATTCCTGAAACAGTCTCCGCTCCGCCAGATTGATTTATCCAATACGTGCGAAAACGTAGGTAGATGTTGATCATCCACTCGGTGAGTGTCAGCCGCATTCCGGAGCGGTCAATTTCATACCGCTGTTCAATCAAAAACTCGTCGTCGAATGACTCGACAAAGATTTTGCAGGGTGCGCATCCCTCCCCCTTGAGTGCTCAGCGGCGTTGAAGACTTCGCCTGGAGCTAGGAAGAGGTGGCCGCCTGGTGCTGAAAAAGTCATCTGTGGCTTAAGACTGGTACAAGTTTACGAACGAAGGTTAGACCAAGGCAGCTTGTCTTGAACCATGGGGTCATGTACACATGGACCCAAGCATGAAAGAATTACAGCCGCAGCTATATCCAATGATATGGTGGTGCGCAGAAGAGAGCCCCAACCTTGAGAGCTTGAAGCTCTTGGCCTGCGATATCACAAGCCAGGAGGACCGATGAACTTCTGCGAATCAATCAAGCTTTAAGCAGAAGATGTGTCCATAGCAGCAGAAAGGATTGGGGAGATGAGAGGTGACCGTGAACATCGACCTAGCCAATCACTGATTGACCTGTCATGGGGCCGAAGATGCAGAATAGTCGAATTATTTGAGCCTCAAGAGAGCCCCAGGACTTTTAAACACCTTGCGCAAAGTGACGGCACCCTGCAGGGTATGAGGTAAAGCGTCGTTGGGCCGGACGAATCCAGATGTGGGAAGTTGATGATCTTTGCCTGCGCAGATCCGAGCCCGAGGAAAAGTCGGGGTTCCGGACACGCTAGTGCCGAAATTAGCTTAGCGGCTGGAGCGAAGGCGAAAAGTTCCTTCTTTCTCCGTATCAGAATCACATTTGAAAATCTTTATCGTACTTTTCATATAATTTGTGCCCCGGCCACCTGCACTCTGCTACCCATCGGCCTCACTTCGCCAGACACCTAAATCCACAATTAAATCACCTACGAACAATCTAAGCAGAGAGCAAGCGATATTCGGACGCGACTGGCCTAATAGTTTGACCAGTGCTGCACCCAGCACACGATCAGAATGAAGGTTTTTTCGAGCGATTGCACATTCGACTACTCCTGGGAGGAGGTGTCAACAGCAAATTGGAGAAAGTACTGCCCATGGAACGACAAGTCGCCGCACGTAATTGCAGTCGACACATTATCGCGTCAAATTGATCCGGATACCGGAATCGTGAGCACTCACCCATTCTTGCATCCAAGATGATGCTAATATCCTCCAGCTACGAACAGAACGTCTCATCACATGCAAACAGAGCGCGCCCCAATGGCTTGCTTCATTAATGGGCGGAACCGACACATCACACGTCTTTGAGACATCTTATGTGGATCCGGTATCGAAAAAAGTCACCATGGTGTCCACTAACCTCACATTTTCGAATATCCTCAGCGTACGCGAGACCGTTATATATCAGCCGGTCTCTACCACGAGAACCCAGTTTGTGCAAGACGCGAAGATCACGGCGCTGTGTGGGGGGTGGCAGAAGATCAAGAACGCTGTTGAGGAGGCGAGCGTTTGCCGCTTCCGTGAGAACGCGATGAAAGGGAAAGAAGGATTCGAAGCTGTCCTCGCAATGAGCAGGAGGGTTTTCAGCGAAGAGAAACAAAAGCAGCAGGCGAAGAAAGAGATGTTGTCATAGATGGAGCAGTTTCGGATGCACTTTCACGATTTTTACGACCTACTTCGATTAGCGTCTGCTTGGAGCGTTCTTTTGTGGTTGAGTGCATAAAAAGTTTACTTTCGGGAGTTTGGAGCGAATGGCATTTACACGGCTGGACGGAGTTTTGGAATAGAGAGGGCAGACCTACATGATTACCGGCTGCCCCGGGTTGTACGATCGAGATGTAATCTTACTTGCTTAATAGGCAGATAGAGAGAGGGATAGATGAGAAGAGAAGATAAGACAAAACGAGGAAGAGACTGGTTCCAGAGACTGAGGAACAGAATAGAAGGGGATTTACAACCTTCACTCAACGCAATCCACAGAGCAGTTCCTGAGATATCAATCTTTTGAATACCAACAATGTCACCAAAATACAAGTGATTAGAATCGAGCAAGTTGCTGTTCTGTCAGGATGCTGTGGTATTATGGATCTTTTTCTGACATCTCGTCTTGTAATCCACCAATGTCTTCCTGAAGCCCTCGTTTAGCTTCCCCTGCAACGCCTCACCCACCACTTTGAGTGCTTCTTCGTATCTTTTGAAGAAGTAAAGTTCTTCAATTGAATGTAAAATAGTCTGAGATTCAGCTTTTGAGGGGTTGTCCATCGGCAGGTTCAAGGACCTCCACAGCTATTGTATCTTGTGTTAGCTTCTAATACCTATAATTAACATGAAATGTGAGGAAAGGAGAGGGAATTTTACCTCTCCAGCTTCAACTTTCGGCTTCCACTCCGCCCTCTGTCTTTGGAAATCCTCCTCAGACTGGAAATCCCTCGGCACCTTCTCAGACTCATTTCCGGCTTCATTCCCCGAGCTGACCTCAATATTGAAGAGCCCGCCATCATCGTCCTCCATATTTGCTCCCTCCCACCTCCAGATATCGGCTCTCCTGTTTTTTTGCCCTGTTTTGCAGTCAGAATTTGTTGTCGTGAAGAGAATTTCTTATCGAGCCGATAAGAATTTGATGTCACAGGAGCCCCGCTGCAACCCCACTTCAAGCTGTTGAACAACGACAACTCACTCCAACCTCCTTCAAGCTTCACTTCACACAGCTATCGAGTTGTATTCCACCATGGAGGAACAAGTGAACCGTCTAGTAGAAATTACCTGGAGTATCCTTCTTCTTCCTCCCGATTGACACTCTTCTAACCTCCCAGTCCAGCAAAATTCCAATCCACACCTCGCACCCAGCGTCTTTTAATCGCCATATCCGGAATCCCAGGCTCAGGTAGCTTCTGCATCCCCCCCCCTTAAGCCACTCCAAAAACTCACAGAAAAGGCAAAACCACTCTCGCAACAACAGTAACCACTCGTCTCAACGCGCTCTCGTCCTCGATCCACGGCAAAACCGCAACACACCCAATAGCATCCTACATCCCCATGGACGGTTACCACTTCACCCGTGCCCAGCTGTCTGCCATGCCCGACCCAGAGACCGCGCACGCACGTCGAGGTGCAGCATTCACATTTGATTCTTCCTCCCTGCGCTCTCTCATCACCCTGCTCCGCGCCCCCTTAACACCGTCCACACCAACCTACTTCGCACCTTCATTCGACCACGCAATTAAAGACCCCATTGAAAACGATATCCCCATCGCCCCAACCTCCAGGATCCTGGTATTTGAAGGGAATTATTTGAGTCTTGGGAAAGGGGAGTGGAAAGAGATTGCGGAGCTGATGGATGAACTGTGGTTTGTGGAGGTTGAAGAGGAGGTTGCAGGAAGTAGGTTGGTGCCGAGGCATGTTAAGGCTGGCATTGCGAAGGATGAGGAGAGCGCGTGGAAGAGGGTGTGGGAGAATGATTTGGTTAATGGGAGGGAGATTGTGGAGGGGAGGGTGGAGGTTACGGAGGTGGTGGTTAGTAGGGAGGATGAGGGGTGGAGGCCGAAGTAAAAGTAGGCTCGTGTTCGAGTTGGGAGGGAAAGGGAGGGTTGGAGAGTGTAAAGCCCATGGAGAGAAATGCGAAAGGGTTAGAGAAGAGGGTCATATAGTTATGATCAAGTGTTCTGATGTGACTTGTGACTCGTTGCCCCCGCCCTTCTTGTAAGCAAGTTCACCGAAATCTAAGTGGCACCAGAATTACACCTCTTCGCTACAATTAATGCAAGTGCAACTTTGTCACAGCAGGCTTCCCAATTTAGTGTCTTATGAGGCGTTGCACGTCAAAAAAACAGCTTGAATGGTATCAATGAGTTTGTTGGACAAAAACAAATTAAGAAAGACTCGCTATCCCGACCAGAATTGGACCAAACCATTAATATTCAGTACTGTATTCGCTTGCTTTGTGTGGGCTTGCGTGTTATACTCGGCATTCGTCCCTGCGGAAATTTCTGCATGAAATGTCTTATTCATTATCAGAGGTTGTCCGGCCCAACTACCTATTCGGTTCATAGCCAATTATTTAGCAAGTGCCGAAGTTCCTCAAAATCCTACACCTCAATACAAGCTCCTTCCGCAAGACTAGCTTGCAGTTTCCCCTTGTCACCGATCAATGCCTTCCACCTTTGTAAGTTGACTTTATCTATCTCCATTTCATCATACGGTCCCACATTCAAACCATCCATAGCGAGTGTGTCTTCAGTGCCGCCCAGCCCGAGCGCCCAGTTCCAATTGTTTTGTGAGCATCAGCGCCACGTCAGCCAGTCTCCCAGTCTGGTATGTGTACTAGCGGCCAAAAGAAATTCACGCATTCGTGCTCAATCTTGAGTCTGCCCTGCGTGTTCTGGTCCTGATAGTATCAGACCGAATGATGTATAGGACACGGTCTCGTTCTATCTGAAGCCAAATCGATGCGATACTGCAAGCTCCAGTGTACAGTACTAGGAATCTGTTAGCCTAGTCTTAAAGAGACATGTAGTATATTAAATTACTTTCAATTTCCACCCCTTTTTGCCAATTGTGGTAAGCCTCATTTCAATAATCTTTCGCTATTTCCTCTATGAGAGCTCAGAGCCTAGGAGCTTCACCGTAGACGACATGCGCACTTGTCATGGGAGCTGGGCATCGTATTCCTGAGCTCTCTCAAAAGGAAAATCCCATACTAATTCGTTGGCAGCCATCCACTTTTCCTTGATAGAACAAGCAATGAACCCAAGATTACAGGCCAACTGCCTACGACACCTAGAACAACGGATGGCCAAGGGAAACATCAGCGTCTTGCTCAATGGCATTGTTGATGCTGTTCTCAATGAGCAATTTGAGGCCAGAAAGATAGCTGTTTAAGAGTACACAGGATGGAACACAGCTTGTTTACCGTGCAACAGAATCAGAGGACAACAAAAAATTCGGAAGGTTCACTGGAGAGGACCCTTCTGCGCAACTCTTCCGTCCTACGACATGTCCCTATTTCCCCTGCTCTGATTGTCCGAGATCTTGCTTGGGAAGGAGATTGGCTCAAGTGAACGTGGTCGCAGTCCTTGCTGTGTGTGATCTTCCAAAGCATTCTATCGAACTCGCAGTGGATGAATGGGGCCACAAACGAAGAGATCCCCAAGATGTCTGATGGGCAGCGAACGAAGTTGTACAAGCTGTCCCAGGACTCGGGGAGAAGCACGACTAGAAGTGCAACAACTCAGATCACGCTGGAGCTGCACGATGAACATGGATTATTACTAGTCCGGGCTGTCCTGAAGGGAGAGGAGAGGTTTGTCAACTTTTTAGAATAGACATCGAGCAACCAGAGCTTGGACACATTGTAGATTAGATATCGGGAGTCTTTCCCCAGCTAAGGTGGCGTTTTACGCGCTGATAGTGGGTTGGCAGCGATGCCCGCGTGGGCGACGTGCCATGAAGATTCGACTGTACGGCCGGATGAACCTCCACCATAGAGAGCAGATGCAATAGCCAATTCTCACCAAATATTCCAATGACCAATGAACAAATGTAGCTGGTGCTCACCGAAAATCTTTTCTCTTCTGCGGAACTCTCACCGCTGGGGTTCGCTGCTTCCAGTGTGAAAATCAGGTGGCTGGGAGGGAAGACGGCGACGGCTCCTTGGGCGCTAAATCCCCGATACGGTGTGCAGGAGCGACCAGGACAACCGCCAATCCAGCCTCTTTATTTACGTTTCCCCGCTGCGCTGACCTACAACAACAAACTTCGAGCCTTCAACCCTAACACATCACATTCCCCATCCTTGCCTCAATCCAGACCAAACCACATTTATCGCGATCGCGTAATTTTGTCTTGCATAATCGCATTCTTCAAAATGTCCGGAGCATCGAGCTGGTTGCAGAAAATGAGAAAGGGGGAGTTAGTAGAGCTGTGCGAATCCGTGGGCTACAAAGAGTATAAGACACCCGCGCATCTCGCATTTATTCAGCAGATAGGCTGACATTACTTAGCTACGAAGGGCAGAAGAAAACCGATATCGAAGCCGGCCTGGATGAGTATCTCACCAAGAACGCCGCCCAACACTCCAGCGACCCGCGACTTGCCCAATTCTACAAGACAAGAGGTCGTGGTGACAGCTCTCCAGTAAAGAGGGAAGCTGCATCTGCTCTATCAGATGCCGAAACCAAGGTCAAGCAAGTCAGGCGCAGAGTTACAAAGGCTGCAGAGGACTTTCTTCCAACGTAAGTAACGCGCCGAGGCTGCGCGTCAGCCCCATCATAACAATGCTGATTTCTTCCAGCGATGATTCAGAAATCGAGCCGGCAACTACACGCGCGCGTACCGCTCTGACCCGAACCCCTCGCGCATCTGCGCTTGCTTTCGCATCCAGTGTTCCGTTACCTCCCTCGCCAGCTGTTGTTGCCGACGCGATTGATCGTCGCACACAAGCTTTGCGCACGAGAGTGTCAAAGGCCTATAAACAATCAGGACTCACCGAGACCGCAGAAGCTACGCGTGAAACACTATCAACTGTTGTGGCTGTCCAAGTGCTCATCTTTGCCTTTGAACTCTATAACTTGCGAAAGGAGCTCCTTGCCGACCGATACGCGTTCACGATCCCATCGATCGCGCTCCTCGGCACAGGTCCATACGATGTCGAGATCCCAGATCTCTTTCTGCTCTTGACCAGCTCATTCTGGGGCCCCGCTACGTTGTGGGCTTTCACCAGCTTCATCGTCCCGCTCGTCACCGCATACTTCTTCAACTTGACCGCCAAGCCCTCAAGGACTCGAAGCCACAGCACACATTTCACCTATGCCTTTGATCCCTTGACATTCAGCATCGTGAAGGCGCTACTGACATTCGTGGTCTACGGACAGGATGTCACATTCGGCGGATTAGTAGATCTCGAGTATGTTGCCAGGATCAACTCGGCTCTCTATGGCGGCTGGCAAGGTGTTCTTGTCGGAACTGGCATTGGCTCTCTGGTCACAGTGTACGAAGCTGTTTTGAAGAAGTAGAGGAACCTTCACGGGTAAGTCACGTTCTGCAAGTGCGAACGTGGCTTGGGGAGTACTTGGGCTTGGATTGTACAGGGGATGGGAAAATTTTGGATTGTGTTTTTTTGGTTATGGACTTTGTTTATTGCTGTGCAACTTCGCCTGGTGGACGGGGACGGGATAGCAGGATTTATCTGGACCACCGGGATATGAGAGGAGAAGAGGAGGCTTCATTCAAACCATTCGCTTTCTCTCGCAGTCGTTCTTGTGCGCTGGCACGATGGTCCTCGGGAGAGGTCATGGGAAGGCGTTGAGGCGTGCTTGGGATAACCTATTTTTGCTGTTACACTTTTTGGTTTTGTCTTTCCTCTTATGTGTACATGACGGGGTGATACGGAGGGCTTTCTACTTATTCAAGTTTGGGATATGAAATGCATGCTGTTCATGAAACTAAAAATTTGGATTCAGACTCGTGACTCGTGTGACTTGATCGGGATTATGTTAATCCACTTTCCTGTTATTTCATCCCGGTTAGCGCCGGGGTACACCTTATCCAAAATGAGAAGAGGCAGTTGCCCGATCACAGTCTATTTCATCAAAGCTGGCATCGAGAAAACCTGATAAGAATAAAGTGTCAAAACAAATGTTCTAAATCATGAGAATATGTGTCTCCTATCATAACAATAATAACCATTAGCTTTAACCTTCACGGCATATATGCCAATACGGATGAAGCAGTACTCCTTCCCGTGTTGCTTTTTAGTGTTGCTTGTAGCAATGGCAAGTCTCAGCAAGGCCAAGTAGCAATAACATTGAGGGCATATTAAGGAGGCTCCCAGCTCAACACGGGTCAAAGAAGGATAGCCAAATGACACGATGGGATTCTGCTTTGGGTCTTCAGCGTATATCATTTCTTCCGGGGCAAACTAAATCCTACTGCGAGCACTGTTGGGTCTCTGTCAGCTTCGGGTTGAAGATTCGGCCCTTAGCCTAATTCCTAGTATTGAGATAGAATCGTGGGATTAAGGGTCTTCTTCCTCAGGCTGCCATCTTTTTTGAGTCTGAGACCTTCTCGTGCAGCCATGAATTCTCTGACAGCCAAGCTCGAAGTTCGAATCTCTCCAAATCTCTTCCTGAGAGACGGCCGCTACCGTTTTGGCTGGATTTGGTTCAAAATAGATTCGGCTTATGCCATCTATCTTCCCATCTTGAGAGATTGAGGAGCAAACATTTGAATAGGCAAACCAACGAGATCGATACACAGCTCCTTACAATTCTCACTTCGGTCAATGAGCTTTCTGGTCTCGTATCGGTACAACCTTCAGCTGTCAAGCTGAGACGCGCATGAGGCCTCACTACAGACGCTATAAAAGAATCCATGGGATTAAGAGCCGCGTGATAACAATACCGATATCAACATCTCCCCCACCTCCCGGGCCTTTCCCAACCAACTACCTGGTGCAGATGAGGACGGAAACACTTTTGCCAATTGCCATGTGTTTGATGCCATATAGAATTAAGTATTTTATATCAACCCATGTTGGGACATCTATCAGGTTCGAAGCTCTGCACTTCTCCTTATACTCGACTTTGCAGTGCTAATTCGTTGGGTAGGTGGCTACGACTTGCCCTGTACTTTGGGATATCCTCGACTTTTCTGGGTCCTTTGGCTACCTCCCTGGAGGCACTAGTATATACTTAACAGAACCAACGTTCAAAAAGCTATCAACGCTCCGAATCGGAACTGGAACGAATGTGCAAACATCAATGTGTTTGTCAACGGTACAGATAATAGTCCTCCGTCGGGTGTGAGCGTTCTGCCAGGAGTCGTCGAGAGAAGCAAGAGGACTATGATTGGTCATGGAGCCAGTTACAAAGCTATCAATTGCTAGTTGGAATCCGACTGACACTTGGAAAGGCGCTTGATATGGTGTTGATCTCGAACGGCACACTTCTGATGATCCAAAATATGACATGGAATGGAGCTCAGGGTTTCACTTCGAAACCCTCTGATTCATTCTACGTCAGCCCAGCAATATTTGCTGCGTCTGGCGTCCTTGGTACCACTCACACTGAGCGAGGCTTGACCTGGGTCAGCGTGAATCTTTCAGGCCACAACAAGTTTGCCTCTCAAATTGGCCTTTCTCGTATGCTCACATTGCTCTCAGTGATCCCACAATATACACCATCTGCTTCATACAGACATATCGAGTTCCTATTGGGGAGAATCGACCCTCTCTCTAGCACATTTCCTTTTACGACTGATAGCTATCCTCAACCTAACGTCCCATCACTTGGGAACGGAACTGCTCCTCCCACCAAGAAGCATCAACTCTATTAGAACGTTTGTATAGACTAGACCTGGACCTCACGTATAATACAAAATTTCCAAGCATTTTGATTGCTTTTTATACTTTGTTGGAGAGCGGACTAATGGAACAAAACGCCTGGAAGACCAACCCAGACTCCTCGCTCCCAAATGTGTGTACCTGTACAAAGGCCCGTGGCCTGAAAAAATTAATCTTCCGGAGGATCAGTATACCTTGTTACAGACCTCGTCAAATGTGCTTCCACTTCACCCCCGCGTCCACACACTCTCACCACCAAAAGCCATCTCCCTATCTCTTCTCATTCCCTCCAATACGCCTACTAAACCACCGCTCCTCAATCTCTCCAACACAACCTTCATGCCCTCTTTGCTCTTCCCCAACTGGTTCTCTGTCCGTCGACTGGCAATCGCCTCGATGCTCCGCTGAATCCCGTTCGTGCTCCAGCTCGCCAAGAAGCCCTTCTTCTCCTCAACCTCCTCTTTCACCCCATCCTTCCTATTCGCTCTCGCCCTTAATCTATCTCCCAGCCGACTCCTGAACATCACCGTAGTAACGACCCCCGTGGTCCCAGCCGCGACACTAAAATCATCACCCTCATCATCTGGCACCCTCCTCTGATACTCCTGCTTCTCAACCACACTCAATATGCCCGTCCAATCGAGATTCTTACTCTCAGTACGCATCCATCCTTCCTTCACATCAATCGTGCTCGTCTCCAAAATATAGCTTTCCGAGCGCCCGCCACTGATATTACCTAGCACGCTCTGCGGAAGCAGCTTCAGAACCGCAGGCGGCAGACGAGAGGACTTGCGATGGATGCGTAGGGTTTTCAGGCGGCCGTTGCTATCGATGGAGCGCTCGATTACGTCGGTCGAGAGGACGTGTGTGCTGTAGGGGTTCGGGTATCGCAGGAAGTAGGCGAGGGTCACGGCTGGGAAGGAGTAGTCATAAGTAAAGGAGGAGTCGAAGAATTTCACCATTGTGGATGCTGGTGGAGAGGCATTTGGGTTTCTTCGTTTTGGTCTGTGGACAGCACGAACGGAGGTGGTCGTGTGGTTGTTGTGAGGGGGAGGTGGTGAGATGATGCGAAATGGATGAGGTTTATTTGCTCGGCTGGATATTTCACAGATCGACGCTTTACCGTTTTAGGACGAAATCTGGGGTAAAGGCAACTTTTGGGCACTGGGCACGAGACTTTCTTTTTATGATTATTTTGAATTGATTAAGGGGCAGGGGATAGATATTCAGCTCGAGTGCACCGGTGTGTCCTAAAATGTCTGCATTATCTCACTTAGATGTCAAATCTGTAGACGTCACTTAAGGTTAGACGTCACTGCATGTAGGAAATCCTCAAGCTCTGGTAGTTTTAATGCTACCACCCTTAAATCCTTCTCTATAAGCTGTCAGTCAAGCACTCTTTCAATGCCGGCACAACCTACCGGTATCACAATAGATAAGAAGCTCATAGCGTTTTGCAGAAACTATTCCTCAAAATCAGCATCGTGCCAATCTCCTGGTCCTACCCCAGGCAAGCTTTGATTATTGAGTGCTGATGTACTAGAAGTCCAGGAACACTTATAGATTAGGAATTTTAAATATGGTACATCCCCTGGGGGCTTTAAGAAGTAGAACCCCTTGGATGTACACCTTCTGCTAAAAATATTCAAGGACAACACAGCACTGAAGTACACTAACTCATAGAATATGTGAATATAATCCAGGTCATTTGATTTATTCTGCGGGAAAATGTCAAAAATACCCACTCCTTAGCATTCATGCTATCATTGGGAAATGGTATAGATTCCTTCTAATACTCGTGAATACCCAGAACATTGATCTGAGCAGTCCTCTAAGTTTCTTGAGGCCCCAGCAATGAATAACTATCGCCACAGTTCCTCCTTCATTTCCTGTCTCTGAGAGTGAAGTAGATATGCTGCGACATGCAGTCGCACTCTCAATTTTGGCCAAATATACTCATCGTAATTCGTAGCATCCAAGATGTCGCAATTACAGTAATAAATGAACGCTTGATTCGGGGATAGCATGCCATTGATTCATATGAAGACAAACAAGCAGATGTGCTAAGCCATGTTTGCTCTTTTAATCTATGTCTAGAAGATGCTGGCAGACACACCAATGTAGTTCGTTCCTTGGATTTATAACTAAGAGATTCACGGAGATCAACCTTGAGAACTCGTTTCCTCTTGGTCAATGATTCACATCGTAATTCACAGCCTCTGACATTCTGAGACCATATTACATAAAAATCCCTTAATTACTAGGATGCTATAAAATTCATATTACAAAGAATTATATGATTATGTTATACTATATTCATTGTTTCGACTTAGGTCAAAGCTAAGTTTAGTCACTCCTTCGATTTTTGGTCAAGAGAGTTAATGAAATCTACTAAAGCACAACACTTGCTCAGCAGCACATCGCTCCTTCGATTCTTGTATAAGCGAGTCAATTATTCCTGTTAAGAGTAGTAGTCGTTCCTTCGGTTCTTGTACGAGTAAGTCAAGGAAAAATGCTAGAGGAGTTGCTCCTTCGATTTTGGGAAAGAGAATATCGTGATTCACAGTCTGCAAGATGCCGACACCACAATATATAGATGAACACTTGCTCTTCAAAACTTCTCTTTCATCGACACAAAAAAATCAACACCTTCTGCCAACCCCTCTCAGCACAGCATGGCAAAAAAAAAAAACAAAGTTCACAGCTACCACAAGGATGCTTGGAAGAGAGATATACTTCTCTTGACGTGTATCTTACGGATGCGTGTCCAACCTGTTGTCCCTTATTCCGACATCGCTGAACTTTTTTTGCGCACAATCTCAACTCGCCTTGCAAGTATTACTTATGACAATATCGCATTAGCGATGAACACAGCTTCGGATACCACATTGCCAAACCTTAAACCATCCAACTCTGGCTCATTGTTGTCGCCGTTCAGCACTGTGTCATCGAATACCAAATCGCCCAACACCGAACCGTCGTCCAACCCTATATTAGCGAATACTATATCGGCTCATACGATGTTAGCAAATTCTATTTCGACAAGAATGCATTCTCCTTGTGACGACAACAGCGAGAAGTGGATGAAAGATTGGTTGGTGCAATACCTCGAGATTGACTTCAAGGGAGCGGAGTTCAGGGGTGACCAGACATGGTGGAAGGCCAGGGATATGGACTCGGAGGTTGTTGGGGAGATGATCAAGGCTGCTGAGTTGGACGGGCGATACGTATTGGCTGCCAAGGAGGAGGTGAAGTTGCAGATTCGATGGCGGAGGGATAGAGACTGGCGGGCAGGTTCAGTGCCCGAGGGGCCGAAGGGATTTGTACAGCAGGATGTGGGAACAATCGGGGGCCGTTGAAGTTGATTGTCCGCGGAGGCTGCCGTACAGTGAGTGCAAGGAATATTGAATGTACCAGCTTGATCTCGATGGATTTGCCATAGACACCGTTGGATTCACCGTTGATCATTGTTCTTAGCCTGACTTGAACAATCAAACAATTGCAAACTTCACTGTTCCCAATGTGACTTGAACATTGAGTTTTGGCAAGGTCCATTATTTTAAGCGGGGTGGAAACATCGAAACAGGTTACAAACCCACTGTCCACGCACTGACTTGAACAATTGAGCAATTATAAGCTTGAATGTCACTAACCTGACTTGAACATTAAAATACACCAAGCTCAATTGCTCCCAGCCTGACTTGACCATTGAAGTGTCCCTGCTCTGTAATGGACATTGAACTACTGCAAGATATGAATGCTCCATGCTTGCTTAGCCGGATATTGAATTGTCGCACGCTTTATTTTCCTCAACTTGATTTGAACATTAAACCACGGCGAGTTAATCTTTATTCCAAACTTAATTGGAAGGTCAAGCCTCCGAGGCCCGATCATGTTCCAATGTTGACTTGAACTTTCTCAAAATTTCAAGCTATCCATCTGTCATTTGAACATTGAAGCATTTTGTAAGCTTCATTGTTCCCAACCTGATTTGAACACCCAATCACTCCAAGCTATCAATATCCCCCACTTGATTTGGACGGTTGAGCCCTTGAATGCTTGATAGTTTCCAACTTGATCTGCTTGAACCCGCTGCAAGCTATCAATGTTCTCGGCTTGACGTGAATATTGTATTGTCGGAATTTCCATTGTTCGCAGCTTGGCCGAACACTGAAGTAATTTGCACACCCTATTCTTCTCAACGTGACTTGAACGTCAGGCCAAGGCAGTTTGATCAATGTTCCACACTTGATATGGAGATTGAACCACAGCGAGCTATCAATGTGGGGTATTAGACCAATGCCCATGTTCCTGAAGTGACCGAACTTTCACCCAAGACAGGCTGGATCATTGTTCCCAGATGAATTTGAAATTCGAACCTCAGCTGCTCCCAGTCTGACTTGGACAATTAAACCATCGCAAGCTTTGATGGTCCCAAACCTGGTTTGAACATTTACGCGCCGAGCCGAGGACGGGAATAGAAGCAGCGGACGACTTCGCCACAATGCTGCTCTCCAATCAAATCAGCCCCCACCCTCGCATGAATGTCCCAGAGATTGTGGGACAACGAATAATGGACCAAGAAGAAAAGTTTTGTGAAGATCAAACTGACCCCTTTGTGGCTTGGAGGATACTCGCGTTTTTGGTGGGCAACTTCAATGCACCTCACTCAGCCTTGCAAATATTTGGGGAACACCCCCTGCCGCTGCGCTTGCCTCAATTGGGCTCGCTAACCTCACGAACCCCACCAAAGCCGTCGTCCCCTCCGACGAGCTGATAGAATCGTACTTAAAGGCTTACCTCTCGGCCATTCCTAGAGGCCAACCTACATCATCAGACAGATTCTTACTTCTCAGCCCCTCCCGCACACCTTCGCTCATAAAAGCCTTCGGCCATCAGCATTTTTGTGCGTTGTCGACTTCTTTCTCCAGTTCCTGATACTCGGTGCCTCGTGCTCATTCACTTGCGCGCGGCTACGATACAGTAATCAACAGTCATACGCGCACAGTTTTGCAGACACTTGCCTTTTGCTTACCTGCTTGCTGCCACCGCAGTTGAACATTACTCCAGAACGAATCGCGATCTACGACCTCCTCGATACCCAGACAAGATGGCGGACCTCGTGGGCAGAAAGGTCTTCAAGGTCTTCAACCAAGACTTTATTGTTGACGAGAGATACACGGTGACGAAGGAGCTTGGTCAAGGTGCCTACGGTATTGTTTGGTATATCATCACATACGCCTTCTGCTCGAGGCACACGCTGACTTTGTTTTCCACAGTGCTGCGACCAATGGCCAGACCAATGAGGGCGTTGCGATCAAGAAGGTCACCAATGTCTTCAGCAAGAAGATCTTAGCCAAGCGTGCCTTGAGAGAGATCAAGCTTCTGCAACACTTCCGAGGACACCGTAATGTAGGTCAACACTGTTTAGCCCAGCACAAATGGCTGATTTACGCAGATTACATGTCTGTATGATATGGATATCCCTCGCCCGGACAACTTCAACGAGACCTATCTCTACGAGGGTATACATTTCCCTACTGTATTGGTACGATGGCTAATTTCTGCAGAACTCATGGAATGCGATCTCGCTGCGATTATCCGCTCTGGCCAACCCCTCACCGACGCACACTTCCAATCTTTCATCTACCAGATTCTCTGCGGACTGAAATATATCCACTCTGCGAACGTCCTGCATCGCGATTTGAAGCCGGGTAATTTGTTGGTCAACGCTGATTGCGAGTTGAAGATTTGCGATTTTGGACTTGCTCGAGGTTTCTCTGTTGATCCTGAGGAAAATGCTGGATACATGACTGAATACGTGGCTACGAGATGGTATCGTGCTCCGGAGATTATGTTGAGCTTCCAGAGCTACACAAAAGCTAGTAGGTGGCGCTGAAAACTGAGCCTTGAATATTTGCTCACAAAATTAGTTGATGTGTGGTCGGTTGGTTGCATTCTTGCGGAATTACTTGGCGGACGACCCTTCTTCAAGGGTAGAGATTACGTTGATCAACTTAACCAGATCCTCCACATCCTCGGTACTCCCAATGAAGAGACGCTCTCCCGCATTGGATCACCCAGAGCACAGGAGTACGTCCGCAACCTGCCATTCATGGCCAAGCGACCTTTCCCCAGCCTCTTTCCCAATGCCAACCCCGATGCTCTCGACCTTCTAAACCACATGCTTGCCTTCGATCCTTCGTCCAGAATCTCTGTCGAAGAAGCTCTCGAGCACCCATACCTTCAAATCTGGCACGACGCCTCCGATGAGCCTGGCTGCCCCACCACCTTCAACTTCGACTTCGAGGTTGTGGAAGATGTGGGTGAGATGCGCAAGATGATCTTGGATGAAGTTTCTCGATTCAGACAACATGTGAGAATCCAACCTGGTCAGCAAGGGCAAAACCAAGGTCCCACCGTTCCTATTCCACAAGCTGGTGGCAGCTGGGGTGCCGAGGACCCCAGACCGCAGGAGGCATATGGACAGAACTCTCAGGGTCTGGAGCAGGATTTGGAGCGAGGATTGGATGCCATGCACTGATAGATTGCGAGTGCCTCTCCTTAAAAGGGAGATTTTCCCGGATATATTGGTTGCGAATCTTTGCGGTGGTAGGAAATTGAGACTTGAGAAATTGAGAACGCGAAAGAAAGAATTGACGAAACGACGGAGCAAAATCTCATAATGAATTTGATGACTTCTCAAGCATACTTACCACGTCCGCTCAGCGGTTTGTTTATTTTGAATGATCGCATGCCATTTTAAGGCTCCACTTCTTAGACAGTCAGTCTTTAGTCTTTGCATTATATCAACACGATATGAAGTAACACACTATCTCAACCTCATAAGAAAAGTATTATCCTTCTAGCCTCCTCCTTTCCTTCTTTTATTTATCTCGTTCTTGCTCTGCTTCAGTCTCGAGCCTAAAAAATTTCTCTCAATATTAAAATACAAATCATGAATCATGTCCTCAAATTACCAACGAGACCCCTACCCCCCGCACAGCAGCACTGTAAGCAAAACAAGGCCTGGGTAACAACAGTGATTCCGGTAATCCCCCCCGGCCCCCCCCCCCCCCCCCCTCCCACCACTCATATTTCCCCATATACCTAACACGAATCTTTACGACGGCAAACGAATCCGTCGTCAACGAGTACTTCTCTCTCATTGTTTTAATAGCAGCTAACTTATGACATAACAGAGCAGCGGCCGACCGCTTTATAACCTACGGCTCAACTGCCTCCGGTGCAGGCGATAACCGCGAGATTCCGAATTGAGAGGAGGGGACATTAGACGTAAATTAAGTGTCCAATCTCGCTGATGCTCAGCGAATTCATGGACGACCTACCAGAGCTAGGGATTTCGAAGGTGTAGGTGGACACAGAGGATAAGGAGTGTCTCGCGAGGGAACAGGGAGAAGGGGATGATGCTGTGGGTGGCAGGGATAGACGAGTAGGGATGGGGCTGTAAGAAATCCTTGAATTGGGTATTCAGTAGGGTGGGGTTAAGATGTAGACGTGAACTTGACCTGGTTTGAGAGAGGGGGAAGAGGTTTAGACAGTAGTGAGTCAACAAAAGTGAAGTTCGGTTCGCCAAGGGGCAGGCGGATATGTGGCGCTTGGGAAAATTGGTTGTCTAGCTTTGAAAATTGACGTTACAAGGGCAATAAATGAGGTAACGAGTGACGGCGCTTAGCTCAGAGGGGCATTCTGGCTTTGGGGTATTTGCGGCGAGGTTCATGAATGAGTGAGGAAGTTCGGTACAGGCGCAGAGGGGACTGAGAGTTTTTGAAATGTCTATTTTTGATTTGGTGCAATGTAATTCTGGCTGCCATCTGTAGAAGGGAAATATTATGTACAAAAAAGCCTGCCCTCAATGCAGCTCTCCCCTGTGAAATTTTTGTAGTCCCAATGCACCATGGTATCATTCACCTCTCCCGACCACCCATTCACCTCAGTAACGAAAATCCACAACCCACTCAGCTATAGAACCAGTATTCTGCCGCGTATTGAATACTCTGCAGACTAGCACTTGTGCATGTTGGATAGTTCATTCCCCCCGCCGTCACAACACGGTACACCTGGCTAGGGCCTATGGAGGGATAGCCAGCCTTGTGGTTCAACAACAACCAGGCCACCGCGCCAGTCCCAGCGGGTCCGGCACTAGCTCCCGCAGGAGCACTCACACCGAGCGTCTTTGCCACGAAAGTAGTTTGTACTGGTTTTATGGTAGTCAAGTTGAAGGTGGGCGTGCTGGCGGCATCGAAGAAATGGTCGCCGAGGACACTGAAGTGCTGGTTCAACACTGCCATATATCCGGAGGGCTTCGGCCTGTAAACGACGATGGCGGGAATGGTGTGTAGCAGAGCTGCGTTTGTCCTGGCCAGGGCTGTCGCGTCGTAGAGAGTAGCAATTGCGCCTTGTTGGACGGGGACCGCACCAGCGCCAGAGCAGGTGTAATTTTGGATACCGCGGCCGATCGCAACGAATTGAAGGGTCAGGTTCGTGGAGGGAAGTTCTGTGGCACCTGGATTCAGCAGGTTAGAGGGCTTAGATACTGGGGGAAAATTCGGAGGGGAACATACCTCCGGTGAGAGGGAGAGTGGGATCAGGTGTGGTCGGCTTGGTAACGCCTGTAGGTTTGCAATCTGTGGCTGCCACTGCTCGGTTTGAGACAGGTGTTCCAGTAGCGACTTGGAGGAGGAGGAGGACGACGAGGCCGAGGCCCAGGGCGCGTAGTGAGGGCATCTTTGTCTGAGTGTGGCTGAGGACAAGATTTGAGGGATGAGGTATTGGGGTTGTGTGTGTGACTGAGAATCTCGACTGAAGAGATCGAAAGTTCGAGGTATTAGGCGGTTCAAGAGCTTTCTCGAGGTGAATGAGGAAGAGGAGACCGAAGTAAGGTGAAGTGAATAAGTATTATGGGACTGAGCAAGCCAGTTGATCAGAATCCTCTTGAGAGATATGGAAAGAAGGTGAGCCGAAATGGAGTGCTGATGATCGAGATAAAGAAAGAGGCCATGATGGGAGAAGGTGAGGTAAAGTATTATACTTTGGAGACGACGAGGTCATGGAGATTGGGGAGGCCAAAATGGGTGACCCGGGCCACCAGATCCTTGTGCTCGGCCGCTCGATAGACCCTTGCATGCTAAAAACGCTCCCTGTTGCCGCGCACCTGCAGACGCCCGCAGGAGCTTCAATCGCGCTAAAGTCAGGGATCAGACGCTGCCGTGGCACCGTGCCGTTTGCCTGGCGAAGTACAGTAGCAGTGCAGTGTTTCCGGCCAGGAGCTGGGCACGGCGGGGAGGCTGGGCCGCCGGCAGGTGTGTTGGAACTGGGAGCAGGCTGACAGGGAGCTCGAGACCCGATTCCAGAGCAGAGTGAGCCGTGGCGATGCTGACAAGAGACAGAATTGACAATTCCAACACGGCCGGGCCATGCAGGGAAGCAGATAGAGTCGGAGTGCAGCATGGTCATGTCCCTAGTGTTGCTGCACTTCCTTGGCTCCACCCACTCTATTTCCCCCCGTTTGTTTTGCCAGTTGCAGCTCGCGAAGGACAAGCTCTTTTCAGCCCAGGCGGTACTCTCCAGCCTCCCCACGCTTCACTCCGGCTGCGCACCAACCAGCCAACCAACATCTGAATTATGACAGAAGCCTGGGGGGCCTGGCTCAAGGCTCTGCACTGTGTTCTCCCACTCTGCCTCTGTTGCTGTTGCTGTTGCTGCTGCTGCTGCTGCTGCTGCTGCCAAAAGGCCCCTGCTCCAACATCAATCCGCTGTCAAACGCCTGCGCCGTACCCGAGGACACATCGCCAAGCGGGCAAGCTCAAATTAGCCGGCGGCAATTCATCAATGAAAACCCCTCCTCGAAGATGGGGGACAAAGTTGTTCAGTTTGGGAAGAACGCACGACCCGGGAAACGTTGAAGATGTTGCTTTGGGGCCCAACCTCGTCCAGATCCATGTCTCCAGCATCATCAGCATGTAGACCCGGCAGCAAATGGTATGAAGTGGAAATGCAGCCGGGCCAGATCTCCTCGTTTGGGTGCCTCTCCAACATCAAGTGTTTGATGCTCAAAACATCCGCACGGTGGATTCTGAACATCGGACGAGAATGATGTGAACGATCGCTGCGCCTTACAGATTCCCCCTCATCCTCTCATTTCCTACTTACGATTACCGAGTGTTCGAAACATCAGATAACTTGACATCCCGACGTTTCAACCCCAATGTTTCAACTTTCGGGGTACTTGGCTTGGACTTCAGATGGTCCTTGCACTGATGATTTAGATACCAAAGTCGAGTTCAGAACTCCGAATGGATAACCCGTAATCAGATGATGAGAAACTACGACTTTGCTTTGACAGTTTGACAGTTGCCCTGCTCAACGGTTCATCCGTTCTCGTGGCCGCATTCAGTAATGCAACCCGGAACCGTACACCCCCCACCCCGACAGAGGCGTCCGGAACTAACCTCCTCGCGATTGCCTCGCAGCTCAATACATCTTTCCCCTGACGCCTTGTCCTTCTTTCGTCTGTAGCCCTGTACCTGGACGGAGAAAAGAGCCCAGGGCTGGACATATTCGTGAGATAGTCTCCGTGCTCGAGCTCGGTAGAACTAGGGGTGGCATAAGTAAGGATTTACCATCGTAGGAAGACCAATATTATATAAGTAAATATATTAGGTTTAGACCAATGTTATTTATTAAATGTGGTGTTTTCTAAAAGGGTGTAGAATAGCTCTAAGCTAATGAAATCGCTTAAAACATCAAGAATTCTCCTTGAGAGATCTCCCCTTAAAATACCTCGTGAAATTTATGAAAAACACGACTCTTTTCGCATTTACTTAGCATAGATCTAGTATTTTTTGCACAGTATAATATTGGCCAGACCAATATTATTTGCTTAAACTTGATAAATTCGTCCATCCCTGGGTGGAACGCACCGCCAAGGAGTCGAAGAAACAAAAAAAAAGCCCGGACGACAAAGATCACCACGTCTCACCATCCCCCCGCCTTGCCTTGGAATTCGTCCCAACATTTCGTCTGTGTCACTAGCAACACCTCCATCTCCCGAGCATCGCAAGCGATGTTTCTCGAACCCTCAGACCCTGTCAGCCAAAACCAAACTTCGTCCTCGGCAGCCCTCTCCCCTGCTCGTTAAACCCAGTTAATTCGGTGTCACCTTGCCTTTCGGAAGTGGAATGATTAATCCCCTTAGCCGCGTGCGACATCTCGCGGCCGAAGCGGCACCCAGTGACCCAACACGGCACAATTTCCCCACATTATTGAAAGACAAATAGTTCTATTCTGGGAAAGGCAATTGTCCCAAAATTGCTATATTTGGATATTAGGCTGCTGCCGCAAGCCGGCCAAGCTTTCGGTGTGCACATGTTAGTTTACATTTCGTTTTCACCGCAACTTGCAAGATTCTAGGCAATGTTTAATTTGGGAATGAAGAAATCTCACAGATCAGTAAGAGTCTGCCACACGGTGACATGTCGTCCACGCGTCTGCTTAGTGTGTGAGTGCTGGCGGCAAGCGCTTCTGAGGTGACGTGTTGATGATGATGCTGCTCGCAATTGGGTGAGTGCCTGCTATTTTGCAGCCAATGAGACCGTTGGCATCCGTCACTGCCACCACGAACAGGGAGTCTGAAGCGCGAAGCGCGAGGTGTTGGTAGGTAAATTTATATGGTCGCAGGAAATGTGACCTGTGAGCCTGAGGAGGATGAAGGAGCTGCTCATCCACGGCGTTGGGATGTTGGTGGATTGGGATCTTTGGCTTGGGAGTCGACCTGGACTGAGGCGAAGCAGTGGGGATGAGAGATAAGCATGTTTTGTCACGGCGATCATGCCTTGGCGAATATTTGGAATCGTGGAAGGATTATGGTTGTTCTGAGAACAATGTTGGAATTGGAACCACGGAAGGAGCTAATTCAATGCTTCTCACGGCCCTCAAGTCGACCATAGAGCCAACCCCTTTTTGCTCGTGTTCTTGAATTCTGCCTGGACAACACGAAACAGAATGTGATGGAAAAGAGCGTCCTTCATTTGTACTGTACACACTCTCCTCGGTGAGTGAAGAGTATTAGCTACACACGTTAACGGCGTAGCCTATCCCCTGACTATGCCCCCACACCTCTGCATATCGACATCCATCTCACTTCTAACACACGAGCAGGCAACTTGCATGCACCAACTCGTCCCAACACCTTTACTTAGCGCATTGCGGATGGGGCACCACCACCAAACCCACCGCTCATCCCTTGCAATCTGTTTGCGAGCTGCGGATACTTTTCTTGGACCTCCAGTTGTGTCCTGGTGGCCTCGGCGTATGACAAGGCGTTAACGATTTCCCCTTCGGTTCGAGAGAGTTCGGCGGCACGCTCGAAATACGTCAGGGCTTCTGTGACCTTGCCTTGTTGTAGCAGGAGCTGCGCCATCGTTGCAACGGCAATGTCACATTCAGGGTCGACTGCCAATACTTAGTTATTGAATCAACTGCCTAGTATGGGAACTCACTGATGAGGGCTTTTTGGCACAGTTTCTCTGCCTCCGCGAAATCTTGCTTCCACTGGAATAAGGCTAGCGCTTTGTTAATCAAGGGCAGAACGTTCATGCCCAGAGGTTTCGACTGTTTCTCCATTTCCACGGCCGTGTCAAACTTCTCGATAGCTTCTTGGTACTTTTGCTGATCTAGGAGTAGTTCCCCATAGTAATTGTACACATCCGGTACCTTGTCGAAGTTCTTGATACATCTTCGGAATGTGGCCATTGAGGATGCAATGGATCCCATTTTGTACTGCGTGACACCGAGTTGGATATGCGAGAAGATGAACTTCCCATCAAGATCAATGGACTTTTGGTAGTCTTTGGCGGCCTCGGCAAATTCTCCGAGGATGAAGTGCAACTGAGCACGATGGTAGTAAATGTCAGGGTCATCACTGTTCTGTTCCATAGCCTTCTCAAAGTCATCCGCAGCAGCGTCCTTGTTTCCTGTGTTCATGTTAGCCGGTATCAATCTCGGGTCAGCGGTTTCACAAACCAAGTTCCAAATGCATGCTTGCTCGCTTGATGAAGCTCTGGGTCAATGCTGGTTGTAGATCAACGCTTTTTGTCAGATCGCCCAATGCTTCCAGATTTTCACCCCTGAGGTATCTGAATGTTCCTCGCATGTTGTAGGCGAACGCTTCATACTCTCCAAGACCGCCTAGCTCCAGGGCCTTGTCAAATGCTGCTGCGGCCTCCTCATATCCGTCCCCAGTCTTCTTATCCATCGCGCGCAGACCTAATTGCAGTTGCCCCTTTCCGATATCTTCTGGAATCTCAACACTAAGCTCCAATCCGGCAGGAGGAGGTCGCGCTCGGAAACTCTGTAGATAGTTTGTAACGAAGGTTGGGCTGGGCAAACGCTTGTCCTTGCTGGCCAAAATTTCCTTCCCTTTTGCCTCGGCCACCTTCTTGAGCAATCTTTCTACAGCTTGCGCGCTGCCTTCGTTCCGGAATCCATCGATGATACAGCTAGCAGTGAAGTCAAGCAGGGCTTCGCTGAACTTCTCGAGATGCTCATACGCGTTTGCCCTTCGGTTCAAGGCCTTGACGTATTCATTATCGAGATTGATGGCAGCAGTCGTATCTTCAATGACCTTTTCCCATTGACCAAGAGCATTGTAGCATGCGGCGCGGTTCGAGTAGAAAATAGGATCAGGCTTGCAGAGGATAGCTTTGCCATATAAGTCGATAGCTTTGTTGTAGTCTTTGCTGCCATACGCCGTGTTTCCCGCGGCTTTTAGCTTCGCAGCATATTCCTTCCGTTCTTGTTCGGAAAGGCTACCAACTGTTGTCTCGTCCACGTCGGGCAGCTCGTCGGCGGACTCGACCGTAGGCGCTTTGGGTTTAGTCTCTGTTGCACCTTTCTCGACATCTGCGGGCTTCTTCTCTTCTTCCTTCTTCCTCCGCTTCTCCTTCTTAGATGACTTTTTCGGTGCGTCTCGTCCTACTGTAGTCGTTTTCTAGATTTGCTCCGTCAGCTGAATGGTCTCATCATCGAAGCGTACGAGTTGATCGTACTGTATCAGTCAAGTAATATGCAACACCAGCTCCCGTGACAACAATTGCAACTCCTGCAATGGTGTACACAACAGCTTTGTTCTCCGATGCCCATGTTGATATTCGATCCCAAACAGATGAAGGAGGTGCTGACGACGCGAAATCAGGGACGCCTTTGCCGGCAGGAATTGGACTCGGAGAAGACATCAGGAAGAAAAGGTATTATTAAGAGAATGAACAGCAATGGAAAGAAAGAAGCTGAAGGAGCTGCTTGATGGGTGTCGCAGACTCGTTGATAAAGCAGTTCAACAAACAGCTCTGCCCAGAAAAAGATTCGCGATACAGGAGCTCGGTCATCAAGATCAGCCTCTGATTCGCCCCCGATCTCAGTTGCGCTAAGCCTAATTAAAAGTCTGGCGTTCAACGTCATATCCTTTTTTACCCAAAATATTTCACAAGATTTCACAAGATTTCACGAAAGCTCACGAAAGCTCACGAAATTTCACGAAATAAAAGGCCAATCAATAATAGATCTGCCCATTGTCTACTAGCTAGTCAATTATCAGTAGCTTTGCTATTGAAGAGCCACTGCCTCCCCCTGCTTTGTATCTTGACTCCGAGTCAGAAGGAGGCAACCCGCCCGATTACTACACGATCAAACCCTCGAACATCAACTTGTAGTTGTTTCTTGTTTGAGCCTCTATTGTTATTAATGCTATGTACAGCGCGCTCTGTCCAAGCCCGAGCAATGACTCCAAAGGCTCCAAAAGAAGGGGGCAATGCTCATCCTCCTCAGAGCCCCGCCTACTTCGTCCTTGCTTTCCAGCCTCCTTGAAGAAATAAAGTATTTTCTATCGAATAAGATCAAACTTTTGACACCATTTATCTGCATTTATTTTACTCTTCTTTTAAGCATTTATCCTGTTTGTGTTTGGATCGTGAAAGTACCCGGGCTCATCGGCGACGCATTCCTGCCCCAGATCTGGCGGGAATACAGAGGGGATCAACAAGGATACTTACAGCATAACTGCGGCGAAGTTTTTAACCTCAAGTTTGCAGTTTGATTATATTGTCTTCGTTCTGAGAGCTTCGTAGTTAGAAGCAGCTTCTTTAATGTGGCAGACATAGACAAGCAGATCAACGAACCGAACGATCATACTCGTCACCGGGGTGGCAGCAACAACGGGACACGTTGCGCAAGAGATTTGGAAGGCAGTGCCTTGAGTTTAGCTGGAGTTTAGGCAAGATCCCCAAGGGAAGATGGAAAGAGGTGAGGAAGATCGTCTCCCGGGAGTTAAAACCAATGGCATCAATCTTCCATATGCTCAATCAAATTCAGACATTTCCCAATACGTCTCGAGGAATCAGGCCACGGCAGCACGTAATAGAAGAGGAATGGTCGTTCTACAAGTACCCATCATCATGCTACTATCGTCACACGTTGCCCATCGATCATCCTCAACCCCCTCTTCCTCTCTGTCAACAGAGTGCAATCTCAGTGACCTGACCCTTTGTGGGAAAGGCGTTTTCGAAAACTCGTACTGTTTGTAGCCCAATGTAACCAATCCAGCGAAAGTTTTCCGCATAAAGCTTTCCCTCTCCATCAGGGAGTGGCGCGAGTGGGTCTTCACTGGGAGTGACGACAATGCCAGAGAACAAGCAGTTTTCCTGCTCCCCATGAGTAGCACAGCGTGACGGGTTGAGGAAGGTCCTTGGAAAAACTCAATTCTGTCAATAACTGATGCCCATAACCACGACGGCACCAAGTATTTGCTAGTTCATAGCAAGGAAGGGAGACGAAGGTCAAAGTCATACCAGAAAATTCCAATGCCACATCTTTCCACCAGATACCAGCACAGTAAACCCCGCCACCTTGTGCTGCCATGACGGATGCCAGTCTCGATGAATCAGGCAGTCTATCCGATTCATACGAAAGTTTACGAGTCGCATAGTCGAAACAAATCATCCTATACCAGGTTTTGCAAAAAGCCTTCGGAGTCACTCGAAACGCTAGATGCTGCTATTGCCAAGTATGCATTGCGATAGACAGAGCCCATTCGTGAAGACTCGATTTGCCAGTCTCTAGAGTCCCCTTAAATGATACACAGTGAGTCAATCTATAGGTAGATAATGCCAGGCTTTCGTGTGATTCGTATTGCATCATAAAATGCGACAGGGACTTGTTTAGGTGTGAACCCGTCTTTCATATTCTCCAGCGTAGATGTAGTGGTGATTTGCGGCTTTGAGTCTCCCCACTGAACGTTGGATGGAAGTCGGAAAGCTCTTGTTAAAGGATTGGGCACCAGGAGACTGTGCTTGGGGAATGTACTTTCAAAATAGGAGACAACAGCAGAAAGAGGGGCTAGATCGAAAATGCATTTCCGTAAGGCCACCCGGACAGAGAACAACCTTCAATGTCCAGCATGTCCCAAGATTGTCAGAAGAGGAAGCATCTCATATTCATTAAAGAAGGCTAGGAACTTCCCATCCTTACGCAGTGACTAAGAGCGCGTATTTGGCAGATCTACCATGCATTTCGACTAGCCTCACAGCCTGTGGGCCTTCCTCACTGCCAACATCAAGGACACGGGTCAGCAACGTCGGATTTTCATCACCTCTGCAAATGGAGTCATCCCTTTGGCACATGTCGAGCCAACATTGAGTGCGGGCAAAGGGGTTTTCCTAGCACGGGTTGGGGCAAATTAAGGCATTGACTGATTTAAGATTTACGAAAAATCCCCCCAGCATCTTGAACGCCTTTAGCGCAGTCTATTGTCTGAGATAATCTGGCTCATCGCAGCTAAGACTCTAAGAGACCATTCTCTGATATTTTCTAGTCTCAATTTATGTTGAGGTAAGGGAAACACCGTGGGCAGTGCTTCGGGCCCCAAGAGTGCGGCTAATGGGGGGATACTGAACACAGGGCATGCCTCTTTCTCTTGTTCGTCCATGGTTGGAGTTGTTGGTGATCGGCCGGGGCGTTTGTAAGGTTAACAGAGCCTCAATAAATCTTTGTGGTCTTCAACACACGATGTCCAGTCGAATGAGGATGAAAGAAAGCTAGACGACAACTCTCTAAGCTTGCACATACGGTAAATTGTTTTGAATGAGTGTGTCCGTAAATGTCGGGGGTGGATGAGGCACTATGCAGCAAGCGAAGCACGCTAACGCCTCGTCCACATCAGGCAACTTCTTCCCGACTCTTCGCTTCTACTTTCACTCTCAGACTCTCACAGGCAGTGCCAAATATCGACTTGCGCCTAAATACACAGACAATCGGGGGAAACGAGAATTTGTGTCGGTGATCTGCCCCTAACTTGGGGCCCCAAGAGCTGGTGAGATTTTCAAGCCTTCATTGACGACTTGGATTACTGAAGCACTCTCGTGGCGATGATCATAGCACCAATCCAAAGCGTACAGTAACTCTCCATCAGAGCTGTCTCTTGCTGAACACTCCTCCTCGCAAGGGTCCTTAGGCTGCTATTTGCTGAAACAGAGTATTAGGGCACGTGGTTGAAAGGGATTGGGTTCTTCAACTTTTATTACCGCCAGCTAGATATCCTGCGAAATTCAAGGGTGTAAGTGGAAATTTGCATCTGCATCACTTAATATTCTCACATGATTCCCTTTTTGGTTTTCCTTTGCGTGCTTATAATCTATAATTTCTCGGCGTGTCCATCTCAGTCCGCTCGAGGTCTGAAGTAAAAGATCATTGTTGCCGAGGCTTCGCCCCTTTCTTGCGCTATCTCTTTATTCTGATACTGACAAATATTTTTTTGGTCTGTGGTCGTCTTCGCCCCCGCGCACCACAAGGATTGACGAATCCTTGTGCGACTTTTGTGGAGCCTCGCCGTCATGAGCCCTGTTCACTCGACGAAAGTATTAATAAGAGAATTGCCTGTCTCCTAGCGTGTCGAGTACTGTACCAACTCGGCATCACTTGCTGATTTTCCCAGCTTTCATCATGGCAGTCCAGGACTTGAAGCTCTATACCTCGCTCCGCTACGATCCACTCCTCACCTCACTTCCAATCAACACTGAATCGTGGGACGAACAACTCAAAGAACCAAGCCCCTTTTACATCCTCACACATCATCGAGATCGCATACTACAAGCTGCCGATCACTTCGGTTGGATAAAAGCAGTTGATGCAATCCGGGGCTCTGATGGTTTCGTTCATCTGCTGAAGAAACTCACTGAAACCATCGACACAAAATCCCCAACGCCATTGAGGATTAGGGTATTGTTGAGCCACGATGGCTCAATTGGCGTCGAGTCGTCTCCAGCTGCGCCAGTGACAGAAACGAACTTGTTTCCGAAAAGGATCCCTCCACCAAAGGCATCCCCTCAGATGAAGGTTAGCCCTCTCACTGGTGGTGCTTTGACAGTAGGAAACGATGATGCCATTTATGGAGATCCACCGATGACAGAAGCATGGGATATTATCCCGGATAGTGTGAGGACGAAGCCGTCGCCATACACCAGTTATAAGACTACGAATAGGGATATGTATGGTGCCGCCAGGGAAAGAGTTGGGATCAAGGACATGACAGAGAAAAGGGAGGTTCTGATCGTCAGTGAGAAAGATGGGGAAATTATGGAAGGCAGCTTGACGAGTGTGTTCTTCTGGAGGAATGGGAAATGGACGACTCCGCCGGTAGCAAGTGGTGGTCAGGTGGGAACTACGAGGAGGTGGGCTCTTGCAAAGGGGTACGTTTGAATTGCTTTTACAGAATTTATTCTAATTCAAACCCAGATTTTGTGTTGAAGGTGTTGTGACAGCCGACTCTCTGAAAGATGGAGAAGAATGCTGGATCAGCAATGGTGTGAGAGGCTTCCAATGGGGAAAAGTGAAACTGTCATGAGGCTGGTGTAGGACGGAGCAAGTGGTTGATCCATGACTTCCCTGATCCCTCGTTCCACAAAAAGGGCCTCTCTACAGAACTACTACAGCACATAAAGGTTTTCACATGACTTCCGCTTTGCACTCGGACCATGATTTTTCGATGTTGTGTCACAATGATAAAGTTGTCAGCTCGTCAGCACCGCTTGATCAGGATTAGCTCAGCTCTCAAAGAAACTCACTCTCCGTATTCATAAAGGCTGTTCCCACAGCACACAGATCCTTCCGCTTTGCATCTCCGAACACCCGCATGTTATTGCCCGGTTCAGATCGCCATTGCAAGCCGAGTACGCATGCTGGTTGGGGAAGGAGTTCCTTTAGCCACGATGTCTCACATCAGCTGAATCGTGTGCAACTTCCAACGCAAAAACTTTCCTTCAGCCTTGTCACATCTCATTTTCTCGCACAAATCAGCGGGAGGGAGGGAGGAGGGCTGATATGCCAGACCCGGGAATCACACCTTAGCGCCGAGAATCTCAACCGACCTCATTGAGAGCTTCAGTGAATGATCTAATATTCCTGGTAATTATCCTCACCGCTGATTGCCATCTAGTTCGAAGGGCCTTTCTACGTCCACCCTGACTAGATGAGCTGTTTTTCATTGAAGACTCGCTGTCCAGCGCCAGCCACACGACAACCTTGCCGAGCCATTTCTTCCCCTTCAGCCACACCATGCGACATCACTCAATCACATTCACCTTGCTGGCCATAAAAGCTCACCTGCTGGTCATCTGGATATGTGAGGACACCATCTTCTCCGATCGATGCCTCCTCCACAAGCCTCCACAAGCCTCCTCTAGGCAGCCTCCTCCAGAGGCCTTGCCCAAGCCGTTGCCAAGCGGTGGCCAGGGCTGTCAGCGGGATGACAAGCATTGCGGAACATTTCGTGGGGGTCCAGGACCAGACCAAAGCTCGTGCAGCGCTCATGTCTTGAGACAGAACGTCATCCGCAACAAAATTAGAAGCACACGAAGTACCGGCAGGACGATTCTCGAATCTTGATCTTGAGACGAGCAGCAGCAGAACCCTCTGTGTGGTTGCGCAGCAACCCAAAAGCAGAATGGTTGTTCTTCCAGGCCCTCGACCCCGCTGTTCCGGCCCAAAAACGAAGAGAGTTTCAGTGGTAGCGCATCCGATAGGGACGTTAAGCCCAGAGACCAATGCACAGCGATCTGATTGATTCACGTTCACATCTTCATGCGTGCAGTTCCTGTTCCTGCTCTTTTACGCTTTTGATGGGGTGTTAGTCTTTGGGAACTTGCCCCTTTCGTGTGGAGGGTGCTGCATTTGGCTAGAAGATGTGCTCCATTGGGCGTATCAGAGAGGGAGAGAGAGGTCCGAAGACGCGGCTTGTGACGTCAAAGAGGGTGCGTTGCAGCTAAGGTGCTGTACTGTGCAAGTGCGAGTTGATCACCGGCCACAGGTACCAGAAGGTGGAGATAACGGGTGAGAGAGTATCACGACCAACCTACGGTCAGGTTACTCTTGAACTGGCACAGAAACGGAGTTTATTTAAGTACAAATTGGGGTTTTTTGTATTGCCTTTCTTGACAATTCCGTTCACAGCAAGGGTCGTGCTCGGTGCCTCTCCAACAGTGCGCGGCCGTCCCGTGTACTTCTCCCATTTCCCTCTCTGCCCTATCCGCTCACCTGCCTTGGACAATTGAAACACATGGCGAAATTCCCCATAGCCACAGCCCCGCTGAGCACTGCCGAAAGGGGCGATTGCGGTCCTCTCTTGGCGATGCAGCGAATGGCGGCGCCGAGAGATCGTACCTCGCTGCAACACGATGTGGAGAAAGCTTGCTTGCCCATGCCAATACTTGAGCCCTGTATCGAGGCGCCACCGGTACTGTACCGTACAGTGCCGTATCTCGCACGTCGTCCCAGTCACAGGGCCCACCAGGGGCCGGCCCCAGTCTGCCTGTTTGCCAGTCCCCAATCGAAGAAGACAAGCTTCAGCCGGGCGGGAAGCAACAATGACGCCGCCTGCTGAAGCTCGAAACACAAGCCACCACTGCGAAGCCCGGTCTGGCGTTTGTGCCTTTTGCTGAGTCTTGTCGGCACTGGCAGTCACCATGCAGATGCAGCAAACAGCTCCTTCCTCAGCTGCCAGGTAGGTAGATAAGGTGGCTCCCCCCTCTCCCTCCAAGGCCTTTCGTCTCATTCAACCATCATACTACCCCTCCAAAGCTCATCCAAACATCTTAACCCTGCATTCTATCTCTAACATCAATCATTAACACTACCCATCATGCCTGGTCTCAAAGGATTGCACAAGGTTAACCTCATCCCTAACCACAACTACAAGAGATCAGGCCCTAAGTCCTATGTCTACCTTCTCAACAGGTGGGGCTTCAAGCCCACCCAGCCTGGTCCATACTTCCAGATGAACAAGGTATCTCAGTCTGGTCACCACGGTCTCATGCACAAGATCGGCGGCAAGGCTACAACCTACCAAGTACTGGCGAAAAGGAAGCCTGGAACCACCACTGGAGAGGCAGAATCTGGCCAAGTTGGCGCGGAAGACCAACAGAATGACTCCATGTACCTTTGCCCAGTTTCGATTGGTACCCCTGCGCAGACTGTCAATCTCGACTTCGATACCGGCTCTGCTGATCTCTGGGTAAGTGAGACCAATTCTGCTACTTTGGAGAGCAACACAACCTAATTCTTCTGGTAGGTCTGGTCCAGTCTTCTCCCTGCATCCGTAAAATCCCAAGGCCAAGGTCACACAATCTTCGACCCCACAAAATCATCCACATTCAAGACTGTGAAGGGAGACAAATGGAAGATCTCATACGGTGATTCCTCATCTGCGTCAGGAACGGTTGGCACAGACAACGTTACGATTGGTGGTTTAACAATCAAGAACCAAGCTATTGAGCTTGCTACTCAGATGTCTGACCAGTTCGTTCAAGGAGCTGGTGACGGACTTTTGGGTCTTGCTTTTGGCAACATCAACACTGTTACTCCAAGAGCAGTTGCGACCCCTGTCGAAAACATGATTTCAGAGCAAGATATTCCCCAGACTGCTGAACTCTTCACCTGCAACCTCGGTAGCTGGCGTGATGCCAACGAACCCGACGGGGGTAAGAGCTTCTACACCTTCGGTTACATCGACGAGCCAACAGTCAAGGCTTCTGGACAAGAAATTGCCTACACTCCAATTGACAGCTCCCAGGGCTTCTGGATGTTCGACTCCACTTCGGCAACTGTGAACGGCACGACCGTTGATCAGTCAGGAAACACCGCCATTGCTGACACCGGAACCACTCTTGCTCTTGTTGCTGATGCTACCTGCGAAGCCATCTACCAGGCTATTCCAGGCGCCAAATATGACTCAACTCAACAAGGTTGGCTTTTCCCATCCAATACGACTGCCGATCAACTCCCAGTTGTCACCTTCGCTGTTGGTGACACTCAATTTGCTGTTCAGAAGGAGGATCTGGGCTTTGCGGATGCTGGAAACGGCATGGTTTACGGTGGTATCCAATCCAGAGGTAGCATGACCTTTGACATTCTTGGTGACACCTTCTTGAAGGGAATCTATGCTGTAAGTTATACCTTCAACTACTTGGACATTAGCTGACTCTTGCAGATCTTCGACCAAGGCAACTCTCGCTTTGGTGCTGTTCAACGCCAAGAGACGGATCAAAATACTTCTGCTCCCCCTTAGGTGGGCGGTTTGTACGCTACACATGAAGAAATGACTAAATTGCCATGGGACGGTATGGAGACAAAACGGTTGGCGGATGGATGCTCGTAGCACTTTGACTTTTTGGATAGCAATCGATATTTTTAACCCCGACTAGCAAACCTCGAGCTGCGTGACAATGTGAAGAGCTCCGAACGTAGTAAAATGTGTGAGACTAACCCAACTCACGGAATGCCATAATTCTGCTTACTTCATTTCATTCTTTTGCTGGCGAACTGTTCCCCTCACCCACGACTACGAGATGCTGAACAAACTTTAAGATGGGAGGCGGACTAAGAAAGCACCTAAATAGAGATAAGTTGTACCAAGATGCAAGAGTTGAATGAAGTGAACTAAAAGAATGTCGCAAACTAGAAGGACGTCGAACAGAATCGAAAGCCTCAAGTTAACTGAAAGGAAAACCCCGTAAGACTGTCAGACGCCGCACAGATATATAAGTTTTAAATGGCACTAACTACTTCATGTAAGACGTTATACAGAATTTCACGTGAGACTTAAAATCAAATTTGTGTGACATTAACGGAAGCACTCTTGGACCGGATGTCTCGTAATTTCGCAGCACTCACTTTATACTGAGAATCACGGAATATTGGCTGGTTTGCTCACCGCAACCCACATCCTGTTAAGTGGAAGATCTGTCTGGAAAATTGGTAATAGTACAGTGTATATATTCAGATAGCTCAGATCCTCTACCTTCTAATAACGCCTTGTAATACAATATACAAATGAAGAACAAAGCCTCCAGGAAGAAAAGGAGTCATCTACGATCTCCTATCCAGCACAAACTCCCCACCAATAAATGCAACATAGGCCCCTAACAACGCCCAGCCCATCCACCGTCTTCCACCAGATATCACAATCCCAAACAGTACCACGCTGCTAAGCCACATAACGCTTACTTCAAACGCCGTCACACCTTCTAATTTCAGACTTGCCAAATCGCCGGAGCAGAACAGCACCCCGGCGCACAGTGTGACGAGGAAGATGTTCGAGCCCGCCGTGTTCGCGATCATGATTCCGGATTCGCCGCGCTGGGAGGAGAAGATGGAGACGAGTTTTTCAGGGAGGGTGGTGGCGAAGGAGAGGAGTGTGACGCCCAGGAGGGAGGAGGAGAGGTTAAAGGAGGCGGAGATCGTGCTGATTGAGTGGCTGAGGATGTAGCCTGATAAAGAGAGGGCCAGGAAGCCGAAAGTTAGATTTGCGAGGTGGTAGAGTGTGCTGTGCTTCCCTGAATTTTGCACCTTGGGGGCAGCGTGTAGGTGGACTTGGTCGAACATTTCTTCGGCAAGGGGGCAGGCTTCGGGGTCTTTTTGGGGGAGAGGGATGGGGGGATTCGATCTGGATCTCGATTTGCGTTTTAGAGCGGCTTCGAGGTCGTGCTCATTGTCGTTGCCGAAGAGGGTTGTGGTGCTGGATTGGGGGGAAATGGAGCGGTTTCCTTTTCTCTGGAGAGGGATGGAAGATTCGTCTTCATCGTCGGAGTCAGAGGAGTCAGAGGCGCTGTCCGAATCGCTGTCCGAATCGACTGGAGGTGCCACAATGCCTTTGTAGATGGCCCATGCTATTGAAATGATGTATATAATGAATGTGAGGATCAACACGGCGCCACCGAATCGTCCCAGATTTTGGAAGAACAGGATAAAGAGGGTTAACAGGGTGGTGAGGCCCAGGAGGACACCGGTATAGATCTTGGCGGAACTGTCGAATGTTGTATTTGTTGGGGAGAAAATAAGGCCTAGGGAGAAGGCACCGAGGATATTCGAGATGGTGGATCCGACGATGTTTCCCATCGCCAAGGGGGATTCATGTTGAGCGATGGCTGCAATTACAACAACCAGCTGCGCATCATGTCAGAATTTTCCTTGCAGATGCGATTGAAATGTCCATACCTCTTCCCATTCAGCACCAGCTGTCAAAAGAGCGATCAGAGTCAGTGGAATCCGCAGGCGCTCAGCGACCTTGGCAGTATGGTCGACGAACTTGTCGGCACCGAACTCGAGAACAAACAGGCCCCCAATGAAGGAGGCGATATTGAAGTAAACATTGTCGTAGTCGATCATGTTGAAAAGAGTGTCATTGCGTGTGGAGCGCAGAGAGAGAGAGGAGAGGCCTGGTGGGGAGAAGACGTTCAAGAGACCGCGTCCAAATTAGGAGTGCCACAGACCATTTGAGGCTGGGACTATTGGCTCTGCCGAGCAAGACGATTCACGAACCACAAGGGGCCAGAATGACGCAGATGCGCACGCGAGGGATCGTGCCCCGTATCCTCAACTCTCACCCTGTCTCCTGGATGTGGCAAGGGAACGAGGCGGGTAATTCAAACCTGCCCGCGAATGTAGTCAAAAGTTGCAATCCATGGCTTCATCGAATTATCAGGCAGGAGGACATCAGACGGCAATTGTCTCTGATCGCTGACAGTCGGGACTGGAATTGCTTGTTTGGTGAACGAAGCCGATAAAGGGGTCAGCTCGCGAGCCACATCCTGCAGATAACCCCACCTTCAAAAGCTTATTACTGTCGACCAGTGACAGTTTTCGAAACGTTTGTAGTTCAGACGACTGAAAACCGATTCCAAGGCCTTGTCAAGTCCTGAATGCTGCCTGTTTTCATTTCAAAACCCTGAGGGGATTTCGGGACACTATCGCGGGCAAGGTTCCGAGTGTTTCTGCTCCCAACAGTCTCAAAACCCTCGGGAGAATCGATAGATAGCGTTGTGGTGTTCTGGATCATCGTCTGATTTGCTGCATCGTGTGCCTGCAGCTGTGGCGTTGGCCAGAAAGCCCCTGGACAGGCCTGCCGAACTTGGCAGTCGATGTTCATTGTTGTCCAACAAGGGTTCTGGCCAAAGCCTCGAAGAGTCTAACCCTGGGTATGGTGGCCCGCAAGTTGGGCCTTCCCATATGGCACCGTGCTGCGGCTAACGACCTCGGAATATATTTCACTGGCAGAGTGGCTTCCTTTCCTCTTGTCCTTCGTCTCACCTTCACAATTCGAAACCTGTCATGGGTTTTCTATGCGGCTCCAGAATGCCTATGAGTACTTGATAGACCTTCAGCGCCTGACTAGCCCGCCACATTTCGCATGCACAGGTTGCACAACTTTAATGCCCCTTACCATCTAGTTCTTCACTGGAAAGAAGCCCCTTTTGGAGATTGTCTTGACAATGTCGACTCGATCGAATCCAGGAATTGTTGGGCAGGTTGTTTCCGAGCATTCGGAAGCAAACTGCTCCAACGACAAATCCACAATCTGATTCCACAATCCAATTCCATGAGAAGGCTGTAGACCCAGAAATTGTTGTTGAGCTTCAAGTTAGCGGCAAACGGAACTGTCTTCTGGAATACGTGCGCGCTGCTCGGGATGTCTTCACGAGGCGGAATGATCGAGGAGCTGCTGCAGTTATGGTAAAGTTTGGGAAGTTCGTTGGGCCTGGTACAATCATCACCGTTGCGTATATAGACCCGGACAACTTCCAGACAGCAGCCAGTTCTGGGGCACAGTTCAAATACAAACTGTTATTCATGGTCCTTATATCAAACCTAATTGCTATTTACCTTCAAGCAAGTCAGCCAATGGTAATTTCACAGAAGGAAAGTTTCTGATGTATCCAGGCCTTAGTTGCCAAGCTTGGATTTGTCACTGGAATGGATCTGGCACAAATAAACCGTGCCCAACTCCCATCTTGGCTGAATTATGGACTTTGGTTTATGGCTGAAGCTGCCATCGTCTGTACAGATATTGGCCTATTAAGTTCGAGTTTCTGTAGTTATACACTTGTTGCTCACCGCTTCTCAGGTCATTGGAACAACCATCACCATAAACATCCTCATTTCCAAGATACCATTAACGGCTGGTTGTGCTTTAGCTATAGCCGATACACTTTTCATACTCTTATTTTACCGACCAGATGGATCATTGAGGGGTCTTCGAGCGTTCGAACTCTTCATCTCAGTATTTGTACTTTGCGTGTTCATCTGCTTCTGTATCGAGCTTTCCCTCATCACGGACACCACAGCCAGGCACGTAATGGATGGCTTTCTTCCATCAAGAGAGATCTTCGTATCCAATGGGTAAGTGTCCTGAGTTATGCTCTCCCAATTAGCTGACACAAGGCCCCAGGCTTTACGAATCGTGCGCACTCTAGGGAGGAACTCTTTTGCCACACAACTACCTTGATTCTGGACTCGTACAGTCGCGCCTCCGCGATCTTGAAGTCAAGCATTCATCTTATCATGAAGTAATGACAACAAAAACACCCGTCGGCATCAAGCTCTACTGACCATCCCTCTCAGCCATCAAATCCTGCATGAAGTACTCCATTGCGGAGCTTTGCATCACTCTATTCGTCGTCGCTATTTTCGTCAACTCCTCCATCCTTATCATTGCCGCTTCTTCTCTATCTGAAACCGCTCAGGATGCTGATCTCTTCGGCATGTATAATTTCTTCGTGTCGAGCATTAGTCAGGCTGCCGGGACGATGTTTGCCCTTGCTTTACTGTTTTCTGGAATCAGTGCAGGAATCGTGGCCACCCTGGCAGGACACGGAGACGAGGAAATCGACAGTCAGTTTAAAGAATAATCTACCGACGGCGATTGGTGGGTGGATTATTTGGGTGATTATTGCAGCGATGAATATTGCTACTTTGGCATTCCTTGGATTGGGAATAGGAGGTGATTAGGGCTTGTTAGACGAAAACCCCTTTCGATGAATACAAATAAAGCTTTCAACCATTAGATTACAGTCTTTCCATGTCAGTCTTCCTGCGCTTTCGAAGATTCAGTACCTGAAGTGCAGTTTTTCACAAGTGGTTGCTCTCGAGATTCTGGATCTAACCTATATACACCACCCCCCGTCCACCCAGGTATCAATAGTAATCAAAGCCTCCAACTCCCTCACCCCTCCAAACCAAGAATGAAATTCATATTATACATCATACAATTCCCGTCTTATCCCCGGAACGATTCTTGATCGCCCACGAAGAAATAGCATTCCAGTCCCTACACTGATGTGTTGAGCCCTCGCCCGAAAAGCCCAGTCTCCGTTGATTGCTGTCATCTCCGAAGACTATCCCTGCGTAATCGAGCGTTGTATCGCCTGCGCAGAGGACTGCTTGTCTTACTGCTCTTGATCAGCATTCCTCTATTGTGTCAGAAAAGGATGGGAAAGGGAAGGGGGATACAGTAATCTAAGCAATGATATTCATGTCCATTACCCGCGAACCATGATCGGTCACCACCTTTTACTTCGTCCTTTCTAATCACGTCCCGTAGGACGCCGAGACAGTGCAGCTGATGTGTTACGGAGAGAGAGTAGACTTCTGCTTCTTCGGGGTCTTCGGGGACGGCTTTGCTTTTTGGGATGTCGAATCTTCGGGGCCAGGGGACTCGTACGAATCCGGAACCCACTTCCAAATAAGATTAACCTGTGTTCTGGAAATGGTTTGCAGGAGGCTTGCAAGGCATAAGATCATTCCACAATTTGTCTCCTTCAGGTCCCGTGTCCTGATATTGTGTGGGGAACTTAAAAACCACTTCCTTCATCGGAACTACTTTCATCAGCCCCCACCCATTTCAAGCTCAAAGGAAAAACACACTGTCCGGAACAAGAGCCTGCGGCGGTAAAAGCCCATCCTCACCCATCTCCCACTTCGGCCCCGCCTTCCAGTTCTGCCCCATACCAAATCCCAAGGTAAAGCTCCCTATCGCCATGAAAAATATCAAAGCACTGCCTTCAGTATATCGCCGACTGAAAAGTCATATTGTCTTCTCGCAAAATGCGGGGTACCGAAGTACTCCTTCTCATCGAGCGGGACGGCGGCGTACTCCTCGTTCAGCATCTTGGCTGTTGCTATGCCGTCGCTATCCCAATACATCACGACAGATAAATCAACGAATTAGGAAAGACCGAGAGGAAGAAGGAAGTGAGATAAGGGAAGGACGTCAGGAAAAGCTCTATACACTATATCTATGTGGTGCGATGTGATAGGAAGGGACGTTCGACACTACCTCAAGCTCACATGCTTCTCACATAATATCAATTTAGAGTACAGTCGGTCCGACCCAATCACAAAATAAAAGAAAGTCCACCAAAATACTAATTAATATAAATCGTGTTAATCGGAACTACCGTATATCTTGTAGTAATTAATTCCCTAATCTCCGATTTTTGATACCTTTAATATTACAGGAGTTATTAAGCACGTGATCATTTTTATACAAGCTCGCATAGGAATTTTTGTGTTTTGTAAGAGTAAAAAACCACATCTCGTATAGTATACGAGGTTGCACGTGATTAAACCCATGAACTTTTTATACTTTATATTCTCTTTAGTAGTAACTCTTAATGTTTAAGCTCCTACTAGATATACTAAGCTTATAGAAGCTCAAGGAGTCTTATAAGACCTTATAAGTCTAAGTTTAATCTACTATTTACTTGGGTACACGTGACTTTCGTGAAATAATTTTGCGTTTTGTATGAGGAAAAATAAAAAAAGTAAAAAGGGTCCGTGCACTTTAAACCTCGATTATTAATGAACCACAAATAGTATTAAAAATCTAATTAATAGGTGTTCTTCGCCTGGTTCCACTATATAATCGCATCACTTAGTATTAATTAATTAATTAGGGTTGTGGTTAAAAAGTTATTATGGGCGTAAAAGAGTGGGTCGGACCGACTGTATCATTGGTAAAGGAACGGATATATTTGGCAGTTGAACCAGGACATAATTGGTAAGCGGAAGTTGTGGAGCTTGTGGTCGGGTGCCAACACTGCCAAGTCCGGTGTTGGGAGGAGGTAGGGATTTAGCCGCGGAAAGACGGAGTTTGAGGTGCATTACCCGTTCGTACCCTTCCCTAAGGTAGTTACCACTGGGGGTTCGTGAAAGCGACTGGGCCATACTAGCGACTGGGCCACCGGCCAATTTGGTGTTCCTCGCCAAATTTGAGCACAGACCAGCTGGCTAGAAGTACCTCTCATACAAATTACTATGTGAAATACTTGGCCCAGTCGCTAGTATGGCCAAGTCGCTTTCACGAACCCCCAGTGGTAACTAGGGGAAGGTACGAACGGGTAGAGTGTGACTGGAGACTTCAGGCGGGTCAAGCCGAGTTGGTGTAGCCTCAAAGATCGTGGATTTTGGAAGGGTGACACTATATTTGATGAATGGGCGTCTAACTCTTAAATAAAATCCTAGAATTAAGTAAAGGCGCAATACCTTTAAACCTAAGTGAATTTCGCAAGCCTAGAGGCCCTAAAGTAAAGATTACGCGATAAGGGGCTACGTGGTGCGTGTAGTAACGCAGGAGGCACGGGCCTTGGCAGGACAGGCCCTAGACGAGACCAAATGCGCGGTAAAACTCAAACAACACTTCGCCTCCTTCACTTTACGATCCGAGATTCCGAGGGCCCATTCACGGGAACTGCCGTTGTTGTGGGATTAGAAAATTTCAAATGGTGTATGGCATATGGAGGTTGTTGCAGTGTAGGCCGAGCTCAGCTCAGCTTACTAAGCAACTCCCCTTTTACTTAGCTAGATCAGAGGCTCCCTTCTAGACTCCTAATCAGACAACCATCTATGCAAATCACTGTCCCTTACTCTCTGCGCTAGAGGTCATATGAAATTGGCAGGACAGGCCCTAACTCAATCATCACCCGAGTGGCATGTACCCCTGTTCAAAGAACAGAATGTCCTGTACACCATGTCCTCTTTGTGTGATGCACCTCGCTACATCACCCACTAATGCGAGAGTTGATGGACTAAATAGTGGAGAGACAATTGTCTTTCACTTCCTGCCGTTTCCTGCTGCTGTTGCCTCGTCTTCGGCGAGCAATCCTTCAATTTCTCGCTCTCCCAGCCAGGTCTTGACGCTGTCGATGATCTTGTCCAGTTCATCTCCTCCTTCCATCACATCATCGAGATTGTGAACGCTAAGTCCACTTCGATGATCTGTGACTCTTTGCTGCCCGTAATTATAAGTTCGGACTTTGTCTCCCCGACCCATCTTCGCAACGCCAATCACGCCTCTCCTCAGCCTGGCGACTTCCTCCTCTCTTGCCTCTCTTCTAGCTTGAGCAATCTTAGACCGCAACAACTGCCAGGCTCTCTCCCTATTCTGATGCTGGGATCTGCTATCCTGCATACTAACTACCGTATTGGTAGGAATATGAGTTAACCGGACCGCTGAATCCGTAGTATTAACGTGTTGACCACCCGCTCCACGTGCCCTCATAACATCTGTTCGAACATCCGTAGGGTTGATGTAGTAGTCACTATTCGGATCCTTCAAATCTGCTTCCCAGACCTCTTGGCCCTCGGTTCCGGAAGTTGGTAAGCTTGGGAGGACCAACACAGCGACAGCGCTTGTGTGTGTCCTGCCCTTGTTCTCAGTTGCAGGTACTCTCTGCACCCGGTGTACACCAGCTTCGCTTCGTAGTTTCCCGTACGCGCCTGGACTTTCAATCTCGAGGATTGCTTCTTGTAGAGGCGAATCGCCGCTGGGATCACTGCCTCCATCTTCAGTCTCAAACTTCAGCAGCGACGCACGCATGTTCTTCCTCTGGCAATACGCCCTGTACATCCTCAACAGATCCCCAGCAAACAGGCCTGCCTCTCCGCCCCCAACTCCTGGTCGAATTTCTAGGAGGCAGGGTAGGTCTTCGAAAGGATGTTTAGGCGTAAGAGAAGTAGCCAAATTGCGTGATAGCGTATCCAACTGAGAAGCTGTTGTGGCCAGGTCCTCAACAGCTAACTCGCGAAGTTCTGAATCTGTGGTAGGGTCTTCGAGGAGCGTGCTGAGCTCTGAGAGCGAGTTCTGCGTGTCCTCCCACTCTTTCAATGCCATTGCAACACTCTTTAACTCTCCAATTCGTCTTGATATCTTTGCATCAAAATTTTCCGATGTTTCCTCGCTCAGTTTATCGTGTTCTGAGGCCATGCTGCGCGCTCTCGCGAGCAGTGCTGGAGAAAAGGAGGCATGGCTGGCTACAGACTATTAGGTTCAAGCATATATGCAGAGAAGATTGAGAAACTGACTCGTGCTGGAGAAGCGCAATAGCCTCCGTCCAGCGGGCTTCAGGTATGTATTTGTACATCGACGCCACATCCAAGGAGCTCCAAACATAATCGATTGTTGTTCTTGAAGCTCGCCTGAAGCTCGGCAACATTTTTTTGGCCGGATGAAGGGCGGTGACCTGATTCGGCAATCTGCCAGTGACATACATCAACCCCTCAAAAAGCCGAAATCGGGTTGATCAAAATAATTTTTTGTGATTCATCCATCATTGCTTACATTTGCTAAGTTTTCTCGTCTTACAATTGTTCTCATAGCAGCAGTAAGTCATTTCTTTAAAATTTCTGGAAAGTTTATCTCGCAATGATTTTCAAACCAGCTTCTTGCTCACGCCGTCTTTGTAGGAGTTTCCATACCTCATTGCACAAAGCCATGCCTCTGAATTTCAAATCCGTGTACCCGGCAGAGAAGCCAGAGTTTTTGTCTTTTCCTAGCAGGAGGAGTGTTGTTCATAGCACTCAGGGTATGATAGCATGTACTCAACCTCTTGCGGCAAGATGTGGACTCAAAATTCTGGATGCTGGTGGAAATGCTGCTGTGAGATTGTACTTACCCCACTTTCGATATTGTCTCTAATAGCTTGTAGGATGCAGCAGTAGCTGTTGGTATGTTCAAATATCTATTGGTTGAGTTTACTAATTATGCGAAGCCGCTGCTTTAAATGTCACAGAGCCATCCTCTACTGGAATTGGCGGTGATATGTTTTGCCTCTGGTACAATGCCAAAAGCAAGAAGATTGAAGCAATGAATGGCTCAGGAAGAGCTAGTGCTAAGTCCACCTTGGAAGCAGTCCGAAAAGATTTGGGATTGAAAGATGGGGAAGCAGGAAACATCCCTCAGAACAGTATCCATGCAGTCACAGTTCCAGGAGCTGCAGCTGGTTGGGTTGATACCGTTGAGAGATTTGGGAGTGGAAAGTTAACTTTGGAGCAAATATTGGCCCCGGCCATTGAATTAGCTGAGAATGGATTTCCAGTTTCAGATATTGCTTCGAATATGGTCAGTACTCCGGGCCCTCTCAAATATTATTGATTTACAGCATCTTAGTGGAGAGCATTTGAAAAACACCTCATTGAAGCGTCACCAAACTACGCCGAGTTATTGAAAAAGACCTCTGACGGTTTCCGCGGCCCTGAGCCAGGAGAACTATTCAAAAACAAATCCCTAGCATCAACATTTCGAGCTCTTGCCAAGGAAGGCAAGAAAGGATTTTATACCGGCCGAATCGCTGAAGCAATTGTTAAAGTTACCAAAGACCGAGGAGCCTTCCTTGGACTTGAGGATCTGAGAGATCATCTCGAAAGGGGAAGCGAGCCAGTTGATCCTATCTCTTATGTTTTCAAAGGGCAAGGTTACATTAAGACGCATGGTGATTTCGTCGATGGCTCCTCAGGCCAAGGGACAAACGAAGATAATCACGGCCTAGAAGTCTGGGAGCACCCTCCCAACGGACAAGGAATCGTCGCCCTGATGGCTATTGGTATCTTCGAGTCCCTCGAAGAGACCGGTAAGATCCCACGCTTCACCTCCGCTGACCACAACTCCGCTCAATACCTACACGCCGTCATCGAATCCCTCCGAATAGCCTTCGCTGACGCAAGCTGGTGGATCGCCGACCCCTCACACTCCAAAGTCCCCTCCTCGACATTAATCTCAAAACCCTACCTCGCCGAACGAGCCAAGCTGTTCGACCCCTTGAAAGCCTCCTCCAAGATCTACGACCGAGGTAGCCCAGCACATAACCACAGCGACACAGTCTACTTCGCCGTCACCGACAAAGAAGGGAACGGTATCTCCTTCATAAACTCGATCTTTGACTCTTTCGGCTCGGGAATTATCCCCGAAGGCACCGGCTTCGTGCTCCAGAACCGCGGTGCGAGTTTCCAGCTCACGGAAGGCCATCCAAACGTCATTGCGCCGGGCAAGAGACCGTATCATACCATCATCCCTGCCATGGTTACCAATGTGCACGATGGCTCTTTACATTCTGTTTACGGGGTTATGGGCGGCTTCATGCAGCCTCAAGGACACGTTCAAGTTCTGCTTAACACAATTTCGTTCAAGCATAACCCGCAAACTGCGCTTGATGCTCCTAGATTCTGCATCGGGGCTGAGGGCATACCAGGTGATCCATATGAAAGGAGTGTCTTTTTGGAGGAGGGAATTAGTGAGACTGTTTGTCAGGAGCTGAAGGAGATGGGCCATGATGCGAAGATTATTAAGGGATATGGTAGGAGAGTGTTTGGGAGGGGGCAGTTGATTAGGGCGCATGTTGAGGACGGGGTAACGGTTTATAGTGCGGGGAGTGATCCGAGGGGTGATGGGGCTGCTTTTCCTGGATAGAGGGTTGGTACAGATGTGAGATTATTGTAATGAGGTCATAGAGATCTTGAAAATGAAACGCTTCCGTGGTGGGTTTCCTACACATCTGCTTATTTGTTCTTGTTATTACTCAAATAAATCTTGAAGTACTGTTTGGAAAGAGGCTTTGAATGGGGGGGAAAAATGTGGGAGGTTCATTCATCACGTTAGGACAGGGTCACAAGACTCTCTAAATCTCGCTCTCATTCTGGCGTCTAAAGTACATCATTGAAAGGTTCTTCTGCTTCTCCACCCCCGCAGACCTTCCAGAAGAAGAAAGCAAACTCCTGATCAAAGCCTCTCTCAAATTAGAGGCAAGATATGATAGAACTGCACCGCTAATGTGATCCGTTTTGATAGTACAACAAGCAAAGCAAATTCCACGCTTCCTGGGACAAGAAGCTAAATGCAATCCGCCAGCCTGTTTTTCGGAATCATGCCATGCTATGCCACGCCTAAATATGCTTATTGACGAAAAGGGTTGGTAGAATACAGAAGAGAAGGACAATGTATCCGAGGGATCGAAGCTGTCCATGTGGCTGGGCTTCCCTTCAAAACGCCATGCGATGCAATAGTAGTAAAGAAATTGTAAGGCATTCCGTCATACTGGTGTCGACTCATCGCTAGCTAAACGGATTTGGAGGGCAACGGGGAAGCATCATCCGTAAGGAAAGGTTCAGCTAGAATGAAGATATGTGCACTTGTCGCCTTTAGCACACTGACCGACGCCGAAAAAACGGCAAGGCTTCTTCTTGCCCTTGTATTCGCCATTTTCATCGAAGATGGAGTCATTCGGTGGCTTCGAATCGAACTTATGTGACTTCCCCCTCGACTTGTGTTTACCTCGAGTTCGGTCTGACTGCGGATTGGGGCTCGAATCCTCGTTGTTGTAGTCGCCGTCCCATCTTGGCTGCTGATTATGATTTTGATATCCTTGACTCTGCTCCGCACCTTGCTGACCAGCCCAGTTGTTGTAATCGTATTGCTGCAGGGTCGCCGGTTGGTGCTCGTTGACTCCATAACTAGCAGCCAGGTAGCTTTGAACTTGTTGAGTGATCTCCGCAATCTGAGGCTGAGGGAGAGCAGGATTGTTCGGCACCGGGATTTGGGGGTAGGCCATCTGTGACACTGGGATTTGCTGGAATTGAGGCGGGAACATTGTCGGTTGTTGATACTGAGCAGCCTGCATTTGAGTCATCCGCTCATCAGCTTCTCTTTTCTCCTTCGCCGCCTTGTCTCTCTCATAGCCGGCGATCCACTCAGCGCGTTGCTCTGGGTTCACCATCCAATCCGGTGGCTCGATGGGAGGGTATGGCTTATTTTTCAGAGACTCGACAAGGCGGATGAGGTTTGCTAGTTGGTTAGGATCCATCTTTGGGACTTGCGGAAGTTGAGGATTTGGGGCTTGTTGACCAGTTGGACCACCAAGTTGTTGAAGGATAGAGGAAACGTCAGATGGTGGATCGGAGGTAGCTTGAAAAGGTTGACGAGATTGGTTTTCGCGGATCTCGTTGAACATTCGCTCTTCTTGACGTGCACGGAAGAGTTGGAAGGCCTGTTCCGGGCCGTACTGGTGAATTTCCTGCAATCTCCGAACGAGCCACGGTTCCGTAGGATTCTTGAGTTGATGCTCTCGTTGGGTGCTTCCAGGCATGTCAGGATGAGAAAGTTCCTTGGGCGAGGGTGGAATGTCGTCCGGATTGGTGTAGATAACCATGAGCTCCAAGCCCTCTCGTCGTTGCTGGATCTTCTGCTCGGGTGTCGTGAAGCTCAAATCACCGCCTCGCGTAGAATAATTTCGGCCAAATCGCGATGGCTTCTCAAGGGAACTAAAGTCAATGCTGATTGGCTCGTTGTACGGACCTTCAGGTTCAGTTGGTTGATAATCCTCGTCATCGTCTATGGTTTCAGAGACACGCTTCTTGTGCATCATGCCTTCAAGTCGGTCATCATGTGCATCTCGCAACATCTCATCCTGGCGTCCCTCATCTTCGGCTTGCTCATGCTTGAAGAGCCTGACCTGTTCCAATTCAGGACCCTCCTTGAATTTGACCCTCAAATGGCGTCGACTTTCCTTTCTCTCACGACGTGCCTTCTCTTCTGGTGTCTCAGGTGGTCGAGGTGGTGCTTCAGGGGCTTTGGGAGGTTCCGGAGGTTTGGCAATGCTGGCCAGAAGTGCGCCAAGTTTGGACTCAGTCGGAGGCGAGGGCTCACGCTTCTTGGGAATGGGCTTTGCAACAGGCTTCGATGCAATACCCAACAGATTGTTTCCTACTCGACTCGCAGGACCAGCATTGCTGCCTATTTTGTTCATCGGCTTTGGTGGAATGGTCCTCGACACGGCTGGAGAACCAGCATTGTCCGACGCAAACTTCTTGCTGGGCTTGCCATTGGACCCATCGCCATCATGTAGTCTCTTTGCTGGGTTGGAAGGCGTGGGGTTTGAGGATTCGACATTTCGAGCCTTGGCTTGCTCAACCTTTTCCTTGATCTTCTTTTCCTCCTCTGCTCGGTCGACGTCCTTTTTGGTTTTTGCAGCTTTCTCTTTGGCTTCCACGGTATTCGCAAGAATGGTGGCGATGTACTTTTTGGTATCGTCATCCCCTCTTTTGCTCCAGCGCTTTGCAATGCCTTCGAACTTTAGCTTCTTAAGAAGGTCATCGGTCATCGTCTGAAACTTTGAAAGTAGACTCAAGACCGCTTTGGGCAGTTTCCCAACGTAATCTTCAGCCTTATTGCAATCAATCAGAGTTGTCGTTAAGCCGTTCACAAGTTTATGATGACCGCCCAAATGCTCTACTATAGCACCGTAGCCAAGCTGATTTGCTGCATCAATTGTCTGAAAAAGCGATTCAAGAAGAACTTTCCGGTCGTTCTTTAGCCTCTCTAACTCAGCTGTCCGACCAGTTGCTTCCTCTGCCTTGGTGGAATTTGTCTTGAGTTGAACTCGCAGTGACGTCAAAAAACTTCCGTACTTTTCGATAGCATCTTTGACCACATCTGCACTTGGACTTGAACCTGGATCCTTCCAAATGATACCTATTGCATCCCATCGTGCTGCTGCCGAAGCTGCCGTTGGGCGAATTGGTCCGCGGACCTTGCAGCGCGTCAGTATTTCACGTATATGACAAAGTGCGACAAAGCCAATCTATGCTCTATCGGCCATGGATACCGAATTCACGCGTATAAGGGCACGAGGGCATGAGAGCAATGCCAATTGATAAAAGTTTGTGCTTACCTCGCTTATGTCCATCACTGGCATGTCTTCGTCCTCGCCGTACTCGGATTCTTCTTCCGAGCTGCTTTCCTCCTCTGACGAACTTGTTTCGGTTGGCGTCGAAGGTGACTTGATCGATGTCAAGTTGCTTTCATCACGCAAAGTGGTAATTTTATCGGTCAATGGCTTAACAGCTTGGCTTGTCGCCTTCAGCTTGCTCAACGATGGTTTTGTCTCTTTTGGAGGACGGATTTTCTTGGTTGAAGGTCGTGCGGGTGTCAATGAGCCTAAGCGAGAAGTCAACAATGATGGCTAGACAAGGCTCAGATTATTCACTTACGAGATAGGTCGAATCCCGGAACAAGGTCTTTTCCGCTCCGTGATTTTCTCGGATGATACTTTGGGAGAGTGTCTATTAATCCAAGGTTAGTACAATGGGGACAATCAAGGGCAATGGCCATAGCAACATACTCTTCAACCCAAGAGTAATCTGCAATGGCTGATCCTCCCAGGAAAGAAATGATGCGTAATCGAAGCGCGGTCGAGATGATGGGTTCTCCGATGCGTGTAATTCCGGATATAGCATCCTTAATGGGTTCTGCGACGATGTTGACTTGGCCTGCTGAGTTCGTGGAGCACTCGGGGCGGCGTCTGCATCAACATATTTCTTCACGGCTTGCTTCGACTCGCTCTCTTGGGCACCATTGGGCAAGACGGGATAGCTGACGGAATTGCCTTGATTGACTTGCATAGTTTCATTTTGTGTACCAGGGTAGTACACTGCAGGCTGGTCTTGAGTTCTTTGGTTGTAATTATTCCCAATCCCGTTCGCAGATTGTTGGAACGGCGCATTCGAGACACCGCGGTGAATAGGTTGATTAGAGGGCATTCGATATTGAAGAGACTGTGGGGAAATTGTGGCACTCTCAATTGCAGGAGCAGCAAAGGAGAAGGAGCTCTCTGGGGTATGGTACCCAGTCGAGCCTTGCAAGGAAGGATCGACATTGTATGAAGTTGGGCCAAAGACATCGGAGGGTCTAGCATGTTGATATTGGCTAGCATAGGGAGAGTTTGCATAAGATACTGGAGGATAGGATGGCTGCTGGGAAGGATCGAAGTGTTCGTAGGCCATTCCGCTGGGTTGATATCGCGAGTAAGGATCTGGTTGCGGCTGCTGGTATTGATACTGTTGGTCGGCCGCCGCTGGCCAGCCAGCATTATTGATTAAGTCGTCGAACCGTATGTCCTCGGGCATGTCATAACCATGATTATTTTGGTCCTCCATCTTGTCCTCGAGGAGTGTTGATGAAGGCGGTGATCACGTGATGACGAAGGTTGGATTATTTTGGAGGGAAACTACCGAGGTGGGACTGGTCGACGGTGATTGGATTGCTAGACGAGGGTCAGCTTCGAGGAACCCAGTTCTATTCACTGACTCTTCTCCGACTCGGGCGCAAACAGCACAGTGACGAAGGAAAATATCAGGTATGCCACCGCCGCGCCTTGGCTTGGCTTGCGAACGTGCAGTCCTGCTCTGCCCTCTGCCTTCTGCGCCAGCAACGGTCCGTATCACACGTCGCCAGTGCCGCGAGCAGAGCAGAGCAGTGAGCCTATTGTCCGCAACTACCAGGGTCGACAAGGAGCGGTACGTCGGGCCACAGAACCATTGACGCAGCTCCGCAGCAGCGCAGCGCACTCTCCAGCGCTGTTCCCAGTGTCTGCCTCTGCCAGAGAATACGGGCACTTTATCGCGTGGCCTGCAGCAAACGCGGTCCCCGATTCCTTGAACAGCACAGGCAAAAGCGCGAGCTCGTGTCTTGGCAATTTGGGGGGCGTTGGGGGTGCAGCAAGGACACTCGGACTGTTTGAGGCGGCGGTGCTTTCTGGCCTTTTGCCTTCTTCGCCTTCGCCCTCGCCCTCGCCCTCAGGGCCAACAATGAAGAATTCAGGTGTCACCCTACCCTTCTTAAGGCAAGCTCGCCCACGGAGCGACCGCAGCCCTCTCAATCGGTCAATATGTTTTAGTTCATAATTGTACGGTCATGCTTCTGTTAAGTCGTGGCCATGATGGCCGAAAGGAGAAGTTGATGGGTTGGCAATGGAGTGATGAAGGGGATGTCGTTGGAGAGTGAAGGAAGAAAGAAGGGAAGACGAAGACGGAGTCCGCGGTGGTGAACAGACCTGTTTCGCGGATCGCGCTAGGCCGAGAGAGGGAAGGCGCCGCTGCGTGCAGCGTGAGAGCTTCGAAATCCCAGAGTGTGCTTGATGTACCTAGCTATTTACAAATGGCTGATCTGTCCTGAACTTCTCCACGTATCCTTCCTGCGCCGACATACTTGTAGGTTCGGTGAATGTGTATGATACGGTCCCTACAACTGGGCTGATTTGCAGCCTCCAAAACACCAGCAGCCATGGCGGCCACCCAGAACTCTCTTCGAGATCGTCAAATCAGTAAGAAGCTCAACAAGTTGCAGTAAAACTTAGGATTAACAGTCTGTTCAGGATCGATAGAGCGCATGTTGAATTTGAACCGCGAGTCTGAAGAACCTGCACCCGAGCACCACGACCATACCGCAAGCAATGGCCTTACGATACCCTCTGCACCAATCCTGAATTCAGACGGCGATCCTATATGGAAAGTGCTGGTATTTGACGACCTGGGACGGGATGTTATCAGCAGCGTTCTAAGAGTAAACGATCTGCGGACATGGGGAGTTACAATGCATATGTATGTTGTTCAACAGATGGGGACATGCAAACGATTTGCTGATCTAGTCAGGCATATAGCATCCTCGCGCCACCCGATCCCAGATGTACCAGTTCTGTATCTCGTTGAACCGACTGCTTCGAATCTGAAAGCAATCACATCAGACCTCTCAAAAGGACTGTACTCTCCGGCATACCTCAACTTCCTCTCCTCGATACCTCGGCCGCTGCTGGAAGACTTCGCAAGACAAACAGCTGAAGCTGGCACCTCAGAGAGTATTGCACAATTCTTCGACCAATACCTGAACTTCATTGTGGGAGAACCGGATTTATTCAGCTTGGGAATGCGAAAGGAGAACACATATTGGGCTCTGAACAGCGCGCGGACGAAGGATGAGGAATTAGACCATGTCATTGACAGGATCGTTAGTGGGCTTTTTAGTGTGATGGTTACAATGGGTAAGGCGTTCCCTAGAGAGATCCATAGAGGGTGATATGTTGCGTACAACTAACTCTTCTAGGTGTCATGCCCATCATCCGATGTCCGAAAGGTGCAGCTGCGGAAATGATATCAGCGAAGCTTGACCGGAAGCTGAGAGACCATATATTAAACTCGAAAGATAACTTGTTCTCTGCACCAAGCAATCGGCCGTCGACGGCCACTGGCAACCCCTCTTCAAGACCAGTTCTCATCATTTTGGACCGAAATGTCGATCTCATACCCATGCTCTCACATTCTTGGACATACCAATCCCTTGTGCACGATATTCTGAATATGAAGTTGAATCGCATCACGGTTGAAACCCCGGTAGACGAGAATAATCCTGCGAAAGGGACCACGAAGAAAGCGTACGACCTAACTTCGAACGACGTTTTCTGGAGCAAAAATGCCAGCGTGCCTTTTCCACAAGTTGCAGAAGATATAGACGCCGAGTTGAGTCGGTATAAGGATGATGCGAATGAAATTACCAAGAAGACTGGAGCTTCTTCAATAGAAGACTTGCAAAACGATACGAGCGCTTCGGCCCAACATCTCAAAGCCGCTATCACACTTCTACCCGAGTTACGGGAGAGGAAAGCAGTTCTAGATATGCACATGAACATTCTTGCGGGTCTATTGACAGGCATAAAAAACAGACAATTGGACAATTTCTTTCAAATGGAAGAAAATATCATGAAGCAGACCAAGGCACAGATCTTGGAGGTCTTGACCGACGAAGCAAAGGGCAAAGAGCCAATGGATAAATTAAGATTATTCATAATCTGGTTCCTAAGCACGGAACAGGATGTCACAAGAGCAGATATGGAGAAGTTCGAAGAAGCCCTCAAAGCAGCGGGAGCAGACACCACCTCCCTCGCCTATGTCAAACAGTAAGGCCTCCTTCTAGTGTACCCAAAATTCATCTAACACATTTCACAGGGTTCGCGCCACAACCCGCATGACAATGATGACCTCCGCCCCCTCTCAAACTCCCCAACAAGCATCCGCATCCACTGAGCTCTTCCGCGGTTTCTCCTCCATCTCCTCCCGTCTGACCTCTTCCCTCAAAGAATCTGGCGTCGGCGCAAACTTCGAGAACCTCATTTCAGGAGTCAAGAACTTCCTCCCTGCAAACCGTGACTTAACAGTCACAAAAATCACAGAATCAATCATGGATCCCGCTGGTGCTTCTGGTTCTGCTATTGCAAAGACGGAGAATTATTTGTATTTTGATCCACGGAGTGCAAATGCGAGGGGTACGATGCCACCGATAAGTGTGGCGAGGAAAGGCGGTGAGATGCCGGGTGGTCTTGGAGGGCATGGACCGGGGACTGGAGCGACGTTTGGGCAGAGGAGACAGGGCTTTAGTGAGGCGATTGTGTTCACTGTTGGAGGTGGCAGTATGGACGAATATGGCAACTTACAGGAATGGGCTAAGCGGACAGGAGCAGGTGGGAGCGGCGCTGAGAAGGGTGCCGGAAGGAGGAGAGTGGTATACGGGAGCACCGAGCTCATCAATGCGGAGGAATTCCTGAAGCTCGAGTTAGAGAAACTGGGGTCTGAGGCAGCTTCATAGTCTCGATACTCAAATCACAAGCCACTTTCACGAGCTTAAAGATACAGCATAGGCTTAATGTGCCATGGAAGGGGTATAGTTTGATTTTAAATTTCTGCGGCCTGACTTTCTTTGCTACATATAGCCCAGAGAAGTGCGGCGGGGATAGGAAAAGATCCAGCCCTGGTCGCACCTCCTGATCTTCTGATATCAAAGAATCGTGTGATAAAAAAACGTGAAAATGAAACCATCGCTGTAGCCTGTATACACACATCCACACATAAACAAAACAGAGCCACAAAAAGCCAGGGCACCGTGAAAAATGCATCACTCGGTCGAAGTGATCGATCAACTTTCACGAACGGACCGAATCAGACCCCTCTAAACATCCTGACGATTAGGAACCACATGGCGCCGATGAACTTGAATGCCGAGAGGCCTGCAACGGACCAGAGGACGACGGCCAGGTAGATAGCGCTCCTGCTCGTTCCGTTTGTGGACGTAGCTACACGCTCAAGACCAGCGGTGCTGAGGACGACGGCCACGAGAGCAAAGTTGCACACCAGCCAGAAGATCACGACGAACGATCTGAAAGACTTGTAATAATCTTCTTGGATTTCTGAGGGAGAGTGGACGCGCTTCTCCGGGGGAGCTTTTGAGACGATCTTGCGCATCTCGGCTTCGTATTGGGCATTCAGGTCGCCGTCGTCCGTGGGGATGTTGACGTCGACTTTTCCGCCAGGCTTGAGGGTTGCGGACGGGAGCTTCTCAGCTTTGTCATCACCCTTTGTGCCCCAGGTAATGTCGTGGGTGTTGCAGAAGGCGTAGACGTTGAGAATGTTGATGTACGTTGGGGTCAGGAGGAGGTATTGGAGGAAGGAGGTAAACATGTGCCACGGGTCGAAGAACAGGAAGGAGACCACGAACCAAAGGAGGTAGGTGGATGCCAGGGAGATAATTAGCGTGTAGAAGATTTGGTTTTTGAGTATGTCGGAAACCGAGAATTGGTGGTCCGCGACTTCCTGTTGGACGGATTTTACGGTGATGAAGACCGATGCAAACATTAGGTAGCTGGAAGGAGTCAGTATATTTCTCAAAAAATTCTTAGGGGGGACTAAAACTCACAGCATTATAAAAGCCCAGAAATAGACCATGGACATGTAAGCTTTGTTAGTTCCTTGCGGCCGATTACCCAACGCCAAAATGAAACAGGTGAGCAGGGTGAAGAGATACATCCACTCGAAGACAACACCAAGGATATTTCCAACCTGGCCAAGAAGAGTACTTGATCCAAGGGAGGTCGTCAGGATATGGAAAACTAGGAAGAAATTGCCGATGGCGAACCACGCAAAGATCATGCTGATAGTTGTGTACGTGAATTCTATCAAGAACATGATTTTCCGCAAGAAGCTGTGGTCGCTTCGGAAGAGCTGGTAAAAATGTGCCAAGGCGTACACGGCTGCGAAGAAACTACCGTTCAACCATCTTCGTCGTTGGAGAATCAGCTCAGCCATGGTGTCTGGTACGTCGGTTTCACCAGTAGCAGATTTGACGTATTGAAGAATCCAGTGGCAGTTGCGTTTCGAAACCAGCTCAAAACAGAGAATTCGATCCTCAGCGAGGTACATGTTGGCCGTGAAGATGCCAGCGTTGGCACCGTGCATCTTCTCACCAGCAAAGTACTTCTCGAGTGGTCCATTTCCGGCCTTGTCGTTTTGCAGGGCTACGAATCGATAGGCAGAAAAGGCACCTGGCAAGACTGAAATGAAGCCAAAAGCAGATTCCAGCGGCTTGTCCAAGATATTGCTCATCTTGTATTCAAAATTTTGCGTGGCCACAAGCGGATTGAGCAGATTCTTCCCTCCAGGTCCCAACATTGCTTTGATCTCTCCACAGGCACCAGCGCACATAGGCTCCAAGTCGAAAGCTTTCCAAAGGTGATAGATGGAGTCTTTTCCTGGCTTGGTACCCGCATCGATGAGAACACAAATATTTGGGTCTAAAACACGTCCGAATGCTTGGAAGAACCACCTGTGCGAGTTGATTTTCTTCTGATTCTTTTCCTTCAGACAGAAGAGCATCTGCACCGGCTGCTGCTTGGGGCGAAGCTCAACTAGATCCTTCTTGACGGAAATACCGACCTGCGTGGTGTATTCGTAAATGTGTGCAGTCACATCCTTTCCATTGACTTGTTGCTTGGCAATTCCGTCCTGGTACACTCCCATACCTGCCAACACAGCCTTCGTTCTCTCGTTGATCTTGGCACGACCATCACTGACAACGCAAACCACTATCTTCTTCCATGCATCCTTTCCCCAGGTCTTGCTGTCCTTGCGGGAGCACATGTATTCAACATTCTTGAACACACCGCTCATTGTTCGGGCAAAGAGAATATCGTCTTCATTGTACATAGTAACCACAATAAACAGTTCTGTGTGTCTTGGCTTTGCGAAAAGCTTCTGTCTGAGAGTGAAGCGCTCTTCGAAGAACTCGCTGGGGTCACAAGTTGCTGCTGAGTATCGCATATGTGTGAATTCATCCCTCTCAGGCGGTTGAGCATGCGGTACCATATTCAGAAGCTTCGGTGGGATCGGACAATCAAGGACGAGATTGCCATTGAATAATTGCACCTCCTTCACGGTCTTATAACGTTTGAGCGCAGGAACTGGTGTCGCTGATGGCGCGGGGCCATGAGCTCCATCGTAGTCTGAATATCCTGGAGCACTATGGGGGTCTGGTCCGTAGCCGGTGTCCTGCGCCTGGAGAATTGGACGGTGTTCTTCTTCATGGTTGAAATAGGGGTCCGCCGGGTTCGAAGGGTAGCCGGTCAAGGGGTGCTCTTCGTGTGGTGAAGGTTGATATGGTGGATTATAGTATTGGTCGTGATGAGCTTGTGGGTTTATGGTGTAGTCTTGTTGATAATTGTGGTTCGGGTCGAGGGGGTAGCTTTGCTCATACTCTTCATTGTGCCCATACGAGTTGTTGATGTTTTCGACCGAGTACTGTTGGGCCCAGTCAGCGCAAGTTCTTCTGGCGTCGATCTGAATAGAGACTTACTGTAGGTTGCGCCTGTAATCGGTCACTTGGGGTATGGCGTCCAGGACCCATAGGAATCTCTAGATTGTGTCTACCAGGTCCAGGAGATCCGCCGGGTCTGCCATAGGGTCCAGCATCTTCAAGCTGATAGCCTTGATTTACTGGATGCCCAGGTGAAGGCGTTCGCCCTGGTCGATTATTCATACTGTAATATTCGTCTTGACGGCCTTGGCCCGGGTGGTCTGTTGAATTTGAGATGTGTTAGAGGGTGGTAGTTACTCAAGTCGCAGACTCTGTGCCGCAGAAAGAAGAGAGAACTCGCTCCTGTACTAAGCAGGAGGGCTGTGTTCGAATGTCGTAAGCTTCCCTCAAGGAAGTTTCTGTGCGCCGCGCAGGAAGAGGTTGGATGTTGCGCTCAAGAGAGTTCACGCGACGTATGTTGGGTGAATGGCAGTGGCACATTCACAACGTGGGCACTCTAACAAAAAGCTTGTGAAGCTCAAAAAGTTGCGCCGAAATTGAGGGACGCACCTAGTCTGTTATAACTCATCCCGGTTCTGGCGGGGGTGTACGTGGTTGGAGGATGGTTGTTGTCGGGGCTGGCGAAGAATGCACTGGGCTCGATGGGACTCGGGTGCGAATGTGCCCCTATTCTTTTTGCCAGTTGCGCAGCTTACACTCTGAACCAGCGTTGCAAACTTGCAATCGAGTTCTCCGATGATGCTTCAGTGACAGTGCGAGGAGGGAGGTCGTTTCAGCAGGCCGCGAAAGTTGGATGCAGGGGATCTGCTGCTCTGATTTGCTTGCCAAGCCGCGGCTGGAGTTTCAGTTTGATGGAACTGGCATAACTTGCTGGATGACGTCCGGAGATGGGATTCATTAAAATAGAGCAGAGGCGCAAACGGCGGGAAGGAGAGAAGGAGAGAAGGAGAGAAGGAGAGTTTTCTGGAAATCGTCTCGCGTTTGGTTCTTTTACATACAATATTACTCTGCAGAGTCGAAACCGTTCTGCACGCAGCAGCACGCAGCACGCAGCTCGCAGCTAACAACTGTGGCGGGCTGGCTACCAACCATGTCCAGGTCCAGACGCGACGCTGCGATTCGCGGCTGCGAAGCATCAGCCGAGTGGCACCAGCCACAGCCAATCAAGGGGGTCGACGCATCATCATCGCTGAGGCTGTGTGTGCTCCTTCTGCCTTGGCTGAGACCCGAGGGCGACCAGGTCAAATCACGAACAAGATTTGACTGCAGACCTGCCGTTTTTTCATTTTGCCTCATGATCAATTGGAATTACACGCTCAAACACCTCGGCAGTCAGTATTACCCCGCCACTACAAGATACCTTGCGTCTGAGACAAGTCACGAGGCTGCGAATAGCTAGTATTGCCCTTGCGAGTTCCCAAGCAGAGCCTCTTCCTTATTTACGTCTGTGTCATCGAGATATCTTCAAGCGTCGATATCTGGAAATGTCTCTTTCAAGAAGTTCTTGGTGAATCGCGTGAGTTGCTGGTAAGCCTCCTCAAAGCCATCCCTTCCTCCGTAATAGGGATCGTCAACTTCTTCAGCACGTTTCTTCCCGCTGAATTCTCCAAACAACTTGACAGTTGCCTTGCCACCAGCTCGCTGGTGGATTCTTTGCAGGTCTCGAAGGTTGTCTCTATCCATAGCAAAGATGAAGTCAAACTTCTGGAAGTCTGAAGTATGAACCTTGAAGAGGTCAGCACCGATCCTTGTCGAGAACTACCCACTTACCTTTCGAGCTGCGTGATTATAATCTGTGATTCCCTTGTCCTCAAGTGTCGACATGGTTCTGGAATCCGGGCTGCTTCCAGTATGATATGCCCCAGTACCACAACTATCGATCACGGATATCAATCCTAAATACGGAGGCTTTGATACCATGGATCTGAAAATTGCCTCCGCCATTGTGGAACGACAAATGTTTCCCAAGCACACGAACAGCACCGAGACGGGGTCAGGAGTCGAAGCCATCGTGGTGGTTGTTTCCCACCTGCTTGGTGGGCTCGGTGGAGGTTTTGAACGATTTGATTCTCAATCGACTGGGGTTCCTTGGACGCGGCCGCTAGTCTCATTTCACTCCTTTTCTTCAAGCTTAACTTCTTTCGGATATCTTTGTCACCACAAGCACGAACATTCAGACAAATCTCCCCGATTTCAAACCCCTTCTTCTTTCCTTTTCACAATTCGGTATTGTACGAAGCACTCCGTATCTTCGTATCTTGGTCACCTTTGAAAATAGTACTCAGATTTTCTGTCACGTCCAGGATATCAGGCTGCCAGCTGAGTCTGCCAGGTACCCCTGAGACTTGCACTCGGGATCTGTATCGCTGTATTAGAGGTTCTGAAGACTCCAAGATACGGCCAATAGCTGCACGAGCGTTTCCTGGACGAGCAGTCAGCCAAGTGGCAGCATTATGTTCCATTCTCTCTTCTCATTTCACGTCAGTAGGTCGTTGTACCGGCAGCCTGTGGTACAGATCCTCACCGCTCGTTAGGCAGACTAGAAGAGCAGTGTGACAAGTTATTTAGAGCAAATATTGTTGAATCCCATGTTCTACTTCTCCTCACTTTAAGAGGGGCAAGCAGTTGCGGGGAAATATTTTCTTCATTTTCTACAGTCTCTACCAGCATGACGCGGATCTAAACGCTTCGTGAGACTGGCTCGAGCCCATTCAAAGTTTAACAGATACTCGCTGTTCTCGGATTTTGAGCTGAATCTGGTTGAGTGCATAAAGGAAACTGTTGCTGTGAAAATGTAATTGAGTAAGAATCGTTGAATAGCAGCATTATCATCTCCGGATATCCTCCAGGCAGGCGAACCTAGCGCAGCGCTTACTGATGTTTTCTTCCCCAAATTTTGGGGAGCATGAAGAGACGTATTTACCCTAATACGAAGGGTCCTTGAAAAGAGTATCAGCACTTCGCTGTTGAGCATCTTCCCAAATTCGCTAGATATGTCCGAGCAATGACACCCATTTAACAGTTCATTCGCCTTCCCTTCCTCCATCCTCCTCCCAAGGCTGCCTTTCGTCCGTCAAAAACTCCTCTTCAAACCCCGCTTCACCAATTCTCAGTATACTCTTCACCCCAGACCTCTCCCTCTCCTCCCTTCTCTCAAACCACCCCTGACTGACCCCCCAAGGATTTCTCCCCCTCCTTTTCCCACTCAAAACGCTCCCAAAGCCCAACGGATCCCTTTCCCACTCTCCGTAGCCCATCTCCCTCGACCCCCTCCTAACCTCCTCCGCCCTCGCCTCATCGTAACTCTCACTTCCCTCCGTCATATACTCAGGGTCAATCCCCAAAACGACCACCCTCTCACTCGGGAACCTAATTGCCGGAACGTGCAAGCCCATAAATCTCTCCTCCTTGAATCCATGACTCACAATCGTGATTTTCTTTGGGAAATGTCCGGTGTGTTTCCAGAACATCAATATCGAAAACATCACGTTTGCAAAACTGTCCAAAGCCTGCTCTTCTAGCAAGATCCTTCCTTCCACATCTTCCTTTTTAACAATGTTCCAGAAATCATTGCACACGCAAAGATCGAGGTATGATTGAGCTTCTGACTTCTCTATCTCCGGTCGCGTTTTGGAGCCAGAGAAGATTAAGGCAGTGGAGTGTGGAGGGGAGGAAGGCAAGATAGAGAGCCCTGCTTGGGCGTGCTTGATAAACGTCGGCGTCTCATCTTTTTGGAACGGGGCAAGGAGCCATTCTTTTTCATCGAGACCGTGGGTGGGACCACCGATATAAATTCCGTGACAGCATACGAGAATCAAGTGGGTTGGCTTTGGGGTTGGAGACGAAGATGCCATTGAGTTGTGAACGGTGGGCCTGAAGTATTGGGAGGCCTAGCGGAATCGCTTTAGGACACAGGCCACCAAGGCGGTGAGGAGCGGAGGTCATGCAAGGGACGGGGATCGGACCCAGAGACTATTCTTGGCATAGAATCCCTCCCCCCGCTACCTATGTTTAAGAAGGTACATTCGTTATTGAGAAGGAAAATTCAAGTCACAGAGGCAGGATAATAGAAGCTTGGCCTAAATCTCTTACGACTAAATGCTTTTAGTTTCGAGGGGCGTCGGGAGAATGTTTACTACATCTTGGATGTTGGCTTGATGGGTGTGCCCGCCAAAATATCACTCACAAACCTCGTAGTATCGTTGACCATGCCCTCACTGTAAGCATGCCCAATCCCCGGGTACACATTATCTTCAACATAAACATTGCCACCCTTATACCATCCACTGGTGGCGTTATTCAAAAACTTCATGAATGGCTCAGCACAACGGTATGGAACGAGTTTGTCGTCGCCACCAGAGCAGACAAGAATCTGTTTTCCTTTGATTTTCGAATCCAGGATCTGGCCGAGACGAGCTTGCTCCTTTTCAGATGGATTTGGGTTGATCTCGGAGGTGCCGAAGAGAAGACCTCGTGGATCACACTTTTGGATGCTGGAGATGAGGGCTGTGGGGAAGTCTTTGCTGCCGAGAAATTCGGCTCCATTTGACGATTTGTATGTTTCGAGCTTGGAAAGCCTTGCTCGGTCAGTCATAACACCTGGTTGGTGTCAGTCAACTGCGTGGTGTCAAAGCCCATCGTCAATCAAGGAGGAACGTGCTTGAAAAAACAAGAAAGGTAACATAATGGAAAGTGGACTTGTGAAACTGTATTACTGAGCTTTGAAGTACATACGGCCGGTCGCTGACGCTTCCAGCTCGATAGCTTCTGCTCTTGCTCCAGGACACTTTGGCAACTCCTTTCACCTCCCACTAAATTTAAAACAATAATGCATCTTGATTGTAGGATTGCAATGCAAAAGAAAAAAACTCACGGATATAATCAGGACATCCTATTATCACCACAGCAGCAGTGACTCGTGGTTCGTTGAAAAAAACCTGCCATGCAGCATGTCCACCCAGGGAGACACCGAGCACTAAGTGCTGGTCAATCGATGGTGCGTCAGCAGCATGAAAGACATACGACCCAAGGTGGTCTATTAGCAAACTCGTGTCAAGAGCTGTGCCATGGAATATGCTGACAGAGTGTTAGCAGTTGTACTTATTACGAGCAAGTAGGGAAAGCTGGACCTGAACATATCCTGAGCATGTCTCACGTTTCCGTCTCTCCACGTTTGATTCGCTACCCTCTGCACCTCCCTACTCCCATGGTTTCTCTGATCAAATGCCACAGCAATGAGACCAACCTTTCTGTCAGACGATGGTCGTTGATTCCAATCATTTATGCATTTGTTCGCGGTACTGGCCATGTCATCTTTACTCCCAAGTCTACCATGCAAGAGCCAAAGAACTGATACAGACTTGCATGATGGCGCGAGCTCCGCGAGACCATGAACCACAGCCAGAATACCAGCAATGTGGAACCATGATTCGGAAACAGGTGCAGGTGGTTCGGAGTGCGTCTTCTCAAGTGGATTGGGGGTCGCCATTGCCCTTTCTGTGGCTTGGTGCTGGAGGAGTGGGAGGATGAAGTGGAGAGAGCTTTTACAATACTTCGGGAACTTGAGCGAGAGGCGGTGTAAACTACAACCAGACTCTGAGCTTCACATATTCAAACGGAAAAGGAATCAGAAATCTCTATGGGTGGTTTGGAGCTTGATGGGGAGAAGTAAAGCGAGTAAACAGTCGTTGGGCCAAGCCAGTCAGTCAAGCCCCCCCGTCGAGCCTCGGAACGATGCACGTCATGGGACGATCTGATGTGGGAAATTAGGACTGCTGGACAACACGATTTTCACGCCAGCACTGCGCAATTAAACATCGAAACATCTCCGAACGCTTGCAGACATTTTCTCCCTCTTGCCAAAGCATCAAATCCATTCTTCTTTCAGCACAGCCTCCAATTAGGTTCTACAACAGTACATCCTGCGGAATTCTCGGCGAGCCAACAGAGCACACTCGAAACAGCCAACGAACAGCTTCACACCGACAGGTACTCAGAAGTTTTTCAGACCGCCATGAATGCGACATCTGTTCTTTAGCATTGCAAGAAGAGTTCCACGAGGGGCCAGAACAATTGCTATATTCTGCCAGTCGTGGGACAATGCTGCCGGAGGATCGAGTCGTTCAGGGGGCGGTGGATGTGGCCCAACGCAACGATGAATCGCTTTCTCCAATGACAAGAAGCCCCCATTCTGGGTCGCCTGTGCATTCGAATGCCAATGGGACTGCAAATGCACGGCAATCGGGTCTGCGAACAGAGTTGAGCGTCGACGAACTCCCTGGGGCTACACACGACTTCGCACCTCCTGTCCTAGCAGCAAACGGCGGCACAAGCATGGCCGGCGTTGATGCCGTGGATTACTTTCACGGCGGATTTCCTCATGAGAGCCAAAGACCTCCCTTTATGACAGGGGCGGGTGTTTCTAGCAGCAATTCGCCTACGAGGCAATCAGCTCTCAAACATACGCCTGGCTCTCTTTCCCAGGATGGAGTTGCGGCAACAGCTGGCACATCGACACCACCTGGGAGGAGGAGTGTGCAATTTGCGAGAGCCGATCCAGGAACGTCGTCACATGTTAGATCAGAGTCGTGGGAAGATGGCGAGATCCCAAGCAAAGACCGGCGTGGCCAGTCACTAATGTCCAAGTTGAAGGCATTGGCAACTACAGGTGCTCTACAAACTCACAGCCGGAGTCAAAGCAACGCCGCAAACTCCTTCGAAGACGATACAGGCTCTGCGCCCCTCTCACCAACAACAGAGCGAGCGACACGCTTACCATATACTTTACAAGAGGAGGGGAGTGATGTTGACGCTGATGCGGAAGAAACAGCTGACGAGGGGAATATTACTGATGCAGTGCGAACCAAGAAGAAGCGGCGGTTCCGACGGCCCCTAGAAACTGCGAACGGAAGCCAAACAGCTCCTAACACACCACGTGTCCGGGGCATGGGAGCAACTGATTCTCCTGGCGGGAGCAGCCGCCAGATTCCCTTCCTTACACGGCGAGCAACAGACGGATCATTGGATCATAGAGGTCATCTGTCTGAGGGCGAAGGTCGTGATCGACTCAATGGCCAAAGTGCTTGGAGACGCGGGAGCTCATGGATCGCTGGAGCTCGAGGGGCAAGTTATGGTGGCCAACAACAGGCTGATCTGGATGGCACGCCCACCTCAAGAAGACCCGGCCAGTTCAGGCGTATGACAGGCCTTGGAGGTGGCCAAAGTGATGGTGATGGACAAACTCCAAGGCGGCCGTTCCTTGGCGCTGAACGTGCCACAACCTTTGGAGCCCAACGATGGCGGATGTTGAAGCACGGACTCAAGTTGTTGGGCCAGAAGAAGGAAGAGCACAAAGTCGATTATCTCAAGTCGGCAGAATTGATGGCAGAATTGCGCGCTGGAGCCCCAGCAGCCCTCATGTTGGCTAGCATGATCCAAAGGGACGAGCACGGCAACAAGCGTATTCCAGTCCTTCTTGAGCAGCTGAAATTGCACATTACTGATAGTAGACCAAGTGTGGAGGAACCTACGGAGAGCGAACGTCATCTTGTATTCCGAATCGAGCTTGAATATGGCAGCGGATTGAACAGAATGAAATGGGTTATTCATCGGTCATTGCGAGATTTTGCTAACTTGCATCTACGATACAAGCTTCAAGGCAGCAGCGACAAATACATCCAGCTAAGAAGTGATGTTGACTCGAGGCCCAAACAACCTCGTTTCCCCAAATCAGCCTTTCCTTACTTCAGAGGTGTGCGTGGACTGGGGGAGAGTGAGGAAGATGAGGCTGACAACATTCGTGTGGATGAGACTGTTGGAGAAGCAACTCATAGCGAGAATGAGAGAAAGCGAAAGAAGAGAAGACCCTCCCTCGCAGGAACTCGCAGGAAATCAAGTGCGGCTCCACAAGATCCAAATACCGGCGCTGTTATTGGCATGGGACAGCAGTCGCAGCAAACGAGGATCTACAATGAGAAACAAAGGAGACGGCTCGAACAGTACCTTCAAGAGATGATCCGATGGCTCATCTTCAGAGCCGACAGTAATAGACTATGTCGATTTCTGGAGTTGTCTGCATTAGGAGTTCGACTAGCTGCGGAGGGTAGTTACCACGGAAAAGAAGGATATCTTATCATCCAGTCCGCCAATGGGTTGGATGTAAGAAGATTGCTGAAGCCTAGTAACATCTTTGCCCGGCATTCTCCCAAATGGTTTTTGGTGAGACACAGTTACATCGTTTGTGTAGATTCTCCAGAAAACATGCACATATACGATGTCTATCTTGTGGACCCGAAATTCGAAGTCCGACAGAAACGCCGGAGACTCAAGGAGATGGACAAAAAGGAAATGATGGAGACAGCCGGGACCTCTGCAAAACACCCTCAGCATCACAGCCTCAAATTACAAAATTCGGAGCGTAAGATCAAGCTTCTGGCAAAGAACGAACGTCAATTGCGGCAATTCGAGGATTCCTTAAACTACATGTTGAGTACCACGCCATGGTCGAAAGAAAACCGCTTTGGAAGTTTTGCGCCTGTCCGAACCGGCGTTTATGCCCAGTGGCTGGTCGATGGCCGAGACTACATGTGGAATGTTTCCCGAGCTATCAATATGGCGAAAGACGTCATCTATATCCATGATTGGTGGTTAAGCCCTCAGTTGTATATGCGAAGGCCCGCAGCAATCAGCCAGAAATGGCGTCTCGACAGGCTTCTTCAAAAGAAGGCCAGGGAAGGAGTCAAGATTTTCATTATCATTTACAGAAACGTCGAGGCGGCCATTCCTATCGACTCTGAGTTCACCAAGTTCTCCATGCTGGATCTCCATCCAAATATTTTCGTCCAAAGATCACCGAATCAATTCAAGAAGAATCAGTTCTTCTTCGCTCACCACGAGAAGATCTGCGTTGTTGACCACACGGTGGCTTTTGTGGGAGGCATCGATTTATGTTTTGGCCGTTGGGACACGCCACAACACTCTGTTGTAGACGACAAGCCTACGGGCTTTGAGCAATCAGACCTCCCGAAAGATGCAGATCACTGCCAGTTATGGCCTGGAAAAGACTACTCAAACCCACGTGTTCAAGATTTCTTCCAGCTGAACGAACCTTATGCGGAGATGTACGATCGTTCCAAAACGCCCAGAATGCCATGGCACGATATTGCAATGCAAGTCGTTGGTCAACCCGCACGCGACTTGACGCGGCATTTTGTTCAGCGATGGAATTATGTACTTCGGGGACGAAAACCGACAAGGCCCACACCATTCCTTCTTCCGCCCCCAGATTATAACCCTGCTGATCTTGAGGCACTTGGTCTTACTGGTACTTGCGAGGTTCAAATCCTTCGATCTGCCAGTGACTGGTCTCTGGGACTGACAGAGGTTGAGCACAGTATCATGACTGCTTACTGCAAAATGATCGAGGAATCTGAACATTTTGTCTATATCGAAAACCAGTTCTTCATTACCAGTTGCGAAACCATGAACACCAAGATCGTCAATAAAATCGGCGATGCCATTGTGGAGCGTGCTACTCGAGCTTACCAGAACGGCGAAAGCTGGCGTTGCGTTATTATTATACCCCTTATGCCCGGTTTTCAGAACACCGTGGAGGAGGCCGAAGGCACATCTGTGCGGTTGATCATGCAATGTCAGTTCCGTAGCATTTGCCGTGGCGAAGGTTCAATATTTGGCCGTCTGAGAACTCAGGGCATCGAGCCAGAAGATTTTGTTCAGTTCTACAGTCTCAGAACTTGGGGCAAAATTGGGCCAAATAAAATGCTGGTGACTGAGCAGCTGTACATCCATGCAAAAGTGATCATCGTCGATGATCGGATCGCATTGATTGGGTCGGCCAATATAAATGAACGATCCATGCTGGGTGTCAGAGACTCTGAGTGTGCCGCTGTTGTTCGAGATACAGATATGCTCTGGTCGATAATGGATGGCGAGCCTTATTTGGTGGGAAGATTTGCCCATACCTTACGCATGCGCCTCATGAGAGAGCATCTTGGCTTGGACGTTGACGAAGTTATGGAAGAAGAACGCAGAGTAGAGCTCGACCGGGAAGAGGAGGAATACGAAACGCGGATGAACGGTATCTATGACGGCAATGATTCAGAAACAGACAGGGCCAAAGCTCGAGAAGCCCAATCGGTCCCCCTCCCTGGTCAAACTCTTCGAATTGCAACTCACGAGAGCATGCGAAGCTTCAACCATGACGTTGATTGGGAAGAAGAAGGCAATCCAAATCTGGCACCGGAGAGCTACAAGTCTGTCACGACAGATAAGAGAATCATCGGCAATAAGGCCCATGCCGCAGAAGTTGATGGCGAAGGCCCCGATCAATTGAAAGCAGCCGAGAAAACTGGGGTTGTTCATGGCCGAGACTCTGTGCTAGCGGATGGGGGTCGTGAAGTGCTCGTCGCTAACATTGCCCCTGAAGGTAAAGGCACTGTCAGTCATCCAAACAGACCGCATGATCGCGCTCCACCAGTTCACCACCGCGGTAGTGATGGGAGTGGTGGCGCAGGAAATGATAAAGTTCCACCAATGCCTTCATTCCCACGGCGGACAACAGACCAACTGGGCCTATCGCAGCTTTCTCAACTCCCCGCTCTCCCCATGACGGACGATACAGATATCGGTGGACCTCCCGTTCACCTCGACGCGACTGGAAGACCGGCACCCAAAGATTTCAACCCTCTAACAGCTGATATCAAAGTTGCTCACGTTGACAAGGATTGCATGCGTGATCCTCTCAATGATTCCTTCTTCGAAGACACCTGGCGTCAAATTGCAGATAACAACACGAAGATCTTCCGGCGAGTCTTCCGGTGTAATCCTGACAGCGAAGTCACCAACTGGAATGAGTACAGCGAGTTTATGGCTTATGCAGAGAGGCTTGCGCAATCACAGGGCGGTAAGAGTACAGAATGGGAAGAGCAAGAAGCTCCTGGTAAGAGTGGGCCTCCAGGAGCCTCCTCGTCAACGGCTGCAGGCATGGCAGCAGTACCAGGATTAAGTAGCTTGGCCGAGAAGATCAATCGCCATGGGCAAGAGGACCGTCCACTCGGAACAGTGGGGGAAATGGCTGAAAAAGCTCGTGAGGATAACGCGAAACGCACTGATACTGGTCGAGAAGGTGGAATGAACGGCCATTTGGACGGCATCGATGAAAAGGCGGAGCTGAGAGTAGAGGAGCCTGCCTCTCCGGTTCTGCCCGCGGGAGACGAGACTTTCCCATCGCTCGACTCTACCCTGCTCGATACCTCGACAGCAGCTGCTGAGACGGCTCCTCAGCCAGTAACTTCAACGCCAGTCCCCAGAAAAACTACGTTTCAATCCACAACTCCACCTACCAACTCCGCAACCAATGGTTCCGCGAACAAAGGCTCAGGCAAGAGACGTCGTCGCGGCACCACAAAAAATAAGTTTTCGGGGAGTGACGATTTGCTGTCTAGACAAGATGCTGAGGAACTGCTCAGTCTTGTGCAAGGACACCTTGTCTTCTTCCCATACGACTGGCTCATCAAGGAAGAGCTCAATTCTAATTGGCTCTACCAGGTGGACCAGGTGGCACCGTTACAGATCTAGTGAGTCCAACCTAATTCCTATTCAATAGAAGAGAAATGGCTCACATGTCATGCAGTAATTAATTAATCATTTGATGGCCGACTGCAAGCGGGAAACAGCATTTTGTATATGTGTATCAATGATGACCACATGGGTTGGTAGAACGGCTGCATTCGGGGACCAGGCGTTCTACTTCTTCTGCAGCATTCCAGCGAAGCGTTTCTTTCTCCAAAATGTATCATACTCATGGCATCAGTCAATCGAACACTCCAATTAAATTCATGCATCAGCATCCATCATCTTCAGTAATTTATACTCGTTCACTGACCCAAATCGCTCCTCGGCACCCTGCTCTTATCACACCGGTCAACAGCTCGTAAGGCACTGCTTGTTTTGCATCATTGTCCACCGCATGATCCAAGTGCTCTAGCTCTTCATCCCGTATCCGTCTGATCGTATCAATCAACTCCCTCAATTCCCCTCCTATGTCCTCCCCGTCCTTCTCCATCTGCTCCGCCATCTCCAACAGTACACGCAATTGTCCATTATAATGTCCCCCGATCTCCGTCTCTACTGCCTCCGTGCATGCCATAGCTGCTTCTCGCCCCATAATCGCGGTTCCCCATCCAAGGGCCGAGGCGACCACCGTCCAGACGGGGTACATGGCTGTGGGCCGGACGCGGTGTTTTGTCATTAGGGAATTGAAGGTGCTGAAGTGTGTGGCTTCTTGTTCGTACATGTGTTTCATGAGGGGCCGCAGGTGTGGGTGCGAGGAGACGATGGGAGGTGTTTGGGCCGTGTAGATGAGGGTTGCTGCGAGTTCGCCAGCTTGATTAACTCGCAGCTGGATCAAGTATCAGTATGATTGAGACAAGATGAATTGAGGGGCTTTGGCTGGTGTGGGGACGTTTATAATAGACGTACGGCACTGGTGAGGAAATCTCGCTGGGCTTGGGTTAAAGGTCTATTGAGTGGCGCTGGGTTGGAGGCAGCACCTGGGCCGGATTTCGGGGTTCGTGAGGGTTGACTTGGGGAGGCACTCTGGTTTCCGCTCGGAGATGCAGCTGTAAAGCATCGTTTCGTGACATTTAAACTTCGAATCTGGTGGGAAGCTCGGGGTGCTTGAAGCAGACTCGGAGCGAGGAAATCGTAAACCGGTAGGTGTGCAACAAGAAAACTTCCTCGTTTTGAACATGCGTATAAGGCCATTTTGAGAGCCTTGGGGTTACTTGGGGGGGAGGTCCTGGTGGAAGGAATTGGCACGAATCTGCCTACGTCCTCCAAAGTTGTAACTGTGAATGAAGCTTGAGATGGTTTTGATCATGACAAATTGATACTAGCGGGGGTCGGCTAAAACTTTAAATAAACGCCGCCGCGCTAAGCAGGGGGTGACTTGAAGATGAACTGTGCTCCTTTTGCAACCTTTGAACCAACTTCTACGGCACATCCACTCTTCCTTTCGTTTTCTGGGACATCTGCGAAATCATTCAATCCGGCAAATTCCTTCTGGTCCTCGCTATCTGCATATAAATCTCGCCATTTCACTACCCGTCATTGACACATAAATTCACTTCCATTCACTTCCATTCACTGTTCGCGAAAGCCTGAGTCGAGCTTGCACAAAAGAGAACCGACTTCGGAATCTTCGTCGAACAAACTTTCTTCCTAGAACCGGAAAGCGCCACTCTAACAGCACCGACATCATGTCGGATATTGAGGACGAGCTCCTCGCTCTTGCAGGAGAAGCCTCATCTGATGAGGAAGAAGATGCGCCAATGAACATCAGCAGAGAAAGCTCAGGTACCCCCGCTGGCAAGACTGCTGGTAAACCCAGTGCAAAGAAGTCTGGTGGAAAGCGGACAAGCAGGCGCCCAAACGATTCCGAAGAGGAGGGCGAAGCGTAAGTTTCTTTCCGTCTTCATACCTGAACACTCCTGGCGGGAGAAGGATGCTGACCCAGTTGCAGCTCTTCTGGTCCCTCATCCCCCGACTCCCTACGATCTGCCCCTATGGATCAGTCAGACTCAGAATCCGATGGCGATCCTGCCTTCGACGATGATGATGGAGACCGATACCCGTTGGAGGGCAAGTACCGAAATGCTTCTGACAAGGCGGAGATTATGGCTATGCCTGAGATCAAGCGTGAGGAACTTCTCGCCGAGCGTGCCCAGGAAGTAGAGCGAGACAGACAAAACAGAGCTCTTCGACAACTTTTGAATGCTCGAGAGGCAGATGCCAAGAAGCAGGACAAGAAGCGCAAGGCAGGAGCTGCAGATTTGGACGAGAACCAACGCAAGACCTCTCGCCAAAGAACAAAGCTAGGTGGTGGAAAGGTTGGAGAGGCTAGCACGGGAATCGACAGTCTAAAGCGTGCACGAGCCGAGAAGAATGATCGCCAACGTCGCCGAGATGAAGACAAGGAACGAAACAAGGACAGGAGAGCTGCTCGAGACGAAGAATACTCGGATGCCGATGCTGATGGAGATAGCGAGGTTGAGTGGGATGACCCAAAGGCTAGGAACAAGAAGAAGTCCAAGTCTCCGGATTTCCGAGACGCAGAACCATCTGGTCTTCATGATATCGAGCGAGTTAGAGTCGGCAGATCCCGATTTGCTAAGGTTTGCTTCTACCCTGGCTTTGATGAGGCCATCACTGGCTGCTATGTCCGGATCAGTGTTGGTGAGGACAAGGAGAACAAGCAAAACATATATCGAATGGCACTCATCAAAGGTATGTATGCAACTTTGGGTGTTGGTATGTATGCTAACGAATTGCAAAGGATTCGTCGAAGACAGGCCATACGCTATTGAAGCTGCGAATGGCAAGCAAGTCAGGACAGCCCAGTATATACGCGCTGCTCACGGGAAGTCGGAGAGAAACTGGCCCTTCTTCAGTGCCTCTGACTCCCCCTTCACCGAGGTTTGTAGAACGGTATCAGCAACATTGATACCTTGATGCTGATTTTTGATAGGCTGAATGGAATCGCTACAAGCAAACATGCATAGTGGAAGGTGTCCCGCTCCCAACTAAACCAAAACTTGCTGCGAAGATCGCCGACATCAACAATCTTGTCAATCGCTCATGGACCGAGGCTGAATTGCAAGAGAAATTGACCAAATCCGGTGCTCTTGTCAATAAATACATCCCGATCGAGCGGAACCGTCTGAACAATTTGATCAAAGAAGCCAAGGCTCGTGGCGACACAGAAAAGGAAGAAGCTTACCGCAAGGAGCTTGAAGCACTCGATGGACCAAAGCTGGCGTACAGCACCTCGATGCATCCATCTCCAAAGAAAACATCAACACCAACAGGCTTGAGCCAACAAGAGCGACTTGCTATTCTGAACAAGCAGAACCGCCGAAAGAATGCAGAAGAGGTGCGCCAAGCACAGATCAATGAGAGACGAGCCGCAAAGATGACTGAAGCCGCCATCGCTCGTGGTGAGAACGTTACAGAAGACCACTCTCGACGTGTCAAGACCCGGGCCAAGTTCAAGCACGATGTTGCAGATAACTTTGGTGCAAATAAGACCGGCAGTGAAAGAAGCGGCACCAACACTCCAGCAATCGGCACGCCTAATCTCACCGCCAAGAAACCTTCCACGCCTCTTCCACACCTTCCAAAACTTCAAGAAAAGAAAGGGATTCCTACAATTCGACGCCCGTTGATGGATGACGACATCATTGGTTCCATCGATTTGGGCATTGACATTGAGATTTAGAATGAATCCACTGGTTTTCGCGTATTGGCAGACGGAGACTTGTTCTTGAGTGGATTGATTTCCGTGTGATCTGGAGGTAGGGCATGGCGTCTCGCATCTCTCTATTGAGATCCACGAAAGAAGGCGTTGGATTCTCACTCCAGGAACATGTATTTTAGAATGGAAAGACATTGCATTGCATTGAGTAGACTTGAGAGACCGATGATTCCATGTGAAGTGGTTGGTGACTTTGGCGCCTGAAATACCTTCTTCCCTCATATCTGAGATTTCAAGTGTAAACTCGAGTGGCAAGACACAAGGAAGAAGCCATCCAGGTGGGCAACATTGTTTCCAGAAGGTGGTCTCCCGATACAGAAGGGGGTGAAGTGTCTCCTCTCAATCAGAGTTCTTTGGCCACAAAAAAAAAATCCAGTTCTCTCGACACTGTTATTTCTAACTCATGAGTAACTTATCCGTTCAGTCTATAGGTCTTCCGTATCTTATTTGCTAGTCAAGTAGCTTGCGACAATGACCGTGAACCAGGGAAGGGTGCATTCAATCGGAACACTGGGTGCAGTAGGTAGGAGATGTGCGTGGCAATCATGTGATTTCCATTACCCGAACACGGCTGATGCCTCAATACCCAGGCGCTACTTCTGACATCGGACGACGAAAACGCTGAATCCACACACTTCACGTTTGATACCCGCTTCCGGATCTGCTTCATGGGCCCTTTGAAGTGTCCCAGCGCACGCCAGAGACACAGCCTATCGCCTTTTCAGCTCCAGCAGGACCAGCACCGCCTCGCGATTGTGCAATGCCCGTGCAGTGTGGGTCGGCCGATGGGCGCCAAGTGAGATCTTCGTCCTCGCATGGACTTTTCAGATTCCTGATTGCGATATGGCTGAGAGCACGAACGCTGCGCCTTCTCGAACTCGTCACAGCAAGTTGACAAAGATCGGCTGAAACCTCACGCACCGTTCCATTTCTGGAGCGAAGTGTCTGAACTGCTTGCTGGACCTGTGGGCAGTGCAGCATCCTGGTCCGAGCTGCACCATCTGCAGAAGATGAAACACGGGGTCTACGGGTGTCGGGCCATATGGAGCCAATCGCGCGGGCGGCACTTTCTTCAGCAGACTCCATGTTTCCTCACGGCGGACCTGCCAGTCATCACAGAGAGTGATGTCTGGCTCGCGCTGCCCACCACCAACGCTACCGCCGCGGAATAGCTGCATCGCCAGAAGGCCTGGATCCCAGGCAATAGCAGCAATTCGAGCACTTTCCTCCGGCACGCATGTGGATGGCGGATGCAGAGGTGTGCTGGCCCCCCAGCCCACCAACTGAGTACTCCGTACTGCTGAAAGCCTTCAGCAGAGGTAGAGGTGACCTCCCAGAGTTATCATGTCCCTCAGCAGATGATGGTTGAAGTGGCAGTTCCACCACATCGTCACGATATCAAGAATAGCAGCCGCATGCACCTGTGCATACGAGGCTTCTTCGCTGCTCGCCATCAACTCGACTTCGCGTGGCTGCATCCCGTTCAAGACAGCGAAGTTGACATAGCTTGCGATATCCTTGGCCCGTTCGCGGGCTAAGCTTCCCAAGTACCGAGCTCTGCTGCATCAGTCCGGGCGGATGACCGTTCGCTGGTGTCACTGTGTTTCCAGATTCGCTGTCTTCGCCTTGGGATCAAACATTCTGGCCCCAAGACAAGACGTCAAGCTGGTTGGCGGGAACATTGGAGGAAGTAAGTGGCTCATGCCGTGTCCGTTGCTCAAGCTCTCCATCTCGGTGCAACTGACTGCAGGAGAGGCGGTGTCAGATAACGGTGGACGGTATCAATCGTGATTCACAATCAGTCGCTTCCGTGAGCAGATCCTAAGGTCAGTTCAGACGAGAATATCTTTCTTGAACGATCTTCGAAAGGACCCACACGAAACGCGGCGGCCACACGGCCACAGCCCACAATGACCAGGGTCCCAGCAAGCACAAGCCTCAAATGGTTCATCGACAGCTTGATCCAGCAGCACCCTTGCATACGACTGTCTCGACAAGGCTCCGAAAGATGGGCCCAGTCAGCATGGGTCATTCCCTCAGATAGTGTGGGGAATCTCAACATCAAACACTGGCCGAGTCCCCGTTTCCAGCATAATCAATGCACTATGCACCACCCGCGCTCAACTTTGGCGGTAGAATTGACTTCCAGCTTCATGTCTGTTTTCTCTTCCCACATGTGGTGCTCATGTCGCTTGCCGACCGTTGTCTCTTCCTCTGCTGTCTCCGTTCAACTAGCCGTCGACCAAACGTGGCAAGGTCCTTCATGCATACCCGAAGCAGCCCTACATCGACCAGGTAGTGTGAATGGCCGTTAACTTCGTCCTATCTTTAATATCCTTCTACGTCTTTGGTTGAGCAATTTGCATCCTACCTCCCATTCGTCAGCCATTATTGAAGAAGAAGCAATAGCTTGACCCTCGACAGTCTCCTACGGCGTGGTTCATGATAAATTGCGTAAAACAATTAAGCTGAAGTCCGCTGAACTTTCTTCGTCCAATAGCAGTGCCTCCGCCTGATATATCCAGGCAAGCAGTCTTTCCGCAGTCAATGCCTCGGAAGCCTCACCGTTTCGAGGAGAAGAGATAATATCATTGTTTTCTTTCGGGCCTTGGTAGATCCGCTCGATATCTTGAGAGGTCGGATGTCAAAAGACGATTGGGACGATACACCAAGCCTCCTCACCTCACTGTTTCGAACGTTTCCGATGAGGTCAATGCATTGTCGGATGTCGATCCCACACTCCAAGCCTCTTACTATCTCGCAAGACCTCGGAGACTTGATTCACATCTCCAGTCAAAGCCACTCGAGTAAAGTTTATCTGAACCGAGAGCTGGTCTCCTCAATCAGATCTGTTAATCAATCAGACATCTGAAACACTTTACTTCGATCACCACAGATTGACCTTACATATCCCCAACATCTCCCTCCAGGAAGGGACGAGCTGAGGGGCAGTGGAAAGTTAATATCTTCTTTCGGACGGCCACCTTTTTATTGAACAATTCTGGGTCTGGAAACTTCACCATTTCGACCGATACATTCCTCTAGAAAATTCTGGTCGTCGATAAACAAGACAGAAGACAGTGGTTTCAGATTATCGTTGGAGGAAGACTTCGCCTTTAACAAGCCGTCAAGATGGATCTCACGTCACTGTTGAATGCAAATTCTTCTGCTGCTGGGCAGCAGAGGAAGGAGGTCTCGAGGACGCCGCCACGGAATAGGACTCCATGGGACGCTGGAGGTTATTCACTACCAATCAACACTGTCTCGAGTATTAATATTACTACGCCAACGACACCACCTCATAACATTCACTACGGTGATTCACAAGTCGAAACTCCAAGATCACCACATCATAAATTCTCGGACAGCAGGAGCAGTCTCTCTTCCTTCGCATCATCTTTGCAATCCGCATCGCACTCGAGATTCTCGTCTATGTCTACAGTCTCAAGTGTAATTCAACCCATGAACACCATCCTCGCTGAAAGCATAGCTCTCGATTCTGCAACAAAACCACAGCCTCTAAACTTGGAAAGTGCGCCGTTGCCCATAAACCACTCTCGATCTCCAAGTAGCGCCACACAACCCCGAGGCAGTATGTCACCAACAGGTTCCCTCGACGCACTTGCGCTCGTCGCGGAAGATCAACTTTCGAGGCGGCAACCGGAACCAGCTGCATCGAAGGGTGGAGAGGACAATATGTTGGCCAGCAAGGACGGAAATAGCACGGTTGCAATAGACAAATCGATGTCTTCAGAAAGACCGAGCTCACCAAGCGATGCGATCCTCATCAAGCGCACCACAGTTCCGAGTCTAAGACTCAATACGAGAGAGCAGGATTTGGCGGAACCGAGTCCGGCACAATTGTGAGTAGAGATTTCTTGCGCATTTCCTGAGGGCTTTGAGACCAGATGTTTGATGTTGATTTCTGTTTGTTCTGGAATATTGTTCGAGACTCCTTCTGGTTCATCAGCGCAAGTTTGGTGGTCATAGATCAGCAACATAGGATCCAGATAAGATTCTGCGATCGAATGACAAGACGGAGCTCGCATTATACTTTTAACTTCGACCGTTGGGTTTCCTTCTTTTTGCGGATCTTGCTTCTTGGTTTTGTTGCACCCTTGCGCTTTTGCTGCGTGATCAAGTTTATTTTTGCTCCCGTCCTGTTCCCGTTTTGCTGGATTAAATATTGCAGAGAGTACTTTGTGAGAGCAAAAGCCAGAGTCGAATTTTTTTTGTGGAGAAAATTTGGCTGCAGGTTCTGGTCTGGCATTACTTCGTAAGGGATCTGTGGGAGGTCACTTGATGGTACTGAATGTGGAAGTTGTCTCCACTGTTCGGTCCATCGAGTCATCACTAAAGCTTCACGAATTGTTCGCGCACGTTTTGCATGGAACTCGCTAGCAGGTTGTTATACATTAGAGGCCTTAAAGTTGCATTCTCATCGTTGTCATTGATGGATGGTCGTTACCCTCATCATTGAAGGACAGAGATGGGGGTAGCCTCATGAAGTCAATCAGCAAGTTGCCAACCGAGAACACTTACAAATCTCTCTGGATAGTAGTAATGCCAGACTCGGTGTCCTTGCTGCAAAAGTGGCCATGAGGACTCCATCGCTGCACTGTGAGGCTGGAATCTACAAAGCTCTGTGAATGGTGTCAGGCAACAACTTTGTTGCTGTCGGTCATCACTGTTGAATGGTTGAAAGCTTTTGGCCGAATGAGGAAGTCGCCCCTCCTTCTTTCAACTGTATGACGTCTTCGTAGGAGCTTTACAAGTGTGCAGATGATTCACAAGAGCTTTGTGCCTACCGTGCAAGTATCATGGCTATGGGGGCATCAACTCGGAGTTTTGGCTGAATTAGGAAGTTACCCCTTCCCCTTTCAGCTAAGCGAGTTGTTGACAACTTCAGCTATTAGAATATTCGCGAAAAGGTCACAATATTATTCCGACTCGAACACACAACTTGAATTATTTGTGAAAGTTATTGCCATGACATATTACCTCCCTTCCTGCGAATATTTTGGCTGAATTTGGAAGTCATTACTGCTTTTTACTATGTGCAAGATTCATACCAGCTTCAGTCCTCAAAATTTTCTCCAAGGCTAGGCAAGAAATCTAACCTCAAGGCCATAATTTCCAAAAGCTGAACAAGTCATTGCTATTTGCTCTTCGTATTTGCAGCTTTTTCTCTGACTCAGGAAGTCGTTCCTCCTGTTCGTTAAGCAAGAATTAGTGATAGTTAGCTATAAATGTTTGTTACAATGCTGCACAAAATTCCACGCGAAAAGCCTGAGACCCTCGAATATTTGATGAAGTCTCTGTATTGGTTCGAAATTTTCTCAGAGCTTCTTGCCTTAATTAGGAAGTCGCTCTTACTATTTTTGTTTAAGTGAAAGCTGGCAATAACTTCACTGTTAAATTCAATATAAGGCTGCATGAAATTTCAGGCGCTAAGACTGCAACTCTCCGAAGATTTTATGACGTCCTTGGATAAAGCAGAAGTTTTCTAGCCGGTGTTGTCCGGATCAGGAAGTCGTTCCTTCCTTTGTTATTTAAGCGAGCACTGGTGATAGCTTCATTGAGGAATTCACTGCAAGGCTGCGGCAAAATAAAGGGCGCTCGGGCCACAGCCTCGAGTATTTATGGGAGCCTCATGTGTCTCCCACAACAATCTTTCTTCCACAAACACAATCATTGCACAACATCAACCCAAGTGCGAGACATCCATCCACAACCTACCCTGTTTTACTCTTTACTACATCTGCCTCCCTTTAGCAATCCCAAGTCATCAGACAACGGGTACGCGAATTTCTTCTCCACTCTCTTTTTGCGCGTCGTCATCGCCTCTCTTTCAGACCGAAGGCCCTTTGGCCATCCCAAGTCATCAGACAACAGGGCTTCTGTCTTCTCTCTCCTCGCGCGTCGTCACCGCTTCGCCGTCCTCACTGCAAAGGTTCGGATCGCAGAGATCGGACAGCAGCCAAAGTTCAGACCGCAAGAGTGTTTCAGCGAAAAGCATTTTGCCAAGGAACACTGTCTCTATCTACACCAAAACTCTTTGGTCAAAGTTGTGTTATCTTTCGGGTATGTCTTCGACATCGTGATGCTTTCCAAGAATGTTTGAATATGCTGCACCAAAGAAGTCTTTGGTAGCTGGCATCAAAAACGAGTCGGTGTCGCCTTCTTGTGGCTGCAGGTGTCATTGCCGTTCACTGTTGCAGTGACTGAGTCGGTGTCGCCGCCTTGCGCGCTTTAGTGTTTCTATTCTTCCCTCTTGGTTTTGAACATTGAGCTTCATTGTCCCAAGTTAGTCTTGGACATTCTGGAGTTCCACTGTCCTGAGTTGGTCTTGGATATTTGGTCTTGTTGTCCGAGCCGGTAGTGGAACTTGTACAGACTTGAGCTTGCACTAACATAAAATTTAGTAATAGGAACTATCTCAGCGCTCCTTTAGAGAACCACCACCAATCCCTTATCCAAGGCCGAACACACAAGCGAGCCCTCTCTGCACCCGACTTTACCTCTTCTGTTCACAGATTTCCTATCTTGGCCGACTCATCTTCTATGGGGCCCCGTGCTGAGCCAACCCCGCCGTCCTCGCATCACCCTGACAACTCCTCTCCCACCAGCCCTCCCGGCTATACTGCTCCGGACACTCCACCCAATATGGATGCCGGCAATCAAGCTCAAGCTATTGCTTGCATGTACATTCCCAATTGCGACACCGGCTCGCAGTTGAGAAAGGCCATCTCGCACATCTTCGGTCGAAATAAGATGTGTACTCGCCTCATTCCCCAACACATCTGGGTCCATTACTGCCGCAAGCACTACCAGCGTAGCCGATACCGCAATCCGAAGGAGTATGCCAAGTTGCAATGCGACTTGGTCCAAAAGCAAATTCGTGCTATTCGCGAATGGTCCGAGTCTAACCAAAGAAAGGGTGATGCCGGCACTGTTGTAGACTGGGGCTTGGCTGTTCGCAAGAGAGAACAGAAGCGCCTGGATGAGATCAATGCTGGAGGCCGCAAGAGAACCGCATCTACTGCTTTTGACGTAGGTAGTGATGAGGAGGGCGGAAGCCAAGGAAATTCTGTTCCGGCAACAGCTGTTCCCGTTTGGCTCTTGGATCATTGTGGAAAGGGTTACTCGACTGATGAGATTCTTGGCATCTTCAGCCGCCTCCACACCGAGATTCTCAACGATGAGATGCCCTGCTTCCCTGACATCGAGATTCTTCCGAACATCGTCGTTGATCAGGACGAGGCCAAGTCGCCGAAGGGATATACAAAGAGGACTCCGGCTACCGGCCACAAGAGATCTCAGTCCTTGGGTGTCAGCAACATGGCATCAAACTACTATCCTGCTGAGTCCCGTCGCATGAGCCAACCCGGAGTCTGGGGTCAGGATGCCAGTCCATATGGCGGATCCTTGCAGAAGAGACAACGCCCCAACGAGATGGGTATAGAGTCTCAAGAGCGTCTTATCCCATCATTCCAGAGACCTCGGATGTCCGAGAGACCCGTTGAGACCGGCCGACGAACCCAACATCTTGCCCACCGCCCCGTCCATCCGAGCATCCAGGAGCATGATGATGTCTATGGTCCACAACACGCCTTCCAACATCAATTGCCGGCACCCGTTGCACAACGCCACGGTGGTCAGTCGATGGCTGCACAGCTTGAGACTAGCAATGATTACGCTTACGCTGCACGACGTAGTATGCATCAACGATCGCAATCCGACATGAGCTTTGCTCGCCGTGAAACATATTCTCCAACTCCATCCATGGATCCAGCAGTCCAAGACCGTAGCGGACGTGTTAGCCGCAACTTTTCTCCCGCCTACCACCCCGAACAAAGCTATCCATCTATGCAATATGCTGATCATCGTCCGAGCCACGTCGCTCGCCCTGCCTACAGCCACTCTCGCCACCAATCTACCCCTATGGCGCAGCAATCATACCACGGACAGCACTCCCAGCCTTCCACCTCTGGCTACGGCTACGGTCAAGGTGGCAACCCCCTCCCACCACCTGTTCCGCAAATTACCGAGTCGCCGCAGGTCCAAGCCCTTTACCGCTCACGTCGTTAATTCTTTCGGACAACCTAACACTGGCAACTGGCAACTATTTACCCGTCACTGCCGCCGTCGCCGTTCTCCTTCTCCTTTCGTGTACATTGATTAGACGCCATGATTTCACACGATACCCCTCCTCTTTATTATTTCCTAGGTCAATCAAACAGATATCCATTAGCATGTTCTGTTGATTGAACCTATGTAATTACTGTTGGACTACTCCTGCTTTTCTGCGATGGATTTTTAGATGGGGGGCGAGACGAAGAAAAGAATTGCATTGATTTTTTTTGAGGCCAGCAACGGATGAACATGGGTGGGATGGACGATTCTAGGCGAGCCGCTCTAGAAGGAGCGATATGCTTGTGCGGGTGGATACATACATGGAGTTTATGATCATTGCGCAGGGTTCGGGCTGCCTCATACAAAAGGCTTCCATTTGCGATGCTTTTCAGTCACCTCACGGTGCTAATTAATAGACATGCAGTGCTTCACTACAATAATCTTTTGCCTTACTTTGGTGAATCGTCCTAAGTGTGCCTTGATGTGATGGAACAATGTGATAAATAATGAGCGGGGCATCTGGCTGCAGTTCGTCTTAAGTTAAATCCTGCAAGTAGAATGGTCAGAGTTGCTCTAGAACAATGGGATAAGCTAAATTGAACATTCTCAGTAATTCTGGAACGAGTGTTTGGCCAAGTTGAAAGTTCCAAGATCTTTAGGAACAATGAAACCTAGGTCAAGATGGACATTCTGGGATACGCTTGCACAATAAGTTTTGTGCCAACTTGGATGTTCGAGGATATTCTGAAATAACAAGTCTCGAGTCAAGTTGAATGTTCTTGAACTTTTGGAATAATGGGGACTTGGAGAAACTGGAAATTTGCATCGGAAAGTACCAGATTGCCTATATACTGTACAATGAACTTCCATTGATTTCAAGGTCCCAACTCAGGAATCATCAATTTCCTCCCCACCCTAATGTTCCCAACCCCTCTCCAACAACCAATCCCCTGAACTCTCAATGTCCCTCCTCACTCCAGTACAATGAGCTTCCCTCGCACGTGACGCAAAGAGGGGTTCCCCAGCTTCCTCCACCAAGCAACCGAGATCTCTTTGTTTGAAACAAGATCTATTTATGTGCTATATTTGCCGGGAGGTTCGCACCGAATAGGTTGCGTGTGACCTGAGATTTTCATTTGGGGCTCAATGGGAGCACAGGAAGAGCGTTTGCTCGGTGAAAGTCAAGGTCGTATTGCTTAGGTGGTTGTTGCACTGCGTTCCGAGTCCTTGTGTTCCGTTTGACGTTTAGTTGGGATTGGGTTTCTATTTTCGGGGGCTAGATGCAGGAATGAAGATGCTTGGGCTAGGAGGTTCAGGCCGAGCATCATGGAGCACCCCACGAAACAAATATTCCGAGTTGAAGGGTTGTCACGGGTAAACCCACGTCATTTATAAGAACCTAGCTTAGGTTATAGGAGACTTTACTTCGTTCCAAGCTGCCTTTAGTTGATCGCGGGAGTTTAGGAGCTCATGTTCAGATGACATGATTAAACCCCAATGGCAATTGAACAAGCCAGAAGGGCCTTCTTTAAGTCTTTCAAGTTCCGTCTACTTGCCTTCGTACAGTACATCCAGTACTTTTCGTGGTTTCTTTGTAGAAGTTCTGTGTAGAAGGTTCTTCAATTATGTACTTCTCCTTCTCCATCGCGGCCCTGATCGTGTCTGCCTCTGCGATGGCCGTTTTAATAATTTCAAGGCGAGTTCTGACATCAGTCCTTGGTCTTGGTTGAATCAAGTCGGCCCATACCAGTACTACATCGTAAGTCTTTCCCCGTTCATTTTAAGAACGATACTAATTCCAGCAGCATGGTTCGGACGCCATAACTTACTGCGTTAACCTCGACCCATCATTCAAGAATCCCGCCGACACAGGCAGCACCCGAGGCGCCAAGCTTACCTTGGGCAGCATTTCCTTCTGGAACGGCCGGACCATGCGCGGAAAGGAACTGATTCACCAAACAACGGCGGCAATCAACAAGAGAGCAGTGTTCTATCACTTCACTTCAGTTTACTACAAAGCAACACGAATGTTCCATCCATCTACCGAAAGCATTAAATCTGGTTCTTCGAGTCTTACCACACGGATCTCAAATCTGGATGGATTTCGGGAGAGAGCGGAACCAGCGACCCATTGTTGAGATGGGATATTGGTGGGTCCACGAAGTGGAGCACGAATTGGACAGCTATTGTTTAGCATAATATTGCTAATAAGATCGTACGTCTTCTTGATGCTTACGAGGGCTAGCTCATGCTAATCGGACATAGAACTTGGGGTCTTCAGTTGCTCTCTGGCACTCGACAGGTTCGGACCCATTGACTTTGACGGTTCCAGCCGTGCGCACGTCCGCATCTTCGAATAGCGCAGACTAGCATTTGGGTGTTCTTGAACTCCCTGTTTCGGGCCGGAAAGACTCCACAGAAGACTTCTTCTTAGTGGGGTGTATATTGAGAGTGACGTTGACGAAAACCGTTACTGGGCCTGCAGGTGCAAGCTCTAGAATTCGTCGAGGAACAACATAAGTGATTCGGTGAGAATATTTAGGGGAATGTTCCGACGGATTGCCGCAAGATGGATATCAAAGGATCATCGAGAGCCAGAGCGAACATTGGACTTGGACAATCTGAGGGAAAGGGGGTTCTCATTCTGCTGTGTATATTCTTCAGGAGTGCATATCTGCTGAGACATCATGGAATTTCTTATTGTTCATCTTAATTACCTTATGCCTTGCATATTATAAATTCGGGGACTTAGGGATCACTTGAATGTGTTTTGATAAGAGCTGGGTTTGGAAACACACCCTGGCCACGGAAGAGGCCAGGGAAGAGCAGCCAGACCCAATGCAGCCTAGCCGCACTCCAGCCTAGCCGCACTCCAGCCAAGTCCTTACATTTCGACTTCCCCTGGTGCCCCAAAGCTTTCGATGTCTGCAACCCTGCACTTCCCACCCCGCATTCATCACTCTTGATGTCCACATGCGGTCATCCAATCGGAGATCCGATCATGTTCACGATGCTCTCGACAAGAGCGACATCGGGTGTTCACTGCTCACTGCAGGCAGCGCGGTGGAATAGCATGCACTGAGTCATGAACGATGATGACACGCCCTCCGGTTGACATGACCTCCAGCGGGTATAAATGCCATGCGTTCCCATCAAGTCCAGTAAGACTCGAGTCGCACGGCGTTGGGACGAATTGATTCGAATTTTTGCGACGTCAGATCTGTGGACACATCAAAGCTGATCTTCTTTCCCAGCAACCCTATTTTTGTTTCTTCTTGGATTCTTTTTGCTTGCCGTACTCGAAATCAGTAATCTAAGTTTTCTTTCCAAGTTTTCGTCTTTCGAGCCAAGGCGCAACGTTGCGATTCCTCCACTATAACCGGATAGATAAGAGATGTTCTTTGGTTCTTCGAGAACGCCATATGTCCCTGGAAAGACACAAGACGACAATGTTGCAGCCGAAGCTGCTCCTGCATCAAATGGTGACATGGAAGTGGGAAACCCAAGCTCATGGGACGAGCCACCCGGCGCCTACTCCGTAAGCCACGGACAGCAGTGGGGATCTGCACACCGGGGCTGGCTGGCGCCAAGTCTTTCCTTGTCCAAACGAACGTCGTAAAGCTGTACAAAGGAGGAAGGTGTTAATTACGTCTTTGGTTGTTGATATTGAGTGATGTCTGAATTCTGGGATATCCACAGATAAGGCGGTCATTCACAAGCATCAATTGGCGTACGCAGTTTACTCGTCCAGTGGAGTTGCTGCATCTGTTCTCCCCTTTGAGCCAACTTTTCCTTGTGGTCACGGAGAACAGCCGAATTGGTGAGACGTTGTATGGCCAGAATACACTCTGGCAGTGAACATGCTCATCGGTGCTCCTGAACACAAAGGCCAAGCCCAAAGTCGCACTGCAGTAGTCTACAAATTCGGAATGATCACCGTGAACTACATTTCTCTGGCTGTTATTGGCCCATTCGTGCCCAATACTATAGTCCCTTATCAGTCTGTAGCAAGGTGATCAGCACAGAGGGCGGCGAAGGGGTGCATTTATGTTACCCCAGCCGGCTTCAGATCTGGTAGATAAGGTACGGGATATCTCAATTGCCTCCCTTGTGTTCTCCCAACTTCGGTGATACCATTTTGACCCAGACTGCCACTGGCATCGAATTGATACTCATCATGGCGGAATCACCACAGAAATCAATGCAGTACTCAGATCCAGAGAGCGATGTCTACGGACAGGGGAAGAAAAGTGAATATGTTACAGAAACTCCTACCTACGCTACGGATGAGAGGCTCGGGGAGAACGAGGAGTATGGAGAAGTGAAGGAACTGAGGTAGATTTCATATTGATCGAACTTGTGCATTAACCTAACTGTCAAAAGGCGCGGTCTTGCGCAGAGGCATATTCAAATGATTGCTTTGGCAGGTACGATTGGAACAGTGAGTACCCCATTCTGAATTCAGGAAATTTTCTGACGCGGCGTCAAGGGTCTTTTTCTCGGCTCGGGCAAAGCCATCGCGCGCGGAGGGCCGCTTGGAGCATTGTCAGTTTCCCACTACAAGCTATGAGGACCGTACTGAGATTTCATAGCATGGGATACTCGTTTGTGGGCGTTCTTGTCACTGGGGTAGTGCTCTCAATCGCAGAGCTAAGGTGAGAGCTGCCCAGGCACATCAGGAACAATCCTACTAATACACAACAGCGCTCTTCTTCCCCTTAGCGGCGCGATCATTCGGCATGCCGAGCACTTCGTTGACCCCGCGCTTTCGTTTGCACAAGGATGGAACGTCGTGTATACTTCGATGGTGTCCTTACCTGCTGAACTCACTGGCGCTGCCGTCATTGTACAATTCTGGAGTACTATCAACTCTGCTGTTTGGATTACCGTGTTCGGCATTCTCTTGATTGGAAGCAATCTTTTGTTTGTCCGAGTGTATGGCGAAATGGAATTCACATTTGCCACTCTTAAGATTATGCTTATCGTTGGATTGAACATCATGGTACGTATTGTGCCGGGTTTGAGTTAGCATTCTGACTTTTTCGAAGGCTCTCGTTATCGTTTGCGGTGGTGGCCCAGACCATCATGCATATGGGTTCCAGTACTGGCGTAACCCTGGGCCATTTGTTGAGTATCTTGGCATTAAAGGCGACTTAGGTCATTTCTTGGGTTTCTGGACTACCTTCTCAAATGCAATTTACGCCTACAGTGGCATCGAGAATATCTCCATTGCAGCAGCGGAGACACAGTCGCCAAGACGCAACATTCCAATCGCGGCCAAAAGAATCTTCTGGAGAGTCTGCATTTTCTATAGTGCGTAACCCGAACAAATTCAGAGATTCATGCTGACTTGGATTGAAGTTCTGTCTATCTTCATGGTTGGACTCATCGTTCCATCCAACGACCCTAACCTCCTTCATTCAACTGGAAACGCAGCTCAATCGCCCTTTGTTATTGCGTCTAAAAGAGCAGGCATCAAAGTAGTACCATCCATCATTAACTTCGTCGTCTTGACAAGTGCTTGGAGCGCCGGGAATTCGGGTCTCCTTGGCAGCTCACGCACCCTCTACGGTATGGCTCGTGAAGGCCGCGCACCAAAGATATTCCTTCGGACAAGCCGCATGGGGGTCCCTTACGTGGCAGTTGGCTTTATTAGCTTGTTCATGGCCCTCGGGTACATGAGCTTGTCCTCCGGTGCTAGCGTTGCATTCGGATGGCTTCAAGATCTCGTCTCTGTTGCTGCAATTATCGGGTGGATGGTCATCTGCACCGTCTATTTGCGCTTCTACTACGGCTGCAAGGTCCAGGGGATCGATCGCTCGGAGCTCCCATGGAAGGCGCCGTTCCAGCCCTATGCTGCCTGGCTATCCTTGACCTCGTTCATTGTCCTTCTTCTGACTGGTGGATACGCCGTTTTCATTAAAGGACAGTAAGTTTCCCTTCCCAAAACTCCTTTTGGCACGGAGACACTGATTCTTGAGTGTAGCTGGGACACCGAGACGTTCGTTTCTTCGTACATCAATATCCCGATCTTCATCATCCTTTACTTCGGATACAAGTTTATCAAGAAGACGAAGATTATTCCACTCGCTGAGATCCCCATTCGGCATTTGTAAGTCCCAACTTCTCGGAATATTAAACCTCTTGTAGCAATATCCAAACAGCTGCTATAACATCCTATCCTCAAACATTCCTGAAAGAAGTATGCTGACTCCGACTTCTTGGGATCAGCATCGATATCGCAAACGCAAATCCCGAGGCTCCTGCAAAGCCAGTTGTTGGCTGGAGGAGATTGAATATCCTTTGGAGTTAGATGTAGTGGAGTGTCCGATGATATGGAGCACCCGAATGAGAACCATGGGTGCTTTTGTGTTTGATGCGCAAAGGTGCAATAAGGCTTTGGTGAGAGATATTTAGATATTGAGAGGCAGTCAAAATCGTGTCGATAAATACGATCAGTAGATTTGAACGAATGAATATGCAACGGACAAGAATATTCTTAGGTATATTATCATGAGGTTTCCACACACTTGTCAACCGGCCTCTCCTTTCTGGTAGAACGCCTTTGTTCTTCCTCAAAGAGACGCATCATGACTTTTTATCTAGCATCACACGTGATTCGGGGATAAAGGGGATGTTAGCAGGGGTAAAGGTCTAAGCGAGATCGAGGTGATCTCCTTGAAATTGAAGTTATGATCTTCAGATGCTGCTTGTGGAGTATATGGCTCTATTACAAATTTCTTTACCGTTCAGGAGATTACCTCCAGCACATTGCTTTCAAAACTCAAGTTTATCCCACTCGGAGGTTCAATCGAATGCTCAGCATGTAGTTGGATTAGGAGATGCTGAATGGATGCTGGCTGTCATAAGGCAGAGGAGCAGCAGGCTGGCGGATAATCGAACAGTTAGAACAAAGAAGCTTAACAATGAAATTTCAAATAAGATTTTGCAGAAGTTCCACCAAGATACTACTGTACCGTGTCGGTACGGATAATATATTACTCGCATTTTCCCAAACTCCGGCTGATACCCACGACGTCGGCCGCCACAGCCCCAAGTCGCCATTCTCCCATCAGCTCCGCCACTTAACAAGCACTGACACACTTCCCCGCCCCGCCCCGCCCCGCCCCCACCCCTTCAAAGAAGAGAGAATTCGCTTTGTTGCAAGTCGGCAATCTTCGCGTTCGCTCTCACTTTCCCGTTTGGGATCGGATCGTGTAAGGGTGACACCTATCCGCAAGCCAGGGGGAGGCATTAGGGACTGAACGCGAATACGATGCTGTGCCGAGCAGACGGCTTGATACGAATCAGTTGGCGAGACGGAGATGCGGGGTCGTGGATTTTGTAATAAGCTATACTGGTACTGTACATAAAAGAACGAGATATTGGTCGGCCGGATGGTCAACTTTTCAAATAGCCCAACGTTCGCGGCCCGGCCGCTTCGGAGAACAGCACAAGAAAGTGGATTCAAGTTAAATCCCATACATTGGTAACAAGGTACAGTCACAGAAGACTGAGTGATGGATTAAGAGTAAGCCTTGTGTCAAAGTTAAAGATGTTAACTCTTAGTTTCTCGATGAAAAGTGGGATTGCTCTCGCTTACAGCACGAGCCCCTGAACGCGGGCGCTGGCGGCAGGGATTTCAAAGTTCGGGACAACCTCACCGTCAGGAAAGCTCAAGTGACTCATCTGACAACGATATTTGGTTTCATTCTATCTTGGTTTCTCCCCATTGTTTTTCAAGTTCATCTTCAAATCTGACTTTGAGATAAAGAGAGGATTGGGCCTATCTCATTAGTCATGGCATTCTCAGTGTCCTCTTCCTACGCTAAGCTGCGGTCTATCGTCGAAGCAACCCCAAACGATCCCCTCCCATTTTTAGCATCAATACAGAAAGCAACTAAATCTTTGGTGGCCTCCCTCCCATCCACCGGCCTCGGAGAAGCAGCCACAGAAGCTCACCTGCTGAGTGACCTACCCGGCGGATTCAATGGAACCAAGACGTCGTCAAATTATTATGGCTTCGTAACGGGAGGAATGTTCCCCATCGCCGAAGTCGCCGACAACATTGTGACAGCATTTGATCAGAGTCCAATGGTCCATTTGCCTGACCAAAGCATCTCCACTGTCGTGGAAGATCGAGCTTTGGGTATGCTTGTTCAACTTCTGAATTTGGGACCGGCGTGGGAGGGGAGGACGTTTACAACAGGTGCTACTGGTGCCAACATCTTGGGCTTGGCATGCGGCCGTGAATTTGTGGTTAATTCACGCCTCAATAACGCTATTGGGGGGTGTGGCGTGGGCGAAATTGGGATCTTGGCCGCTTGCATGAAGGCTGGAATCAAGGAGATTCAAGTGCTAACCACCATGGGGCACAGCTCACTTTACAAAGCTGCGAGCGTGAATGGGTTGGGTCGACACTCGGTGAAGGATATTCCTGTCAGCAAAAATGAGCCGTGGAAGATCGATGTCGACAGCCTGGAACGTGAACTAAGACGTTCAGAAGAAGGTGTTGTGAGCATTGTTGCAATCAGCGCGGGAGAGGTCAACAGTGGCAAGTTTGCCGTGAGCGGACTTGATGAAATGAAGAAAATCCGAGGTTTCTGTGACAAGTACGGTGCTTGGTTGCATGTCGATGGTGCCTTTGGCATTTTCGCCCGGTCACTGCCAAACACTGCTGAGTTTGCCTCCCTCATCAGTCTCACCTCTGGTCTCGAACTAGCGGACTCGGTCACAGGAGATTGTCACAAATTGCTGAATGTGCCGTATGATTGCGGTTTCTTCCTTACACGCTCAGCAGACACACTCTACTCGATCTTTCAGAATCCCAATGCCGCCTATCTCTCATCAGGCCCGGAGGCGTCGATCCCTTCACCACTGAACATCGGTCTTGAGAATTCGCGAAGATTCAGAGCTTTACCTGTTTACGCCGTTCTTCTAGCCCATGGCCGAGAAGGACTGGGCAAAGTGTTTGCAAAACAGGTTCGTCTAGCCAGGGGTGTTTCGGAGTTCTTGAAGGCAAGCAACGACTATGAACTATTGCCTTCGAATAGTCTAAAAGACGATCATTTTGAGGACATCCACATCATTGTCATATTCAGGGCCAAAGACGAGAGGAAAAATTCAGAACTGGTTAACGACATCAATGCAACAAGGAAGATGTACGTCTCGGGCACTCAATGGGAAGGCAAGCCTGCTTGCAGGATTGCTGTGAGCACATGGAAGGTCGAGGTTGAGAGAGATTTGAAGTTGGTAACAGACGTTTTGAAAGAAGTCGTTGGTGATTTTCCATCATAAACAGATCGCATCCAGCGATCATTGATACCGTTTCGTTCCTTTGCGATCCAGAAGTCGTTGACGTGAATCATATGGAACGGTGAATAGGGGTATGTTGGCGTCGCTTGTCAGAGGTTCCCATCGAGGAAAGGACGAGGCTTTTCAACCTTAACTTCGCAATCTTCCTCCTCTCGAGAATAGATAGTAGATATGAGGCCCCCGGGCTCTGTACTTCCACGCCCAGGCAGGTAGCTGCGTCGACTATGCACGCTTCTCAAGTATCATTTGGTCTCTGGTAGTGTGCCACCAGTAATGGGACGTTCACTCAAGATGAGTCTCGGATACAGTGCAGGCGCTTGCGTGGTCAGTATACTACTCTTGCAGAGATGCTCCAGGTAGTTTCAAGAACATGCCACTCGAAGTAAGTATTATCATGACACGCAGTGCTAAGGGAAGTCGAGCCAAACTCAGTCCGAGCAACCTCTCCCATTCTCGAAGCAGGAAGGCCTCGCAACAGTCATGACTGGGTCTCAAGGTGAGTTTCAAGTTTTGCAAGGTCTCGTTGAGAAGTACGAAATCCTGGGATCTCGAAGTAAGAGGGCTTGGGATAGACTCAAATGGAGCTCAAACGCCATCGGCGAGTTGAGAGCCAGGTTGACCTTAACCACAGTTCTGCGTACTGCTTTTTTTGGGGTGCTTATTTTCCACACGGACCTTCACTATGGAGTTAATCCTAGCGTTCTAGCGCCTCTCAAGTTGTGGTTGAACGAAAGCTCAACAGGAGGTTCAAGAGAGAATCAGTCCTCACATTCGCTACTATCGAGTCTCCAACTGTTGATGACAAGCAAATGTGGAGAGTCGTACGAAAAGAGCTCGAAGTGGAATCTCAGTCGCAGCTTGCAGCAAAATCGAAAGGTGCGATTATCTCACGTAGGATTCCCATCCAGACAACCAATGCCAACACGGATACCTTCCAATATCTCACGGTTTGTCGCCCCGCAGTACCTCGGTACATTTAAAAATCGTCAGGCCTCCCCTCTCCTCAGAATTGTCTCGATCTCTTTATGAACCATTGTTATGTCCTCTCACCTTGCAAATACCGTGGCACAGTCCCCTTGATTTATCGATATCGTCGCCGGGCCTTAAAGTGGCACAAGAGCACAGGCAAATGTCACCAACTGCAAATCCAATCGCCATCTCACCTCATTCAAGTCTCGCACTTGCCGAGAGTGTGTGAGATGCCAGAACTTCACTCTCACACACCAAATAACAACAGAACACCAGAATATCCACTACATTCAGAACTTCAGAACCTGGAATTCTTGATATTCTGTTACCTTTTACCAACCTCCTTTCCAAGAGTCCCAAATCAAACCACCTGATCCCAGAAATCACGAGGCACCAATAAGTACGAATTCTCCCACTGTTGCACCCTCCCCATCATCCTCCCAACATCCCTCCACAATCAGCTTCACATACTCCCCGCTCCACGCACCACCCTCAACATCAACGGTAGTGGTATTCCCGGTTACAGGCACCACCTGCTGGCTACTGGCAGCATAAGCCGCAGCATCATAGGGCACATTAGGTGTAATGTCGTCAATCTCAATCACAATCCCAGTCCCAGAAAGGCTCTCCCCATCCGTGCTATTGCTAAATTCAACAATGACATTCTTTGGTGGACGAGCACCCCAATCAAAGAAGATTCCTGAAACTGGATGAGAAGGGACGGTCGTCATGTTAACGAGCAGCGAGGCAGATTCGTTGGTTGCTGGCTGCCAGCGCGTGGAGGTCGCGCCGTCGATGGCTGCTTGGGCGAATTGGCCAGGTGCGTATGCGTCTTCGCTTGTTACGGGAAGGCATTGGAGGAGGTTGGAGGCGTGAGTTAGGTTTTGCCAATATAGGCGGTTGGGGACGGTGACTGTTTGGTTGATGGCAAGGTTGTAGTCCGTGGTTTGTGAGCCTGGCGTTCCCACGAAGAAGGGGAGAGTGGTGTTTCCGTAGAGGTCGTTCACGCCTGCTGAGGCAGGTGTAGACAGGCGAGTGAGAGTCGTGTGAGTTGTGTTCATAAAGGCAGAAAGAGTGGCGCCTGCATAGTAGAAAGTACGGACTTTCACGTGGGAGATTTGGGGAGGTAGGGAGGGGTCGATATACAGAACTGGTTGATCCGTTCGAATACCCAAAAATCCGAACGGCACAACTTGATTTGCACCTCCATGGCCTGTAAGGAATGGGAAGGCGGGATTGGTGTTTCCGTTCAGAGCAACATCATCAACGGCTTGCTCAGAGAACTGGAACCAAGGCGCACGAAGATACGGCAAGAAGCCATTCAGCGTGTAGGTATAAGCGGAGCAGCCGCTTGGGGATAATGCATTGGCATCTACTGCAAATACCGAGTAAGTCATAGCAGGTCCGTTAGGAGACTGCTTGTTGGCATACTGCTTCTCATTAGTTCAGATCTTACAAGTGTTCTTGGTAGACTTACATAATCCAAGTCGAGCAGCTTGTCATCAGCGCTGTAGTCCTCGCCATAATCAAGCGGATACGTCAACAACACTACATCAGCTTGTTTGACGGCAACACTGTTATTCATCGTCTGATATTCCAGGGTGATGTTCGACGGAGCACTTGGGAAAGCAATATTCTGCCATTGTGTCTGCCAAGTGTCGTTGATTGGAAGGCCTTGATCCAATCTCAGATTGTTGGCAAGTCTCAGCAGCTCGGCCGCGCTAGCGATTGTGAAAGCGCCGTTGTCAACGTTATTGGCATATTCATCTGGATCAGTCATGTTGTGAAGCCAAAATGTCTTCGTCGTCTCATTATAATTGAGAAGGTTTCCTGTCATGTTTGCTGCAGATTCAATAACCTGTCTCGGTCCATTGTCGAACCAAGTCTTGTTATTAGTGATGTTGTATTGCTGGAAGAGGTTGAATGAAATGTCGTAGTTGAGGTGGTATTCATAGTCAACACAGGGCCCTGTTCCGGTGCAATTTCCATATCTCCCCGCCGTCCAAGAGTAGAGTGCGCTCCCCTCCGGATACCCATTGAACTTGGCATTCTCCAAAGCCTGCGGATGTTGCTTAATGCGGAAATTACTAATCTGCTTGCTCCAGCCCGGGAAGGCAAGATTCAAGCCAGGAGCCATCCAGTAATCGGCATCCCAGAATACAAGTCCAGCATAGGAGTCGGAGACCAAACCACCGACAGAAATACTGTTGTCGTTCAACCCGCTGCCATCGGGCTGAAGACTCTGGAGGAGGTAGTAGGTGTTGGCCACTGACGCAATTTGCAAGATCTTGGTGTTCAAATCGTCAGGAAGCTCGCCAGTGGCAGGATCAGTGAAGTCGTCCACCGAATCTGCTGTCAAGATTTTGGACCATTCAGTCACATGTTCGTTAAATAATGTATCCCAGCCATCTAATTGAGCGGTCTCTTGGGCCCCGCGAGCAGTTGACTCTGCATCGGGGAATTTATCGTTGGATGCAATCCCCACATATTTGTAAAAGGTGGCTGTCTTGTCCTTCTTGAGGTTGATTTTGAATGACTGGGAAATTGTAGTGTCGTTCTGGGGAACATACGGTCCACTCCCAGCAGCTCTAGACGATGCATCCGTGTAGGCATTTGAGAAGTTGGCTCCAGAAATGACATATCCCGTGATATTCGCAAGTCCATTGGGATGTACGGAGGTGTAGATGGTGCTGCCATTTGTATCCATCCCCTTGGTATTCAGATAGGATCTGGCAGCGCTCCGGCCATCCAGTAAATCGGTGACGGTACCGCTGATGTCATTGGAGGGCGTGATGCTAGCTTTAACAGCAAGCACGTTCGGTCTCGTTCTGCTGAAGAATGCGGTGTAAGAGACGTTGAAAGTGGCGGCAGAGTTTGGTGGGCTCCAAGTATAAGACCACTCGCCAACCCCAGTCTTGAAAGAGATCTTTGACTGGAAGTCGGAGAGTGTGGTGTTCTTGACTGTTGCATCCAGATAGTTGTCCCCAAAAGCAAAAACAATTGCAGTCGGGTGTGGAATACCACTGATGAACGACTCCCAGCCATACTGATTCAGCCAAGGGTAGTTTGTTCCACTGCCATTTTGTTGAACGTCATAGAAGCCTGAGATGGTCGAGAAAGCAATTCTGGTGTCGAACAAGGGCCAGCCATTCGTAGGTTGAGTACCGCTTGCATCGGTCTGGTTGACGTCCGTTTCGGAGAAAGGTCCTGCTGCAGAAAGAGAAGCTCCAGTGTATCTGCAGCATATTGAGTCAGTTCTTGTTCCACTCCAGACAAGAAACAATGGCCACTCACCCATTGGCAAGAGACATGCGAGATTGGTACTGTCCCGGAACGAACTTTGTAGTAGTCAAAGACCACTCAGTCTGATTCCAAGCATAATTTGAGGTTGTAGTAACTGAGAAGTCGGTCTGGGCTTGAGCTCCAAAGCTCAGCACCAGAAGCGCCAATAGTAACGTCATGAAGTTACCCATTGTGCGAGATACGGTGAAATTGAACGGTCAGAAACTATTGAAGGAGGAAGAACGCAATTCCCATCTCGTCTCGAGCTTCGTGTCTGTGCTAAAGTATCTGTCATATTCACTGGTAGCCTCCCCGCGATATTTAAGGGTCCCAAGGTAATGGGAAAGGTGCATCCCCAATGACGCCGTGCCTCCACCCACTTCCAAGGATGACCCGCACATGGCATCTGGCAGGTTGGTTCAGAGCATGGAGAGGCAGAGTCTCGGTTGAATTTTGGCAGGCAGATCTCGCTCTCGTCTGATCCTTCATTGGCTTCCCGCAGCCAGGAACGATTCGCCAGGCAATTCCAGGGTTTCGTGCGCCTCTCTTTGCCCCGCATTGCAGCATAGCGGGGAAATTTTCCTCCATCTTTTGACCCTGCCGCTCAGAACCTTGTTTCTCGGCCTTTCTCAACATGCCAATGTAGCGATCGACAAATAGTGCACTGCGTGACTTTCGCTGCGGCCGACGAGGCCGAACAGGCCGAATGGGTGGTGTCATTATATTTCGTAAGAGCTGTGTTGATTAGTGCGGGAACTGAGGAGAAGAGGTTCAAGTTGACTGTTCCAACACGGCCACAGCCGTCATAGCCATAGCTTTCGGTCCGAACGCCTCGGCATGCGTGGACGTTGAAAAATGACCTGATTTTGGACATATATCTCACGCGGCAGAAAGAGGATCGGATCCGGATCCGACCTACCAATAGCGAACCCTAACTAAGTTGATGGGCCCAGAGAGGACCTTCAGAAGAAGTATTCATTGATACTATCTCAAAGATCTAGCACTTATCGAGCCCCATGCGTCAGGGCTATGCCGCCCATTCCCATTATGCCACCCTCCATCCACAGTCACAGACTCTTGACTTGCGTGTCGCGGCCCATTCTGGTTCGGCGCGAATTGCGGCATATTTCCTACCGAATCTCCAGCAGGATTCTGTGTGACCCCTCCTCCACCTAGTGCGAAAGGGTTCTTGCTGCCTGCTTGTGTCCCCAGAGGACTCGACACACTTCTCTGCTGCTGGAAATCCCCTATTCCTTGATTCGTAGATTGGCTTTGTGCCTGCCCTTGATCCTGCTGCGGTTGCTGCTGCTGATGCAGAGGGGTGGGCGCTAACTGTGGATAGTTATAGAGGTCGAGGATACTCCGTTTGTCAGCTCTTCCGGTCTGCTGTGCCATCATTGGGGGATAACTTTGCTGCCGCGAATTCTCCTGGGTGAAGAAAGGGTTCATCTGTTGCTGGGTAGCAGTTTGATTAAGGAACGGGTTCATCTGCTGAGCATTGTTCCCGTAGTACGTCGTTGGATACTGTTGACTTGGTGCTTGCTCTAACGGACTATGATATAGGTTCTGTGGCGTCGAGACCTGTTGGTTATACGGATTGCTCTGGGAGTTTGTATTTAGAGGTGGTGGTTGTTGCATTTGTCGCTGTATTTGAGGCTGCGTCTGTTGTTGGATGAACGGATTATAGTTGTCATGCACAGGCTGCTGCCCAGGATTCTCGTAGATGACGGAGGGGTAGTATTGTTGAGGCAGAGAAGGGACGGGGGGAGTCATCGACTGTTGGTAGAGTTGGTGATTTTGTGGGGGTTGAGGACCTGGGAAACCACCAGTATGGTTCGGGAAAAGAGGCTGTGAGTTCGAAACCGACATGTTCTGGAAGGCTTGGTTGAGGTTGTATTGGGATTGAGATGGCATAAGTCCAAAAGGGTTCGAGTTTGCTCCTTGGTATGGATTGTTTCCCATCATCTGATTTTGTGAGTGAGCCATGGATCCAGTTGATTGAGAAGATTGAGGTTGTGCAACGGGTGGCGGTGCATCCAGCATATCAAATGGATTGCTCGACTGTTGCGAAGGCTGCTCTCGTGTGCGATTTATTGTCAGTCCAGCAGTTGCGCTCATCGGCGATCTTGATCGAGAAGTAGGAGTTGCTTCTGGGGGCTTCAGACCCTTAGTGCCGCTATCTCCAAAACGGACCAAGGTCTCAATCGTTTTCTCTAAATTGCCCCCCAGCCCCTTTAAGACTGCCATGTTCGTCTTCTCGTCCCTGAAGCCCATATCCTGTAGCTTGGCCATTTTCAAATCCAGATCGTCCGAGTCTCCGGCTCCCACAGAAAAACCAAATACCTTAGATTGCTTATTTCTTGGAGGTGATGGCGTTCTCTGTCCAGAATTTTCAAAATCGGGCTGCGCTGCCTCTCGGCGGTGTTTAGAAGAGAGCGGGAAAATCGACGATGCCGACCTGAAGCCAAACCTGCTACCAGTTTTCGGTGGCAGAGGGGGTGGTTGGTCGTCGGAGTTTGTGCTTCCTGTATTATTTCGTACAGGAGCCTTAACTGTCCGTTCCATGTATTTCTGCCTGATGAATCTTTCCATCGCCGAGTCTGCTTCGTCAACATCGAACGGGATGGGCGGCTTCGCACTTTGAGGATTATATATTCGATTTGAGGCGATGTTTCCAACGCGCTTCATATTCTATGGAAAGTTAGAGACTTTTCAAAGAATTGAATAGGTCGGACATACTTCGACTTGGTCATTCGACCACGAATCCATGCTTAGCGATTTGACTTTGCTGATGTGTGTACCCATCTTACGATGCAGGGCGGCACACCGCATGCACAGGAATATGCCTAACTGGACGGAGTAAGTATCAACCACGGTATATATACTAAGAATTGACAAAGGCCTTGCTTACACTCCAGCTTGCCCATCCTGTTGCGATAGGGTTAGTACACGAGTTCAGTCCGCCCCCGAACAACTTTGTTGCTCACCTGGATTCCGCGCCTGGCAGTCCGCACAAACATTGTTCCCTGGTACTGACTTTATGAGATCCTGAAGGGTGCGCTCGTTGCGCGCCTGCTGCCGCTTGCTCAATGCTCCGGACATCGCGAAGAAATTGTCATGAATCAAATGCTAATGCGTATGGGTCCAAAACAAACAAAGGTTGACTGAAACAGGGCCGAATGGTATTACAAGATTATACAATGCATCCAGAGAATGTACAGGAACTCGTTCAGGTCGTTATTCGTGAGAGCGCAAGCTGCGGCAATGCGCAAAGGTGGTGAAGAAAGGAGAGATCGTTCGAGCAGAGTTCTGGATTAACGTGCATGGGCGGCCACATGCCTGGCCCTCGCTACAGATGCCGCTTTCCCTCCTTTGGAAATAGAGGGTCCCTGCGCTGTCTCGCTGCTCCACTTGTCACACTATCATCATTTCGTGTATCTTGATCCGAAGAGCTTCATGGATATTTCGATAGTCGTCGATCAAGGTCAAGGAAGTCTTCCGCTGGGAGTCCAGGGGTCCAGGAGTCCAGACAGCAAAGGGGGGTTTCGGCTTCGTTATGAGCTGCCCCGCGATTGTACCCGGTCACCGCTCTCCGCATCCCTGAAGCAAGTGCTTATACCGCGAAGTATATTACATTGTACCGTTTATACAGGCTCGGAACATCGGATTAGAGAAACGTCAGCTCCACTTTACGCTGACATAAGAAGCATACAACAGCTTATCCTGGTGATCGCTTTGTAGTGCTTATCAATCGGCCGCAGAGCTCTCACACCGCCAGTGACGTGACAGGAATATATGGTTCTGCTTCCCATTGTTCTGAATATCTCATTCCTGTGATCCTATATATCAAATAGCTTTATCACTTGCTTGTTTACTTTACGCTTCTGCTTCAAGATGGCGACCGTTCTGAGGCCCAGTTTCTTACCCTCTTCAAATACCCAAGAATCTCCACATATCCAAGAACTCATCGCAAAATTAGAGCTAGTACCCCACATTGAAGGAGGCTTCTTCAAGGAAACAGACCGAGCTCCAGACACGGTTCCTTCTCCTTTCCCATTTGAGAAGTCTTCCGCCTCGGAATTTTCTCCAAAATTGCCCGGCTTTAATCCTCAGGTCCGGAATTCATCAACAACGATATTTTATCTGCTCACACCAAATGGGCCGCAAGGTGGTTTCCACCGAAATAAAGCGCGGATTATTCATACCCTGCATCAAGGAAGGGGCCGCTATGTTGTGATTCACGCTGATGAAGGTGGCAAGCAGAAACGCGTAGAGACGTTTGTTGTTGGCCATGACGTTGCAAAGGGCGAGAAGCTTCAGTGGATAGTTGAAGGAGGAAAATACAAAGCATCTTTCTTGTTGCCTGATGAAGAAGGTGGAAAGGAGAGTCAGGGGCTCTTAATCAGCGAAACCGTTGTTCCTGGATTTGAGTTTTGTGATCATGACTTCCTATCCCCTGCAGGACTCAAGGGGCTCTTGGGCGAGGAGCAGGCAAAAGATTTGAGTTGGCTGCTGAGCCCATTAGGCAAGGAATAGTGGCTAGAGGGGTGCAATCTTGGGTACGGAGGAGAAGTAGATCTTGGAGAAGATTTGGAGCCTCTTTCTATCATGCAAAGGAAGCTTCTCCGCCTTTATCATTTCTCATTTGGTGCTCCTTTTCGAGCCCAGAGGTTAGATGACACTCTGTTCGTGTCACACCGAGGCGTGACCAGATGAAGGTCGAGGCACATCTCTCGAACTATTGGACCTTCGCTTCTATCTTTCAAGTCAAGCAATCATGCGATTGAAGTATCACAGCCGTCGCTGTCTGTTTGCGGCTTTACTTATTTCTAAGCCTTGTCACCGGGACCGTCCGGCACATAGATTGTTTGCATTGTACAAACTGATCCGAGCGTCGAGGAGGACATCAGTTCCAAGGCAGCAATCGATCTTCCCCACTGGACCACAATGGTATCATAAGTCTTGGGATCATATCATCTCCACATCTCCCTCTGGCCGAGTTTGGACTTTCCCGCAAAATTCCCGCTTCTCGGGCTCATTATTCTACAGAACAGCTCAATCCTCAGCTCGCTGTATGTGTCCAACCGTCCCGGCAATCCTTCTTTTCTTCTTTCCGGCCCAAGGTAACCCCCAGCCTCGCCTCCACAAGGTTCCCTCATCGCGGCCTCCATGCCACCAACTGCCATAGCTCTCATTGTCCGCCGTGACACCCCTTTAGGCGTCGGCGTCACCGTCGGGGTAGTAATAGCCTCCCTCGTCTTCCTCCTCTTCCTAGTAATTTTCCTCTGGTGGGCCCACGCCTCCCACTACCTACCGGCCCGCCACTCCTACACCCGTCACCCCTACTACTTCTCCCATCGACACCGACACCGCCACACCTCATGCGCCGTGTCCCTCCCCTCCCGCTCCAACAGCAGCGCCAGCTCCTCCGGTTCTGATTCCTGGCGCCGCTGGTACAGGGAGCGAGAACGGCGTCGTCGTCGAAACGCAAGATGGAGGATGAGAGAGGAGTTTTATGATCGTGGGAATGGCCTGGGGTATGACAATCGGTATAGGGGAGTCTTGAACGGTGGATTTGGGGAAGGGTGGCCAAGCCCTAGAGGAGGGTTTGGGATGGAGAGAGATTTGAGGGAGAGGGGGTTGGGTCTTGATGTTGGTGTTGGATCGCCTAGGGTAGGGGAAGGGTTGGGAAGGGGAAGAAATACGCTTGGGCTTGGTGGTGGCTTGGGAGGTGGACTTGGAGCAGGACTCGGTGCGGGAGCTTAAGACCAAAAATGACCGGAAAAGCTAACTCGAAGTATATGGGTAGGAGCCAAATGTGATTCAGGTGCCTGTCTCTCGGAATATCAATTGGTATTTTCAAAATCGCGGTAAAGATCAGTCTTTATTTGCTAGAACTAAAAACACCCAAGATATACGGACGGAATTCAAATCCGGTAACAATTTGTACTCTCCCCTTTCCGAAATCACTCTGTTTCTCCAGAATTTCAATTGTTAGAGATGCCAAAACGTACGGCAGAAGCCAGTGCTTCCGTTAGACTAGCAATCTCTTTAGCCAGATTTGCTCTCTCAACAGCCTTGTCCTCATTCTCGCCTGCAATTGTCTTGAGAAATTCAACATCGTCCTCAGCCATCTTGACAACGTAAGACGGCGTGAACATTTTCAGCGCACTGGATGGACCAAGCAAATGTCGTTCAACCACTTGAAGAGCGACGTTGTCGACAAATCTCTCCATGGCCACTTCATGATATGCCTTGAGACGGACGTAAGTGTTCAAGACAGTGTCAACATTCCTGTGTCCCGCTAGCCATAATTTTATCTGGAGGTCCCAATACTCCAACGAACGATCATCATCATCCAGCTCGACAAGAGATTTAGCCATGGCCGTGATGTAGGCATTGTAAAGTGCTCCTGCGCGTGTGGAGTATCTTGGTCTAAGAGTCCATGTGCGGGCTTCATCGGAGAGTACCCTTGATAACTCATCAGCTGCAGCCTCGGAAGCCGCAGGAAGCTGTGATGTTAACCAGTTGGTGGTATTGATCTGGAGTTCTTGTTCCGTGGTAGCTTTTTTGACGAGTACGTTCATTGTATTTGCTATTTTAGGAACCAGATTCTCCATGAGGGCTGTAGCCATCGTCCTCCAATTTGTCGTCTGGTCGCGCCAGAGAATGCCCATGACATTTTGGTTGACTTCATCCGGGAATTCTCTCCCACGGTTGGCTTGTATAACTCTGTATATGTGTGCAAGATTCTCTTCTGCGAGGATAGACGAACGCCAAGTCCTCTTGTTGAGGGAGGTCAGAATTGTGTCATCAAGGTCCGGCAAGGAGTTTTGATAGTGGTGTAGCATCGAATCTCTGAATTCCTCGAGGCCGTCTTGAACAGCCTTCCGGAGCTTCGCAGAATCTTGATCGGGTAAATTGTGATAATAACCATCGAGGGCATCTTCAGATAACCTGGAGAACGACGAGGCTAATTCCACCATGCACTCTAACTGTTCTGACTTTAAGCTTCGTGATTTGCCGAGTTGAGCCAGATCGTGGTCACAAGACGAGAGTCGTCCCCTTATTTCTGGAATCAGCTCCGGAATGCTGCTTGTGATGTGAGCGTTGTGCATCTTGGTAAGAGCGATTCTCAAGTGTTTGATGCCTAGTCTGCTGGGGCTCAGATCTTTCCAAACTCCTCGAGTGAAAAAGTCGGCCTCTTTTGCGTCTCGTTCCTGGTTGCTGGTGTCTTGCTCCATTGGAAGCCGATTCCGCAAGCCAAACCATCCTTGCTTCAAGTAATGGCCATGATGTCTTTCGTTCTTGATCGTGTCCAGAATCTAAAGGAGTCAGCAACTTCAATAGCTCACTGGAGGTAGTGTACCCAATTGTCTGCTCCCTCCTGTTTCCGGTCACATTTGGTGATGACACCAATGACACGATTCTCTTTGTTCGGTATGTTTTTGATCATTTGGAATACTTCTTGGGTTCCTGGATCCGCTGGATGTGCCACCGCACTGTGACTTCAAATCAGCTTGGCTGCTACGAGCACTCGTTCCCTAGAATTAGGCCTACAGAATAATGCTTTTAGGGTTATCGATATATCGTTTTACAAGAGCACGAGCAGTTTCGAAGGCATCGTGACCAGCTATATTGACTCAGTATGAGTTCAATTAAGCAGAGAGAGCAGAGAGAGCTTACCACTGACAAGTCCTGGAATGTCCACAACTGTGAGATCAATCTCATCGGGACCCTTTACTGTGATAGTGAGGGTAGCTTTGCTTAAATCTTGACCCCCTTCTTCGGGCCCTAAGAGTTGACGGCTCGCCTAAGCAGATAGCCATGTCAGAACAAAAGTGGACTCTTCGGGATTCGCAACATACCGCTGCAAGAACCCTCTTGAACTCGTTGGCAAACTCCTGAGATCCGAATGGAAACGTGGTACATTCTATATCATGTATAGTCTCAGTGCCTCCTGCAGCGCTTAAATCATCGTTATCTTCAACACCACTATCTTCTTCCGCTGGTGCCGCCTTTATCTGTACTGAGATATATTCAGGCCCTGCAGATCTTTGTAGAGCAACCTCAGTGGCGAAGCGAGTGCACATGTTATCATCGACTGGAAAGGGAAGTCTCGTGATGGCCTGGAGTACAGAACTCTTCCCCGAGCTTTGGTCACCGACCACAACAAGCTTTTATCGTCAGTGTGAGAGCGTGACCACAAAGGCAAAAGATGGAAGTTCCTCTCACTCTAATCACTAACCTGTGGTAAGTCAACATATTTGTCGACTCCAATTCTCTTTAAATGCTGAATGAACTCGAGCTTCTGTTCTGTGTCGACGTTCCTGAGTACAGTGCCGATACCCCGTGCCGGCATTGGAACATATTCGCCCATAGTCGGGGTTATATCCGAGTGTGATGGGGTTCTGAATTCGGTGTGGCGATCCTCAGAGACTGGCGAGTCAATTGTTTCATTGAGGGAGGGAGAAGGGGAACATGAATTCTGGGGAGAATATGAACGTAGCATTGTTGTCTTGATATACCAAACAAGATGGGCACTTCAGAAAGTCAAGACAGACAGCAGACTTCAGATAGCTTTATAACACGGTGGCAGGTGGCTAAGCACACCAACAAACCAGGCAGCATTGCCTACAGGCGGCATAATGCTTGTTTCTATTTTGAGGAAGAACCTCAGCCGAAGGAGGCCTGGATGCATTTCAAGCGTCAGGAGGTCGCATCGGGCAACCACAGCATAGGAGTTCTCTCTACGAGACGAGCAGCTTGACTGAAGGCTGCTAGCACCCTCCAACAAGCGTAAACTTTCAGCATGGGAGTTGGCGGAATACACAGCCTTGCTGCTGGTATGCATAACCAACATGTGCGAGGGGGAGTCTGGGGTGCACAGCCAAGGCGGAATGATCAGAAGACGGGAAGAGTGTCGGTTGCTGCTGGGCTGTAACTACGGCGGCACCGATCATGTCTCCATTCAGTTGAGTGAAATAGAACTGTTGAACTTCAATTGGTGCTGTAGGGATTGAAATCGGTTTGAGTTGAGGTCAGAGCGGGAGAGGACGAGGTCGAGCTGTGACACGGGGAAGCGCTAATTTGTTTCATTGTTCCAAAAACAGCAGGAGCAGTCTGCAACACTTGCTGCAACGCAACGCAGATTCACGAAGTCACAAAAGCCAGTAAAGGACTTGGCTGGAATTTGTAATCAATTCCATTCTGTTAATACATTGAGGCTGCACCTCAACCCTTTCTAACTCAGTGAATCCAGTCACATTCAGAACGCCAGATCCTATTTCCAGCATTTTCTGCAAGAATAAACCGCAAATGCCTCCATCCATGTACCATCCTATTAGAGAACCTTGAGAAAACCAGCCCCGTCTATAAAGAAGAACAAACAGAAGTTGTACACAAGCCGTCAACGCAAAGCATTATCATAAAAGGCCGCTCGAATCAGTAGCCCCTTCGTCTTGCTCTTCCACTCCCCAAATCGATGTTTTTCATCTCCTCCAACAACGCCCAAGCATCAGCCCCTCCAGGCTGAGGAGGTGGTGGACCATTCATATTCATTGGAACCTTTGCGGGGATAGGTGGTGGGCCGGACGTGCCTCGATATCCAGGACTACTTCCATAATTCGTTGGTGCATAATTTTCATTCGTGCCAAAATCACCAGCATTAGCTCGGGGAAGACTCCCTGGAGAGTAGTTGTCTTGGTACGGTGTAATCGGTGTCAATGGGCTAGAATTTGGAGCTGGCTGAGCTGACATTCGGTTGACCTTCTTTTGCAGGCGATTGCGACCGGTTGGTGGAGGTGGATCTGGCGGGCCGGCATTCATGTAGACGGGCGTCGACATGGGCTGCATGGAATGCGGCCTCCCGGCCTGTTTCAATGGTCTGCGGCCAGCAGCTGACATCGGCTGCGAAGGGGGTGGCCGATAGTTACGGTCCGGAAGTTGCGAAGCGTACTTAGGTCCTTTCTTCTCGAGCAATGGAGCATAGTTCGATTCGGGAATGTGATCACTGGGATCAATTTCTCGTCCGTCGTGGGTAATGATTTTAGCGTCAGGGTCAACATCCTTCGGATCGTAAGCCGCACTCAATGATGGTGTAGGCACAGAGCTAGAAAGACTTGGATTCAACGCGTTGTATGAATCTGGTCCGAAAGGAATTCCGGACAGTCTTCGCTTATCAACTGGAGGGCCTGGCGACGGGCTGACTGATTTGCGAGCAGGTGAACGAGGATCTGGAGAGATAGCCCTCGGCTTCACAACCGGCACAGTGGCGGTTGCAACCCGACTTTGTCGTTCATCGTAAGTAGCAGCGGCTGGAACAAATGGAGTCACAACCTCATGGTACGCCTGAGGATGAGTGCGATTTGATTGATATTGAGAAGAATTCTGGTATCTTCCCCTAGCACTGCCGCCATTTTGATTGTGACTGGCTCGTTTCTCGTCGTAGATCCTGTCAGAGATTTCCTGTGCAATGATAGGGTCCATGCCAGCAACCAGAGTTGCTGGTACCGGAGGCAATCCATATCCTGGTGAACCTGGTAGGTCTTCCGACATTCCGCGAGGTCTTTGATCTTGTTGCGGCAATGAATTATAGGATGTCCTGGAAGAGATAGATTCGGTTTGCGAACGATACGACAACTGTGAACCGTTGGAGGTGTATCCCACCGAGCCGTTCGAGAGTTGCTGACTTGGAACTGTTGAAGCACTGTTTCGTCCCGAAGCAGCGCTACCTCTGCCACTCAGATTTAACGGGGCAGGAGACGGGACTTGGTCATATCTTCTGTCATCGTACTGAGAAACTTGTGATCCGCTGCCTCTGTGCCCAGAATAATGGCCGCCTCCAGGCGACGGTGGTGCATCCTCAACAGTGGGCTGCATTGTTCCGTAGCTATTGTTGTAGTTCGAATCATAAGAATCATGACGAGGTGGCGACTGCTGATAACTCGCATTGGCTGATCTTCGGAACTGATCTCTATCTCCTTCCGGTGTGTAAGGTTGGTATGAATTACTGTTTGAATATGCTGGCATAGAATGCCGATGAGCATCGTGGGGTGGAGTTTCGTAGGGATTCGATGGTCGCCTGTCTTGGGCAAATCCATAGCTTCCATGGGATGTCATAGCAGGTGCTGGGCTAACATGAGCACTGTTGTTCCTGCTCCGGTGGGCTGGTGGTGGGGGAGGCGGGCCTCCAGGACTTGGAGGCGGTCCGAAGTCTTCGGGCTGGGGTAATTCATAAGGAACGTGTGAACTATATCGATCATGGGGATCGATGCTTTCATGCTCATCGTAATGGTTCATGCTGTTCCCCTGCGTGAAATCATTTCTGGTTGTAGGATCATAAATCTCGTATCTCTCAGACACTGGTTGGCTATTTGCCATAGCTCCATATCCATTCATAGTTGGAGGGCTATCGTAGCCTTGCGATTGTGAGAACTGAGGCGGTGTGCTGTACTCAACACTTTGGAGAGGCGATTGATTTGGTATAAAATTGGGACTTTGATGTCCACGTGGGGGCGTCTGCAGGTGCTCCGGGATGGCAGAGGGTGAGGGTTGGTACCCTCGAGGAGGTGTCTGGGAGTATTCTTGGACAGCTGCTGGTGAAGGTGGGTAACCTCGAGGTGGGGTCTGACTGTAATCTAGTAGTGGTGCGGGAGCCCCAGTAACTGGATCGGATGGCAAGGGCCTTCTCTTAACTGGAGCTTTGGGTTGTCGTGGCCCTCTGAGAGAATCTCTCCCACCATCTTCTACGCCATTTGCCCCTGCCTGCTTCATCTTCTCAGGCTTCTCTTGTTTTGGTCGTGTGTCGTAGTACGTGATCTCGATCCTGATCTCCCCGGCGTATTTACCTTTGCAGCTCAAAGTATGCCACAGATCATTCTGGCCGCCGCCTGGAACCACGACTTCTTTTAGGTCAATCCAAGTCTCTCCAATTAAATCCGTCTTCTTGTCATCGTTGAAAACCGAAACCTTCAGTTGATAGTAATCCGGGGAGTCGTGCACGGTATATCGAAGTTCTTGGTCCCTAGAAAAGATGTTAGCATTGCGTTTCTCCAGTCTCAAATTGACCTTACCATCTCGGCGTTTGCCCTCCTCGACGGTCAGTCTCTGTCTTCTTTGCTTCCTTTCCAAGTCTCGCCGCGCAATACGGATCTTGCTTCCCAATGGTCTTCCGATTTGGCAGATTCTTCGCGCGATCAACAATAACAACCAGGGTTCCAATTTCCGGACCATCGACGGTCATGTCAGAATAGATGCCCGCCGTATGGTTGAGGCCATTGATCTTCGATTTGGTCGCCATGATGTTCCGCGATCAGGACTCGAAGCTCTTTGTTGTGATTGATAGTGGCTTGGCAGCTGGGTGACGTCCTGTTGTTTACGAGTAGCTCGAAGCTCTAGATGAGCATTGTTGAAGAAATTCAAATGAGAGACAGCACTACCGCATCTTCGGCTGCAGGAGAGAACACGTTGAGCGTGGAGAAGGTATGGTCTGCAGCAGGGAGCACGACAGAGCTTGCAGATGGTTTGAGGGGAGCTTCGACAGGTGGCTGGGGCTTGTTGACCAGCCAGCAAGCGAGAGAGGCTGGGGTTTTGCAGGCGGAGCCACAACTTCTCACGCATCACTTCTACGCAGCATTGTTCTGTATATTTTGGAACGTAGTCATAGCCATTCTCGCTGCTAGTTAAAAAGTCGCATTTGATAATTCTTTTCCTTCTCTTCTGGCGCAGCCATTGCGATGTTTACTTTGGCATCACGGAGCTTGGATAATTGACAGGGGTTAGCCCTCTAAAAATATTCCCGAGGTGGCGTTCGGAGGAATCCTTGCTGCTCATCCTTCCCTCGCCAACGCAGCCAGTGCAGAAGCATCGACGACATGAATGCCATCTCCAGATTGGAAAATCCCATCTAGGTCACGCCGAAGGTGGCAAAAATGTTGATCTTGCAACTGCTCAGTCCCAATGAAGACGCATGGAAGTCTCACACGAGCTTTCTTGTCCTGGGCTCTCCAAACTTGCATGGTGGTGTCTTTTCTAGAAGTGTGCTTAACTTCTATTTGCAGCTTGCTCACTAGTTTGGCAAACACTTAATTGGTACCCAAGCCCACTAGTACATTGTCGGTTGGCGCCTATTGTCGCCTTTGGCTCTTGTAAAACGATTGTCTCGTCTCATGTTAGGTGATTTAAGTCTCGAAGGCAATATCAAAGTATGAAGCCAGGGAATTGACGATTTTAATGTGGGATCAATCGATTGGTTGTGGGGTCGCCATAGAGGATTTGGAGGAGGGCCCATGAGGTTGCTATTGTATCAAAGCTCGTCATACAACCCCTTGTCCTCAAAAGACTTGCTCATATGTCTCATAGTTTCGTAAACCCCTCCTTCGGCGGCTGTAGCCAATTCCTCTCATCATACTTCACCCCTTTCCCTTCAATAACGTGGAAAGTGTAAATAATCCGTCCCTTCTTACTGACATTCTTCTCACTCTTATGAAGCAAATTCCCATGAATCAACACCAATGTCCCAGCCTTGACCTCCCCCAACTTATACTCTCCCTCTACGTCTCCACCCCCAATTTCTCCAAACCCCTTGCCGAGCGGAAATCTCGCTCCTTCATTATCCACAAATTCGGTACCACCACCTTCCCGCTTTCTAACAAACCGCTTCTTAATTTCAGCTTTCTTATGGCTTCCAGGCAGGAAACTCAAGCATCCATTCTCCACCGTGGCATCCTCCAAGGCGTACCAGAAGCCCACCGCGCTAGGGGGATCTGTGTACAAGAACGTTGAATCTTGGTGCGGGGGTACGGCACCTCCGATTTCAGGCTGCTTGCAGATAACCATGCTTTGAAGACAGCGGGGATCTCGAAAGCCAAGATCGCGAGCAATTGCGGATGGGGAGTGCCTTGAGCTTGGAAGGAGGAGCGATGCAAAAGGCGGGCTGAGAGCATGTAAATAATGACCTATCTTGTTTATTGCAAGAGATTTCGGTTTTGTGAGAGCGCCGGTGGAATTGAATGCATCTGGGGCGAGTTAATGATCCTCCTCGTGATCAATAAGTGGATAAGGAAGTACCTTCTTCAAAGAAGAACCTGACCTTGTCGCCACTATCGAGAAAGTAGTCGTCTCCTACGTGCTCACTGCCCTCACCGGTGGAGAATTTAGTCATAGGGTGGTCGTCCAGAGAGAAGTTGTCTAGCAAGGAATGTGTCTCCTTGAGCAAGGAAGAAACCGTCTGAGGGTCAAGAGCGTCGGGGACGATGAGGTAGCCATCACGGTCGAAAGTTGCTAATTGCTCTTTCGTGAGGCTATAGGATACTGTCGGCGCATCCGGAGATGTGCGTGAGGGTGCCATTTGTAGAATGTTGAGTGGAACCACGAGCGCGGTTGAAAGGGAGAAGTTAAGAATGAGGAGACCCAGCTTATCGGTTGCCCCTCACCCGATAAGGGTGGGTCGATCTCAACTCAGTACTTGGAACATTTGAATTTGAATATAATGCCGTTGGTTCCATAAATGTAGTACTGGTAGGGACATCGGAAGTTCAAAAATGAAAGGAAGATTCCAGTAGAGAAAGCCGTTGATCCATAGTCCCTCAAATTTCCTGTTGAAGCAACTCTGCAGCCGACCCCACCACACTGGCAACCCCTGGCAGAAAAAGACCAAAAATTCAAAAAGATAAACCGTTAAACCGTTTTGCTGACTGTGAGGTTCGAACTCACGCATCTTTCGATAATGGTGATTTAAGCAAGCTTAAAACCTTCTCCATGTTAGAAAGACATCACTCGCAAGTCCCAGAAATCAACATACCATCGCCTTAGACCCTGGGATTTGTTAGTGGTGCATTTACTGAAGCGTTCGGGGGGCGCGTACACTCGGCCAAATCAGCTTTGCGGAAAACCGCGGCTTTAGACGGGAGAAATGCCTATTTGATCTTATCAAACTGCTACCAAAAAAAGCCATTTTTTCACGTGACCAAGCACTTTGCAAGGCAAAATTGGCACCCATTTCGATGGATCTGGAGGAAGAGAACCTGTGCAGAAACCACACTTCCTTAAATTTGAGTATTACCAGTTATAGCCAAAATATGAGGTTAAAACTACTCCCTGCAATCCCCAAACGCAAACGCCATGCAAAATCCCATTGCTCCAAGCTGCTCGCACGCAACCTCATGTACAAAGATTATCCCCACCCGCATGCATAATTCGTTCCATCTGTACCATCCCCGATTATCTCCCATGCCGCTCGCTAGGAATGAGTTCGTATCCATCTTCTGGCGGGAACACAAATGCCGACAGCGAGATAAATGCTGCTGAAAGAACTGCAATACTCCAAGATACCGTGCATAGAATCCACGCCTTGTCCAACTTCCATCCAACGAAGAACCTCTCATCGTTGTCAAATAGGTATGCCTGCCCCACGTCAGCAACGAAACGTCTCTTTCGAGGGTATAACATACCACAATAGCCATACTAGCACATTGCACCACCCCGATCAATAATAACAAGCTGGCGAGTACCTTCCACCCAGCTTCTCTCTTCTGCTTCCCACCAAGTATAACCACTATGTACGCCACTAGTGTAGCCAGTTCCAGCACCGCCGTAAGCGACATCATAAACCCCACAGACCTCCACATCGAACAAAAGTACCTGTCGGAGCCCGAACAATCCTCCTGTTGTGGGTAGTGTATACAATGTCCCGTTGTGGAAGAACAGCTCCTGTGAAGTCCAATCGTCTTGGTGAAGTGTCCGCCGTCGGCTGTGTCTACCGTCCAAGTGATCCAGTCGGGAATGAATATTGCAGCCAAGGTCATCGCGGTCGCTGGGCGGTGTTAGTGAGGAATCGCGAGAAGAGTCGGTGACATTGAGCTTACCTCCAAGGAACGCCACAAAGGCGGTACTGTATACTATTAATCGAGTCATTTTGACTGTTGTTCCTCCTCCGATTGTTTCAGTAGGCTACGCAAAATGGCAATAAATCTGCGAGAGGCGCGAGTTGGTGAGGAAGAGCCTGAGGTCGTTAGGAGGGGATCGAGTGATTTGGTGTCTGCCTGGAGCGAAATACACACCTCACTCTCAGTCCAAAAAACCACGCACTCGCACGCAACTTGCGGTGAACGAAACAGTATTCCGGATATGCTTGCTCGAGCATGGGGATAAACGAGTACGTATGATTAAGTAGCGATATGGCAGGGGAATATTTGCGCGATATTGTGGAAAGATGGGATTTACAGACTCGGGTTGTCTTCATTGGCTTTGGTGGGGGCACTGCTTGGATCTCTGACGTCGATCGTACGAAAAGGAGGGGTACAGATGCGAGGGAGCGTTCACGCGGTCCCTTTTGCAGCTGGCTGCAGGATAATAATCTAATCTTGCATTTGCCTTTTCGATTGGTCTTGGGAAGGACAGACCTTAGTGAAATTGGAAGGTCTTTTTGTATTCTTGTCTATTGGTCCCCAGATTAAATGTAACCATTGTTCATTCCGTGAACATGTCCACTTGCACCGACCAGTCAAGAACGAAACTAGTAATTCAGGGTATCCGTAATTCATGTGAAATCATTTGTAGGGACGATTCTAAAGGCCACTATCGTCCTCCTGACACCTATTCATCAGAGTCCTCGCTTTCCTCGCTGCTGTCTTCTGAATCTTCCTCGCTATCTTCCTCCTCAGACTCGGAGCCGGACGAAGAGCTTGAAGAACTCGAAGACGTGTCATCACCGCCATCACGATCGGTAACAGAGTCATCCGAGCTATCGTCTTCTGAATCATCAGAATCAGATGAACTGGTATCCTCCACCGTTGCGGTCCGTTGTTTTCTTCTCCTAGCAACCCTCTGGGTCGATCCGTCATTCATTCTAAGTCTCTTCTGGCTGTCATTATCACCGTTGGCCAGGCCTTTGCCAACGACTTCGCTGCTATCCTGAGTTGTCTCAAGTTCTGCCAAGATTTGCTCCGCCCTCATCCTCTTAGCAACCCTCTTCGCCATGTTTGCATCTGACAGACCCATCAAAACTCCTTCCTCGTAACCCATCGTTGAAGATGCATTGGCCGCCGTCATGTGATCCACGTAATTCTTCATAGCTGCATCGTACTCCCGTTGCTTCTTGTCGGAATCGGCCATGTTTTCGGGGAAGCCAGCAGCACCTTCCGTTTGATCTTTGACTTTGATAGCAAGAGCGGCGTCTCGTAACCTCGTTCTTACTCCACCTTGGAGTCCTCGGACGTAGTGGCAAATGAGGTATGCGTGATCGGAGGGTATGATGTCGATATCGAAGACGTGCTTGAGGAGATGAGTTTGGTGGTTCTTGTTGAACTTCCAGTTGTCTCTCGATTCGTGATATTGTCGGAGATATTGAAGGTAAGGCCGGGAGGAGAGGTTGGCAGGTTTGACGATCTTTGAGAGGTTCGCTGATTTGGACTTCTTGCCCTGTTCTTTCTTCGGTTTCTTGATCCTCTTCGCTCTTCTGTCTTTTTCGTCAAGGCTTGTCTTGACTTGTTCCTCGACAATAGAAGGTTCCGGGGTCTTGAATGCCGGTTGAGAATTTTGCAGTTGAAATGATGGGTCCTGCGACTTTTGCTCTGCTACCCAAGAATTGAATAATTGCTTTATGCTGTCTCCATCGTCGACTTTCGTCTCCGAAGTGAACGTAACTGACTTCTTCCGGGCGAGAACAGGAGTGACCGGTACGGCAGGTGATGGATGATGAGAATTCTTCTTCGTTTTCTTGGATGGCTCTTCGTCAATTGCGCCCACTCTCTTCCTCTTGATCGACCCAATCTGATCAGAAGTTTCGGGTACGGACACTGGAGGTGCTTGAGATCTCAGTTTGAGGCCCAATCTTTTCCAGGCGGGAATGTGAGTTGACTCATTGTGGTCCGTGGCAGAGGGCATGATGACAGCCGGATTGAGTCGTTGACAAGACCTATAACATATGGGAATATTGTTGTCGTAAGCCACACAACAGGGTGTTCCTTTTCGATCGCAAAAAGATGGGAGCTTTTTCCCATGCTTTATCGCCTATCAGTCGAAGATCATCTCCAGCGGACAGCAAAAGCGGCAATAACTTTTCAAAATCTTCCGCCACATTAAAATTTGGTGGGACAAGCAAAGAGAGGAATTTATCATTCATTTACTTCTGAGATAATTCAACTGAGTGTGAATGAACGATAGCTCCATGGTATTTTTGGAGGAAGGGCAATGTTCGATGTACTACTTGACTTGGGACATTCAACATGAGCGCCGCTTTGTGTTCATCAGACCCGCCTTTTCAGCTACTGATCATGTGACTCGCGTACCTGGGTGCCAGGCAAGCTCAGTTGCGCGTTTCTCGCGGAAGCTGTTGACAAGAGCTACCATTTCCGCTTCAACACATCCACGAACACCTCTCACGACAAGCCCTACCACCTCGAGCTTGTTTCTCTTTCAACCTAGACAACCGCCCTACCAGTTACTGCGTCCCGGCACCTCAAGATGTCTGGTAAGGCCGCCTCGTTGCGAGCTTCAACAGCTCTATGAACAGCAGTTACACTGACTTCAAAAACAGGCAGTGCAGGATACGACAGACATATCACGATCTTCTCAGATCAGGGAAGATTGTACCAAGTCGGTATGCATAAACGCACTTTCCGTGCTCATTCAACACGATCCAGCGCCTTCTCGACATGGTCTCTCCAGCGAGTTTCAGCGTCGCACTCCACGAATCCGCGATGTACCCTGCTAACGAGTTGTGGGAGGATAGAATATGCCTTCAAGGCCATCACTGCTGCGAATATCATGTCGATTGGTGTCAGAGGAAAGGACTGTGCGGTTGTATTGTCGCAGAAGAAGGTTCCTGTAAGGAATACCTCCTTCCATTTCTATTTCAAGTCTCAATACTAATATATAGGTGACATAGGACAAGCTTATCGACCCCTCCTCTGTATCCCATATCTTCAAACTGTCACCCTCAGTGGGCTGTGTAATGACGGGTTCCATCGCCGATGCGAGAGCCTCTGTCCAAAGAGCTATTGGTGAAGCCGCGGAATTCAGGTACAAGTTTGGATACGAGATGCCCTGCGATGCCTTAGCAAAGAGGATTGCCAATATCAGCCAAGTTTATACTCAACGGGTAAGCTGATCTAATCGGACCGCTTAGCACTCGATCGGACATCACAAATGCTGACCTTGGATAGGCTTACATGCGTCCATATGGCGTTGCTACTACGTTGATTTCATTGGATTCCGAGTACGGTCCACAATTGTACAAATGTGACCCAGCTGGCTACTATACCGGCTACAAGGCCACAGCGTCAGGTCCCAAGCAGCAAGAGGCGTTCAATCATCTTGAGAAGAAGCTCAAGAACAAGGATTGCGCAGAAGGCAGCTGGGAGGAGGTGGTGGAGCTTGCCATCACTACGTTAAGCACGGTCCTCAGCGTGGATTTCAAGAAGGGCGAATTAGAGATCGGAATCGTGGGCGGGCCAAGAACGGACGGGAAGGAGGGTACCGACCCGGGATTTAGAGCTCTGACTGAGGAGGAGATCGATGAGAGATTGCAAGCGATTGCGGAGAAGGACTGAGGGTTGAAGTGGTCATGATATCCAGAAGAGCGTTTAGCGTTCGGGGTCCCCGATCAACTTTCGACTACAAAAGGGCTCTTTCCTGCTTTGGCTTTTCAACGGTGTATTAGAACATAGAAGGACTAGCGTGAGCCACGTCTTCCTAATCTTGTGTCATTAGTCTCAATCACATCTGGGGGGAAGCCGGACTCCAAAGCCTCGTGTATTATTGGTGGTCTTGTTGGGGAGGGTCCCACGACTCAGCCTTACTTGTGGCTTGACCTGAACGAACGATGTGACCAAATGCAGGAGACCCAGCCTTACACTGGAGATCGGGGCCAAACATCGGCCAGGGGAGGGAAGTATTGGCGAAGTTAAATAAGGCCGTTCGGGAGACTGGACTGGACAGGTCTGACGGTGCTTGCAGCCACGAATGTCAGGGTGTCCCGAAAGAGGCTTCGATGTATGGCGCAGTCGGGTGGCACCAAGCTCAGCTGGGGAGAAGCGAAGAGTTCGCGTGCATCCAGCCTCGGCATCCGGCCCTAATTGGCTGCATCTCTCTGGAGGCGCTCAAGCTCGCCCTGAGCAACAAGACTGCATTGGAGTTTTGGGCCGTTGGGGCGCATTTCCGGCGCCGCCACTGGCCCTGGGTCCTGTGGCGCTCCCCGATGATGCTGAAGCGAGGAGACACCATTTTCCAGCATGAGACTCACTCTGGCAACTTTTGGCTCCCCTGCTGCAGTCAAAGAGGCTCTCGAGCTATCGTTACCTCTCCTGCGGTTCCCGCTATGGCCACTATGATGATAACTGTGCATTCGGCTCACAGCTGGCCCAGGTTCATGAGTGGGTAAGTAAAGCTTTGAGCTTGTAAGGTCCAGTATCAAAATAGCTGCTCGTGGGTGGGGCTCACAGGGCTCTCCTGAGCTCTTCTCATGAAAGCACCTCCAATGGACCGGATGGAACCTGTCTCATGGCTGAGATCGTGTGATAGCCAGCCACAACAATTCCCAATATGGCCAGATGTCATCCAAGGTGCACAGCATCTAGTTCTCGAATTCTTCATAAACCTCCATGAGGGCTTCTCCCTCCCGAGACATTCTCAACGGTCCACCATCTTTCGAGCTCTTCTTTCATTCGTTTTTCTGTAGCTCCCGCTCCCGCTCTTCCACTTCTTCCACCTCTTTTCTCCACAGCTATTCTCACTCTTTCACGATGGCAGACGGATGTGAGTCGGATTACTTCTTTCTCACTTGTATTTCCCACTTCAAGTTCCCCAGCAAGTAATCTAGTTGGTCCATTTGCTGACGCTTGGGCAGTAAACGAACAAAGGACCGTTCGAGTAGCCGATCTGCTCTCAGACTTCCGAACCTTACAATACTGGATCGCTGCCGCACCTGTCGATCCTGAGGATCAGGATGATTACTACACTGAAGGCTGGGCTGCTCTGCGTCAGTGCTCCATAGATGGACAGCACATCTTGAACTGTGCTGCGGAGACACGGGTTCCAAGAGTGAGAGGCGGACCGGAAGAGCAAGAGAAGGCCGAGCTACAGCAGTAAGTTCAGCAAGCGAAGCTCTTGTAATGAGAGACATTGATGATTTCAGGGTCATGCTCGACGCTTTCGCACGGCGACACGAAGGTCAAAAGATTTACCTCCGACAGCAAGCTGCACAGCGCTGGATCAGTTGGCGAGACCAAGTTCTCCAAGGACAACGCCCTCACTCTGGTCACACTTCCCAACTGGCCGCCTGTGATGCGCAATTGCGGGTTGTAAGTGTACTCTCTTTACTTTTTATGTTTTTGATATGTGGGATACTAATTCCATACAACAGGAACTTGCAGCCATCACAGATGATTCTATCTACTCTGATATGCGATCTTCTGACTATCAAATGGGGCGCTGGACACATGAGGACCCAAGCCTACGACACATTCAGAGATGGGTTCGCGCCAGGCGTTGAATCTAAATAGCAGAATAATCAATGGAGGAAAAATGATTGACGAAGGGTTATAAAGGTTAGATTTCGCAAGGAGCAACGGGACAGCATAGCGGTCATTTTCAGCAGCGAGCATTGGGAAGGCGTTTCTATTTATTCAAGCCGAGGCGCTGGCGGCTAGGCACTCAAACTTATTTACCAGCATAGAGCATTGCCTGGCGCTTTGTTTTCTACAATATTCAAATCTCATTCTGGTTTTCCTAAAGCATACGTAGCCGATACCCAATAGTCTAATGCACAAAAAGGTATTGGGTTGCCAAACTCATTTATTCTTGCTCTGAACGCAAAGCGCTATCCCAGATAGTGAAAGAGCCATCCCAATCCAAGTGTCTGTGGAGTGGTTAGCACTCACATTACGGACTCTGACTGGAGCTGATAGCTTACCCCTGCTAATTACCTTCCTCTCAACCCACCAATCCCCAAATACCGTGAACAGGAAGGCCAGCGAGTTGGTTATTGGTACCGTCAAACTAAGTTCTAATGTCGCCACATCAGCTCCCATTGCCATCTCACCCCACGCCCCCCACTTCCCATCCCCCATCTCCCATCTGCCCTCTCCCGTTATCCCCAAAGGCAGAAAAGGGGAACTCACCAGCCTTGCCAATCAATAGGAAGAACCACACGCTCCCCGTAAGATTGATTACTAGCGGAATCGCATATCTCGGGTTCCGTAATAAATCCAGGACGCCGAAGAAAGCTCCTAGGAATTTCGACTTGATCCAGCTGGATTTGACAGATGACGAGTCAAGAAGCGGGTGGTGTGGTGGCGAGTGAGTGCGTGCTGCGGCGCGTATGAACGGGGTGGTAAATCCCCAAGCAATGCCGATGAGCAGAAAGCCGATGATGTAGCGGAATATCGATGGCGCTGGTTCTGGGGAGGGTGTGGTGTCCATGGTGACCGGACTGGGAAGGAAAAGGGGCGTGTAAGGCTGAAAGGATGTTCTTGATGTAGGGGCTGAGATGAAAAGCTGAGCGTCAAGACAGGGATGTTTTGGCAGGAGTCACGTGTAACAAACCCATAAATAGTCCGCTTGTGGGAAGCAGTACTTACTAAAAGTTTCCCGCGAGATCACGCCAATTATGATTTTCAATTATATTATTCATTGATTGATTCCGGGTGTGGACAAATCGAGCAGAGAAAGTAGCAGAATCTCCCTCCGAAAACCCACCCATTTCCCAGTGACCTCAGCTATGCAATATTTTGTATTGTGACAAAATGTAGGAAAATTCCGCAGGAAAATGCGCCATCCACAACGTATTTTTGATACCCCCAAACCAATTGTCCGAAAGTAATGCAGAATATTGAAGTGAAAAACGCATCGTTCCGGCTCTCAACCACGAGCATAAGGGTGGAAGCCTCTATTGCCGCCCCTACCACCACCACGATAGTTCGCTCCTGGCTTGCCAGCATTCTTCGGTCCAGTTGGGGCATTAGCGGGCGGTGCACTTTGAGGTCCACCTTGAGGCGGAGCGGATCCCCTTGAACTTCCACCTCCCCGTCCACTCTGATATCCACCTCGGCCTCCTCCTCCTCCTCCTCCTCCTCCTCCACCACCACCACCACCACCTCCTCCTCCTCCGGTTGAAACGGCTGGTTGCGGAACATCATCATACATCCCCTCCCAAGATGTTGGACCACCACCGCCCATACCATATCCACCTTGACCACTGTACTGAGATTGCTCACGTGCAGCCCGACGCATCTGTTGTTGTTCATATTTCTGTTGCTCAAACATCTGCTGCTCGTAGGCATTGTAGCCAGGCGTGCCAATTCGTCCACCAGGATTGCTTCCACCACCTGCAGCATAACCACCACCCATATTAGCACCGCCGCCCATGCCTTGCATCTGCATTTGTTGCATTTGCTGCATCTGTTGCATCATAGCAGGGTTCATGCCTTGCATTCCAGCACCCGGGCTCTGGGGACTCTGGCTGCGATTTCCTTGCTGCATCTGCTGTTGCATAGCTTGCATTTGTTGCATCTGAGCCATTTGGGCCATCATAGCCGGGTTCATACCGCCTTGCATTGGCATACCTCTTCCACCACCCATTGCCATCTGTTGCTGCATCATCGCGAAGTATTGTTGCATACGTTGCCAATACTGCGCCATTAATTGGGGAGTCATACCACCAGGAGCCATCTGATTAGCACCGCCTTGTTGAATTTGGTTTGCATTTTGGTTGTCATCTTGACCTCCCTTGCGGAACCGGCCACCCTTGCCACCACGACTCTCCTCTTCCTCGCGCATGTTGCCTCTTGGCTGGGCTTTCTTGACTTCGATTGGCTTACCGAGAATTTCGAGCGGTTGTTGCAAGCAAGCATCGACTGCCGCCTCGCTGTCAAATGTGACGAATCCGAAGCCTCGTGGTCTGCCAGTGTCTTTGTCCATCATGAGAGTGGCATCAACGACTCGACCAAACTGCATGAAGTACTCCTTAAAATCTTGCTCTGTGGCCTCTTGACTGACGCCGCCAACAAAGATCTTGCTGGTGCGCTCTTGCTCGTCACGTGGAATGGCCCGCTTGGGGTCGATCTTAACATTGGGTGAGCTTGGTGCTTCTTTGGGGCAGGGGGTTTGGAAGGGTATTGACGCAAAGAATTGACATGAGTCTGAAAGTTGGGCCTTACAATTTTGCCATCTAGCCAGTGTTCCTTCACCATTACGATGTTGACTGTTCTGGCATCCTTGAAAGTCAGGAAGCCGAAGCCTCTTGATCTACCAGATGCGCCATCTCTCATAACGGTGCACTCCAGAACTTCACCAAACTGGGAGAAGTATTCCTTGAGGGATTCTGAAAATAATTGCGAGTTAGCCTTGCCTTGAATATTTGGCTTCAATTGCTTCACGTACGATCGGTAGTCTCCCAGTTCAGTCCACCAATAAACATCTTCCTGTAAAAACATGACCAATTAGCAAATGAACCATATTCTCAAAAAGAAATGAAACGCATCATATGGCGGGAGTAATATCAAGGAAATAATCTGCGCTCTTCAAATATGGCTTCAGATTTGGTTGTCTCGGATCTCGAACAGCAACCCGGTTTCGTAGCTCCTGGGAATCCTTCGCTTGGGGGTAGCAGGTCGACAACCCAACGACTCGATGACTCGACAACTCGAACCAAATCAACAGGCCGAACTGCTTGCCAAGGTGTAGCGCAAACATGTCTTTGATGCAGCAGCAGATGAGATTTGGAGAATCTTGGCCCGCAATGTTGGGAAAGAGTTCCAAGTATCCACACAAAAACCCCTCAAACCAGGATGGCAATTTGAACCCGACAGGAGTCATGCAATGAAGGATGACACCACAAGATATCCAAGAACAATTGTTGTCTTTGCTATCGTCATGCTAGGTACTGGCGTCGTGCGCTATGCGCTGCCCTTCTGCTAAGCCTATCTGTGGCCTCCTTGATGCTCTATGAAGATTATCTCGACAATAGGCTATGTAGTAGGATTGACTATGGCCGCTGTTGTTGGCGAATGCATGAGGCGAAATACCAGCTTCCTGTCCGTTTTCAAGACTGCTAGTCCCTTTGCCAATTCGTCTGCTCAAGCTTCCCCCTTCAGGCAATTGACGCATTTTGCTTCCGGCAGCCATCGCAATCATCGCGCTTATCTTCGAATCCGTAAAAAAATTGAACGGTCGCTAGTGATGTTCCGCATCTATGGGTCCTAGTTGCTGTTTGAATCCCATCCGTCCCTTATGGAGGCATTTGTTCAAATCCATCTCAGCGATACGTTCTCCTTCTTCCAAGCCCACATCCTGCCATAAGGTTCCCCAACCTGCATGCCCACCAAATGATCTCCCCACACCGATCCCATATCTTGACGTGCTCTTTTCGTTGAGTCGGAAAAGTTGAGTGAGATGAAGCGAGGCCAGAGAACAGATGCTTACAATCATCTGCTGAGTTCTGGTGATATATGCACTATAGAAATCGAAGGAAAAAATCGCAATCTTACCCATCCTCTTTGATGCCAGGTCCATGTGATTCATTGGTAGCTGAAGCATCGTAGTTGTTGCCATTCCCACCAAGATTAAAATCAATGTCATCATCCATATCCTCCTCACCATTATACATTTGTTCATCTCCTCCGCCATTTTGTTCTGGATGGTCATTTGACTCTTCACCATTCGTCTCAGCTACGGCAGCCGGTTCAGTTTTGGCTTCAGCCTCTGGAGCTGCGGGTTTTGAAGGCTCTTCATCGGCGTACCTGAAAGTGAGTCAGCTCAATGTTCAGTCGAATGAGATAGATGGTGAGAATATGGATAGCAAGTACAGAGGCATCCTCAGCGTCTGGCCTGTGGTTGGAGGGAAAGACTGGATCAAGAGCCAGGTATCCGGGATGAGTAACTCACAGATCGGCGAAGAGATCCTCTTCGAAGTTATCCGGTTCCGTCATTTTGGAAGTATTCTGTGTTTTGGGGAGTAGATTAGTTGTCACTTGTCGCGGTGCGCGACGACAGTGCACAGTGAGAGGCTTGCTGGTTGTTTGCCTGCCAGCTTGAAAGGCAGGGCGGATGTTGATGTTGCTGGGTTTGAAAAGGACCTTTGATGTAGAACCAGGCCGTCTTCCAGAGTCGGTAAGCCTGATCGATGGTCAAGTGTCGCAGTGAATAAAGGGCAAGAAGAAGAAGGTGTTGTGTAATCAAGACCAGCGTGCGCGGGACAGTGCCTCACAAGACGCTAGCCGAATTAGGATGCGGATCGTTGAATGACAACGTCGGGAATCCGAGCTGCCAGGAATGAAAGCACAAGACCAAGAATTGAAGGCCCGCAAGATGTTTTCTTCGTCAAATGGCACCAAGAAGCTAGTGCAGCAGGTTGGTTCAAATCTTCACCTACAAGAGAAAGGCAAAGCTGATCAAAGCTTCTCGAATGCAGGAGATGGTTCAGGTTGGTCAGTACTTCCCCGCCAAAAAGCTGTTGGAAGGAGTACCTTGCTCCAGCTGTACGAGGTTTAGTTCTGGATATAGCTAACTGGTGCTTTTGTCTACCAGAAGGATCCGAGTATGCTCCAACTTCTTCTGCACAACTGCCTTGAGTCGAGCGGGGGCAGTTACAATGGGCAATGCGCTGACCAAGGGCATTCCAGATCCGCATCTCCTTTCTGGAGGGGCCGAGCTTCAAATGGACGCCGTGACTCTTCTCCAAAAAAACAGACTCGTGAACCTGGATTGGTCGTCGGGGCCTCATATTCTCATGCGGACATGTTGAAGTTTGACAACCTGTACGTCTCAAGGCCCGAAGGCCACTCAAATGTGCTAATATTATTATTCAAGCTCTCTATCTTCGAGTTCAGCGCGTCCCAGGACTCCTCCTTCTTCTTCCTCCCATAAAAACGATACCCCGCCATTCCACCGAGCATCTTCTGGACTAGCTTCTCCTCCAAGAAGAACATACACAGACTTCTTGTCAACTACAAATAATGATTGGAATGCCGACGATGAAGGCGATGAAGACGACGAGTATGGCTATGACAACGATGATGGGGACGACTTTGGATTGCCGAGCATGTCAAGCATGAAGAGGAAAACGAAGAAGGCTGCGGACCAAAACAAAACGGATCCTGGAATAGGGAACCTCTCCCCTTTTGGACACGGGCTACAGGGTGGTTTCGGGGGATTTGGCACCCGGAGGCTTTCAAATAGTGCCGACATTGCCATTGAACGCCCTGCGCCAAGTTACCCCGTTGCAAAGAAGAGCGAAGGAAAGATTTTGAGGCCTCAGTATAAAGAGATTCTGAGAGATCCTGCAAATTCCTTACACCTCATCCACCATTCTCCTATCCCTGCCGATGCTTCTCCCAAACAAGCGGATATTCACTCTGCACGGATCACGAGGATAAATAAGTTTAAAAAGATATTGCAAGCTACTTCGATAAATCTTACAGATCTGAGAGCAGCTGCATGGTCTGGGGTCCCCGAAGAAGTTCGGGCAATGACATGGCAACTATTACTTGGATATCTCCCAACAAGTAGCGAACGCCGAGTTGGAACATTGGAACGGAAACGAAAAGAGTACCTCGATGGAGTCCGGCAAGCGTTTGAGAGAGGTGGAAGTAGTTCCGCTTCGACAGGTAAAGCGCGGGGACTGGATGAAGGGATCTGGCATCAAATCAGCATTGACGTCCCACGAACGAATCCACATTTGGAACTTTACGGGTACGAGGCTACCCAACGATCTTTAGAAAGGATTTTGTACGTCTGGGCTGTACGGCATCCAGCGAGCGGATATGTCCAAGGTATCAATGACCTGGTAACGCCATTCTGGCAGGTTTTCCTGGCCAGTTATATTACAGACTCAGATGTTGAAAGTGGCATGGATCCTGGGCAACTTCCTAAACCCGTGTTGGATGCTGTTGAAGCAGATTCATTCTGGTGTTTAACGAAATTATTAGATGGCATTCAGGACAACTATATCACTGCTCAACCTGGAATTCAGCGGCAAGTGGCAGCGCTTCACGATCTGACAGCTAGGATAGACGAGCCTTTAGCGAAACATTTAGAACAGCAACAGGTTGAATTTATTCAATTCAGCTTCCGGTGGATGAATTGTCTCTTGATGCGGGAAATCAGTGTTAAGAACACTATCAGGATGTGGGATACATATCTGGTAAGTCAAATTATCCAAGTTTGCTCTGAATTGAGATTAAGAACATCTAAGGCCGAAGAACAAGGCTTCTCAGAGTTCCACCTCTATGTCTGTGTAGCCTTCCTCGTCAAATGGTCCGACAAATTAAGGAAGATGGACTTCCAGGAAGTCATGATGTTCCTCCAGGCTTTGCCAACAAGGGATTGGACGGAAAAGGACATCGAGCTGCTTCTTAGCGAAGCCTTCATATGGCAGTCCTTATTCAAAGGTTCTTCGTCGCACCTAAAAGGCGGATCGAGCAACACACCATCCTCAATTGCTGCAGCCTAGATGGAACCACAGCTCGAAATCGCCACGGCGAATACACCGACCAAGCCATATCTCTGTCAACTTCTAGATCTAGTTGGATATTGGGGAATGAAGGTCTGAATTAACGTCACCTCATTGGCTCTTCTGAATATGATGTCGGAAAGCGTCTGCTACAAGTTGTCAAAACCTCAATGCCACCGCCTTAATTGGATTGACCAAAGCACATGATACTGCTGGGCACTACAACGCTGGTACATATCATTGATTCTCTGGCACTCTCCTGCTCTCTGCACCCAGCAACTATCAAGTTCTCATGCTTGACAGACGGCCATGGATCTTAATGCATCGAGGTAGTTAGAAATTGCACGCGAAGAGCTCAAAGGCTAAGAAGTCGAATGCGAATGAAAATGCATTAGTGCAACCCATGTCATATCCCATGTGACAGGTGCAAACCCGGCATACTTAAAGTAAGATGCTCCCCTTGGTATGTATCCAGTATCAAACGCCGCCACATTTTCCGATCCGCCATCCCATCTAGTAAGAGAGAAAACCACCTGCAGATATTAACAACCCCTTAGTCATCAGCAGCATCCTCAACCATTGCCTTTTTCGCATCACCATCATGCGCACCGTTAAAAGGGGCTTCATCAACCTTGGCTTTCTTGCTGTCACTCTCCTCGGCATCATCCTCAGCCTTGCGCTTTCCATTGATGCCGTTAGTGCTTGCCGTTGGCTCAGGAGTGGCGGCATCTGGCTTCGCCTTCTTACGGCGAATCAGACCGGTGAGATCAGTTGCTGTCTTCTTGGCCTCCTCAATTCTGGCTGCAGCTTCTGTTGGCGACTCGCCCAACGTAGCTCCAAGGATACCACCAGTAGGATTGACGTCCAGGGCACCTGTTGGGCCGTACAAAGCGTCCTTGACGTCGACCGGAGGAGCTTTCAATTCAGCAAGCTGAAAAGGCAATGTTAGTGAGTATTCTTGAAATTCTCTTGAAGTTTAGAGAGCTTACGCGACCTTCCATCTCAGTTACAATCTCCTTTACCTCAGCAATCTGTGCTCGCGTGACCTCATTGTCGTCAGGGGATGAAGTCGAAGCAAGTTCTACTTCCTTGCTTTGCAACTTGAGCTTCGTGCTGTTGATCGCCGCCTCCAACTCCTTGACAGCTTCATCTCTCATGCCTTGATCGACATGGGTCTCTGCCTCCGTGACATCTGCTGCCTCTTCGCCCTCATCCTTGGTTCTCGTGATTGAGGCAAACTCCAAAGCAAGAGACAATTTGAAATGAGCCTCTGCAATGATCTCCGACTCCTCAGGATACAGCTCTTGCTTGTGTGATAGAGCAGCTCTGAAATCAACAACAGCACCTGGGAATCTAGACTATGTTAGAAAATACCGTCAAGTTTCAAACTTGGCCCATTTACCTCTCATTCTCGAGTGAGATCTCCGCCAAAAGGTCATGAGTATCTGCCAGCCGCTCCTTGATGTGCTTTGTCATTAGAGAATCGCCAATATCCTTGCCCTTGCCTGCATCCTCCTCTGGCCCCTCCAACTTCTTTGTGAATAGGACTCGTGCAAGGTCAAGTACCTCGAAGGCGGCAGCAAGATCATCGTCCTCCTCCTCGGCTTCACCTTCACCCTCCTCCTCCTAATGGGCATTAGAGACCGAATTGTGCTGAGAACGTATGAAAACTGACCTCTACATCATCAGAGTCCTCAAAGTTTTCGTCGCCAGTAAATTGGAATAAGGGCTTCTTCGCATCGACTCCTTCCTCAGGCTTTGCTCCACTGCCATTTTGCTCCGCAATAATCGCAACGCCCTCCTCAGCGATCTTCTCGCTCTCGCTCTTGAGCTCTTGTTTAGGTGCCGCCTTCTTCGCCTTCGCAGCACCATTCGGCTTCTTCTTCTCAGCTCCAGCCTTGCCACCTAGGACATCGCTTTTACTCTGTCCAACCTTGAAGAGTGATCGGCCGTACAGGAATAAGATCTCCGCGTTATCAGGGGACATCTCGCCATTGAGTTCAGCTTGAAGCTCTGAAGCTCGCGCATACAGGTCTGACGCCTCTTCGTAGTTCTTGTGTGCATATTGGGCGGTACCCTTGGCGCATAGATCTGCGAGGGATACTTTGACTGAATTGTAGACCTCCATTGCGGCGGCGGACTCTTCTGAGAGTGTAACGGGTGGTTCAATGGGCGAAGCCATTGTTGGTTGAGTAGCTGGATCGGACTGGTTTGGTTTGAAAGGTGGAACGAGGTGAAAATGAGGACGAGTGTTTGTCAAATAGAAGTGGATCGCTTACGAGGTGCTTGTAGAAAGAATGTCTTGATGGGTGAACGGGGAGCGATTGAAAAGTGAGAAGTTGACTGTGACAGGTGATGCTGGAGTGGTCAGTTCTTTCAGGGCAAGCTTGTACATTGCAAGGATGTTGACACGCGAAACCACTCAAACAAGCCACACAGACGCGTCCCAGCGCGTCTCCCTTTCAACATGGCAAAGTATTGAGACGAAATTCTACACCCTTTATAACACAATCACGATTGACAAAATGTCGCGACCAAATCAAGTAGAGAAACCGCGAGCTGCTTCTATATTCAAACCGCCTCCTACACCTGCGCCTTTGAATCCAATCCCTTCGTCGTCCCCCGCCTTTGGTACGCCAGCATATCCCATAAACCCCTTCAACCCCGCTGGAGCTCCTGTAAGAGCCAGTATACTACCAATTCTTCTTCCTCCGGCAACTCTACGACCCCTGGCCTTCAGAACGTTCACCAAGAAGCACAGCTTGACCCTGACTTCCTCTGCACTGCAAAATTTAGCTACATTCATTGGGAGACATTGTGGTACGGAATGGCGAGAAGAGGGGCTAGCTGAGCGCGTGTTGGAGGAAGTCGCCAAGAACTGGAAGAATCGGAATGGGGGGGTTATTGTCGATGGAGAGGGCAACGACTTGAAGGATATTCTGAAAAATCTTGAAGGGAGCATGAGCGGAGGAAGGATTGTTGTCAACAGAGAACTTAGTCGACAAAATAGTTTAGTCCTCGGGTCATCACAAAATGGAGAGGTGTCTCATACACGGCTTGGGATACGGCCGAGTGTTTTGGGGAGAGAAGACAGCCAGCCCGGCTTGGGAATGTCGGTACTGGACGTCGAAGCCGAGGATGAAGACGGCCTCCGTAACCCCAGAAAGTGGTTGAAGGTTATTGATGCTTTTGAGCAACCTCGGCTGATATATAATGTCGCAAAAAAACACTTCGACAGGTTTGTCTTTGAATCCATTCCAGATTTGTTACTAATTTCTATTGAAGAGAGACCGCAAACCCTTCGTTGCTACCCCCAGCTTCACACAAAACACATGTTTTCCGAAACCGATATAATCTCATCCACCAACGTCTCCTAAGAAATGAGTCCTTTCAAACGCCAACTTTTGAAGCCCGGAAACTTTCCTTAAAGCGATCATCATCTAGCCTAGCGACAGCTCAACAATCATACAAGCTGACACCCATTGCAAATCTACTGGGACGTAACGGAAGTAGTCACATGCTTCTTGGGCTTTTGACTATCTCCCCCACCGGCACATTAGCAATCAACGACTTGACTGGAAGTATTACGCTAGATCTCACGCACGCCAAGCCAATCCCTGAAGACGGAGCCTGGTTTGCTCCTGGAATGATCGTCCTGGTTGACGGGACCTACGAGGAGGAAGACAACAACGTTGGTGGGGGACTAGGAGGAAGTGGAGGTGTAGGTGGAATTATTGGCGGAAAATTCATAGGCTTTTTCATCGGCGGGCCGCCCTGTGAACGAAGAAAGGTCACTCTGGGTCTCACCGGCTCTGACGACGGTGGTGTGACTGCTGGTGGTGGCTTTGGATGGGTCGATTTCCTCGGCGTGGGCAGTGAGCGTGCTGTGGGCTCCAAGATGCGGAAGCTAGAACAGCGATTACTTGGACCAGGATCTGTAGACGAGGACGGGGGCGGCAGAGGGCGGATGGTAGTCATAGGTGAAGTGAATCTTGACCAGCCTAGGACACTGCAAGCACTGAAGAAAGTCATTGGGTTATATGCTGCGGAGCCGGAAGAGGATACCCCGATGACCTTCGTGTTGATGGGGAACTTCGTCCAGCATGCCATCATGGCTCGTGGAGGCAGCGGAGGAAGCATCGAGTACAAAGAATATTTTGATAGTCTGGCATCAGTACTCTCCGAGTACCCAACCCTTCTCCAGTCTGCAACTTTCATCTTTGTTCCAGGAGACAACGACGGCTGGACATCTTCCTTTTCAGCGGGTGCAGCGACACCTCTACCCAGAAAAGGGGTACCAGAGATATTTACCTCCAGGATAAAGCGAGCATTCGCAACAGCAAACGCCGAAGCGGAGAAGGAACGAGGGAAGAAGACAGATGGGGAAGCAATCTGGACCAGCAATCCATCTCGTCTCTCACTCTTTGGCCCAACTCACGAGATCGTTCTGCTGAGGGACAGTATGTCTGGACGTCTCCGTCGAACGGCCATCAAGTTCTCATCCTCAAAATCCAACGACGAAGATGAGGATGTGGACATGGCTAGCACCCCTGCACCGAATCCAGATCCACAGCCAGAGCAAGAACCGGCGGAAATGGAAGTTGATCCTAAAGTCCAAGAGGCTGAATCTCACCAAGCAGAGCCAACTGCCGACGACACTTTGTCGAATGATTTACATGCGGCGAGGAAATTAGTAAAGACGATCTTAGATCAAGGATACTTGTCACCATTCGGAATGGCAACTCGACCAGTGCTTTGGGACTATGCTAGTTCACTACAAGTTTACCCGTTGCCTACCGCTATGGTGCTTGCAGACACCGAAGCGCCAACATTTTGTGTTACATATGAGGGCTGTCATGTAATGAATCCGGGAAGTATAGTTGCGCCGGGGCGGAGAGGCGTGGCGAAATGGGTTGAATATAATATCCGGAACAAGGTTGGGAAGGTCAAAGAAGCGCTTTTCTAAGTTATGAGACCAAGAGTTGGCGTTTGGCTATGGCTTTATGTTCACTGAGGGCTTGGAAAGTGGAATTGCATTTGATGTACAGGCGTTTGTTGCTTATGATATTTACGATAGGACTGTCAAGTAATACACCTTTATTACTGCTCATAACATGCAAATGGCCGTTCATTGTAGCATCAACATGTCCTCATCCAGAACTCCGAAGAGCTCCTCGACCTCCCTTTCCACTTTCCTGATCTCTTCTGCTAGTTGCCCGGTGACAAGGGTATAAGCGTACAACATCTCATAATCTTCGTCCTTAGCAACCGAAGTGCTGTCTTCTTCATTGCCGCTAGCGCTATTCTTTCTGTATTGGAAGATCTTGGCAAGTAGCCGATCTCGAGAATTTGAGGTACCGGGGAGCGTGTCATTGAGGGGGAATTCTAGTTTGAGAGAGCTAGCGAGGACTGGTGGCTGTTAGCTGATTGTTGCAGGGAGAGAAAGGAGAATCTCTACCTTGGAATAGATGACTAATTCTAGAGCAGAGGTCTGCTCGCTCTTCGGCAGTATACTTCAACAGCAACGTTTCTCCCTCGCTGGCGTGGGGATCTTTTTGTATAACCACATTCATTGCGTGAAAGGCATCAAGCATTTTGTTTGTAGACTCCATAATTCGTCCATACTGCCTCGAAGGAAAGGGTCCTCGTAATTCGAACTCGCTCGATGCTGCACTTCGGAGAGTATCAAGCTGAAGGACTGAATTTGGAGGTTAGCTGCATCCACTAACTTTCGCGGTCCCAGTCACGCTGGAACCTTCGGACTGCTGCCTCTCCGGATGTTGGAACTATCGCTGCATTGCAAGATAACCAGAAATGAAAACATACCATAACGTTGCAGCGCAAATTCCTCTCGCAAATTCATATAAGCATTCTGAGACTCGCCTTCCAACAGTGTCGACAACGGGTCTCGCTTCCAAATCAAGCCCATCCTCAGCCAGAGGAGGGACAATCCGTCCTTGAATTTTTGTCTCGCTGAAATCGGCCAAATAACTCGGGTAATGATCATACCCCATACGACGCCAGCAAGGACCGCCACCACTCTATGTAGGACGATCTCGGTAATAATCGGGGTAACTCCGCCTTCATCGTCGTCGCCATCTCCATCTTTTATAGACAAGCTGTACGCATATAGACAAGAAAGGTTGTACGTCAGCATAATGAACCGCCCAAACGGTCCTTTACCTTTCTCAATAATGATATAGAAGCAAGGCAGGCTGACTACCCATCCCAAAAATGCTAAAGCAAATGGGTTTCCTTGACACACAACCCAGACTATTACGGCGATAACAGCACCAATGAAGGTGCCAATAAATCTAGCCCAACCCGTAGTATTTGAGGCACCGATTGTCATGGCACAAACCAGCATGTAAGACAGAAGTCCCCATTCCCCACGCCAATGCTGGTAGAACGGTCTTGTGTACGGTATAAATGCAAATACAGCATAAATAGCTGCGCCAATTCCAACTTTCACAGCAAAGCGTACTGGTTTCATGTCAGTAATCGATCGATGGCCAGGATGGACGGTCATAACTTACCATCATCTCGTTCCAGGACGCGTATAATGTGCAGCAATCTGTGATAGAAATCGCCAGTCGAATCGTGTCCTTGTTCTGCAGCCCTCCATTTTCTTGCATTCCGTCGTTCAAGGACAATTTCGGGTATGTCCTTGGGCACTTCTGGGCCTTCTTGCTGTTCTATCAGACGCTCTTGCTCCGGATCTTCGGTTGGAGGTTGAGTCAACTGATCTTTAGACCTTTTCCAGAATCGCAACCAGTTCCATGATCGATTATGCTTTTCCGTCACTTCCTTCAAGCCCTCCAATATCGATAAATATGTCTGCATTCCGTTTGCAAAGTCTTGAAGCGAAAAACTAAAGTGCCCACAACTAGCGGCGACCTCTTCAAAATCCGCCTCGACTTTTTCTGGCCTATCCTTGTCTAGTTCCTTGCTTTTGTACAATTCCTTAAGAGCTTCCGCCCGGGAATTGCTGTAGAGTTTCCTATACAACTGTAAGTAATATATCAAGACAATTCTCAGTGAACCATACACTGCATCAGTGAGACTTGATTGAAAGTGGTCATTGATGATTATATGGTACTCCGGGCCATCGCCAAAGGGTAACTCCTGTAGGATTTTGGAGAGCGTATATGCAAGCGACTTCATAGACGGGCCAAGGTGCAGAATGAAGCGCGAAAAGATTTCTGATGGTGTCCTAGCTGTAGGTAAGCCTGTACTTGTCACACTGGTTTGAGTCCCCTGCCGCTCAAGCCGGCTCCGAGTTTGGATACTTTCAGGTTCATGGTCTTCAGTTCCGCTACCTTCCTCGGAGGCTTCTTCGATCGCCGTCAATACTGCGAACCTATCGTGTCTGCCTGTAAACGTAGAGGCAACTGAACCACCAAGCACCTGTGGAAAAGTTCTCGTGGTCCCTGCCACTGAAGGAGTGCCAAAATCCGGGCTCTCCTTGAGTAACGTGAATTGAGTTGTTGCAGCACTTCTCAATCCACCAATTGACTGGGCCAGTCTTTGCATACAATAGACAAGATTGGCTTCGAGCTTGTATTCTTCTTCCGTGCCAAGTACGTAATGTTCGAATTTAGCCTCCCTGAGATTCTTCGTTAACTGCGTAAAAGCTGATTTATATCGGCCTTGAGCTTTGTTGAAGCTTGCCGATCTCAGATCTGTTTCGGATCCGCTGAGAAATCCATGAGTGATCATCGTAAGCATGTCTCCGAAGGAATCAGTAGCCTTGATCATAGTCTCTCGAAGCTCCGTCCGTGCTGAAACGGGCCATACCAACAAGCTTACAGCAGAGGTTGCTAATATGCCCATAATAACCATCTTCATAACCTGTACAATCTTATCGTTGGAGAACACTCCAGTCTGGATAGCAGTCTCCTTTGTCAAAATGGTGATTATGGCAAGACTCGCCAGACTGCAAGACACATTGACCAGTGGTGCATTGTACTTCTGCTTGAACCAACCAATAAATCCAAGCCCACCGCCACAGAAGACGATGAGCACTAAGGCAAAACCAAGCTCGATGAGATCCAATTGTGTTTCGAAAAAGACCGATGTCGCCATACTAGAAATTCCAACCAAAGTGGCATATAGGAAGGCCCCGAATCCAAGTAAGGCCGCCTCTTCCATAGACCCAGCAGATCTCGCAGGATGGAAGTACACCGTTATCGTAGCAACAATGTGCTTCCCGTCCTGTCTGCCCAAGAAATTGGCCAGAGGGGGCAAGAAAGTAGCGGCGCTCCCAAGCAAGTAGGCAAGAGAGCATTTCAGAATCCCTTTCGCAGTAGGCGTCTTGAGCCATTCCCACAATTCCTTCGAAGCATCCACAGTATTGTCTACGGCCGTCCGAAACGTGCCAGCCTGGGAAAAGGTGCGTCTCAACGGGAGTATCGGGCCACCGTAGCCTCTGGAGTAGATTGGAGCTGGACCATCGAAGTTTGCTGGATTTCGAAGTGTTATCTGACGTCGAGCGCGTTCACCCGTTCCTGGGATGATGAAGGTTCCATTTCTGAGCTTCTATGGCATATATTTAGCTTGGCAGACGCCGAGTTCAGCAGTGGTCAACAACTTACTCCACGTTTTGATCGAGAGGGTCGTCGGCCTACGGGCGATGCCGGGCCATCTGAGCCCGATGGAGAGCTCATACTGGCCTTTTCATGATTCAGATGCGTTGTTGGGCTGGTCCTGGTGAAGGTTGTGCGACGTTAAGATTATCAGAGTTCCGAGCTTGCCAGGCGAGTCGCGAACTCGCGAACCCCCCAGCCTTCCCCAGGTTTTGGGGCAGCCGATCCTTGTCTGCCGCTAGTAGCCGAGTCAGGGGTGCAGGAGCCGGTGGACATACTTCACGTCTTATCGAAGGATGTGTCGCGATAAACAGAAAAAGCGACACCTTAGGGAACTTAGTATTCTCGATTTACTCAGACAGAGACCAGCAGAACTTTATATCTGGTCCTGTAACTCGAGAGGCGTTTGTTGAAAAGAATCTGAAACTGTCTGACTTGATCTGGCTGTTGAAAGTTCATTCCCGTTTCTCCTGCCCTGCTCGAGGGTGTTAGAAACGGCATTACTAATCAGGTAATCTTGTGCTGGTGGTATAATGAAACCATTTCATAGCTTCCGCTAGCACCACCCACTTTTCGATCTATTCAAGGCCCGAAACACCCCAGATTTTCAAAGAAGCATCGCCGCCAGTGCTAGCAACTTTCTTCACGCCATCGATCCAAGAAACACCATTCACACCGTCTTTGTGAGCATTGGGGGCCTTCACTCTCTTGCCCGGCGCTTTCATACTCCAAACAAAGACATTTGTATCGAGTCCGCCACTTACAGCGTGTGTTCCTTCCGCATTCCACGCAATACATGTGACTCTTGCAGTATGAGCAGACCAGCGATCTGTTTTGACGTCCCAAGAGTTGGTATCGTACACGACGATCTTCCCAGAAGAGTTGCCCACAGCGAGAAGTGACCCATTTGGCGAGAAAGCTAATGCTGTGATCTGGGTTGTGGACTTGTCGAGTTTCTGCTGTGGGGATAGCTTGTGGCTTGAATCCACTGTATAAACATGTACGGTATGCGCATCATCTCCAACGACAACCAGCGAACCAGACGCAGCAATAGATGTTGGTGTGAAATCCTTGATTGGAAGAGTACCAACATGCTTATCCTTGTTGAAGATGTCAATTCCCGACACAGTAGCTGCGAAAATTCGGCCCTCGGCTGAAGCCAATCCTTTCGGCTGGGCAGATAACTTTGAGGTTTCTCCCAAGAATGTCTTGCCAGAGGCATCCGCCACTCGGAGTGTATCATCCCAACCCACACTGTATGCTCTGTCGGGCGTGGTCCCGAAAGCTGTGACTTGATTGGAGTGCGGCTCTCCTTCAATGGTAGAACCAACGCCGGAACTGACGTCCCAGGAGCAAACCCTACCATCAAAGCTACCAGTCCAAAAGGTCTGCGAATTGCCCAGTCCACTTGACCCAAGAGCAGTAATGCTTTTGTTGTGGCCTTGGACAATCTTTGCGGGCTTCTGACTTCCTTCCTATTCCCCAAGAAACCGAAATCAGCACCCCTTTCAAGTATTTTTGGGAACGGACACAAAAGAGGAATAGTAATCTGACACAGTGAAACTCACGGCAAGGTAATTAAGATCGCCAGCAAGATTCAAGCTCACGACCATTCCGTCACTTCTTCCAGCAGGCCAAACAACACCAACTTGGTGATCTGGAATACTGACGTTTCCTTCTCCAAATCGCCAAGTCTGAACGGCCTTCCCTGCCTCCACGTCCCAAAGCCTGACAGTCTGATCAGCACTTGCCGTGACAAAAAGTTTCGAGTCTTTTGCCCAAGACACTCCAAAGATGCTCCCTTTGTGCTCGCCTTCTCCAATTTGATGGGTCGGCTCCCCTGTCTTGCCATCATATAGCTGGATCCTGCGATCTGCACCAACACTGACCAGCTGGTTTCCATCGGGCGAGAAGCCAACCCCATACACATAGGCCTTGTGTAATCCACCAAGTTTTGTAGCAAATTTGAATGGTGCACCGTGCAAGAAGACCAAGCTGCTGTCATCCGCGCCGGTAGCTGCCCGTAGGGGTCGCTGCTGGCGAATCGACACCGAATTGATGATCGAAGAGTGACCACTGATTTCTCCTACGCTGTTACCACTATCTGCCGTTATGCAATGTCCAAAGCGTTCTCGTCCGTCGCCAACGGCGATAATACGTTGAGAGTCCCCGTCCCAGGCAATGTCATTTATTCTCCCAGAGATTATGTGGTATTCGCCTCGGCCCTTCATCAGCGTCTGAAATCAAGCACACATGGTCATAGCCTACCTTTTGTGTTTACTCCCTCAACCGCATCCCAAACCTTTACTGCGCCAGAAACATCCCCGGATGCGACGTAGAAGCCCGAGGGAGAGAAGCGCGCAACCGTCGTCTGAGTCGTATGAGTGGTGTATTGCTTGCTGAGTGAAGGATTGTCGAGGGACCTAAGGAAGATAGATTTGCCAGACTAGGTTCGGTACTCAGTTAAATGATGACAACTTCAACCTGGAACACTCACAGCGTAAGCTATGCGCTCTCCTTTGGGATCTGTGGATAGTTGAGTTGGCCGGCCGCGCTCCGTATTGGGCGCAGCCGCGAGGATTTTGTCAATGACAATCGACATATTCGGCAAAGATCCTGCGCATCTAAATGTCTAGAACGTGATCGAAGTGAAAAGGCGAAAGGGCACGGAGAATGGAAATGTTGGTCGACACCTAAAACATGGGAGGGGCCAGGCTGACGTTGACACAACTACGATTCGGCGAGGCTGAGCTTCTGTAGCTTGGCAAAATATTATGACCTTGTCAGAAGCTGTCACACTCCGATATATACCACAATTATTATTATTTAGGCTCGATATTTAGAGAATCGAGACTGTCCAGATGTTATCGGGATTCCACAAGTTTTAAGAAGCAATATTTCATTCTCATTGCCTTGCTATCAATAACTGGCGTTCAAAGTCAATCAGGGTATCGTCCGAGTGCAGGAAATCCTATCGCAATCCAGACTCCCGCCCCGTGCGCCCTTTTATACATACATCACACTATACAGTTGCCGAGATCCGTGTGTCCTTGCATGCCATGCTATGCAACCGTGTAAAAGCAATGCGAACGCCTAAGTATGCCAAAACAAATAAAAAGAGTTCCCTTTGAACTGATCCTTCACGATCCAATGGCTAGGCAAGAATCCAATAAACTGTCCAGGGCAAGCTTGTCCTCTGGGTCAGCGCCTTCCCACCCTAGGGAGTTGTCATCCGGGGTGTGACCATTAACACCATTGATTCCATAGACGCCGTTGACGCCTCCCATTTCCACATCCGCATCAACATCCTCGCCGACTACCCTCACATATGGCTCAGGCCAAGAGTAGTCGTCCCATGCTTCGACCTCGCCCTCCCGATAGCCTAGCATGATCTGCTGGACCACCACCGGCATTTGTCCAAGTCCACAGTCTCCGAGTTCCAGTGCAGTGCGAACATCAGCCATAGCCAGAGGGCCACGCTCACTGGCTGCCTTGGCTTCAATAGGCAGCAGTCCACTTTTGTCTCGTTGGATCTCGCCTCGGAGACAAGCTTCCTCTTCTCTTTCCAGTTGGGTGCGGTACTTGTGGGTTTGTACCCATGTGGCACCTCCACCGGTACCAGCGCTTCCACTAGCGCCAGGGCCATTACTCCGAGTCTTACTGAAAACTGAAGAGAGCACTTCCTTAATAAATGTTTCAGTAGCTACGGACATGAAATGTGCGGCATCTGAGACATGACCAGAAACAAGTCCCGTTTCATAACAAATAGGCAGCATTCGTGATTCAATCGTCGAGGTGTCAGGAAATTCTCCTGACTCGGAAGCGAGTGGCTGGGCATACCTCTTCCGGATCTCAAGGTCCCAGTCTGGTCCTTTAATTAGTTCGATTCCCCAGCAAACCTGTCAAGAAGAGCTTACTGGTTTTATTAAGGCCACCAGCACTTGCGGGGACTTGATCCGCGAGTCTAGGAGCTTTGGGTCGGCGATGTTCACCAAAGATATTTGCAAAAGCATCTTGGGGATCGAACTTCTTGGAGGTTATTACAGAGTTTAGGGGAAACGAATTCCAGAAGGAGACATACCTCATTTTGGCTCAGATCCTTCAATCTCCTTCGATCTCGACTTGGTAATTGCATTACCTCCGTTTTGAGTCTTTGTTCTGCTGCGTCTCCGCTCACGGGCTTGCTTCCGGCTCCTGTGGTCGGCTTGTCATTTGCACTGACCCAACTTGCGACGCCATGATCTGGCATCTCCCGCGTCACATTTCCATAAATCGCCGCAACCAATTGATTATGTAGATGCTCTATATCACCGGTAGGGGTCACAAGGAAGCTGTCAATTCGTGCTGACAGTTCTGCTTGGTTTAGCTGGCCTATCGAGGGAAGGATTAGCGACGGAACATCCTATAAAACCGGTCCGGCCGCAACACAGATCACAATAAGAGCATATACGAACCCATCACAAAGAGACTGATAGACTCTTTGTATGTTCCCCAGTGTTCACCAATTGCGATTTTGAGCGCCGTATAAAGCGGCTCGAGGTCAATCCGAGGAGGCACATGGCTGGATTTGGAGACTTTCGGAGCACTGGGAGCTTGTGCACTCAGAGGTTTAGGAGGTAGTATAGGAGTGGTGGAGATCATGGGCCGGCTCAAAGCCGCAGGGTCGATGTCGGGCATCGTGTGGAGTCGCGCCTAGGCGGCCTTCTGAGCGCGACGTGCAAATAAGTCAAGGTCCCATGTATAGAATGCTAGGCGGGTCCAGCGGTATAATTTCGAGATGATCGGGGCCAATTTAGGGGTGCGACTGATGGCTCCTTCTCCTACTCTGTTCTATTGACGTTGACAGTCGCCCTCGCTTGTTGAAGTGATATGAAGTCACCCGAAGATTAACCGGGCTTGGCCTCACGCGTCCACAAAACCGAGCGCGTCTTCTGGAGTGGAAAACTAATCAGCATGAATTTGAGCCTTCCACGGAACTCCAGCTCATATTTCTGAGTCGCAACAATGCGAATATGTCTTCACGAAACCAACGTGTTAGCAGTGGGATTGACTCCTTAGTGCGACGACTTCTTGTCGAAATCCCTGGGGAGGATCCCGCTGAGGCAGAGGAGAGAGAACATAATGCAAGGGACTTCGTCAGGGTGTTTTTAGGAAAGTAAGTACCATCCATGAAATAGGTACAGCTAGAACCTAATCTCTTCTATAGTTCAAAGGGTCCTGCCATTGTTGCGGACGTGAATCAAGCCTCTGATTTAATCAAGAAACGGTTGATACAAACAAATCCGAGCCCCGAGAAAGCACTTCGTTTCACGAATCTGTACAGCCGATTGCTATCTATTCCGGTCATTACACAAAAATGGGCTGTTCTATACTTTCTGTACCAGCTGAGTGATCAGCAGCACACGGCGCCGCCAAACTTGACGAGTCCGTTCAAAGGCCCAGTAAAAACTGGAAGAGCGAGCAGGAATATGGAGAGCTTCATCCCACAGTCGCCAGACTACGGTTCAACCAGAGAGGAGAAGCCTTTGGTGGAAGCTTTTGCCCCAGATGGACTGAAGAGGCTACCAGTGCGCGAAGGAGGCCAACGTGACAGAAAGGAGGAAGACCAAGCATTTGTCAAATCTGCTGTCGTTCAACGAGAAGGCGTTGCGCTAAAAACTGCTCTGTTAGCAGAGAACTACGTGGAAATTGATCCCCCGGAGACTGCTCTACTCAGAGACTTACCCTTCACTTTGCAAGGTTTAACTTCTACTCATCTACCATTTTCGTCGGAATCGACTTTGAAATTACCACCCACATTGCCGGTTCCCATCATATCTCTTCTGCACACACTCGCCGAACCATCGTTACTATATCGTGGATTGTCTTCATTCATTCAGTCACCTGGCGGTGGTCTCCTTGGACAGAGTTTACGAGCCGCCATCGGTGGTGAGCTGAGATCGTATCTTGGCTTGGTGGCTACTTTGGAGGGGCAAATTCGACGAGCCCTCTCGTCTCTTGATGAAAAAGAGCCGAGGGGTGGTGTCGGAAAAGCTGGTGTCACACTGAAGAGATGCGTGGTTTGGACCCGTGAAGCTACGATGGGTCTTCGGTTGATGAGCTTGATAAGCGAAGAGTCGAAGAGCAAGAAAGGAGGCCAGCTCATCTCTCTCATACATGGATTTTCGTCATCACACGGTGATCCTATGGTGGGGGCTTTTGCGGAACGGTTGTTGATACATGTCACTCGCCCGTTTTATGATATGCTGCGACAGTGGATCTATGACGGAGAATTGTCAGATCCGTACGAGGAGTTTTTCGTCTCGGAGCAGGATCCGAGTGCTATTAACAGTAACCAGGATGGCCGAAACCGCGGGGGTGCAAGTAGTGTTTGGGAAGACAAATACAAACTCAATGAGGATATGGTGCCCAGCATCATAACGCAAGATTTTGCCCAGAAGGTCTTCCTCATCGGCAAATCCCTGAATTTTATTCGATATGGATGTGGCGACTCCCAATGGGTAGAAGAATACTCCAAAGCAGCTTCGAAAGAGCTTCGATATGGCGACACAGCTACATTGGAGACATGGATCGATGAAGCCTACAAGACGACAATGGCAAGACTCATCCATCTGATGGCAGAGAAGTTCCATTTGTTTGAGCATTTGAAAGCACTCAAGAACTACATCTTGTTAGGACAAGGCGATTTTATTGCTCTCCTCATGGAGTCTTTGTCTTCTAATCTCGATCGTCCTGCAGGCGCCCAATATCGCCATACCTTAACGGCACAACTCGAGCATGCCATCCGAGGGTCGAACGCACAGTACGACTCTCCTGAAGTTCTTCGCAGATTGGATGCGCGGATGCTTCAATTGTCGCATGGTGACATCGGATGGGACTGCTTCACCCTCGAATACAAAATTGATGCACCTGTGGATGTCGTCGTTACAGAATGGGGCAACCGACAGTACCTTAAGGTTTTCAACTTCCTTTGGCGCATCAAACGGGTTGAATTTGCATTAGCATCGACTTGGAGGAAGTGTATGACTGGCGCACGAGGAGTTCTCCAAGGAGAAGACAAGAATGTGTCACAGGCCTGGAAGTTGACAAGAGGCGTACTGGCAGAAATGATTCATTTCATTGGTCAGCTCCAGTACTATATCTTGTTTGAGGTCATCGAGAGCTCTTGGGATGAGCTTCAGAGTGCGATACACAAAGAAGGCTGCACATTGGACGATCTGATCAAGGCTCACACCAAGTACTTGAATGCCATTACCCACAAAGGTCTCCTTGGAGCGAAGAAGAAGATTCACGGCGAGATCGATGACAATACTTTTATGGTCCAACTCGGCGAGATCCTTCGACTGATGCTCAGCTACCGAGATGCGGTCGATGGACTTTACAGCTGGGCCGTTTCGGATTTTACAAGGCGCCAAGGCGCAGATGTCCGCAATGAAACTCAAGGCCGACGAGAAGATGACGACGGTTTATTGATCAACACCCCTGCGACTGCTCGTCGGGGACCTCGCCATCTCCCTGATTCGACACCTGCTACTCTTGCAGATGAGTCCATCCCAGATGAGTTTCCTGTTTTGCAAGAAAGGCTGCAAGCATTGGGTGGTCATTTCAAATCCAGGGTTTGTCTTTTACTAGGTGATTTGGCATATCAACCAGATGTTGATATGAGATTTTTGGGTGTGGTGATGAACTTTAATGATGTTTATCAACCCGTAAGAAAGAAGAGTAGAGCGACTGGGAGGTAACAAGGCAGGAGTTCCGCAAAAGGTTGATAAGATACCAAAATTCAGGCGTCAAAGTGTGCTAGCGTTCTCAACTTAATGAATCAAATCGAGATGATTGGATGATGCATTTCACCTCCGAGATTTTGAGTCTCCTTCGTGATAAGCACTTGAAAACACAGATCGAGTTTTGTGAATCTATCCCCAAACAGGCTTGTCTCCAGATTGGCGGAGAGGAAATTGGACCTCCTACAAGCCCACGTCTACATGACAACTTGATGCCCGGCAAGTTAAACTCCAAGCTTTTTCCCATTTCTCTTCGAATGAACCCCAACGCCATGCTAAAATCAGGTCGAAAATTCCATTGTATAATCCAACTCATGCAAAATGTATACCCTCGTTGTTGAACGCAGACAACAACCGCAGAAAGTCGTTCTCATCACACTTTGCGGCTCTCTGATCCGCCAGTTCGGTAACATCCTCTAAAACCTTCCTGATCTTCTCCCGGACAAGTTCAGCAACCCTGGTCTTCTTCTTTTTGCTCTTCGTCTTGGTGCCATTTGCTTTCGAGAGCCTCTCCGCTTCTTCTTTGAAGAACGAAGGCCGCTCATCAACTTCTTCATCCATATCCATTATCCCACCCCACTCCTCTTCCTCCGTACCCCCAGGGCACTCATCAACCTCCATCTCTTCCTCCTCTGCAATCACCGTATCATCGACGGCAACATTATTCATCGCACACCATACTCTATAATTCCTCTCCACCATTGCCAACACCTCCTTGGTTCCAAGCCAACTGGCCCTCAACGTCTTATTCTTTCTAACGAAGCAGATTCTCAGCATTCCATCCCACTCGTCCCAGCTGACGCCCGGTCGTTCGCTCCCTAATTTCGGCTCTATTCGGACAACTGAGGACTCGACCTGTGGCGGAGGCCTGAAATTGTTCTTTCCGACTTTCATGATATGCGTAATCTTGGCCCAGAACTGCGCGTTGACTGATAAACGGCAGTACAAGGCGTCTCCCGGTCGTGCTGTTAGCCGCAGAGCGAATTCGCGCTGAAACATGAGGATCGAGGTTCGGGGTGGATTAGGCAGGGCAAGGAGCTTGAAGACTAGAGGACTGGAGATCTGACTCACATTAGCTACCATGATTTCCCATTTCAGGGTTGACGTACCTGGTAAGGCGTATTGCTAATGCAAACATCGAAATGCGGCAACTCGGTTTTGATCACATCTCCCAGTAAAACCTCTAGTTTCTTCTGTTCCGTTCGACCCTGAAGCCGCTTCGTCACTTCCGCCGCCATCCTAGGGTCCAATTCCACAGCTATAACCTTCTTTGCCTTTTCCAGTATGCGGACTGTCAAGTTACCGGTACCTGGGCCCACTTCCAGGACAACGTCAGAGGGCTTGAGGTTGGCTTTCGCGACAATGGCTTCTGCGACACCTGGATTCTTGAGAATATGTTGGCCGACATTGGTGTTGAATTTGAAGACATTATTAGTAGTGGTTTGTGCTTTCGAGTATGGAGAAGAACCGGTGGCGGCGCTGTTGCGCTTATTGGACTTGAGTTTGCCCATCCTGTGTAGTTGAAGAGCAAAAAGCACTCAAGGCCGCGGGAAACTTTTTTTGATCGTTATCGGTTATCTGAGTGGGGCGGGTCTAGTCACGTGGATGAGGGAGAACTTGGTGACATGTGGATCTCATCCCCTGCTGGGTCACTCTTTGCTTTGATGTAAGAGCTTTGCAGGCTAAGGAATTGTATTTGAAGTCAGCTTCAAAATGGGGAGGCCACTACGGGCTGGTGAGCACCGAAAGACAAACTGCTCTAATCACTCGCTTTCGGTATACCCCTTTCCTTTGCTCAATTTTATTGAATATCGTATAAAATTATGATACTTCAAGAGATTTTAAAAGATAGCCCCCTTGCCTAACTTCTCTCTCTTCCAAACTTCATCCTTTCCAAGTTTCAACGTTTGGTTAATGTGTGTTTTCCAAAAATTGAAATTGGTCACGTGATTCTGCACGAAGGGGGTTATCCCGTCCTCAGCATTATCACCAATCACCCTTCTGCTTGAAAAGAATGGCCCTTTCTGATTGGACATATTGAAAGGGCTAGGAAGTTTATAACTCGGCGTAGATCACTTCGAATGGAATTGAAAGCACGCATGCATCACAGGAAGTTAAGAAATAGAACAGCCCACAGCAGATTGGTGATTGCGCATGCAAATAGCTGACCGACTAGCCGTGAATATAGCAGGCCTTCCGCTAAGAAGGCAGGAATGTATTGCAAAGAGAGGAAAATGATAATCGGCTTCGGTCGGTTTTTCGTGCTCTATCAGATAGCTGTCCGCGTTCCCGTCGATATCGATACTGGATAGAGACTTGATACTGTACCGCCTCTCGGAATGTGGACGTGGGTCAGATGAGATGTCTCACAGCTCGGATGTTCTCTTTCAGGGGCAATTGTTCTGAAATTGCATGTTTGTACTTTACTACTTGATAATAAAAGTCGATCATGCGGCAAAACCCTCTTTACCCAAATCCCAATAATAACGATTAAAATCTCAAAGGTGGACCCGTTCCCCCCTTGTCGGCAATCTTGGATCCCCGGCAACTTTGATCTTGGAGGCCGAGCTGGGATGCCGGAAAGCACACAATACGAAAGGCGGAAATAGCCACTGTTATTGTTGACGCGTTGTTTGTTGTTGTTGTTGTTGTTGTGCTGATGACGAGAACAAAAGTAAACAAAGGAGTAGAAAACGACAAAAGATCTTCAGTCTGCCCGCCAGACCTAGGAATGACGAGGAGGATCCTCACTCAAACTTTGGGTTCGAGGAAAGAGCAGATGTGGCATTAATCCCTGGCGATCAAGCCAGCCGCGGCACTACACAGTACACTGCCATGCCAGGTGTTTGGGAGCGCAGATCTTGCAGTCAGTCTGGAGACCCCTTGGCCCTTGTGCCCACTGCCCACTGCCCTTCGACTTCGAGAAACGGGCTTTCGGCAGCAGCCGTCGCGGCGTCATGCAGGGTGGCCATCTCGTGCATTGATTGGCTCATTGGTGCAGGAGCCAACAACACACTCCGCGACCCTGAGTCCTCGCGGAACGGCCCATGCAGGAGCAAAACTTGTTGAAACTCCAGAATTCAGACGAACATCGACCAAACACCTCTCCTCAACGCATTCCAGTTCAGTTCCCCTTCGGCTTCATGTAGTGCTGGTTTGAGTTGCGATCCTCTCGTTCCGTGCGTGCGTCCATTGTTGTTGTTCCAAGCGAGACGGGAAGGGAAGCGCGGTCAGGCCTGTCGCGATTGCCACCTCGCGACGCGTCCAAACTTTTGTTTACACTGGAAGCCTAACCAAGTCCACTTTTCTCCGCCATAATTTCCTCAACCACCTCGACATTCTCATCCTCATCCTCTCGACCCTATATTTGGACCCTGGCGATCAACGACCTGCTTTTCGACATATTCTGGGGCTGGTGAGAGCATCGGTGCCGGCAAGAAATCGATTGCGTGGTCATGCTCCTCCTGACGTGAAGCCAACATTCCGCTCGGTGTCGAGTCCTCGCAATCGCCACGAAGCATTCCTGGAACACCCACCGACCGAGTTAATATACAGCCCGATTCCTGTTCTTATCGAATACTCAGCATCAACCTCCATTGTCTGCAAACCACCAACGACGTTGTTTCGTCGAACTTATACTCTTCCTTGCAGGACGATAAGCCCAATAAGAAGGATCCCCTTCTGCCACATCTCTATGCGGTCTGACGAATAATCTCCGATATCAACTGAGAGATTCTCTCATCCCCATCTCTGGTATCATAGGCGAAAGTCATCGCATTCCAGCCTCCATCATGGGGTCGTACTCAAACGGCGGTGGCGGAACACTCACGTTGCCTTCCCCAACACACGTCCACCATGTTGATGTGACCAGCGCCGTGAGATCTCTGAGGCGATCACTCTCAAGGTCTCCATCGAAGTTTCGCCTAGTTACAAAGTCACCGAGCTCATCTCCCAAATCGCCATTGTCGCCGTCTCCATTATCCCCACCGAAACGAACAACCTCACACTCAAGCATCTTCGCGCCCAGCAATCCTCCGCACACCCCCTCACCACTTGCAGTTCCCTTCCCACCAAGCGCGAAACTGGCCTTGCGATCCTCTACACGGGCGAAAGCAGCTCCACCTCGATCTTCGTCGCGTACTCGGACCTCTCCTCGAAGTCCGATGAAGCGCGCTTTGAGCCAAGCATCGGACGCTGGGAACGCGCCTCCAACTTTATCAGCTGCTTCTGTGGTTGGGCAAGAGAACAACAGAAGCAGCAGTCCTTCAGAACGAAAGAGTTTTCCCTTCCATATGGATGTCGCGGGACCAATCAATCACGCCTTGTCGCGACTTGGTGGTGATGGCGCGAATGATTGCAACGTGACATCGACAACCTCGAGCCCTCTCAAGCGTAGCGACGCAATCATGAACCTTGATCAAGCAAGCTTGGGCAGTCCTGTCGCAAAGCGAAGAAGTTTACACGGTTCAGCAAGCTTTGGTCAAGATTTTAATGTCTTTGACCACGGACCGTCATCCCCATCGCATTTCGAAATTCACGATGATTCGAATCACGAGTATGAATTATCAACGGCATCAATCACATCCGAAAGTCCTTCCTCATTCACGTCAATGCCTAGACGATCATCATCCTTGCGAAAGTCTACTCTTCAGCAGAGGCATGGTGAGAAGACATCTTGGGGCCGAAGACACGCAGCCCACATGCTGGCTGCTCAGCAATTGACAGGCACTGCTCCAGACGGGCCAACTCCAACTCCTGTGAAGAATCGACCTCGTTTGTCACTGGATCAGTTTATGCCTCCAATGGCTCGCGAAAGCCCCTTTTCCTCACAGGGTGCTCTTCCTAATCCATCGATGCACGTGGTCAATCATGCGACACACCAACCTCACCCCCTGTCACGGACTATGACCACTTCATCGTCAAGCTCGAGCTTAATGGACGAGTCCCCTACTCATGTTCCCGCTCACTTCGGCCAGCAACCTAGGCCAAAATTGGATTTCTCCAAGTCATTGCCTGCTGGCTCATTGAGACCATTTGCTCTAGAGCCCAGCTCTGGCGCAAATGCTTCATTCGAGACCCCTCAGAATTACAAGTCTGTCAAACCTCTCCCGGCTGCATTTGCTACCACTGGTCTCGTTTCCAAGGTCAATAGAAACCCGGAAGAGCCACAGCTCCTTCGTGGTGGCGGGAAGAACGTGCCGGATACTCCATGCAAGAAGCAGGTCAATGGGTTCGCCACATATCCTGCTCCGATTCTTGGCAGTGCTATTGCAAAGGCTCGACATATTCGCCATTCCTTTGGAAATCCGTCGACGCCTTTCAATCTCCATGGCAATTCGACAGTTCAAGGCACATTTGGAAAGGGAACTGTGGTATTTGGGAGCGTTTTCGGCAACAAAGGTCTGACGAGGCGTGGAAGCTTTCTCAGTGTGGATGGCGATGATGGTGGGGAATCACCTGATGCGAAGGGTGACAGTCAATCCAGCACTGACTTCGAGCTGCCACCTACGCCAACGAAGCAAGCCCTTACTCACCAGCAAAACAATGGCAGTCCAAGTATTCATCGAAGCTTTCCGGCCTCTGCAGTTGGATGTGGCATGGCAAAGAGACTCACAAGAACCAGCAGTAAGTTGAACCTCTTCACAAGTCCAGGCGATCCGGATGCAGAGGACAGCGATGCATCTATGGATATGAACAATTCTCCAACTACAGCGCATGGTCGGTTTTCTCTGAAGCCCTCAGACTCGGCGCCAACCCTGAGCAGATCTCGGGTGCTTCGAGGGCCAAGTATTCAGTCTCCGACACCGCTGATTCCCAAATCTCTTACTGTTCCGTTCCTGAGTCCTAGGAAACCCGGTTTTGCTAAAGTCAGTCACGTTGCTCCAGCGAGTCCGTTGGAGCGCATAGATTTCATCGAGAGGCTAGCACCTCACACCCCTCAGGATGGTATGCTTCCGCCTGACCCTAGTGGCCTTTCCATCTCAAACCCAAGAGATGGTCAGGCTGTAAAGTCAGGTGCTATCAATGCATCCATGCCGCCTCCTGCTACTCCGACGACCGGACGAGAGTACTTCCCAATGGTTGGAGAACGACGACTTAGCACTACTCCCATCAGTACCTTCGCCCCAGCAGAATTCGATGAATCTCTCACGTCAAGATTCGAGAAGGTCGAGATGATAGGCACAGGAGAATTCTCCCATGTCTACCGAGTCACGCAAACCTCTCGTCTTGCTACTACAAGCCAATCTTTTTATTTGGGCACCAGCACCCCTTCGCAAGGAGGAACGCCCCTATCACCTATGCCAGAACGAGTCTTCGCAGTAAAGAAGTCACGACAGCCTTATCAAGGCACCAGGGACCGCCAACGGAAACTGCAGGAAGTCAAGGTGCTCAAAGCACTTGGACATTCTGATCACGTCGTACATCTTATCGACAGCTGGGAAGAGAAGAATTACTTATACATTCAAACCGAGTTTTGCGAGGAGGGCAGTCTGGACCTTTTTCTCGCCCAGGTCGGACGGAGGGGAAGATTGGATGATTTTCGGATCTGGAAGATCATGCTTGAACTCAGCCTGGTAAGTCCCAATTTAGCACCTTTTATATCAAAGCTAATTTCGATGTAGGGTCTGCAGCATGTTCATGAACATGGATACATCCATTTAGATCTCAAACCCGCCAATATCCTCATCACCTTTGAAGGTGTCTTGAAGATTGCCGACTTTGGCATGGCAACATCTTGGCCTGCAGAACCAGGTATTGAAGGCGAAGGCGATCGCGAATACATCGGCCCCGAGATCCTCTTGGGTCAATACGATAAACCAGCTGATGTCTTCGCCCTTGGCCTCATCATGCTTGAGATCGCCGGAAACGTTCAGCTCCCAGACAATGGCGCGACCTGGCACCGTCTTCGGTCTGGCGATATCAGTGATGTACCGAGCCTCAGCTCGAGCATCGACAGTGCCTTGCCTCGAGATGCGACTGGCATTCCCTTGGAAGACGGTGACATCGGCATGGAATCATTCGGCAGCGATGATGAGATAGAGACCGATTTTGGATCACCATCAATGCACACTCGCAAGCGAAACTACGGGGGTTCCAACAAATCACTCTCCCACGACCCTGCGAATCTCTTCGGCTCCGCGAGAAGGGGTGAACTTCAACGAGCACCCTCCTTCATCAAGGACGCGGATCACGAAGACGCGCTCACAAAGCTAATCCTATGGATGATATCGCCAGCTCCTCAGGGCCGCCCGATCATCCAGCAAGTTCTCGAGGCTCAAGGAGTTCGTTGGGTACAATCACGCCGTCGTGCTGGTGCAACGGTCTTCGAGGGGAATTGGGGTCCAGCTGATGACGTGCTGGCTGATGATGCCGAAATGATGGATGTTTGACTGGGATCTTGCTCAGATAACTCGCTCTTTCCTGGATAGGACTGGCGAGGTTGGATTCGACTCCTTGAATTTGAAGTCGACCTTACGGCGTTGGAAAAATATCATGGCATGGCCACAACGCAGACCCAGATACGAATGACGACAGCATACATTACCAGCCTTATGAGTTTTACGCTTGCTTTACATAATATTCGAGGCGACTTTGGCTGTTTTTACGCATTCATGAGACCACGAAAACGAACGATAGACTCGCATTCGGTCAGCTGGACGAGTTTAATGTTGGCGATTATGATGACTTTGCTGCTTGCTGCTTTGCAGAGTTCTGAGATGGATCAGATGTTTTAACACTATCATTGCTTAGCTTAACCATGATTTGGTTGCTTTGTATGGGATATGTTTTGAGTCTTGTTGAGGTGTGGAATGGAAGGCTGGAAGGCGGAACATGGAATGCAGGTCAATGGATTTGAAACCCCATGTAAATATTGATCAGGTCACTCACTGGCTTGGGTGTTGTTTGTATGTCTCTAGAGAGACTGAAGAATTCATAGATGAATTGAGATAGATGCAGACATTAGCAGCATATCTTGAGTTGTGATCTCAATCGTAGCTTGGGGTGTTGAGGGTATGCTGCTCACTCACCACATTTAAACATGCCGGGCCTCTGATGGAACATTCATATCTCTCTGGAGGAGCCTTTGGATACAGGTGAAGTCAAAATCACACATGCCACGTAGAAATGTCATAGTTACTTGTTCAATCTACTTCATTTCATTTCACATCTGCTCCGCTCCGCTACATCATCCGCCGAGCATATAGATTACTTTATCAACCGTCGTCACTTCTCGCTCTTCACCTGCCTCATCACCATCTCGCCCACTCCCAATCCCAATCCACTCCGTTCTTCCAGGGGTCCATTTGTACATCCTCCACTCCCACCCCACCTCGCCTTACTCTACACGCCCCATGTGTCCACAATCATATTATCGGCCGTTAAAAAGGAGTCTCGCTGACGACTTGCTCGCCAAGTTTTGCTCCGAGTCTTATGGTATTCTGCCATCTATGTTTGATTTCGCCTTTGTCCCGAGAAAAAAACAACCCCCCATCCATGAAAGAACAAAAAAAGGGAAAGCCCCAAATCCTAACCGCAATCCCTTGGAAAAAAGCAACAAAAAAAAACCCTTCTCAAACGAGATCAAGAAAACACCGCAAAGCAGTGCAAGCAAGCAACGCATGCAAAGGCTTTTTTGGCTTTTTCTTTTCTTTTCGTTCCGCTTCATTCCATTCCGACCATGGATTTTGTCCAATGAAGTCAGCCCATCCTGTTAACACTTTGATATATTTTGAATTTTGACGCCTTCTTTGTTGCCCAGCCCACGCTTTAAAAAGGAACCCCCCCAGGAAAAAAATTGCGGACTCGCTCAATGTACAGTGAAGAAGCAAGATGATGATTGACAAATGAGATGTCGTGATGTCGACGAGGTGTGTTGCGGCAGGATCCTCAGACGATTATATGCACAGTGTCCGGGTCCTGATCCGCTGCATTAGGCTGAACCGTAACTTGGCCTTTGACGCTGATACTTCTAAGCCTCTGACTCAAGGGAAGTGTGTATTTCAGTGTGCCTCGCACAATAAGTTCGAACTCGTGCTGCAGGACTCGTCCCCAGCGCTCGCTTCCGGCTGGAACGGTCTTGTTGCCAGGGTGGGTGACGCGGATTTGCCCCAACGAAGAGGTCGGTTGGTGTGAGAATGGTGAGCCGTCGAAGGTCAGAGGACTATCAAACTCGTAGACATATCCAATCTCCAAGTTTAGATTCGTGTTTGGATCATCGCCTTGTGGGGGATCCATAGGATCGTCGTCTCGTTTTCTCACCCCCCATTTCATGTCTCCATTATGAGGATGCTGCCACCACTCTGAGTCCGTCCCTGCGTATTTCGACTTGGCAAAGACGACCAGATCTGTCGAGTCGATGGTGACGCCTACCAAATTTGGATTTCGCGCTTGTACCTTCATGTCCAGGATGACATCCTGCTCACTTGCAAGGACATTCTTGAGTGCTAGAACCTCCACATCCTCGAGAGGTTGCGTTGTAGCGAATATGAATGCGATTGCCCCAGAAATGACGAAGATTATCATGACGGATACAACCAAACACCCTGCAAACCGAGCCAGGAACGAGCGATTATGTCGCGATGCTTGGTGCTCGAGTTGTCGCATCGAAGATCCGAGTGGTCGTCGACTTCGGTTTGACCTGCTCGATCGAACGGTCGACATGAGGGGAGTACGCTCGTCATCTGCTCCGTCATCGAGATCATACCCAGATGAGATTTGCGACTTCTTCCCATTACCCGCCATCCTCACATTCCCTACTCTGGGACTCTCTGGCCGCCCCGCATATCTAGGGGTATTTGCTGCCACTTTCGGCTTGGTTGCATTTGGAAAAGGAGATTCGTTATCAAAGAGTGAGGGGTGGCCATTGCCGCCGTTGCGGCCCCATCGGCCACCGATGTGATGATGATGTGTCGTGCCTCTCCCCGTGCCCATGTTACTTCTTGCTGTACCTTTCCCGTCATCATCCCCGGTTGTCGAGTCGGGTCCAGTACTGTTATATGAGTTTGCGAACTTCATACTCTTCTTCATGGCGACGCTGTGCTGGCCATCCATGAATGCCCGTACACCATTCCGTTGATCAACTTGACTCGCCATCGATGTTGCGCTTGGGGTACGTGAGTGGAAGCGTCGAGGTCGGTCGTTAGCGTCTGGAGGATTCGATTCGTAGACAAAAGTCTCTTCCGAGTCAGAAGAATTGGCTTCATCAACGGCGCTGGCGACTTTGGCCTCAAAGATATCTGCTTTTGTAGACGCTGCAACACCCCCTGTTAGCATATAACTGACACCATGAAAAGAAAAGCTTGGTCTACGAGACCCTAGAGTCGCTGGACGCTCAGGGCTTGTTGCACCGCTGCTCTCTGTAGGCGAAAACGACCCTTGACCGTTTGCCAATTCAGCTGGCCAAGGAGCAGACAGATCTGAGATATCCACTCTGACCGAGTGGTGGTGGTGGTGATGATGACGACGGACTCTGGGCTTTGATGAATTCGGTAGCTCACCCGTGCCTGAAGTGACTGATGGGGCTTTGCGAGCAGTCTTCTTCTTTTCTTTCTTTGGTCGAATGGTTTCCGAACTCGGTTTGGCGCGAATACTTCCATTGCTTCCTCCAGCCGGTCCTCCAACAGCAACTTGCGGTATTGAACTGACGGTCTCTGTTTCGACTGTCATATTCCTGCTGGATCCTTCGCCAGACGGCTTCCCCCTCCCCACACCGGCACTAAAGGGCTTTGAGGCAGGACCACTAGGCCGTACAACAGGAGGCGGGGCCACCGAAGCAGATCTCATTTTGATCTCCCCCTTTCCTCCACTCTCACTGCCACTCTCATTGGCAAGGAGGCTAGGTTTTGACTTGAGTGTCATGCCGGCATGTTCCATAGGATTCTCTTCTGTTAACGTCGACGTTCCATTTACCACCCTCTCCAGTGCGCCATCGAGGGTATTCCCCGGGGTGTTTGGTTGACTAATCTCTTGCACAGTTTCCAGTGTAGAACTTCCCCCACTTGCCCCTCTCGCGGGTGTTCTCATACCCGGTACTGATAATGTGTCTTCTGCTTCACTGTCCGTCGTAGCCTTTCCTTCCTGCTGTTCTGTTGAGTGTGGTATTCGATGTACATTGATTCCATGAAACTCTTGGTCGGTCTTGCGGGGACTGATGATAGATGGTCTGGTGACGGGAGGAGGGGAGCGTAGTCTTGGAGATACCGGCCAGCGAGGAGGCTCTTTGATATCGGAGGTGACCGAGGGTTTCTGTGGTACGGGTGCCTTTATTGTGGTTTCCGAGGAGGCAGGATGAAGGGCCGGAATGGAGGCTGCAGATAGTGCTCTTTGTTGGGCTGCAGCAGAGGGTGGATTTGTGTTCGTGCTGGCCGAGCGAGATGGGCTGACGTCTTGGGTGCTGTTCTTTCTCGACCGGCTTGGAGCGGTGGTTGAACGGGCAGAGATGCTAGTTTTAAGTGACGGCCGGTTGGGGGATGACTCTCTCGACGGGTTGGGTGAACTCGCGGCAGAGGGAGTCCGCTTTGGTAGTAATTTCTTCGTTGGGGGTATTGAAGTATCGCGTGCGGGCTTCGATGTATTGGCAGCCGTTTGCTCACTGGCAGGGGTTGCTGTACCGTTGACCGCCTCTGCTGTTTCCTGGGTCGTGCCCGTTATGGGGGCGAAGTGTTTGTCGTCCATGGCTGTCTGGCTTGGTTTAAGAAGATGGAGTTGATGGGGGAGAAGTGGACTCTAATCGCGCAGCCACCACGCGAATAGGGATCCGTCCCGACTTTGCTTGAGAGTCCAGTGCCCAGGACCCAGGATTCTGGAGCAGTGGACAAGAAATTAGCGTGGGTGACGGAGAGACATGAAGGAAGGATGACATGTAGATCGTCGTGTGTGGTTGGCGTTGTATATGAGAGTGTCGGAGGTAGGGTGGGCGTGGGAGGAGTCGGAGTGGAAGGGAAGGGGACGTTGAGAACTTTGGGCCGTGGAGGTGGAGTTTGGCCCTGGGACTTGACTTGGACTTTTCAGCGGGTGTCGTTGACCCATCAGGCCAGCCGGCAACGTTAGTGTGGGGCACTGGGGACGCTTGATTTGATTTTGGGGCCTGGAGTGGCTGCCGCTTGCATAGCCGGGTGGCCTGGCACAGGGGCCGAAGCGAGCGAGGAGCCTTTGGACAAGGGCAGCAGTGTACGGACAGCACATCACAGCACAGCACAGCACAGTCAGAAGAACGAGAGGGCAGAGCAGAGCAGAGCAGAGCAGTCAGTGACCAGCGGTGAGCCCAGACCCGAAGCCGAGCTGGCTGGCTGCAAAACGGGCTCAAGTACTTGGTAGAGTCGTGTGTCTCCTCTCACGGTGCCAAACGCTATGGCATCTTCCCCTCTCCATCATCTCTGCTTCATTATTGCATCTACCTTCCAGGACAGACATTGTTCCAGCGCATAGAAGCATAGCATGGCAGCCTGGCAGCCTGGCAGCCCTCGTGTCTCTGCTGCAAGGCCGTTCGCGGGGACGATGCCGATGCCGATGTCCCCTTTGGGCCCAATTGTGACAGTATCAGTGCATCGAGCCTCGAGGAGGGCGACTGGCAATGTTGCGGAGTGGTGGAGTTGCCGGGGTGCTGGGCAAGTGCCTGGACTGCTGGACTGCTGGACTGCTGGACTGCTGGACTCCTGGACTCCTGGAGCCATGCCAATTGCGGAGGCGGCTTTCGGGCTCTGACTGTGAACTGCTCAGTAGTGAGCATGGCAAACGAGCAGTTTTTCCACGCTTCACTTCTCCCGACACGCGCCCCCCCTCCCCCTCTCCCCCACCCCCCTACCGCCGTCCGCCCAGAGCAGCAGGGGCTGCATCAGCACGGCGCTCAGAAAGGCAGCAGAAGTAGTGACGGGAACCCGAGGAAGAGAAAATCGATCGGTACTGTAATGGAGGTGCGGGAGGGCCGAGGCTGACGCTGACGCTGACAGGTCGAGGGCATCTGTGGCTGGGGCCACCGAATATCGTTGGCTGGTGAGGCACAACAGGAGTCACTTGATCCCAAGGTACTCCTTTTCTGCACTGTTTGCATCATCGAATTGCAAAAAGTGCCAAAAACCTGTCCTGTATCTTACTCAGGCAATCGTGGGTGTGCGCCGCGCAAGAAGATGGCATTCTAGACCGCCCGCAGGATTCCCATGTCCACTGCATCGGGCAATTTCGAGGCCCATCCCATCCCCTCCCCTCCCCTCCCCCAATTTACACAATGCGCCAAGTAAGTGCTTGACATCATGCCGTTGAGGTGCTGTGCGCTACGGGCGGGCACAGGAGCAAAGCTCCGACGTGGATTTGACCTTCTCGAAGTGAACGTGTGAGGACACGAATTACAGTAGCTCCCCCCTTTCAAGAACCAAACAAGCAAGCAAGCAAGCAAACACTCAATCAATCAGTCTCTTCTCCGATCTCCGATTGTAACGCTGGTCGCCTTCCTCGCTCGCGGGTCACCGCGGCCACTGCAGCTCACTCGTCCACGTTTCAACCGTTCCAGAAGGCGACAGGCGCCGATCCAGACGGTCCCACGCTTCTGGGCCCAATTACTGTGCCGTACCGGGTTCCTGCGGGATCTCCATCTGATGCGAGACACCCACTCACCCGCGCCCGCTCACCCAGTCCACCCACTCTCTCACTCACTGTCACTCAACGCCTCTTTCGCAGCCCCCCCCCCCTCCCCCCACGCCCTGCGCTCACGTGTAGCATGACTTGATTGAACAACACATCGAAATTGTCAGCGCAGAAGGATGAGCCAAGTCACATGCTCAGCCCTCCGGAAGATATGTGCAACTTGTGGCCGTCAAATAAGCTGGAGGAAGAAGTGGGAGGTGAGCCGTTATTCCTTTTTTCTATGTCTGTTGCATCACATCATGATTTCAACGCCTGGCCAATAAATGTCTCCAAGGCACGCGGGATTTGGGGGTTCAAGTGGCCCCCAAATCTCCCATTGCCGCGCAGGGAACGCTCTTGACGCAAGATCTCAGAGAAATGGCCAAGCTTGTCTCGCAATACAGTTAGTCGACACGGCGGGTTCACTATCTACCAAATACATGTTTCTTTTGCACCCTCGCCGCATCTTCCGTTTTCCTCCGTCATGACTTTGCCCCTTGTCTACTCTCTGCTCTGTCCGACTAATCTGATCTCCTTGCGCAGAAGAATTGGCATGCAATAACGTATTGCTCGGATTCTTGCAGAAAGAACAAGATTAGGCCGAATTCATTGGATACTATGTTTGAATCCAAGATCTTATCACTCCTTTCTCGGCGGCGGATCATTCAGGGGCTCACTGCTACTGTGACCTGCGAGGAAGCAGAGCGAGAGGTTTTACAAGATAAGAAGAATTTTCAACCGGATGAGGGAAGTTCAGGAACTGCCTTTCAATCGTCTCTTGAGGGGACTAAAGCAGCTTCAGAGCCTTCACGGACGAGAGAGAGGTGTAGGCAAGCGGCGCGACGCTTGGCAGCGAGAGGCGAAATCCTGATCACTCAGGATGGCAAAGTTGTAGATCCTAGCTTCGCGAAAGGAGTTATAGAATTGAAATTCCCTTCCTAATAAAGTGATGTCTGCTTTAAAGTTTAATTATTAACACTTGTGGTGGATTATGTAGATGCATCGGAGTCAGAGGAGGAATGGTCATCTACGTCAATCAGTCTCCCTAGCAAAAGCGATGATTCTAAGGCCCGCTTGGTCAGGGACCTCACTTCGCTCGCTTAAAAATAGGGGTCTTGCCAGGTCCCGATATCCTCTCCCTAGCCATCACATTTAGGCCCCGTAGACTGTTCTATAGTAGCTTGAACCAATTCCCAATCCCTCAGGTCAGTCCAAATCCCAAGTTTCATTTCTATAAGATCTTCAATCCATCACATTTTTCAAAATGTTGCCATACGATTCATCACAATTTCAGAAGCACATATCAAAACACCTTCATCAAACTAACCACCAAATATGGATCCCACGAATATCGAGCATTTATAGAACAAAAAGCTGCCATCAGCCAGGAAGTCACAGACCAAGCACTCAAAGTCCAAAACATCATTAAGCAACTACAATACCGCCAAGCACTCCTCGACGAAATCTTGAAGCAGCAACTGGATGCAACGCCCTTCACTAAGAATGTTCCTATTGACGAAACTCCTGCCACAAACGAAACTCTAGACACAAGTGAGGCTCCAGAGACAAGTGAGGCCTCTGATACAAACGAGACTCCAAACGAGACTTCTACCGCAAACTAACTCCCGCCACCCCAAACACCACCACACGCCTCAAATGGCTCCTCCGCCTCCTCTTCCCGCTTTATCCCAACACTTACTCGTACTTCTACTTCTACTTCCCGATCCACAAACAATATATTCTCAATAGTCGAGATGTATTTTCTAGCCTTTACCACCTTACTTCCCGTTGAGGGCTTGCTGGTAACTGTGATTACGAAGGCGGGATGCCAGTTAGAGGCGGGTTACGGAGAATGTGGGTGGGAAGGGCCCTAGGTCGAGACGGTTTCGAGAGAGTTGTGGAGAGTGTGGGAGGCGTTCGAGGGCGGCTTGTAGAAGGGGCGTGAAGTGCCTTGGCTCCTGCCGAATATCCGAAGAAAGGAAGAACCCAATTTCATTCGAAAGACGAGGTAAATCGCTCCGCCAGCTGGAAAGTCCAATGTTCACGAAGACCCAGAGAAAAAGCCTGCCGCAGCAGAGTCGTACAGCGATGGAGCACCATCATTAACCTCCTCAGGGACCAAAATATTCAAGAAACATTTTCAAGACTTCAGGAGAAATCATCCTTAGGGATGTCATTCTCAGCTATGGGGAGAAGAGCCTAGCTCATCCTTGGCCGCTGCCGATGACTCAATTGAATCTTCACATATGCCAACTTCCTCGTCAGTAGGACACTTGCGGGAAATTGAGAAACTACCAAGCTTAGAGAATAGTCTTTTCCAGTTGGTGTTTTCATTTTTGTGTTTCACGATCGCGGATCTGGCGTTCCTGGCCATGATCACTTTCGAGTAGGTGTTTCTCAAATTATGCCCAATTCTGGGAAGGGAGTGTTTAGGAAGGATTGGCAAGCCCGGCCTGGGATTGGATTACCTACATTCTGCGATTCGTAGTGAGAGACAGCATTAAAGGTGCGCAACAAGCCCGGGCCATCCTTACAAGCTTGAATATACCCGGGATTACCTCAATGGGTCTTGTCACGGTTGTAGAAATGGAATTCGTCGAATAGTCTCTGATTCCGTCCATATCCTGACTTACACGAAGTATACATCCTTGCCTTAATTGCCGCAACAGCAGATCCCTTCCCATTCCCTATCCCCAGCCAAATCCAGTAACCTTTCCACGCCTAGAACGCCATCGATATCCAGTCAATGCTCAATCCTCATCTCCATCCTCGTCAGAAGTTGCTTCAATGTTGGCCTTCTCTGTCTTTTTGCCCTTGATACGCCTCTGTGGCTTTGTCTCCTCCTCAGGCTCGTCCTCATCCATTGCATCTGTAGATTCGCCAAGAGCGATGCCCATGTCCTTCAATTGAGCGTTGATGGCTGGGATGGCCCTGAGGAGAGCTTTGTACTGGTCGATGGAAAGAGATATTCCCTACTCGCAATGGGGTCAGGACTGTCTTAACGGACCTGAATGGCTGAAATACCTTTTTACCAGGGAGCCACTCTTCATCCTTTTCGTAGTACTCGCGGATGTTGACGAGTTTTGAGCCCTTAAAATCACTAACCTCAACTCGTCTAGGAGTTCGACCAGACGAGAGCTGAATATGTCAGTTGCAACGTCGCCAATCTATCAATTAGGGTGAACTTACTTCGAAGAACTTGTTCTTAGACTTGCTGCTACTAGGTGGGGCGGCTTTTTTGCTCTTCTTGCTCTTTGGAGCTCTTCCGTCGTCATCCTCTACGAAGTCATCGGCTTCATATGTGTCGCCCTCGTCGCGACCGCGTTTGCTTGACTTTGCCATTTGGTGGTTGTGCGAAGGTGACTGGGAGTTCCGATTGGGGTCTGAGTAGAGGAAAGAGACTTCGTTTTGATTGTCGATTGAATTTATGTCCGCAAGCTGATGAGGTGTGGTGGTGGTGGGGTTGGGGTTGGATCCTGTGTCTTAAAGAAATTCGGGAGACGTGACGTCGCGCGTCAGGCTGCGCGGGCAGAATGTTGACACCCTGGTCAAAACGGACACAAAAACGGCGAGAACCGAGCGATATCAAAACCTCTACAGTTGACCTGCAGTATTCCAGCCCAATATAATTAATGCGGCTTCAGATCAAGTAAAATAGTAGAGGAGATGCCTCCTTCTCTGCGTATCTATTTTCCCCTTCGAAGTATCTGTTGCCATGATACTATTTACAAGATCAGGGATTCTCACATCCCTTTCGCTTGAGCTTAGCTGAAAGGGGCAAGATCTGGGGCTGGTGCGAGCCTTGCTATTTTAAAAAGGAGACACCTCTTACGTGTGAGGGGACCGACCGTTTCACGGAACTCTGGAGAAAACAAGCTCGCCGTCGCATTCCCCATTTCCATTTCCTTGGATCTATCTGTCGGCGGTGCCCTCCCCCCAATTGCGGCCTCCAAAGGACGCCTCTTCGATTGCTGCAGAGAAGTTCCCCTCTTCAATCAGCATGTGCCAGCAGATATAAGCGCGATGAACGGCACGATCGGAGACACGAAGCACAGCGACGAGCTCGCTGCCGCACAGGACGCCGCGCCTCTGCCGTCACCGAAGCCCGCATCTTCGAATCCAGGCGTGGAAGATCTCACTACTCGCGCATTAAAGTTCCTATCCACGGCCTCGACGGAAACGATCGGTGGAATTGCTGTTGGCCTAGCAGCATGCACATATTTGATTCTGGGAAGAGTTGGCCTTGTATTGATTGGCGCCTTGGGCGGCGTGGTTCTCCATGCGACATGGGAAGGCCAGAGCTCCACAGCGGGTTCAATTCAAGATGCCCGGAGGGAAACTGGGCTGGAAATCGTGAAGCGCATTCTGGACCTGAGAGAGGCCCGCAGAGCCTGCGAGGTAGATGAGGATGACAAGGACGTGACCGAGAGCAGCTTCGATGGCTTCCAACCCGAGACGGCGGCTGCTCTGAACAACCTGGTGGATGCGGTAATTCGAGATTATGTGAAGTGGTGGTACTCACCCATCCTCCCCGTAACCAACCCATTTCTTTGTCCCATGCCCCGAGCTCCCTATTTCACTGGTCGAGGGCGAGGATATGCTCCCGGCTCGCTCCCAGCTCTCTACCTCCAAGGAAACATCTTGCTAATTAGTTGTAGAAGGACTCGACCTTCCCAGCAGCGTCCCGCCAGACGCTGACTAGGTTCCTTCTCTCCATCTCCCAGAACTTATCAAGGAAAAGACCAGCTGACACCTTCCTCGACTTCCTCACAAATTCCTCCTCTATCATAATAGTCTTCCTCAACGAGCTGTCAAGCGCGATGACTCTGTCGCAAGGAACGAACGTGCCCGCAGCGGAAGCCATATATACATACCTTTCCGCCAATCCCGAATCGAACCTCGCAAACATCCTGAGTGAGAAGCAGCAAGCAAGGAAGTTCAAGATGATCGCAGAAGATATATTACAAAACTTTCTGGAGAAACCAGCATATGATTGTGACCCTGCTAGGATATTCTTGAGAGAGATATTGGCTGGAGTGTGTCTAGAGATGACGCTGAAAAGTTGTTCGAAACCCGAGTGGATAAACGGATGGATCATTTATCTCCTTGAAGAAGGGGAACCAGATTTCAGTCAAGCAATAGATGCCGGGATGGGAAACGGAGACGACTTGCTCAGTACCGGCTTTACTGACATAGATGGGAACCTGGGTAACGTCAATTTGGCTAAAGCCCCAAAATCACAAAATGAAAGGCAAAAACAGGAGACTAGGAGACACAAGAAGCGTTTGAGCAGAGCTGAGGAAGCCATGGAAGAGGCAATGGAGGAAGCAAAGAGACTGTCACAGTTGATTGCGGAGGAAGATGCAAAGAGGCTCCAAACTCAGGAAAAGCTTCTGGATGTTGCACCAACCTCCGATACTGCTGCAGTATTGGATAATGCCGCATTGAATCTGGAGGCGGCTCCTGTTGCCAGTCCAGAGCGAACGCAATTGTCAACCATAACGCCGGCTTCTTTAAGGAACGGAGCTGCAGAACCATCGCCGCCCCTTCAACGAGCTGCTAGCGACCCATTTTCGGAATTGCCTTTATCAAACGAGCCCCTGAAAGAGCCGAGATCACGAGAGCCTGAACGCAAGCTTGTTGACCCTGTCAAACCCGAGCACTTGTCACAGTCACCCAAATCAAACCAAAACGGTGCCTCTTTCACGAGCTTTGATCAACTTGTTCCCGAATCTGTTCCAGTTGCTCTTCAAAATGGAACGCCTGCTCCTCGAAGGAAGACGGTTTCCTTGACTCTTCATAATGCGAACATCGTAATTTATGACGATTCGACAAGTTCTGATAAGGGCAGGTTGCGCAGCAAACCAAATGCAGATTATTTAGTACAAATCGAGCCTGCGTCATCAGAACATCCCGGGTGGATGATTGTTCGCAGATATCCTGATTTTGAGACTCTGCATGAGGTCTTGCGACGGATTGCGCAAATCTCTGGGGTTACGGCATTCACAGAGCAGCACAACTATCTCCCAAGTTGGAAAGAGCACAATAAGGCGTCTCTACGAGGAGAGCTCGAGCGATATCTTCGTGATGCATGTTGGTTTCAGCCACTCGCAGAGAGTGAAGGCATGAAGAGATTCCTCGAGAAGGACCAAGGGCAGTCGGCATCGGGTTCGGGGTCAAAAAACGGCTTTCCTGGTATTGGCTGGCCGACCCCTTCAGCTTTTGAGACAATGGGGAAAGGCATGCGGGATGTGCTTACTAGTGCCCCTAAAGGTGTCGCAGAAGGTGGCAAAGTCATAGGAGGGGTCCTGACAAACATTGGAAACCTGGGTCAAAAGAAGCCGACAAACGGCAGTTCGAGTAACCTTGGAATGCAACACGGAGGCCGCTCTTCCACCTCGACCCTGCCACGAATGGACAGCATGAACTCGGTTGTCGCATCTCGGAATAGTCGCGCAAGTGAGGATAGTCTTAGAGCTCCACCACTCGTGAGCACACAACCATCAAAGATCCCCGCGATGGAACGAAGGCCCAGTTACAACTCCATTGCCGAAGATGACAGTGAGCGCGAGCCTCGAAAGACAGATTCCGCCAGGTCGTCCATGAGTGGCCGAAGGAGTACGACGCAGAGCCGGGATCCAAGCAGAGCCCCTTCGAAAAGAGGGACGCCATTATCATCCCCTATCCAAATGGGCGACATGAATCTACCTCCTCCACCGAGTGACATGCCCGATGATTACGGGCGTCAAGACGAAAGCTCTGCCGCTCATTCTCGTACGGAGAGCAATTTTGCCACGACAACTTGGACATCCACAAGCACGGCTCCGTCTCAGCCATCTCCTGGACGCGCCTCCCTCTCAGCACTGAGGCGAGAATCGGTTCCTGTCATCACGCCATCTCGGAGACCTCGAAAGGAGGCCACACCACTTACAGAAGCAGAAACGCGACAAGCAGTTGAACTCATGTTCGCAGTGATCAACGAGATGTACACCCTTTCTTCGGCTTGGAAATTTCGTCGCACCCTCCTGATAGCCGCCAAAACATTCCTCCTGCGCCCCGGAAACCCGTCACTTTCATCAATCCAGTCTCTCATCCAAGATTCTATCATCGTATCAAACACTTCTGATTCCGGCGTTGCTACCCACCTTCGCAAGCTTCGTGAGAACACACTACCTACAGAAGATGAGTTGAAAGCTTGGCCACCAGAACCAACCATGGAAGAGAAACAGCGACTTCGGATCAAAGCCCGAAAACTCCTGGTTGAGCGGGGTGTCCCTGCGGCTCTGACAGGTGTTATGGGCCAAGCAGCCACAGGAGAAGCCATGGGACGGATCTTCGATTGTTTACAGGTCGAAGAAGTTGCTCGGGGCTTGATGTTTGGACTTCTCTTGCAGGGCGTACGGGCTGTGACACAATAGATGATGTTTGACGATGGCGTCTGGTGGTGGTGGGGCATTCTTCTCTGTGATATCCTAGCGGAAGATGTTGGCTTTGAGCCAGTGTGGAGATGGAGGGTTTATATGGGGACACTGTACATTTAGTGTAAGATATTATACGGGCACGGAACACGGACGCATGATGGGTGGGAATATAGAACTCGGGTCTTTATAGGGCTTTTTCATATCTTTGTAATCCATCGAGATAATGGATCTTGCGGTTCAACCACTACCAACCTTCGCACTTTGACCAGTTCTTCCTTCGAAATACGGAAGAGGTCCAAACGGCAACCCCTCCCCCAACTTCCCTCCCTTTTGCTCGCTTAAACAATTAGCGAGGCTTTGATAAAAACAAAAAATATCACATCTAAGCAGAAGTCCCCTAAAATTGCTCAAAACATTTAGCATTGCTTATTCACTCACGGTGGTATCTAATCTATAGTCTAAGCTTGAAGAGCGGTCTCCTCTCTACTCATATGAGAACCCCCGTGCCAGCCATGCTTCGGATCCTTCTCCTTTTCCTTGGTTTCCTTTTTGTCCCCAACCTTGCCCCATCCTCCACCACCGGGCGTACAAATGATAATCCTCTCACCAGCCTTCATAGCGGCCGTGTTCTTGCCTCCCAAATTGATTCGACGTTCTTCAAACACGGCATCGTCAAGCTTCTCATCCGATCCGTTCAACATCTTGTCCGACCTCTCAGGGTTACTCGTCTCCACCTTTCTCACCCAAATATTGAGTCCACACTGCGCATCCTCCCCTCCTGCAAGTCCATAAGGGTGATAAACTCTCCTCTCACTCAAAATCGACACTTGCACAGGGATTCTGAACTCGATGTCTCTGATCACCCCGTCACCGCCACGGTGCTTGCCCGCACCACCGGATCCAGCTCGCAATGAAAACTCTCTCAGAAGGACAGGATATCGCCGCTCAAAAACCTCTGCATCGGTGATTCGAGTATTCGTCATGTGCGTATGCACCCCGTCCGTCCCAATCCAATCACGTCCTGCGCCGCTCCCCCCAGCAATGGTCTCGTAGTACCCAAAGCCTTTGGTACTTTCTTCTCCTTCAATATTACCTCCAAATCCAAAGGTCAAATTGTTGCAGTCTCCTTGGGAGGCAGCACATGCTTGAAAAGCTTTAAGAATGACATCTGTCACTCGTTGGGACGTGAGGACATTCCCGCCCACAACCGCTGCTTTATTGGAGGGTGAAATAAATGAGCCCGCCGGGATGAGGACCTTGATCGGTTTGAGGCAGCCTTGATTGAGAGGAATATCTTCAGATATCAGACAACGGAGGCAGTATATTATCGCGCTGTATGTTACAGCTTGAGGGGCGTTTGTGTTTCCTGGTCCTCGTAAGCAACAATCTGTCAACCAAATTATGGGGTCATACCATATACTTCTGGTCCTGTGCCAGCAAAATCGAAGATAGCTTCTCCCTTCTCGGCATCAATAGTGATCTTGAGCTTGATTGGACTGCCATCATCCATATAGTCGACGGCAGAGAGATCTTGGCCTTCAAATCTCTTGCTGACATCTTTCAACAGATTGCGGACACTCAGCTCGGCATTATTCTGTATCTCTGCCATATAGAAATTCACAACATCCTCTCCATATTCCTTAATCAAGGTGGAAATGAGTGTGATCCCCTTCATGTTGCTCGAAACCTGAGCCTTTAGATCGGAGATGTTATCTGCTAAACATCTTGTGCCACTACAGCCCTGATACTTCGCAGGCTCCGTGAGTAAAAGCTGTGTGATTCTCTCTTCGTTGAATCTTCCGGCGCTGACAAGCTTCTCGGATTTGATTGTAGCTCCTTCTTGATACAGCTCTCTCGAATGAGGGGGCATGCTTCCAGGTAGAATGCCACCAATGTCAGCATGGTGAGCCCTCGAGGCCACATAAAATAGGATTTTATTCCCCGACTCATCGAAAGCCGGCGTGATGACAGTGATGTCAGGGAGATGCGTTCCTCCATATTCTGGATGATTAGAGACTATCACATCTCCTTTGACCAATCTGCCGCGCCAGATTTCTGCTTGCCGTTTCACGCAAGTACTCATAGATCCCAAATGCACTGGAAGATGGGGAGCATTGGCCACCAGTCCGCCAGTAGAATCAAAGAGAGCACACGAGTAATCGAGCCGCTCTTTGACATTCGTGCTGACACTGGTTTTCTGGAGTGCTCGCCCCATTTGCTCGGCGATGGCCATAAATCGATGAGCGAAGATGCTGAGCATGATAGGATCGACCTCTTTTGTGGTGTCAGGCTTCGAGGATCTGAAATATCGTCAGCAATTATGATTCGGGCGTTCATTTTGAGCTTACGAGTCGTTGAGCTCCTTCTCTCCGATGTTGATCACAACGTGTGTCTCGATAATAAGAGCAGAGGCGCCAGGAGTGACCACGATGGTTTGAGTTCCATCTGCCAGAATTGCCGGACCCTTGATCCTATCACCAACCGAAAGATCCTCAAGCTTGTAGATAGGGGTGTCTTTGCGTCCGCCATCAAAAAATATTTTCGATCGCTTGTATTCCTTGTCCCCTGACTTGATATCCTTTGGTTCTATCTCTTTCAGCTGTTGGTCCACCGTCTTCCCAAGACTCTCAAAACTCTTTCCAATTCCACGAACACGGACATCGTCCACTATGATATCTCTGTCTGGAAGTGTAAATCCAAATTCTTGCTGGTGCTGCTTGACGAAGGCTTTCCCAAATGCCCATTCATCACCTTCAAACTCTTTCTCAGTGTCTTCCTTCCCTGGTTTAACAATCATGAGTGCTGATTCTGTTCCTCGATAGCGCATGTTCAAATACTCCTCGTAGACGATGGATTTATCATTGAATCCTTGATCCTATTCCCAAGATATCAGAGTCAACATACCTTTTTCGGGTGTTTTCGGGAGCAGAATGTTCCAGCAACCGTTGGGCATTGCTACAAAAGGGAAACCACTCCAAGAAGTTGGGACTTACCTGTAACGCTACTCTTGATTTTTTCTTCAGTTCCTCTATTTTCATCTTCAGCGAATCTTTCGCATCTCCTTGGTCAGCCCAAACTTTCGAATCTGGTTCCTGACGTTCATCAACAACATCCGCCAAAGCCATGCCATACGCCGAGAGAACTGATGAGTATCGATGAACTAGAATCTGACGAATACCGAGACTTTCAGCAATAGCCACAGCATGCTGACCACCCGCGCCTCCGAAAGTTGCCAGGCGATGCTTTGATGTATCGTGGCCTTTTGCTTCGGTCAATGAACGAATGGGCCTCGTCATTGTCTCATTTGCTACTGTCAAGAAGCCATAAGCAACCTCATCAACACTCATATTCTTGCCATTCTCCTTATTGATCTGCTCAGCAAGTTCTTGTAAAAGCTTCTCGCTTGCTTGAACATCTAGACCTTCATCCTCGTTTTTGCCAAAAATCTTTGGAAAGAAGTCGGGTAGCAAGCGCCCGAGAAAGAGGTTTGCATCCGTAACAGTCGCTGGGCCACCTTTTCGATAGCAACCTGGTCCTGGATGTGCTCCGGCAGATTCTGGGCCAACGACGAACAGTCCATTCCGGAAAAACAATCGAGACCCGCCACCGGCAGCCACAGTATTGATATCCAGCTGGGGCGATTGAATGGTCACACCGGCTGTAGTAGTCTCAAAAACATGTTCATACCTACCCAACCCATATCTCGAGACATCAGTTGAGGTTCCGCCCATGTCAAATCCTGTAAATAATCAGCAACGTATTTCTTTAGGGAGTAGAGAGCGCGGAAGACCAAACATCCGCCTGACCAATGAGGTAAGATGCTCGGGATATAGGGCAAAGAAATAGGTTGATTACCGATGACAGGTGTTCGGGTTTCTGGATCATATGAAGTGAGAGCATATCCTACCACTCCCCCAGCAGGACCAGACAAAATTGCTTTCAGGCCAGAGAACTTATCGACATCAACTAGACCTCCATCGCTCTGCATGAATTCACACCTCGCCCCTTTTGCGCCACTCTCGTTCTTGACACTTTCGGTTCCCAAACCACCTTCGAACCCCTTCTGGAAACCAGCAATGTACTTTTTGATGGCTGGGGTAAGATATGCATCGGCACAAGCGGAAGTTGCTCGTGGTACTAGTTTTATCATGGGCATGAGCTCGTGGCTGAGAGAGACGTGCTTGAATCCGATTTCTCGAGCCAATCGCCCGACTAAAGCCTCGTGGTCCGGAAAAGTATACCCGTGCATTAAACATACTGCTATGCTACGGATTCCTTGGTCATAGACATCTTGGAGCTGCTTCTTCACGGTCTCCACTGCCGGCCGCTGCAAGATCCGGACAGCTTCAGACGACAATCCTCTGACCAACTCTTGATCCGCAGTGCCATTTCTAGATTCACGAGCTTCAACTTTCGTGATGTTCCTTTCCGGATCCTCAGCGTAGTCTTCCAGGGTAACGCGCTCTTCGATCTCTACCACCCTCTCATACAGCACATCTGGTTTCTTGATCGCTAGATCAAATATCTTGGGCCTTGATTGATTACCAATCTCCAAGCAGTCCTTGAAACCTTTGGTTACAACCATTGCAATCTTCTCTCCCTTTCTTTCTAGCAAGGCATTCGTGGCAACTGTCGTGCCCATTCGAATCGACTGAATTTTTGCGGTATCCAGTGGCTCGCCGCGCGGGATCTCCTTCTTGAGAAATTTCGACATAAGTCGCCTAATGCCCTCAAGCGGAGCATCTTCGTAGTTGGAAGGATCTTCGGAAAGCAACTTGATGATAACATCGTCTTCCATTTTCCCCGTACCTGGGTTGCCTACGCAGTCCGTAAAAGTGCCGCCACGCTTTGGTGATTGTCAGTGTTGTTCAATGGAACCATACTGGTACAATGAATAGACTAGGACGTGTTGGAAAGGCAGCATGCCCAACTGGCTTTTCACCAAGATAACTTATACAGAGAGCTGATGCCACAGATATTCCACAGGGACGCAATTGCAAAATACAGTAATTGAATGGAGCTCCTGGACTTACATCGATAGCTATGCGGATACCCCGCTCTTGCTCCTGAGAACCCATTCTGAACTGCGTGACCTTCCTTCGAGACAGTGATTTTCAGACTTGTTCGAATAAAAGCAGATGGTCTAGGAAATTCAAATGTAACGTTCTGGAAGAAGTATCTCTCTTCTTAACGGATCTGCAGATGACGGAGTTGTTCCACCGCTCGCATGCCACTGACAGATTCGGCCTAGCTCAGCCTTCCCTTGATAGTGGGGTGGTGGAGAATCACGTGGTTAGAACATGACAACCAAAGGGCGTCTGGTGTAGAATTTGGAGAATCATCTCTTGGAAATCAAGGCAAGTCCATGGTATTCGAAATTCGGTTCAATCAAGTATCAGGGCGATCGCAAGCAACGCGCCTAGAAGTTTCATTTCTAGATCAAAGCTGACTAGCCCTCCACCCGCTCTCCACCAATCTCTTCCAAGCTCGCGAGACCCAGAGATGCCTTCAGTATATATCAACACTGGCCGGAAAGCTTTGACCGATCTACCACCACGCGACCCTAAGGTCAGAAGCTTCCATGAATCCCTTCCACATTACCGACCAACCCCACTCGCCGCTCTCCCAGAGATAGCACAACAGCTAGGCATCCAACACCTCCTGGTCAAGGATGAAAGCTCACGGCTGGGATTAACAGCATTTAAGATTCTTGGAGCGAGCTGGGCTACCGCAAAAGCTGTAGCCAAACGTGTCGATTTGAAGTCAACGGGCGTAGGAACCCGAGAAGACCTTGAGAACGATCTATCGTTGAAGAATCTGGCTTCTGTAGCCCAGGCTGCGGAACTTGTCCTCTACGCTGCCACGGATGGGAATCATGGCCGCGCTGTTGGACGCATGGCGAAGTACCTTGGCATCAAAGCAAGGATATTCGTCCCTACTATGGTTGATGAGGAGGCGAAGTCAAAGATCACTAATGAAGGAGCAACAGTTGAGGTCATTAATGGAGACTATGACCAGACTGTGATTGACACAAAGTTGGCTGCTGAGGAGCACGAGGGTGGAAAGGGGCTTCTGATCAGTGATACGGCGCTTGAAGTTGATGATGAGATCCCTAAGTGGATCGTGGAGGGGTAAGTCCGGCTCCTCGGAATATATCCTTCTTGTAGCATTTTAAAGCTCCTGGGAACACTGCACTCCCAAAACAACCTGAAAGAAGTGTGCTGACTCCGATATCTTGGGAATAGGTACCAGACCATGTTTGACGAGATCGAGGAGCAGATTCTAGAGGTTACTGGCCAGCAGACAATCACTCACGTTGTGGCCCCAGTAGGGGCGGGCTCTCTATCATCCGCAGTCGTGACGCATTTCGAGAGGACACCGCGTTCAACAAAGCCAACCATCGTAACGGTTGAGCCGGAATCCGCTGCGTGCCTGAAGGCGAGTCTCGAAATTGGTAAGATGGCAAGTGTTCATGCGACTTTCACAATATGCACGGGAATGTGCTGCGGCACGCTATCCGCGAGTGTGTGGCCAATTTTGAAAGACGGGGTATCGGTTGCTATGACTGTCCATGATGGAGAGGTAGACGAGGCCATCCACTTGCTTCAGAAACATGGCATTTACGCCGGACCGTGCGGTGCTGCAAGTCTTGCGGCTATACGAAAGCTAGCCAGAGTAGAGGGCATCCAACTATCACCTAATTCTGTTATCGTGATTATTTGCACTGAAGGAGAGAGAGGTTACCAAATGCAAATTTGAATCTTTGCTGGCCCTACAGCAGAGACATCATCCCTCTCTCGGGGCTTCACCCATCAGTCGCTCGACAGGTACGTCTGAAAGGAGAAAGAATGTCTCACGACGTCAAGCAGGACTTCTAGTAGTAATATGATGACAAGATAGAAGGCATGTTTGGATAACTTCATTCAGGAAGACGCACCACACTACCAGCTGGATTCACAGGCAGAATTGCATGGAGGCCTAGCTCAACACAACCAGCAGTCTGTGAACCCATTGCCGAAGATTTGATCAATCTTGAGATTTTCATGTACAAGTAAGAATATAGCTTCATGGTGTGCGGTACTGTAGATCCCGTGCCTAGCGGGTATCTGGCGACGACTTCTGGTTCATTTTAATGCTGGGGGAACGTCCACTATTGTGTGACATGAACTTGGTGGTGACACTGCAGCCGGATCCCAAAGTGCTGACTTCGATAAGAATCAAGCCTTCCGTAACCTGCTATCTATCCTGCCCACGCTGGCGGGATCCAACGTGAAACAGCCTTAAGACAGTTGAAGTCGAGGATATGTGTAAGCTTTGACTTCTGATAAGGGTCGAGGTACACCTTCGTATAACCCTAGCGAACCCAAGACAGAAAAGAGAACCACAGAAAGTTTCGAAATCCTTCGAGAAACCGAGAGGGAGAAGTGTATGGTTGGTGGGGGCGAGAACCCGAAGGTCTTCCTCCTCTGCGACGTTTCGAAGTGACTGATGACTCGAACTCGAAAAATAAAGTGCCGGAGCTTGACGGACTACCGAAGGCCAACTGCGCGCGCAGATTGCTGGGAGTTGCAATATTAATTCCATGCCCTCCCTAGGCAAGCAAGGGAGACAGTGGCACGCACATATCCACGCGATGCCATGGATGCCATGCGTTGCGGGGAGCTTGGATCGAGCTCGAGTACCGACGTCTTCTCTTCTTGACTCTTCTGACGAAGTGACGAACCTGGTGAACAGCATGCTGAACAAGCGCACGGGCTGATTGGTTGTTGACAGGCAACAACGGCTGTGGATGTTTTTTTTGCGACCGCTGCAGGAGATCAGACATGCATGTGCACGAGTAGGGGATATCAGGAACACAATGTTTCTCTGTGGCGTGGCACTTCCCAAGCAGTGTTTGCGTTGTGGCATCGCGGAGATCTTGGTCAGGGGGGCGGCTTGTTCGGTACGGTAAACCATACAGGGGCAGAGGGAAGCGCTCCACGAGGCAGGCATCCCAGTTCTCTTCATTGAGCACAGATAAAAGAATCCGCGGATCGCAGCTGGGCCGCCTGCCAACACTGCGTAGGAGACCAAAGATACTGTAGCTCATTTTCTTGTGTGCAGCTGAAGACGAGTTATGGTGTTGCTGGCGTTGTTGCACTCCCCAGGCAATTCATAACATCACGCCCTCTCGGCACTCAAGCAACCATTGGCGGTGCTGTGTGGAAGTCCCGTCGGTCAGACTGCATCGAGTAGTCGCGCGAGTAAAGGAGACTGTCTTACTTAGATCCCGCATCTTGAAGCCCCCTTCAGCTTCAGCTTCAGCTTCAGTGAAAGCGGGGTGGATAGGAGGTATCTCCGAGTCTCGCGCGCCAGTCTGAATTCCTATTCTCTCAGTTCCTTTCTGACGGACGTGGAATTGTAGGATTTCGGACCTCCCGCCTTTTGCGGGAACCTTGAAACTTCCCCAAGACCAGAGGTACAGTACAAACAAACGATGCTCTTGAATATCCGGGGGACTCAGAACTCCCCTGAGCTGAGCAGCCGTTGTGCCGCTGCGGAGTGGTACTGCACTCACTGTCTGTACTGTAATTGCAGGGAGTCAAGATAAAGGTTCCTAAGTCCTGAGGCTCAACACGAGGAACAAGAAGGCATCCCCAAGTCGTACAGTAGCAGTACCCAGTGCCCAATACCCAGTACCAGTGCCAGTACCAGTACTATTACCAGTACTAGTACCCAGTACGAAGTACTCCGTACTGTACCTGCCGTGCACTTGGAGGTTGATGGAGTAGCGGTTACGAAACAGGCAAGGCGCACGCTCTCTGTCTTGTCTTGCCTTGTCTTGACTTGCCTTGCCTTGTCTTGTCTTGACTTGTCTTGGTCCCAGACTCCCAGCCCCTATTGCGAATCCTGGTGTGGGTGAGCTTCGGTGGGCCCACCGAAGAAAAACGCCCCATGCACACACCTCCCCTGCCCCCAGCCCGTGAACCACTCGCCCGCCTTCGAGGTCGCCTGCAACTGCAACCCCTGAACGCCTCGACGGCAAAACCAATCCTGAGTGGACGGCCGCGACCAGGACCAGGCCCCAAGACCAGGACGGACGAGGAGCGTGGCGTGGTCATCGAGTACTGTAGGTCAGTATTTCGTGACTAGTAACTACTGTTCCTCAATCGACGCTGCTGTCAGATACTACTTCGGCATCTTCATCTTTCATCTTTATCTTCCATATTGCAAGTGCGCGCCGCATCACGACAACCTCTCTTGGGCCACCTTCTGCCGGATTTGCACGGCATCCGATGCAGAGAAGACACCCGAGGCCGAATAGCTTTCGTAGGACCCCCGCGATCTAGCCGCCGACGGACCTTGCTCTACGATACCACGAGCACCAGCAGCTTTGCTGCTCGCGCGAAACCTCAGCAGCTGCGAACATACCACTACCCATCTAGATACTGAGGTTGGAATTGGCACACGACTGGAGAAAGAGGCAGAGGCAGAGGCAGAGGCAGAGGCAGAGAGAGTTGTGTTGTGTGACTGAGCACTGCGATTGGAGCATCTTGTACAACTTCACACCCTTCGACGACGTATCTATGACGAGAGCCGGAACCCATTGCCAAACCCAACCCCAAGGAACAGAGTCCGTTTGATGCTTCGACGGCGAGAGGAATACCGATGCCCGCAGGCCCCGAGGAACTGTGAGCGAACAAAGTTGGCCGTGAGGGCACGCTGAGAGCCGGCACAGCGCCGCAAGAGGTACGTCGCAGAAGAACTGCGCTCTAGCACTCGGATCCAGACATCTGAGGACGGCCTTGGACCAAGAGGAGGCGGCAGCTGGGAAGGTTTCCGAGGGCAAGACTGAAGAAGCGGTTGTTGCTCGGCTGGCCCCTGCTGGCGAGCTTACTCTCTCTCTCTCTCTCTCTCTCTCTCCCTCACTCCCTCTCTCTGGCGGCGGCGACCCTTCACCACGGCCTCAGCTTCAATCGCGCGGCTATCCAGGCCTGCAAGTGCGCCGTCCTCAGGTGCGTGGGCAGCGCGCACCTGTCTTTGTCTTCAGTTCAATTCTGGTCCCAGTTCTGAGTTTCTGCTGCGAGCCTCTGCCCTCTGTGCAGGGAAGGGAACGCGGCTAAACTAACCTAGTGCAGCCTCCACGAGCACCTCGAGGCGTCTCCGCCGACAGCATGAGTCGCCAGATCAACTACGACGAGCCAACAGACTTCTCTGCAAACCGTTCTGCCGTCTCTCCACAGCGGTTGCCGTCTCTCGGCCGCGCCCGCTCCACCAGCCGCGACCGCGCGGGAGCCTCGCAATTCGGCTCTCAGAATGCAATCAACACCAAACCTCTGACGCAGGCCGACTCGCAAGGGGGCAATCTCAATCGATGGTCGAAATCGACCGGGTCCAGCACCGTGTCCCACACCGACAAACGCTCCAATTCCTTCACGCGGCGAATGTCGTTCGGGGGCGGCCCCAGTTCATTTTTAGACACTTCATCGCCGCCGAGAAAGCTGCAGAAGAGCCGACCCTCGACCGCCAACCCCCCCTCGCCGCACTTGACAATTACGCGGACGCCGTTTGATTCTTCCTCGATAACCCTCCCGCCGATAAATACGCTCCCCACTCTGCAGACTTCGGTGAGTACATCTTCTCCACTGACGGGTCCTACGACACCATCACCGTCTACTGCCCAAATATTGTCCGCGGCGGCGCGTTCCGTAGATTATTTCGGGAGGGCTTGGGAAGATTCATCACTGGGACCCAAGGATTTTGCGCAGAAAAGGTCGCCTTCAACTTCGCGGTCCACGAACTTAGGTCCTTCACCGGTCCTTGGTCCCACTGCGGCGTTGGAAAACGGGACCAGTCGATACCAGTCAGGCGAAGACGAGCGGCATAGGTCAAGAGGCCATTCGAGGAATCGCTCACAGGCGGGGAAGAGCAGTGCAGGCACAGGATCGTCCAACAGAAGCTCGAAACAGCCGTCACAAAAAACCATGCTTTCCAAGGCTCTTCAAAAAGCGAACACGGCTGTTCTACTCGACAATGCGCAGAATTTTGAAGGCGCCATGCAGGCGTACTCGGAGGCTTGCACTCTGTTGCAGCAGGTTATGTTGCGTAGCTCAGGCGATGAGGATAGGCGGAAATTGGAAGCAATTGTGAGTCTGAAAAGCTCTGGGAGAAAACACTGGCTCTAACTTGTCCAGCGAAATACTTACACCAGTCGAATAAGTGAATTGCGGAAGATTGCGCCGCACCTCCGACACGATGGTAAGGCTCTACCTGCAAGGCCAGAGAGTGGAGGGTACAAAGCAGATGAAGTTCAATCGCCGGATGATGATGATGATGATGAAGAGGAGGAACCTGCCGTTATTGAGACTGCTACTGCCACAAGAATTGTGAACGACCAATCCTATGCCCCTGAAACCCAACAAAGCCGTGCAATCCTGCCATCACAGCTACCGGAACGTAGGGAGTCACTCCTCCCGTCCACCTTTGATTCACTGCAATACCGGCCAAAAACCACACAAGATCAATACATGGGACGGTCTTATTCGAAGTCTCCCATGAGAGAACGCATTGCAGAGATGAGTTCAACACTCGCACCACCAATGGACAGCCTATATATGCCCCCACCTCTCTCACCCAGGCGTCCCTCCTCGCCGATGACACATGGTCGCTCAAACAGTAACCATGAGAGACAAAGGTCATCTGATTTGTCAACTTCAAATCAATCTGCGGCTCAACCGAAAAAGGGCCATGCAAGGACTGCAAGTAACGAGTCCATGTCATGGCTAGATACTATAGATGAATCTGGCGGCTCTACCGCTTCCTCGGTCCACTCGAGAACCTCATCCATGGGAGTTCGAAGGAAGCATATTCGGGCTCCTAGTGGGGCAACGGAAGCCGAGTTCGATGCGGCTTTGGACGCCGCTGTCGAGGCAGCTTATGATGATGGCTTTGAACCCATGGCTGCTACGCCATCAACTCGGTACGACTATGATGACGACGACGAGATTGTTGCCAATGTTAGGCGAAGGGTAGAATTGGCAAAAGAAAGAGTACGCCAGAGTGAACGTGAGGCTGCCATCCAGGACGCACGGGACCGAGAAAGAAAGCGATTGATTATACAGAAAGAAGAGCCAAAACTAAACATTGACGATGATTATGATGGAAATGAGTCCGAGGAAGAAGAACGAATGTTGGAGGAGATGACGAGAGGATATGTCATGGAGGATTTCGAATTCGGTTTGCAATCCAAATCTGCCTTGCCCCGGGAGTCTGATTCAAGTGGATTTTCGGGACGAACTTGGAACAGCTCTATCGGATCCAATCCTACCACTGCTGGAACAACATTATCCACTGTTGCTGAAACATCATCGATCCCACAAATACCTTCGATACAGGCAAAAACACAACTCCCAACACACCCACCTCCCTCACAGGCTCTTCCACCGCCTCCGAATGCTGCATCTCAACCACCACCGCTGAGTGCTACCAACTCTCAAGGCGTTCGAAGCAGACGATTGTCTGGGCAAAATGCAAGGCAGCTTAAGATCGAGACTACCACCAGAACCCCCGCCGTTCCAGCACCATCATCCCAGCCCCCCTTAATGCCCCCGCCACCTCAGACTAATGGCAGCGTTGCTGTCCAGCCCAAGACCGCCGGACTGCCTCAACAACGACAAACGTTGCCTGTCACATCAAGCAAGCCATCTGTACCTCAATCTGCCCGACAGGCCTCGTCTCCGTTCCCAGGCCCTAGCCCATCCGAGGTCATTCTTCCACCGACACCAACACTTACCCAGACGTTCACAAACGACAGCGAGAATGGGCAGTTACCTCGCTCTGGCTCCCCTGGTCGTGTACAGTCAAGGACGGGGCTACGAAAGAATTTCTCGTCTTCGAGCCTGAAGAACATGAAGAGTCGCAATCTCTCCGTCTCAAACATAGATGATGGCTCTGACGTTTCCCCGAACACTCCTTTGAGCTCACAATTTAACCCGAGAGAGACAAATGGAAGGCTTCCTGCAATTCCAACTCTACCCACCCCTATCGCCATAGCTTTTAAGGAAAAGCAGAACGGCGTTACCACCGGAGGAATGTATCTCTTCGACGGTGACATACACTCTCCGGATAGCCCAGGCTCGCCGAATCCTCTTAACGCAGGTGCACCAATACCTCTAGAACCTTGTCCTACAGAGTATTTGCTTCGTCCGTTCTGGCTCATGCGAGCCTTGTACCAAACCATTGCGCATCCCAGAGGGGGTTATCTCTCAACCAAGCTTTTCGTTCCACGAGATGTATGGAGAGTCAAGGGGGTCAAAATCAAGAGCGTCGAAGACAAGATTGCCAATTGCGATTTCCTCACGGCTGCTCTGATGAAGCTCGCCAAAGTCGACACTTTCGATGCTGATGCCGTTTTGGTGGAGATGCAGTCTTTCGAGGGCGTCCTCGAGCAAGTTCAAGCAACTTTGACGAGGAAGCTTGGTAATGAAGTTGGGGTCCAAGGCTCAGGAGGAATGTTCAAGGATGCGTCCGCTGGGGCAGACGGTGAGACGAGTAATCTTACCTCGAAGTCCGGAAGCGTATCAAGCAAGTCCTCTGGGTTCTCTTGGCGAAGACTGCGATCCAAGAATTCTGGCGTCGGATTGTCGAACGCGTACGCGAACAAAACGTCTGGTGATGGCTCAAAGGAAGGCTTAAGTATGGCAACTTTGCCAATGACCACGACGTCTGTTGCCAAGGTACGATTTGCGAAGAGGGATGTGAGCCAGATTCAGTTTTCAGGGCCGAACGCAAATTACATGAGTGCGCTAGCGAAGCTCTTTGACGCCGCGCAAACTCTTGGTGAGTCCTACTCTGTCTATCTTACTTGATCTAATCACTGACCGTCTTCTTAGATCAAATCGCTCGTCAAGTTGAAGACCCAGGTCTCAGACATGCGGATAAAACGCAAGTAGGTCTTGAGCTCTGTACTCGCCACGCCGCCGAATTCTTCGGCTTCTACATATGTCGCTTCGTTCTCACCGACATCGGAATGCTTCTGGACAAGTTCATCAAGAGAGGAAGCGAATGGGTTCTTGTGTGATGTATATTTATTTGCTCTTGCTATCGAGTGTGAGCTACTCAATTTTGGACATGCGCCTCGAGTGCTCTCGCTGTTGCTGTTGGAATGAATGATGACTGACGGAAGGCGTTCGCTGTTTTTCGGTGGATTAAAGTAGTTGTGGGATGAAAGTGATACCAAAGTAGAATGCCTGTATTCTATCTCCTGAGCGTCGTTTGTATAGCAAGCAAAGCGTGGCTATCTAGAGCTGCTTTGCTGGAAATTTATCGGGGCGGACATGTATATGAAAGACAATAAAGATAACCCTCCCCGCTGTAAATGACTGGTTAAGTGGACCAAAAAAAGGCACTCAATTCTCAATGTCCCTAGTCAACTTGAACTATTGCAGATGCTTTCCCTCTAATAGTTCCTTCGATTTACAGTACGAATTAAATCCAATTTCTTCTACCTTCCGCTGTCTATGAAATTCTTGAGCATTTAAAGGTGTCTCCTTCCAATGCCTAACTCAAATGAGTACTGTACATTCAAAATTAGTATCGCTTTTATTGTCCACTGGAGGCTGGATTGTTGGAGGGGTTTTTTCAAGCAACTCAAACTCCATGGCATGCAGAAAAGAGCCACATCAACAGGATTAGGAAAAGTGCAAATCAGTAGGCACAGTTTCCGGGCTAGCCAAAACTCAAGCATAATTTTAGTTTCACCAAGCAACTGAACTGGATGTTGATTCTTCATTGATCATCGTAAGGTTGGCCATCTATGGCAAGAAACTTTTCTACAGCCCCCTGATTGCCATCGCATGTGTGGATCCTAGTCACACATACCAAAAACCCATTATCCATTTAGTGCATCTTCTCGTGTGTCGCCATCAACGAACCTTCAAATGTGTCAGTACACCTCAGGCATTAGAAATGACAGAAAGACTTACCAATGAAAGTAGTAACCAAACGGCTGCGAACTTGGCAAATGTCTTCCGGCACCAGCCAGATGGTTGCACCCATCTTTCTGGCTATACTGATACTGAGCTTGGCGTTCATATATGCATCCTCATCCGATCTGCCTGGAGTTACGAGTTCGTAGTCGACGTAACTGCTCTTCATTCCGTTCAAGACATCCAAGAGGAAAATACCGGTTCCGATATTTGAATCCTTGAATGAACGGATCGAAGTATTCTTGCCGCCTTTCCGAGACATGTCGTTTGCCCACTTGACCATCTCTGCGTCGGTGATCTCCCGCTTTCCGAGTCTTTGTGCCAATGCGGAGAGTGTCTCAGATATGTCTTTTCGCATCAACTGCCAAACGAGGCCCAGAGTCAGAGTCCGTTGCCCATCCGTGATATCTGCTCCTTGCACACCAACGAGCGAGAACCGATTCTGTTTACCGAGCTCAATTGCATAATTTGTGTTTTCGACTGCCTTGAATCTTGACATCTCTGCTCCGTTCGCCGGAGCTTTGTTCACATGACGCCAGTTGACTGATCCCTTGACTACCTTGTCATATGCCTGCAGGAGGATCGTGCCATCCCGCAAGTCATCGTACAAAGAGTTCACAGCCGGCTGTACGTCAAGACTATTGAGCCACAGAGTGAAGACCCGAGCCTCTCGCTCGCCCTCGGCATCAAAATCGTCAACTTGAAGCTTCTCTTCCTCCGTGATAGGGTCGAGAGCAGGATGGGTATTGAACAGATTTGCAACAAAGGCCAGATTTAGCTTTGGATTACCAGCGACAAGGGAAGTTGGAGTCAAGAACTTTCGGCAGCCTAATGTATCAGCATTCTGCAGAACTTGCTCTGCTCTTTGTAAGAGGTCTCGGGTTTGTAGTGGGCCACGGGTGCAGTGCTCTGGTGCAATTTGGGCAAGAAGGACAGTATAGTTCTCGCCGTCTTTGACATCCGTCGAAAAATTTGCAACTCTGAAATTCCGTTAGTATGTGTGCGATATATATCACGAGTGGGAGCTTACCTCCGTGGCCAGTTGGCAGCTTTCAAGTGATAGTTGAACCATCTTAGTAAGATCTGCTCCGGAGGAAGTCTCAAGAACTGTTCCAGGGTCTCATCCTCCTCTAGCAATCTATACAACTCGGGGTGAAGCTTGATATCGATCTTGCCAAGCAGACCTCGTCTAATGACTTGCCAGATCAGACCAAGAATCAGATGCTCACGTACTTCAATGATGTCACCGCTTCCAATGTTGACCACGGAACAGCCGATACCTTTCGCTGACTCTATGACAATGTTGTTATTCTCGGTCATATGGAACGCATTGAGGGTTTTGATCTTTTTTCCAGGCCGGTTGAGCACACGCTCGTCGATTGTGTCAGGGACGCTGTCATTGATCAATTTTGCCAACACGAGTCCATCCTTGCATTCATCAAACATTTCGAACGTGTCGGTTGGGAAGGGTAATCGGTTTCCAATATCCGGGTCTCCCGCCAACACGGCGTTGATATGGCGAGTAAATTCCGTTCGCTCGTCCTCATTGATAGTATGTGTGACATTCGACGAGGAGCCTTGGACTTGAATACGACCACTGACACTTCCCTTGGAAGCATGTCCTCCAGTTTGCTGTGAAACCATACCGCCACGAGCCGGGGAAGCTGGACCTGTGGACACGCGCTTCTGGGCTGGAGAAGAATCCCGAAGTTTGGAAACCAGCTGCGAGTATCATTGTCAGCTCGAGCATCTTCAGAGGAGCAGGAATATCCCATAAAAACAGGGACATTTCCTTGAATGCCTCACCCCAACAAAGTCATCCAACTCGACTCTCCTCGAGGAATCGAGCTCTACTTCCTTCAGCGCCTGGCGCACGACATCGTACGGCTGCCTCTCGCTTGCTTGAGTCGCCTTGATGGCAGTTGCCTCGTCAATATATCCCTTATCGTCTACATCCAGCTTACGAAAGGCGTCTTGCAGTCCAAAGATCTCATCCTGTTGGAATTGAGGGTATTTCCTGTGGGCAGTTAGCGTCAAGCGCCAGTAGGCACACTCCCAGATGCCTCTACCTCTGCAGTTTGATGACATTCATCGTGTAGATTTCGGAGATCTAAGCGGCAGCTCGAGATCGCGCAAGTCGGTGGATACGGGTTCGCTGGCTGAGAAAGTCAGGACGTCAGGACGCCAGGCATGCGGCGATGAGGGGCAGCTGCGGGGAGTTCAGATGATGCGGTTGTCTCAAGATGGTACGGCTGCTCACTCGCAGAGTCGCTCTCGGTGTCTGGGACGAAGGTGGAAGTTCAAGAAAGTTGAGCGCGGGGAGCTGGGTTCTGAATGGGGCCTGGTAGTTCTATGCTCTGCTGTCGAAGTCCTGATTGCTGATGTTCGCTCCCTTTTGATCCGTCCGCCGCTTGCGTCTTGACCCCCGCCCCGCCCCGCCACAGCATAGCCACGTCATTTTGAGCTGTGGTGCCTGAACGCTGAAGGTAGCCGTACGAAGCACAGTGCCTTCGAAACACCGCCTTCCGGTCCAGCTTGGCACAAGGTCTTGACTGGCAAGGTCTGAAGCAAATTTCGTGCGGACTGCAATTCGGGGGCTTTCAGCTTCGAAACGCTTGACCTCGAAAGAAAGCGTTGCCCACAATCACGCGAGATCTCCGACCGCTATATACCGCCTCATTCGAAATTCCAGGTCAACCCTATGCACGAATCTTCAAGCAAGCTGGAAGAAACCTTTGCGGCAGTTACACCGATTTTGACGCATGTACTGTACTCATCTAATGTCTATGTCTGTGTCTAAGTCTCTGGTCTACTGTAGTCCCTCGCAATTACCAGCGCCCCCAATGTTATACGGACTGGGCAGGTATTTAAAGCTGAAGCAGAGGACCTTAATTCCCCGCCATCTGAGTGAAGCTCACGCCAGACGCAAAGACGACGGCGTGCTTGATTCCACCCCTCCAACCTCCCCATCGCCCATATCCTGCGGCCGTGCTATGCCTTTGCTCTCTGCCCTTACTTGGGCGGCGAGATGTATTTCGTATGCGAGGCCGTAGCCAGCAAAGGGCCAGGCTTTCCATTTACCAGCTTGCAGATTCTGATCGTCGTGAAAGCAACGGACCTCCCCACCTTGTTCGCAAGAGCCTCAATCTCAATGGTCTCGCCGACTTGTGCGGTACCAATATACGTAACGTGGATGTCGATACTAGCTCCCGATTTTTCGACGCCGTGAGTACAAATCGCCAGTCCACCGCTCCAATCCACTAACGCCGCACTCACGGCGCCGTGGAGTGTTCCTCTGGAGTTAACATGATTCTTGCTCAGCGTCAGGCGCGAGGAAACGGAGCCTTTGGTGGCGGATATAATTTCAGCATCCGAGAGGAGGAAGTCTGTTTGATTGCGTCGTCAGCAGTGGCTCGATGAAGGTTGCTGCTGTGGGAGATTTGCCGTAGATTGGACTGTTCCCTTGCATACGCTGCCATACACCCTTTACATGGTCCAATTCTGGCGAGGACATTTTGTCCAAGGTGGTGCCTGATCAGATTGACGTGGAGGCGATGGGTTGTCGTCAGCAGCGCGGCAGAGGCAGCGAGATGAGTGTGGGAACCTAACTTATTCTTAGACCCCGCAATCGAGGGCAAGGCTAATTAATGATGGCTCACCAGGCTTGTCGTATCGACCTGGTGGGCCTGGATTTTGTCTTCATAGAGGGCGGCGAGGAAACGGGAACTTGAAGTTAATTCTGTAAATAATACTGAGTTACCGGTAGCCTATCTGAGAATTTTACCCAAGTTCAAGGGTCCTTCACTTCTGGAATTGGCACGTTGATGAGAGCAACAGCGTGGATGCTGCTTTAATTATTGAAGTCGCAGATGCTCGGTTGCAATAACCCTACTGCAACCAGCTGTAAGGGCGGATGGAAAAGATTTTAACTTTTCAATCTTTGCAGGCCATTTCGCAACTCTCCAAAATCCAACGCAAAGTGAAGATTTCAAACCTCCACGACACGTCGAGCTCAATATGGCAGCATGCAGACTTTGCGAGCAGGCGTTGGTCATTGAACTTGATCCCGATTCTTTTGACGAATCCGCCGCAAGCTCCTCTGTTGGCTCTGCGGTGACTGCACCTGACGATCTCTTGCTCCTGTGTGGGTGCCACTTTCACTGGTCAGTTCCGGAATTTTTATTCCTTCTACCCCTGCTTACGCATTCGAGTTCGATGGGGGGTGTTCTCAAGGTGAAAACATCCAGCAAAGCATGAGAGTCTGTCCAGTCCTCTCTGCATGCTCCAAGCCGCCATCTGTTTCAACCTGGCCATCAAGCGGCTGCTGAGACCTGCTTGATCTAGGCTCGCCGGAGATTGGGAAAGCGTCACCCAATTTCCAATGCTCCAGGCCAAGTTTGGAATATTTCAGATCCTTCCCTACGATTGTTACCCCAGTTAAAAGCACTTCCTTCCCAGTCAACTCGGTACAGACATCTCGGAAATCCTAGAATGTCAAATTACTGCCTCTGCAAAGTCCAGGCGAATATTGATTCATGACTTGAGACTTTGAATTCGTGCCGCTCTGTTCGTTCGCCGCGAGTCAGGCAGCATCTATTCAGAAGAGCTTGAAGCTAATATGATTTAGGCAGTGCTTGCTGGACGAATCTACCCAAATCGCTCTCTCTCTCACGTGCCCAGCTTGTGATAACTCCATCGTTTCCACGTCCCCTGGCCCACAGCCACATGTTCTTGCACGTTATCACAACGAAGGAGGAGTTCAGGAAAACCTCGATATCCTTCCTCTCATTACTGAGGAGGCTTACCTAGAGACAAACCCAGCTGCTCGGCCTGCTCGAGCCTTTATGACAAGTATGTATCCTCCGAATTTATTTGGCTTTGAAGGGCTCACGGGTTGTGAGGTATTCAAAGCTCTCCCCGTTTGAAGTATATGAGAGCTGCTGTACCTTGAAATTCACTGACCTCACCCTTGTCCAGTGTGTGCCGAAGGAGATGTGTCAGGGATCACTGAACTGTTGAATGACGTGGAGGAGCAGGAAGACGAGGAAGGCATGTCGGCCGGAGAGATACTCCGGTGGCAGGACCCTCTTGATGGAATGAAAACTGGTTTACATATAGCTCTTTTGAGAGCACAGCAGGAAGTTGTTTGGCTTCTGTTGTGGCTCGCTTCGGATTTGACCACCCAGGCCTTCCCAGAAGAGGTTTCTCACACTGCACAAGTCATGGGTGCTGACAGAGGCACCACTCGCGGAGTCGATATTCGCAGCCTTGTTGATGAGCAAGGACGAACTGCAGAGGATGTAGCTCGGAGTGCCGGAAACACATGGGCACAGCTGCTGGGAGGAGGGGTGTTCAGGGTCAGAGCTTAGAACGGCAGTCGAAGAGGGTTCCGGAACAGCCGGCGGTGGGTGAGCTGGACAATCGAGTGTTTGTTATTGAGCATTGCGGCGGGAATCAACAGGGTTGGAAGACTCAGAGGTCTCGTTGCCGCACACCTCCGCCCGTTTGTCAACATTCGGCTTGGGTTCAAAACGCCTTCCGGCCGAGAGAGCAAAGATAGTGACGGAGAGAAGCCGTGCTCCTAGTGGATAGAAAAAGCGGCACCAATCGTGAATGTCCCAAGTCAAATGGGAAACATTTGATGTGATTGGAGTAGAGCGGGGCCGGAACCGAATCTGGAATTTCCTTGATGCTTGTAGGAAGCAGACTTTCACTGTGCAATACCACATGCGTACATTTAGAGAGTTAGTCCGTGTAATGTCCAACTTGACTTGGGACCCTGCAAATGGGTGGCGCCTTTTCCGTCCCTGCGAGCCGTGGCAGCGGAAGCGGTACTGCCAGATGCCGAGGCTGCATTTGAGCCAGCCTTGCCCTGCAATACCATGCCAGGCCAGTGTTGACATCATTTGTCTCTGCCCCAGCTCAACCCAGCCCCGCCCCGAAAGTCAAAGTCAAAAACAAAGACAAAGACAAAGTCAAGGTCAAAGTCAAAATCGAATCCAAAGAAAAGAAAGCCCAAGAAGAGAGAGCCTCGGATGACCAACTGCTTCCTGTTGGCTTGCAAGCATTCTCGTGCCTTACTATATCGCATCTAGTCGCCGCCGCACTGCCAAGCATCTCTGGCCCCTTCGGACTTTGATTGTTTCCCATCACACGACGGATCAGCAATTGCACGATCTATGGCCGATGTAAGAGTGAAGTGCCATCCCATCTCGCAGCGGCCACAGCCACGCTCCGCGATGCCCCCGAAACCATAAGGTTGCCATCCCACGCCGGACTTGCAAGATTCCCTTCACTTCACCTCACCTCACCTCACCTCACCTAACCTCACCTTGCCTCACCTCACCTAACCTCACCTCGCCTCACCTCACCTCACCTCACTTCACTTCCCTCTCCTTATCTCCTCACTGCGAGAGGAGTGTCTGCAAATCCAGCAGCGGATCTACCTACCTACCTATCCCAGTTCTCATTCGTCACTCAGCCGGCGCATATTTCCCCCTTTAGCTTCTGTTGCTGATCCTCGCTTGCATCATCGTCGATCTGCTTCCACCTTCGTTCATTCAGCCTTGCGCCTCATCGCCTGATCGATCGTAAGCACACCTCTCCTGTAGATTGATACTTGTATTTGTTCTCTTACCCTTTCGTTGCTTTTCTTTGCAATTCCTCCGTATCGGTTTCTGCGGCTGCAGAACGTAAATGGAAATGAAAGGCCATCGTGACTGAAGCTCATTTTCAAATAGAAGCACATCTGAACAACGCGAACGCTACCTCGCATAGCCAAACCGAGAATATCGCCTATCTGGTGAAGCTCTTGGCACGAGTACTTCGTAATGGCACGATTAGCAGCTACTCCGCCTACATTGGCGAGTCGATCCTCGTCTATCGACAAAGTACCACAATTGGTGGGACAGTTGAACTCGGATGGCATTGCCAGTCTGGAAGCAGACCATACTTATGCTCAACCACGGCGGTCGGAACCCCCTCGATCGATGAAGATGGCTCTCGGAGCCGTGGACGGCTCCCGACGAAACAGCTCTGCAGACTCCATATCAGAAAGTGCCAGTGAGGAGGACTACGACGCTTTCAGACATGATCCTATGGCAGTAGTTGCTGGTGGCAAAGGCGGTGGCTTTGAAGGGGCAACGAGCGGGCCCGCTGTGGAAACAAACGGCAGCAAAGCATACCAGTCGTTGAAAGTGCCTTCGAACTCAAGACCAGTACCGCCACGGCTAAAGTCCATTCCAGTCACTTTGAACAAGTTGAAGGAGAAAGGACGGTATATCTTGACAGCAGATGATGACGCTTTGAGAGAAATATTGAAAACAGGTATAGAGAGGGTAATTGATTGGAATCTTCACCTCGCTCGAATCCTGCTAACACAATTCAGGAGAGAAACCCAGCTTCTGCAAAGAAACGGCGAAGCAAATTCAGTGATCTGGTTTTCACTCGCCAATTCACTACTTTTGATCGGCAAAATGTGGACAGCGCCGACTCGCCGTTTCATGGCTTCTTCACATTGTTCTGGTTGGGAACTGCTATCTATATGATAAAATTGGCTGCTGAAAATTGGCGCCAGCATGGCAATATTCTTGGCAGCAATGAGATCATGGGCCTCATGTTTCACCGAGATGTCATGGTCCTCGGATTGTCAGATGGAGTTATGTGTGGAGTTACTGGCTTCGGGTTGATCCTCCAGAAGCTCATTTTCAAGGGATTCCTCAGTTGGGACCGTCAGGGATGGATTATTCAGAGTGTACGTGATCAACTTCGAGACCTCTTGATTACTTGCTTAACAGAATATATGTCAGATTTGGGAAATTTTCTACATTGTTGCTGTCCTTGGCTGGACATTATTCCGGGAATGGCCGTGGACGCACACTGTGTTCTTTGTCCTCCATGGTCTTGTTATGCTCATGAAGCAGCACAGCTATGCATTTTGTATGTTCCGTCCGAGGCTCAACATTGGGCCAATGCTAATTCACCTGGTAGACAACGGTCACCTCTCAGAGGAATTCAAGATGAGAGCAGCCCTTCGGAATAAATTGAAGCAGCTAGATGGTGTTGCTCCAGCAGTGACACCTTCTGCCACATCACCTAAATTTTCCACATCTCTAGATTATCTTGATCATAGGCCGAAGGCCTCAGATCTCAACCAACGCCGTCAATCAAGAACATTCACAAACGAAGACGGTGCTTCAAACATTGATCAAGTAGCCGCCGCTATCGAGTCCGGAAAACCTCTTGATCTCGACCAAATACAAATATTTCAGCGGATCATCAAGTGGGAGATAGGTAAGCTTATTTCCATACCGACCCGCAAGTTTTTGCTTGAGAGTCCAGCGCCTGGGAGCTTCTCGGGAGCTCACATTTGTCTGGAGAGCCTGGTTACCCGAGTCCCGAGCCCCCTCTCAAAAAAACAGTCAAGTTCTTACTAATTTGGTTAGACGCCCTCACCGAGGACCTCAAAGGCAAATGCACGAAAGGAGACAATATATATCCAAGCAACTTGGCCATCAGGAATCATTACGAGTATATTGTGCTCCCTACTTTAGTCTACGAACTTGAGTATCCTCGATCCGACAAGATCAATTGGTATTACGTTGCTGAGAAGACAGCTGCGGTGTTTGGAGTCTTGGCTGTCATGAATCTCATTTCGCAAGCATTTATCTACCCCGTGGTAGTTAGGACTATCGAGATGAAGGATGCGGGCATGCTACTCCAAGAGCGTTTGGAGGAATTCCCATGGATTCTTAGCGACCTAATCTTCCCCTTCATGATGGAATATATGATGGTTAGTACAATTCGTGATCCTGTTCTATCTAAATTCACTGACATTTTCTAGACTGTAAGAGTAACCCGCTTCCTGAATGTGTCTTGGTTGTGAACTGCATGAAAATAAAAGTTTCGCTTAGCACCTAGCCCCCTTTTCTCATCCGAACCACGTTTGCAACTTATCAAGTCATTTACTAACTCGAAAAGTGGTATCTAATCTGGGAGTGTGTGCTTAACGTTCTTGCCGAGCTCACCTACTTCGCCGACCGCGGCTTCTATGCGGATTGGTGGAATAGCATCTCTTGGGATCAATTCGCGAGGGATTGGAATCGTCCGTAAGGAAGCTATTTCTTTGTACCATACCCCGATTCCTCTATTCCACTGATCGGGAGGATGAGACATCCTCCCGCCTCGCTCCTCCGGGACAAAGAGGTTGCTAATTCGTTCCAGTGTGCACAACTTCCTTCTACGGCACGTCTATCATTCCAGCATTTCTTCAATGAAAGTCAACAAATATACGGCCACAATCATCACGTTCTTCCTTAGCGCGTGTGTCCAGTAAGTTCAATCTTCAATGCCGGAAACAGCTGTGGCCCTCCACATCCGGGTTTCCACTGGAACATACTTCCTCTACTCCTCTTCGGGACGTGGGGAAAAGGCTAATTTATCATCTATTCAGTGAGCTAGTCATGTGGTGCTTGTTCAAGGTAAGCTTATTTCCATACCGAACCGCTGTTTTTCTGTCTGAGAGCTCAGTGCCCCGACGCTTGCACGCACATTTGTCTTTGGAGCTCGGCTCCACTGGCCCGGGTTCCCTCTTGTAGTTGAGGGATTGCAAATGCTAATTTGGTGATAAGAAACTCCGTGGATACCTCTTGTTTCTGCAAATGTCACAAATTCCATTGGTGCAATTAAGTCGTTCTAGATGGCTCAAAGGAAGGGCAACCTTAGGCAATCTCATCTTCTGGATAGGGATATTCACTGGCCCCAGTCTTCTATGCAGTCTCTACTTGATCATATAACTTTCACTTCGATAGACAGGTCGCGATACTGGCGTTGGCTTTGATAAAGGAAAAGGAACGATATACCCCCGCTAGAAATTGGCAATCTTGATGCCCGGTCAGGAATATAATGCTCTGGCATCTTCGCCACTCCTTCTGAACACGACAATCACTTCCTGACTCTGGTTAAAGTCGAATATGCTCGCTGTGGAAAATCTCATCAATGGAGGTAGGCTCAATTTTCACTGAATGCCACCAAAGATCGACACTCACCTAACACGCCTGTCAAGTCCCCGATACAACCACGAACGCCGCCCCATATTCTAATCTATTTCCCGTCTACCTCTGACTTTTTATTTCCATTCGTAAATTTCGATGCCGTGACAATAGCCTAGAGAATCGACAAATCAGTAAACTCCTATCCCCTATGTTTGTGAACGCAGATCGAGCCGAGGAAGCTGGATTGGAATGTTCTAAGAGTTATACTTGGACAGCAAGGTGTCGTAGAATCTGTAAAGGAAACCAAGAAGCGGTCGTGCTTACTGGGACATCATAAAATGGCTGACATCCTCGTCAGCCCAATAACTTAAGTGCGATGCAATAGTACTGCGTTTATTAGCTCATCATGTGCTTTAGCGTATAGGAGAAATCATACTTTATCGGATTGAAGTCCAAAACACTCTCTTGGATACTATAGTCCACTCTGCCATTCTGGTTCAAGGCTCTTACTTTGGCCTCTTCTCTCCGGAGCTTCTTGCCTTTTTCTTCGGCCTCTAACCATTCGTGCTGGGATGGGTGATCGGTTTGGTGGCTCTTCCGCCGCTTTTGAAACCCAGCATAGAGCGTCTCGATTTCGTCATCAATCAGTGTTGCAGCATTGGCACCAGAACCATCTCTATCCTTGGCGGCTGTATCCTCAGCAAGTTGTCTCATCTTCTCGTTTGTATTTTCTCTTTGGAGAGTGGGAATATCCGAGATAACTCCGCCGGCTGATATATTTGTCCCAGCTCCAACAGATTGCGATGTACCTGTGTTTCGTGGTACATTTGGAGTTTCCATTCGTGCAACATCGTCGCTTGTAAGACCGAGGCTGCGGTTCAACAGGCTGCTTGCGATGCCCGAACTCAGACTTGACCACAATCCACTTACGCTTTGCCCGACTTTGGCGCCAATGCCGGAAACACTTGCGGAAATTGTCTTTTTCGTATATGGAAGAAGTTGAGGTTTCATAGACGACATCGCTGGGGAGATAAGAGGCTCCAATCGGTAAGAAATGGGATCCGATGGGTGAATGATATTGTAAAGTTGGGACAATTTCGGAGATGAAATGGTAAGAGGTAGCCCTACCATCGAATTAGCAATGTATTTCTTTAAAGAAGAGCGAGCCGGAAGCATGAAACATCCTCCCGACCAGTGAAATAAGGAGTTCGGCATATAGGACAAAGAAATAGGTTAGTTACCTGTAATGCTCGAAATGTTCTCACCTGCACAGGCCGGTGTGGAGGATGCAGCCAAGAACGGATCCGCCATATATTCGGGATCCATAGGGGATTCAGCGGGCAGGGCATCCTCTCGAGAATGGCGGGCCAAGATGTTCCGTCCCTTTAACATTTGGAAAAGGCCTGATTAGTGTCATTAGCAGCAAATTTTCTTTGACGAATAGAATTTGGACATAAAATATAAAGGGGCAGTACGCCCCAAACACATATAAAAGATATGTTTTTTTCTGACAAGGAAACCTTGATAAATCCGAAAACTGGAGGGTTGGTTGAAAAGAAGTGCACTGTCAAGCATTGTAGGAGTCATATCCAGTCACTCGCAATGTCTAGGACTTTTTAGAACATTCGTGTTTTGTTTCCCAATTTTGCAGAAGATTGCTAAGAAACGAGTCTGACACTTACCAATGGGAGATCCTAGACAATAGAAATCCTCCACTGCAAAGTCAAAATCCAAGTCCTTTGCCTTGGACTTGTTGGTAGCTGGGCGCTGATTCTTATAGTGATTCTGGTGCGTGACTGAGGCAGAAATCTTCGGGGCTTCTTTTTGACGGCACAGAATATCGAACAGGATCGCCGATCCGAGCGAATGGCCTATGAGACTGACCTTGCCTTTGAATTCTGGGTTACGCTCCCGGAAGAGGTTGTAAATACGATTAGATTCAGCAAGAACGATATTGCTTATGTGCTCCCGGTATGCGCTTTGGTAGAGTAGAATGTCCAAAGCTAAGGAAGGACCAAGTTAACAAAACCCTAGTACCTCGATGAAAGCGTACATACCTAAATCTGTAATAAGAGACCGCACAAAAGGTACGCCTTCAACGGTAATATCCTCTAGGCTTGGATATTCTTCTTCATCACCAAAGGCATCGCCGATGTCATGTTCCTTTCTAGCCTGGCGGACACTTTTTTGGGGAAAATCCAGTAGATGACGCCAGCAGACTGGCAAGACTTGAATGCGGCAATTTTTAGGTAGTTTGTCAATCTCCGCGTTGAGGGCTTGAAGGTCCGCAGAGCTTTTATATACGCTCTTGAGAGTTTGACGGAGCACATTCACATCGTGAACTGCCATCCAAGTTAGAGTGAATTTTTCCTGGCAGTGAAGAGTGGCTCGCGGCGGACAAGAAAAGGCGGCACTAATTGACCTATCCCACTAGGACATTTCAACTACTTCCACTCCGGGTGAACCCTCGAGTTCTCGTGATCCAAAGTCTACTTCTTCCAAAGTCTCGGAAGTTTAAACCCAGAAAAGTAAAATTATGCACCTCCAAGTCCAGATCAATGTTCAATTTTGGCCAAGGCATTGCTGCTATTTGCGTCCCCCGCGAGAATGGGCTTATGAGTCGAGATGCTAAGCCCCCGAGATAAATGCGAGTGCACGCTTCTTCAGGTTCTCGGATCTCAGACCTCATAGAAGAAAAGAGGAAATTAAGATGAGAATGAGCCTTACTAAAATTTACTGATTCGGTTCTGGAAACGATTGTCAGCAATTTTCTGCAAGTGAGGATTGGTTTAGACACTGACCTCATGCCTAACCGCTGGCCAATGCCATGGGTAACCAATATCAAATGCTCGATCTCTCTTCCTTGATTCTCACCATCTCGGTCGTTGTAATCGTTCTGAATCTCCTTTTCGTCTCTTCTTCTCACGGCTTCTGCCTCGATATCCTCGTCACCTAGAGACGACATTGCCGCAGTTGCTTGGCCTTCAGGGTCGGGTACTGGTCGGGATGTACTTGGGGGCGCAGATCTCCTTTTCAGGAGTCTCTGTTGGCGTTCATCGAGTTGCAAGGCTGGAGGCATGTTGGAACCTTTGGTAGCTGCACTAGTTGGTGTCGACGGAGTTTTGTCGGCACCCGGTTCCTTGGCTTTTCCAGCATCATATCCACGGACGAGTTTGACACCGCCTAAATAACCACCGCCTGCAAACTTTTGATACACAGTTGATGAGACACGGCTCATGAGGCTGTCTGCAGAAAGCCAAGCAACTGAGGAATTTTCATAGGTTACAGTGCTATTCATCCAGGAACCGAAGAGCCGATAGGTTTGCGGTTGATGCTGAAGGGATGTCCCAGAAGGGGCGGGGACATCCTTCAAAGCGTTTGTGGCATCGTCAAGTGCTTGCTGATTGGCAGCTCGTAAGGTTTCCACGGAGGCCTTGGGAGTAACCTCCCCTGAACCCGCTCGATTTCGACCAAAAGCCCCCGAAAAAGATAGAGATTTGGGATCTTCGCCCGGCTTCATTGACGCTGGTCTAGAGGTGGGCTTCTCTGGAGCTTTGGGGTACCGGAAAGGCTTGACTTTGAGATACCCCTAACCCCAGAATATCGGATTAGTATTGTCTTTGAAGGAAGTAGTTCGAAGTTGATAGTGTCCCATGAATAGCCTACCCTGAGGGTAGCTGGGGAGTGAATTGCTTGCAGTACATGAGAAGGAGGAAATTATACCCCGAGAAATCCAGACTTACCTCCTCCAATTGAGCAGCCAAGTTCTCTTCGCAGGGCCGCAGAGTTGATCCTTCCTGGAAAAACCACGAGCCACGTCTCACTTCATAGATCGGACCAAGCCAAAAAACTACCATCGAATCAGTATGGAAATTTTCTGAATTCTAAGAGGAAGCTCAGCAGCTGAGGAGCCAAGATCTTAAGACAAACGGACATGCCGGCTCCCGCGAAGCACCTGTGTTCTGAACTCGCAATGAAGAAAATAGCAAAAGAAGATGAAGATAAACTTACCAGGAGCAAGTTCTCGTTGTTCAATATCCACTAGAACAAATTAGCTACATATTTTTTCGGGAAGCGGGGAGAAGGGAGGGAGCGGGGGGACTGAGATATCCTCCCGGCCAGTGAGACAGGAACCTAGGGTATGGGTCAAAAATGGGCTCTTTACCATCGAAGAGAAAGTCTTCGTGCACCGGGACTCGAATGTTTCCACCGGCTCCCTCTTCATTCCCCGCTTCATTTATACTCGTATTTGTCTTCGTCCCAGCGGCAGACGGCGACTGCCCTCCGCTGGCATCGTCCTCTCCTTTGGATCGAAGGTCTTGACTGGGATCATCATATTCGTCTGCCAGCTTTTGGTACGCGGCTTCAATTGAACTGGAATCGTGTTCTGAGAATGTTACAAACTTCTTGGGCGGTGGTGCAGGCTTTGTGTCCTCCTGATGATTCTTCAGCAGTTTGGGTTTTCGTTTGGGAATCTATGTCTGAATCAGCAAGATCCCAAGTTAAACTGGGGTAGCAAACTCTACATCAACGGCGTAAAACCAACGAGCAGCCAACGGTGGACAATCCGGCGGATATCTCTTCGAGCTCAGTCCATGCTTCCAGCTCTGCGTTGTATGATCTCCTCCCTGCTGGGGTTTCAAACCAGAAGCCTCTCTTGCAGCCGAGGGAGGTTTCGGAGTCGAAGAGCGGGAACCGCCCCATGGGGATATCGATTCGACTGCAGCTGAAAGATATGATTTCTCGGGTTTCTCTGACTTGCTTTCGGGCGTGGGGTCCATTCTCTTCTTACCCCCCGCCACCTGGAAAGCAGTGGCAGATTTGAGCAGACCTGCAGGAAGAGACCGAGGCACGATTCTGGCGTGCTGGGCCAAAAGGGATTTGAGATAGCCAACCGCCAATTTGACGGTTTTACTTCAAGAACGCGAAAGAACAAAGGAAAGCAATATGCATCGCAGCTCTGATCTGAAAATCACCAAGGCAGGTGCGTTGTGAAACAAGATCGAGGTCTGGCAGCAACTACCACTTCCACGCGCCACACTTGCAGGGCAAGCAATGACGATGTTGTAGTTCGACCCTAGCAAGCACGTGAAGTTCTCCACGTGGTTAATTTAAGCCGCTCCAGGCTACCAAATCTCGCGTGCACAGAAAAGCGAACTAATTATCAATCTCCTCAGTTGAGCTGGACAATAAAGGAGGCCATTTCTAGAAATCCGTGGACACTGTGAGTAGGTAGACTTTGGATTTACATAAATTGAAGGAACATTCTTCCAACGAGAAGCGTCCGAAATGGTCCAAATTGACTTCGGCCAATTAGCAGCTTTCTCTGTCCATGGTGACCCTGCCAAGTTGAAGACGGACTGTCAATGGTGCGGAGAGGTTCAGAATGGACAACGGGTGCATAGAAGACATGGTTGTCACTTCGTGGAAGTATAAATGACTGCGTATTGTGACCTGTGGAAGGGATCTCAATCTTGGCATTGCTATGCTACGGAATTATTATGGGACTGCCGCAGGATGGAAACGTCTCGAAGTTCACCACTTCTACCGCCAAGTTACTCGTCCGAATCGAATCGAAGGCCTGGGGGGAATGAATCTAGAAACACAGTTGTAAAATCAAGCATGAAGAGAAGAAAATACCAGCAGCCCGTAGCACAATCAACTTTTTCCGCCGCGTGTAAGCCTCGAATAATAGACGAGCTGTTTACTCAGCGATGTCCCTACTCAGCTGTGTCTAATTCATCGTGCACAGGAGGAGGCGAATCCATGGCAACTGCCATTTGGTTATCAGCGAGTTTAGTTCTTCGTGCGACTCGGAAGTATAAATTCACCTTTCCTATCTTCGCCGTTGGTGCCATTCTCTCGAACTTCCTCACGATCACGGTCTCGCTCGTCCTTGATATCACGGTCCCTGGAATAAGATTGTTAGTGACCGGGACTAGAAACTCGCAGTATAGCTCTCACCTGTCATCAGGACTGCGGGAGCGGTCGCCTCGGTCTCGACGATCGTAGTCTCGGTCACGGTCCCGGCGGTCATCCTTGCGAGGAGAGAAGTTACCTCGGCCGCGTCGAGGAGATGGAGAGCGGCGACCACTGCGAGGAGAACGGCGTCCAGTTGGACGGTCACGCTCACGGCCGGTATCAAAGCGCCAAGATGCAGAGGGAGGAGTTCTGGCCCACTATCGATGGTTAGCATTAGAAGACGATGAGGCATATCTGGGCCATACCTCAATCTTCAAGACGTCGTCACGATCAAGACGCTTGTTATGCATTTCGTGATACGCATCATCCGCATCACGGCGACTCTCATACTCAACGAAGGCGAACCTACTTTAAGTGTCAACGACATTAGAGTTGACTTCAAGACGTTACGGGATTAACTCACAGACGACTGGCAGCAGTTCGAGGTGCTGGGATGTCACAACGAACGAGGCGACCGTATCTGCAGGAGTTCGTGTTAGACTGTTCTGTTGCAATGGGAGGGTAAGGATATAGGAAGATATCAAGAGATAGGAGGAAGTTAAGAAGCTAGAAAGCTCGATCCGCCGCATTTCGGACTTTTCGCACGAAGGCAAAAGTGAAGGCAATATTCGTGTCATTGTGCGACCGCTCGATCGAACGAGGAATGGGGAGGAGGTATAACGCGCAGGGAGGCAGGAGACGAGTAAAGGTGACAGCGAAGTCTCGACGAGGAGGACGAGGAGGGACGAGGATAGAGGGTGGATGGATCGTCGCACTCGAGGACGATCATCGAAATATCGACGTTTGGCTGACATACCGTTCGAATTCGTATGCTAGGTCGCGAGCGCGTGTGCCGGGTCCGAAGCCCTATAGCAAAGACAGTTAGTTGCGTTCTTTTCGTGCTTCATGCGATCGACTGCGAGCTCACAGTAACGTAGAGAGTGGTCCCACCGCGCGACATCTTGATGATGGCTGCCGCACTGGACTGTCAATGAGAAAGGGGTAGAGTAGTCGAGTCAAAGAAGAGGTGGGGTCTCAGGTGCAGATTGAGAACTCGGTTGTTGTACAAGTTGATAAAGTTGCGGTGGAAAGTTGTGGTCACTTTGAAGTTGCTATGATGTAGAAAAGTCCGGAGAGATCGACGCTAAGTCCTAACTTGTACTAGTCTGATCACATCACATGACCAGGCAAGTTGAATTGTCCTGGTCCGCACCTGGAAGTCCCAGTTTGTTCCAACAATCTGCAGGTTCAGGTTGCAATACGTCTACTAGGGGTTGAATTGCTTCAACATATCAGCCAGCTTGACACAGGCCAATGACTGCGTGCGAAACTGTATTTACTCCTGTCTGATACACGTCTTTGAGAATCTATGATGCCCCTTTTTGGTTCACCCAGAAGGTACAGTGCAAGGAAAGGTCTACCCTCTTTCTACAAGCCTGCATGCGCCCGCTCCCAATGCCTATCCAAATATACCAACCAATCATTTCATGCCATCATTTACAAAGCGTTCTGCTTGGATTGACCTCTCAGTAAAACCAGAGCGGGAAACGTTGGGATCGTCTACGAAACGTCAAGTTCCGATCGAGGAGATAGGACTATTACAGGTCTTGCGGCTCTGCTCTAAGGGTGAGCAAGAAGTCTCTGGTGACCTCAAAGCTAAGCCAACTACTCGCCATGCTTGGGGCGACCTTTAGTAGGTTGGGGACAATGCCTTTGTACATGCCCTTGACGCCTTCTTGAGCAATGATGACTCTGACTGCATCAAAAATCGATTTGTACCGATAGCCCATTCCAGACATTGTATTGATTTGGAATCGACGCCGAAGAACATCACTAGGTTGTGTTAGTATTGGTGCTTGGTGGCTGGACATAAACTAGATTGGGCATACAAGGGGTATGTGCATGTCTGAGCGACCGCTCCTGAGATAGCACCTGCAGCAAGCTTCCGGACCGCACTTGGGTTTTTGTCTCCTTCCGGAGTGAGATACTTGCGTACAAGTTCATAAGTCATGAAGTTCAGGCCCACCTAGTTTTGACTATTAGTCATGTTCTCGACAATGGAGCAAGCGTAACTGACATAAGGTGCAACCCCAGCCACCGTAGGGATTATGCCACGATACAAGGCAAGTATTCCGCCTTCAGTCTTGTACATGGTAATCAAAGTTCCCCACATGCCCGGAAGTTTTGTTCTTGGTCCCTGGCCAAGCGCGGCGAAAGATGCCGACTGGATGGAAAGCCGTGTTCGAACAATGTCCAGGGGATAGGTGAAGAACACAGATGTGATACCGGCCGCTCCACCACAGATCAAGCGCCGAAGAGAAGTGAGGTCTGCACCGGGAGTCGGCTCAAAGAACTGCAGCAATGTTAGTGTTGATACTTGTAAAAATTCTTTGTAGAGACCGGCCGAGGAAATCCCCAGAATAACTGCAACATCGCATTGAACTGTCTTCACAATGGTCGGCTATCATGCTCACCTTCTTATAGAAATTATAGCTTCCAAACTGCACTGCGGAATATGGCACAATTCTGATGCAATTAGTGCCATTGCCTCTCATGAACCCTCGCCATCCCTCGTCCTTCCACATCTTCGCCAGGCCCTTTCCCACGGAGAGCTTGTATTCTTCCCGACCAACGCTTTGTATTTGGAAGAGAATCTTTAGTCTTTCGAGAGGCGACACCACAGTCCGCGACACAGCTCCTGCCACTCCTCCAGCACAAAAGGCCGCGAACACCGGCTGCGCGATCATCTCCCGCAGCTGTAATACTTTCGGTCCATATTTTGGCTTGAGAGTTTCACTCTCAGGCTGTGGTGGGTATTGAATTAGCATTGGCAGAGGAATGAGATGGGGTGAACTCACAGCAGACATTCCGAGTCAAGGTACGAGCTATGCAACCCAGGGCTGGAAGCTCAACGCGTATGATCCCAGCGCATGCGAGCTGGACCGGCACTTCCAGCGATGACAGAAGAATTGCGCCGATTCAGGGATGAGGTATCATTTGCAATTTGGAGATGTGCGGCCGTCTTCCACTTGCAGGTCTTGTTCAAGGCACGGTTTGGTGGGAAGTGCTGGTGCCGCTGGTGAGGCTTCAACTAGTCTGATGCCAGAGCCGACGAAACAACAGGATCGAGCAGAGGTCTTGGAGGGATCAATTTAGGGTCCATTCAAGGAGCATCGAGGAGCGGTTGGAAGACGTGGGCTAGGAGCGAGTGGGGAGGTTGGAGCAGGCGAATTGTTTGATAAAGGTTCTTCGGTCATGGGGGAGGTTCCTGAGGTCAAAATTTGATGGATGTCGCGCCAAGCGAACTTGAAGTCAGACCTGGATCTGGCCGCAGGCAATAATCACTGGGGATAGTGGCGAATCATCATCGGTGGCTGGCTCGCTTTGCGGTTAAAAATGGGATGGAATTCTCAGGGACATCTCTTTGCATTCACTTTGAGAAGGTATTTGGCAGTCTTGAGACCGTAGAGAAGTGATTTATCCGCCAGTTGCTGTCTCCCACACCTGACCAAGTCTCTTCCAGCAAGAATCGCGCAAGAATCGCGCAAGAATCGTGACCAAAGGATTAGTCATATCCAGAAAAGGATATTTCGCAGCATAAGTCACAACAGTACTGCCTATACCGTGATACCACAATGGTTGTTGCACTGAAGGTCCCGAATTGAACGCTCAGATCGTTGTCCGAAAGAGGAATATGAATGATGTCCGATGTTAGAACCACACCCAGGGTCAAGCCTAACCGTTCCCCAATATCCAAGAGACTGGGAGATGAAATGGGGCAAAAGTTACCATCCTGAAGGACTGAGATCCAGTGCGGTGTTAATGGGACAGGAGATGCAGGTGGTCTTCAAGGACCTCGAGTCTCTCGCATGTTTTTCTAAAGCCCAAGGAAAAGTCAGCAAAGGGGGCTAGTACTAAATTGGACTAGCATCTCCCACACTGCCCAAATCCAAAATCCGCGAGATATTTACATCTTCAATCCAACCACAACGTCGACAGCGCAACAATGGGTATGTCCTATCCTCGCCTTCGTGTGCAAGTGGCGTTTTTTTATCTCTGCGTAGATGTTTCTTCGTCGAAAGATTTGAGGGAAAAGGAAAGTCCCAGGCTGACGATGAGGTTCTCATTATAGGTATCGATCTCGACGCTCATCACGTTCGCAGCACGCACCGCAAGGCGCCTAAGAGTGACAATGTTTACCTTAAGCTGCTGGTGAAGCTGTACCGCTTCTTGGCCCGTAAGTACCTGAGCGTTGGACAAGCCCTCTTCTAGATACACTGACCCTCGAACAATAGGCCGAACCGAGTCATCCTTCAACAAGGTCGTTCTCCGCCGACTCTTCATGTCCCGTATCAACCGACCTCCAGTCTCGATCTCCCGAATTGTTGCGAACACCTCCGAGAAGTCCAACAACAAGACCGTTGTCGTTATTGGTACAGTCACCGATGACAACCGCCTCCTGACTGTTCCTAAGCTCAGTGTTGCCGCCCTTCGATTCACTGCGACCGCTCGTGCGCGTATCCTCGCTGCTGGTGGAGAGGCATTGACTTTGGATCAATTGGCCTTGAGAGCTCCTACCGGAAGCAACACCCTCCTCCTCAGAGGACCCAAGAACGCCAGAGAGGCTGTTAAGCACTTCGGCTTTGGACCCCACAAGCACAAGGTAAATTTCTCTATATGCTTGATGGGACCTTCGCTTATCGCAATCTTAGAAACCATATGTTGAGTCCAAGGGTCGTAAGTTCGAGAAAGCTCGTGGACGTAGGCGGTCAAGAGGTTTCAAGGTCTAAATTTGATGACACGGGAGATGTTGGTGTTGACGATTTGCTTTGGCTGGACAAGGCATCTGGAGATGTGATGGGCTTTGATGATGTCCTTGCGGTCTGCATGGCAAGGTGTGGCGTTGTGCTTTACCTGGCATGAACAAAATGGGAAGAACAAAATGCAAACATTGAAGAATCAACAATTCTTCCGTTTGATTGATGACATAGGTTGAACATTCGGCCATGAATCTGAATACACCTTTGAACAATAAATGATATTAAATAATTGACAAGAGACCTCGACGTCAAGCAGCAAGCCTGTCTTTAGCATTTTGCTGCTATGGTTTGGCATGGTCTGCACTCGCTCAGGAATCATACCTAATTACTGCAAGATTCCAGGAGTCAAGGTTTATGAAAGCAGTTTTCATTAAGTAACCCCATTTGAATCACTAGCACTCGAATCCTCAACATCAACTTTCCTCCGCAGTGCCACAAAATACGCCTCTTTGGATTCCTGCCAATAGTTTAGTTCATATCAATGTGCCCCCCATTCTGGAAAGTTAAACCTACACTTCTTGAGGATTCCGGCTTTTCTCGGTGCACGGTTCTAAACATCTTCTTCAACTCCCTTTCAAAATCCTTATCCTCGGCGCCTTGGTAAAATTTGCAAATGAAGTGGCCACCGGCTCGAAGGGTATCGTGAGCGAAATGCAATGCCGCAGCACAGAGGTCCTGGATGGGAATATCAATTTCGAGCTCCTGCAATAGTTGCTCATTTACATACCATACTTCCGGCATGGTCTTTGAAGGGAATTCCGCTCGTGTTCATCATCCTATAAGGATTACTTAGAGTTCTCTTCCAGAAACCGGTAGTCTGTTCCCAGGGTTCGGACATATCACTCAAAATAACATCCACCGTCTTTCCCAGATCTTGAGCTTTCTTGCCCCTCTCCTTAGGTGTGCTACCACCTTCTGGCGGATCGTCCGCATGTCGTTCGAGGTCTATATAGCTACGATCCTCTTCAATTACCGCCTCTGTGACCCCAGTGTCTTCATGCATCAAAAATAATTGTTGCTTGGGCCGTCCTCGACCAGGATCTGACAGGAATCGTTTCACCTCCACTTGTACTCCCGCGGATAGGAAGTTGCCTTGTATCGTTGACACGCCTTTGGGTGGTTGCGCAGGAATAATATCGATGCCGAGGATTCGGCCATTGGGCTTTGTCCGTTCTACCGCGACCTGAGTGGGGTATAAGCTGTGTTGAGATGAATTGAGATGAAAACAAAACCTGTGACCAACTTCCTGGTGCAAAGCCCTAAAAAGAGTCAGCTCCTTGAGCAAAGAGAGGTGGCTAGACGGGACGGACAAGATCAACAACGGTCTGGCCCTTTTTAAACAGTTTGTACTTTGCATCAATCTGCTACGTCAGCAGAGACCTGTACCCATAGTAGAAGACCGAATACCTCTAGTAACTTGAAAGCAGCTCTGCTCTTCAGTCCTTGGACCTTCGCTTCTCGTGCATACGAGTCTCTGCCTTGTCTGCTCTTCCATCTTGTCGAAGAGGAAGAATTCCGTGGATGTGAGTATAGAGTTTGCAATTGGCTACGAAATTGACGAGAGAATACTAGATTTCTCCATGGCCGTGGCATGCAAGTTCTGGAACAGTCTCCAAAGATTGCCCACGAGGCGGTTTGCGAATGCATGTAGCCAATTTCACTGAAGGAAGAGCGACAATTGACTGCATTGAACGGAGACTTTGGAAACGCGAGGTGGTCCGTGCTCAAATTATTCAGGAGTCGCGTTTCAATTCATTCCCATGTACACAACTCCACAAGTAAACCAAACGATACAACACAAGCCAATGCCGCCACATGCCATCCATTTCCCCATACCTGAACAGATTGCATATTCTAAGATGGTCACCGAATTCATCAGGCTGGAAAGCTAGCCCCAACGCCTCTACGATCTTTCTTCAATGGTGAAAAGCCTCCAAATCCACTGACAGTATCGAGTCCTCCCTTCAGACCACCTTTAGGACCAGCCAAACCGCCTTTGCCCAATAATCTCGAGGGGCCTAGAGAAACCTTTGCCGGCCGCTTCGTGGCTTCTCCATCTTCCTCATCGAACAAAGTCCTTCCTCCACCAAGGAGCTTTCGTTTCTTCTTCTTCGGGCCACTCTCCTCGGCATCAACATTTTTCAATTGCACTTGGCCTGCTTTAAAAACCATCGGCGCCTCGGACCCCTTTGCTGCAGCAGGAACAAATTCTTTCATCTCATTCTCATCCCCTTCCTCCTCACTGACTTTCTCCAAAGTGCTCAACACCCGAGGTTTCTTTGCTGGTGCCTTCTTGTTCTTATTGCTGGCCTTGGCTTCCCTGAGGACCTTACTTTCTGTTACTGGTGCATTTTCTACGATCTTCTTTCTGCGGGGTTTAGGAACCGCTGCCGGTGACGGATCTGCCCGATTCGTAGGTCGCTGTTCTCGAACGGCCTCCGCCGTTGGCGCGTCTGTGACCTTTCGTTGTTCCTTTTCTAGAGCTTCAGGCTCCGTCTCCTCGCCAGGAGTTTCGGGGGGCATGCTGATAGTACGATTGAGGAATGGCGTGATAGAGAACATCGATTTCTCTCCTACCATCATTTGGTCCATCCGTCCCCTCTTCGCTACTGGCCGCTTCCCTCGCATAGCCACTCCGTCTGGAGTACCAATCTCCACATCGGTACTCATCTCCAAGGCGCCTCTCTTCCGTGGATTTTTGACTGCAGCATCTCCCTTCGATGCCGTAGGCCCAGCCTTCACTGCTACTGCTCGGGCCTGGTTCAGCTCGGTCTGGCATTCTTTGAGCTGGTCCTTGGTCGCCCGCAGCTTCATTCTCAATTGATCTAGCTTGCTTTCAAGGACAGAAATTCGCGTCTCCGCATATTTCAATTCCTTCTCGGCCTCCTTGCAAGCCTTTTCCCCATCTCGTCTCTCTCGGGCCAAGTCCTTCTGTAACTCTTCCAATCGATCCTGGATGTCAGTCTCGGTCTCCTTTCGATTCTTTTCTCTGGCCCTCTTCTCCTGTGCGAGCTCTCTCTGCAGTTCTTCGACCTGGCATTGGTGCTCCAACTCCGCTTCTTTGCGTGCCTTTTCGCGTTCCCTCTTTTCGCGAGCGAGGTCTTTCTGTAGCTGGTCCAATTGGTTTTGAAGTTCGATTTCTGCATCACTATTGCGACTCTTTTGTGCAGCTCGTTTCGATGCTCGTTTCTCGGTTTCGAGTTCAACTTCCAAGGTACTGACTTGACGCTGCAAAGCCAATTTCTCTGCCAGGACAGTGTGCTGATATGATGCTTGGGAGCGGAGATGTTCAAGCTCCGGTTTTAGCGTTGCGAGTTCGCGTACCAGGGACAGTTTCTCAGTAAGTATCTTTGTTGTGTCTGTGGTGATCCCGTTCATAGAAGCCAGCTCAGCCTAGGAGTGTCAATGTATGTTCCACCCCTGACAGAGTGCCACCAACCTTCAGACTCTGCAATTCCCGTGTATGTGTTCTAAGCTCAGCCTCCCGTTGGCAAACATCTTCCTGCGCTTGTCCCAACTGGCCTCGTAGTTCCTCGCTCTCTTGTTCCAGGACATCAATTCGGTCATCCTCCAGTGCAAGTTGTTCGTGAAGATCGTCATTCTCGTTCTCCAGCATGAGGATCCGCAGCCGTAATCGTCGCGCCCCTTCATCTTTAATAATGATGTCGGTGTTGCGCAAAGTCTCTTGATACGCCATTTCTAAGCTCTGAGCCTTTGAAAGATGCTGTTGCGCTGTTAGCACAACAGAAGCGAGCCAATATTGGTAGGATCTTACGCTTTCGATGTGCTCATCATCATTGTAGCTAATTGAGGAATCCATTGCTGAGAATTGAATTGATGTCGTTACGTAGGGCTTTGACACGGAGAAATGGCGTTGCGCGAAAGTAAACAAACATCGGGCGAGCACGTGCACGGCTAAGAAAAGAACCCAAGGCATCAGGCAAATGTGCCTGGCGTGGCCGCGGCTGCAGAGGACAACGAACAGCTTCCTCAAGTGCTTGCGCCGACTTCCAACCCACATTCATTGGAGTTGTCAACCACCATTGTGCGCCTCCTCTCTCTTTTTCAAAATGCATTTCTTGAAGGGGTTGGTTTTGTCCTTATTACCCGCTGTAGCGATTGCTGCGAAAAAACCTGCTATCGATAAATTCCAGCAGTTCCATTCGAAGGCCCTCTCGTCGTCGCCTTTGAAGCTCGACGACTCCATTTACGGTCAATTGACATCCGCCCCGAGGGACTACTCTGTTGCCGTACTGCTGACAGCTCTCGAATCGAGGTTCGGATGTCAATTGTGTCGTGAATTTCAGCCTGAGTGGGATTTGTTGTCCAAGAGTTGGACCAAAGGAGACAAGAAGGGAGAATCACGGCTCGTCTTTGGAACACTTGATTTCACTGACGGCAAGAACACCTTCCAATCTGTCAGTATTAGAAGGACTATCCTGCCTGAGCATAGCTAACACACCCCAGCTGGGTCTCCAAACAGCTCCAGTTCTTCTCCTTTTTCAACCAACTCATGGACCACATGCTGTCGCAGACAGTGCCCCGCTGAGATACGACTTCACGAATGGGTAAGACTTGCTTCAATGATTCAAGATATCTTTCCTAATGCTTTTCTAGACCCCAATCAGCTGAGCAGGTTCACTCCTGGGTTGCCCGTCATCTTAACGGCCGCCCTCACCCAGAAATACATCGGCCCATCAATTGGGTCCGAGTGATCGCGTTCACCACAACTATACTCGGCACACTTACATTTCTAAGTGTTGCTGGCCCGTATCTTCTGCCTATCATTCAGAATCGCAATCTTTGGGCGGGGATTAGCTTAATTGCTATCCTTCTCTTCACAAGTGGCCATATGTTCAACCACATCCGAAAAGTCCCATACGTTGCCGGTGATGGACGGGGTGGTGTGAGCTATTTTGCTGGGGGTTTTTCAAATCAATACGGCTTGGAAACCCAAATCGTTGCAGCCATGTGTAAGTTTCTCCGGTCTCTAAATAGAAACTCTGACTAACAAACCGTTCAGACGGCCTTCTCTCCTTTGCCACCATATCACTAGCACTGAAAGTTCCACGCATCTCGGACCCTCGAACCCAACAACTTGCAGTCATAATCTGGGGAGGCGTGATCTTCCTCATGTACAGTTTCCTGCTCAGCGTTTTCAGGATCAAAAACGGCGGTTACCCCTTCTGGCTGCCACCTTTCTCGTAGATGAGTGGGTAACCCTTCTGGGGTCTGGAGTCGGATTCACTTTTCAAGAGGTTTATAAAAGCAATCAAGCCCTGTATCATAGTCTGGTGGTCGGCGCATCTGAATCAAAAGCCATTTTGTCTGGTAATCAGCACTTCATCTCTAAGTTCTCAATCCACATCGAGTCCTGTGATGTTCCCCGGCTTTTTGTGATGGAGCCATTTCAAGGCGGGTCTTTGGAAAACCCTGATGGGCTTCACTATCGAAAGTTGATCGAGTCAAGTGAGTTGTTTCTTCACGCTTTCGAGCTTCCAGAGATATCTCAACTGATCGAGATTTATCATTAAGAAGAGGCCGGGCAAGGAGAACCGAACATAACGTTCCTGAGCGACATAACTGATCGGTTGAGCTTCCTTTAACAATATTACAAATCACCACATCGGACTATTATGAAAAGACAGAGTGAGGTGATGTATAGTAGGTGGACTGGTCCGTGACATCATACACACTGGCCCCGTAGTTGATGGCAATGGGAGATCTGGCCGATCACTGAGCGTCTCTGTCACCCAATCTTCACGGTGCCGCCCATCTTTCTTATCGGGATCTGCTGGTTCGACAAATAGTCTATGGCCTTCCATAAACGTTTCCTCTCGCACAATTTCCAAACGCCAGACACTCCTGAAGGCTGTGTAGTGCTTTGGAAGCAGTCTTCTTGCTCTGACCCTCGACAGTGATACTTCCAACTCGAACTGCGCTGTCATTGGTGTTGAAAATAACACCGTTTCCATCTTCGACATACATCACAGGATGCCACGTTTTGGCTACCGTGGATGTCACAACAAAAAGAGGAGGTACAGAATGCATCTCGTTTGGTTTTTCGGCACTTGCTCCAGGTCTATGCTCCCCACTCTCGGTCCAGGTTATTTTTGGCTTTTCGACTAAAGTGATATCTTCGAATATTAGACGCTTCGTCGTCTTTGCGTCAATCCATACATTCGTCCACAGACGCCCTAGGGCACGATAGTGTCGGTAGATCCGGTCTCCTTCCCAAGCAAGAAAATCAATTTTTCTATCTTCAGGGGTAATTTTGGTCGCGTGTGTTTTTCTGTGTCCTAGGAAATCGTTTCTGTCACCTTGAATGGTCGAGAGTCCAACATTTAGGAGAGGCGGAATATACACCCGGTCTCTTAGTCCTTGAACCAGCAAGCTCGCTGCCTTTGGCGAGATAAACTCAAGAAGTTCATGGTAATTACAGTGACCCCAGTTAGGCACTGAAAGAAATGGGTCTGGCGTTTGGGCAAGAATGATGCCACGGTCGAATGATTTGTCATCCAGGGTTTGGAGTGTAACTCCAGTTTTTTGGGCATCTGACAGAATCGTATGCTGCAAGGGTGCTGGGCCACGAAACCTATCAAATGAGCCGCCTGATCATAGGTGTAGTTCGAGACTGCTTACAATGGGAGAAGTGACGGGTGAACATTCAAGCCTCCGTACTCGGCAGATTTCAGAATTCTGGGAGGTACAAACAAGCCAAAGGAAACGGCGATAATGAGATTTATAGACTCTCCCTGGGGCTTCGGTAACTGACTTTGATCAGAAAGCATCCAAAATTTAAATAGATAAATACTGACGTCCCATCCTGTAAACGTGTCCCTCTCATGGACCGGAAGTGACAGCTCCTGCGCGACGGCTTTGATTGGAACTAATGGCAGTCAATACGGGCAGCTCTCCACTGCTGACATCTTCAATACCTTCTCTGATGTTCTTTAGAGATCTCCCAGAAGGTTTGCCGGGACGACAGAGCACATCAATAGACTTGATGAGTTGAGGGTTCCGTTCACGTTCAGCATCAAGTGCCCGGAGAGAGGCACTGCTGAAATCATCCGACCCGCAGAAAAGGATCCGGAGCGGCTTGGACGACTTCGTGCTGTAGGATCTGGTGGCCCCGTATAGCCCGAGTAGGGAAGGGCGTGGTATCTTGACAGAGCATCGAAGCATGAGCCAGGAAACCATTGCTTCTCTAGATTGGTCCCACCGAGCGGATCTGATCGTGCCCAACCTTCAAGTCATGCCATTACGGCTCTGATTGGCCGGGGAGGATAGCTTAGGCAAACCAAGGTACTTAGATTCGACGTTTGCACCTTCAAGAGGAGCCTGAAGCGAGTCAACATTAGACCATAGCAGAATGGGGGAAAGGGTTTTAAGAAGGAGAAGAAAAGGGGGCTAACCCGGGGTCTTCTTCTGGCACAGAAGGGAATAATACAACAACACACAGGCTCCCCAGCTTGAGAAGTTCCCTGTGTCCTTGATGGAACAGGCAAGTAGCCGTGACTCGGGCAGGGCAGGTTCGTGCACTGGACATGACCCACGTGATGATTGGTGCGACTCGGTGTTTCTGAGGAAAGGGGAGATTTTGCTTCTCAAAGTGCGGATCCCTGCAAGCGCATCTTCTTCCCTTCTCATGCAGCAAAGCACAGCACGGTGACAGCACAGCACAGCATGTTCCCGTTCAGCGGTGACATCAGTGTAGCCAGCCAGGAAAAAAAACAAAGCGTCCACTGACTCGCGCCTTCTCTCTGCTCACTATCTTCGTCTTCCTTTCCGTCGTGTCCGTCACTTCCGCAGCGGCACTACCAATTATGCCTTTACTGCCGGCCTGTCCGTAGCCTTCCTAGAACCCGTCTGTCTCCGTCTCTTCTCGAAATGCCATGTCGCTTTCCTCCGACCAGCCCCAGGCCCCAAAGGTCGTCCCGGCCCAATTGGGATTCTTGGCCATCTACAACCCCTCGCTGGGCACCACCGATGAAACTCTACAAAACCAGATTGTTTACTACTCCTCGTCCGAAGCCCGCCATCGAAGTAGGCAGAAGGCGCCCCTGAAGCCCAGTGACGAGGCTCTGCGGGAGGAGAATAACGAACAGCTGAGGCAGATTGGGCTCGCCCAGGGCATGGTTGAGTTTGGGAGAAGTTTCTCGGATGGCAGAGCAGTAGACACAATGGAGACCGAGAAGTCGCGCATTGTTTTACATGAGCTGGAAGCTGGATGGTGGATTCTGGCTGTTTGTGAGAGCATCTTTCAGAAATACTCCCGACTGACTGCTTCTAGTCAATCAACCTGACAGTGCTCCCAGCCACATCAAGGACTCCTGCTGGAAAAGGCCGAGTTGCTGAGCACCAAGAAGCAACCGAATATTCATCTCGCGAAGTCAAACCTGCGATATTGCTCCTAGGGGATCTCTTACGAGCACATTCTACTTTTCTATTGCATCATGCCTCCTCCATGAGCGCCCTTTTCGTGCGCACGCGCAGATCAAAGTTTATCGGTATTCTTGGCCGTTACTGGGACACATTTCTCTCAATATGGAACGTTCTCATGCATGGCAATCCGGCAAACAGCCTCTATGGAGGGATAAAAGTTGCAGCTTGTGGAGAGCTTGGTATCGGTGTGGGTGAAGAGGGAAGGGGTAGCGGTGAGCGTGAAGTTTTAGAAGGATTTGTGGGCCGAATAGAAGGACTTGTTGATGTAATCGTGTCCCGATTTGGGGACATCGAATCCGTTAATGATCCTGGCACTGATAGCAGTAAGAAAGAACTACCCCGTCCCAAGCCTACCTCACCGTGGCTTGGTTCCGGTACTGAACCCAGCGCAGAGGACGGTGTCGTATTTCTTGGTACTGGCGCCGTATCACGGAAATCCCTCCGGGACATTTCGCATTGGGTCGAGGACCTCTATAGATGGGGCCCGTATACGTATGGGGTTCTGGATAATCCGGCCTCAACTCGCAAGCCCAAGAAGTCAAAGCAAAAACGACCTGGTAACAAGAGAGACTTATCCCCCGATACGAGGAAGAAATCTAAACAAGTGTATGGGCTGGCAATGGGTGATGAAGCGCCTCAAAATGAGAGCCTATCTTTCGAGAGCCCAATGGCCACGATGCCTCCCATGCCAATGGGAGACGACGATCCCCCCAACAGCTCCAAATTCAACAGAAGACGGCCTTCATTCCACCATGGACCATCCAGCTTCACAAGCACTGGCAGTGAGTCGAGCAAGACCAACAAATTTGTTTCCTATTTAAAATTCGGATATGGAACACACTGGGCTCTTGGCGGGACATCCTCGAAGAATGAAGGAGTTGCTGCTCGTACTGCAGCCCCTATCCCCAAAGCAACCGCTGGACCCTCGGGCAATTCCTTGCCTGAGGGTGTTTTGGATGGGTCATTCGAGACGTCTTTTATTCCACGCAATGACTCCTCCGGCCATTATATGATTGGCCTCATGGGTGATATTGAGAACGAAGATGGCGAGACTTCAGAGGCGGAGCCCCAAACCCCGAATGATCACGCAAATCCGGAGGAATACAACGCAAGATTGGTCGTGCGAACTCTGACTGTCGAACTAGAGCGAGAAGAAGATGCTCGCGCAGAGACAGAAATAAGTATTGACCTTGGTCAAAACGAGCAACGGCCACCGTCCTCTAAACTTGCCGGATCAGAGCATACTGGGACGTCCAATGCATCGTTCGAGAGCCAAGATCGAAACAAAACCAAAAAGCTCAGAGTCGTTGTCTACGTGAATAGGCCATTCTTTTTTATTTTCTTGTTTGAACTGAGAACAGATGCCTTGGCTCTTTCCAGTTTCTACCGCTCTCTCCACTATCAAATTGGCCCGCTGCACAAACCACTACTTAATTCGACAACATACAGAGCGTCCAAACCAGACGTTACCCCGGCTGATGGCTCTACCACGCCAATTTATGACCTTGTTTGGGATCCGAAACTGTTGACCATCAACTCGACGATCCCTAATATCCCAGAGCCGCTTCAGCTGCAATTGCAACCAATTGAGGCGTTATCGTGGTCTCGTATCGAAGCTTTGAACACCCATATGCAGATTATCAATACGTATATCGCTAGCAGCACAGACAGAGGCGAACTTGAGCGCACTTGCAAGACAAGCCGAGGATGGTGGGTTGTCTGGACAAGAGTTCCGGATCCTGAGCCATCTACAGCATCCCTTACTTCTGGTCAGGTCAATATTCCTGGTCTCATTGCCAAAAATAGTGCCGAGACTCAAATATCATCTCGAGGCCCTGGACCTGGGACTGGGGCATCTCGGGGAACCAGTACGTTCATGAGTGCCACATCAGCTGCTCATCCTTTCCTCGAGGCCGCGTCCACTGGCTATCGATTTGTTCCAAAGGACAAGGAGATTTTCTTGATACGGCGAGCAAGCGATTATGTGGCAAGCAAACCGGCGGTCAGGTTTGTAAGCGGTTCTTCTGCGGGAGCGTCGGATGCGAGTTGGACTTCAAGTGGTCCAGGAAAGCTGGCCCAGGGGATTGGGGTCGATACAAAGAGATATATTGAGGCCTTGCTGAACCTGAATCGATAGACCAACAGGGTTTTTTTGTTCATCTAGTTCGGATTTCTTGTTGGTGTACCACTTGTGAAGATAGGAACCTGCCCCATGAGATTTGCAATAAATCAAGCGACGTTATGAGCGAATGCTTTTCAGGTGACATTTTCAGCGAGCCTCAACTGAGGTCCCACCATTCTCTGGAGCTGGGGGCAACTATGAGTAGGACCAGTGGTGGCTTAATGCTTACCCCTGTTTGCCGGAAGTTTCAAGATTCCACCTCCTGGTACAGCAGGGTTGACGATGAGTAGTAAATAATGCATAAATCAGCATGATGTATGTGTGTCAAGGCTGCCAACTTGGCGAGCCTGTGGCCAATTTCGTTCTTGAGAACTGCATATAGTGTGTTTATGATCGTACTGCGGAAAGGAATTAGCTCCGATCGAAACCCTTTTATTCCTTTCAATGTTCTGCCTCTGCCCATACATCCAGATTCCATTACTTCACCACACTAACCAGCGTTTAGCCCAGAGCGTGTTCATGTATCTTTAAGGACGGTTTCTACGAGGTCAGGAGGATCATGTGACTTTCTTGTAATAAAACTCTCTCTTATCTCCTATAGGCCGTCTAAGCCTTATACCTACTTAGCTCTCTACCTCTCTTTACGGACTGCTATAGCTATTAATTATACTCGTTAAGGATGGTTTCTACTGAGGATCTCAGAGCTGAGAAGCTCTTCTCTGTCAAAGGTTTCGTCTGCGTTGTGACTGGAGGCGGTGCCGGCATTGGTTTAATGTGAGTTCATCAATCAAATGCTAGTGGCGCCAGACTCATAATTCAGGACGACGCAGTCTTTGGCAGCGAATGGAGCCCGAGTGCATATCACTGGCCGACGTATGGAAGCTCTTGAGAAGGCTGCAGAGACACATTCTCCCGCCCAAAGCGGAGTAATCATCCCGTAAGTTTCTCTTCTCAGCCGCATGCTTGAGTCGGGTTGTTGAGTGAGCTCAGAGTACAGTAGGGCCGTGTGATGTAACGAAGGAAGAGGAGCTCAAGGAACTGGTAGCCAAGATTAGCAAGAAGGAAAAGTACATCAATCTTCTTATGATGAAGGCTGGGATTTCTGGTCCAAAGGCGGAACCTGAGAGTGAAAAAGCCTCGGGTTTAAGGAGAGACTGTTTAACGGAGAAACAGTCTCCGAATGGTCTGACACGTTCAACACCAATGCGTCAGCCGTACACGTAGGTTTATTAACTCTACCCTTGAAATGTAAAGTGCTGACCTGCAAGGTTACAACTGTTGCCTTCCTTCCCTTGTTGCAAGCTGGAGAGGAGAGCCACGGCGATCTCTCGGCCTCTGTAGTTGTCATTTCCTCCATGTCTGGAATTATGCGCCGTAGGTAGTGGGGAAACCCCCTTTTACCATTCTTAACATTCATGATCATTTTCCGAATATATCTATTCAAGCGGTTGCTTACTCACCTTGCGTACATGCCCAGGGACATTTCAGCTACAACGCAGCGAAAGGAGCGACAGTCCATCTTTCTAAATTGATGTCTTACGAGTTCAAGAAATGAATATGAGTGAACAGCATTGCGTATGAATGATTCTCTGAGCGCGAAGCTCTTCCTTCAGAACCTCTTGGAAGTTATTCCATGCCTGAGACCCAATTCCGATTCTAAATCGCTCCTCTTTATGTCTTGCTAACTCCGGAATCATAGGCCTGGCTACTTCTCCTCCGAGATGATGACGAAGAGAGTGATGAGAATCAGAAAGAGTTCGATACCGCAGGAGAAAATCAAGGGAAAAGGTCATGTTCCTGCACAACGGTCCGGGTCTGATGAAGAGATGGCACAGGGTGTGATATTTTAGGCAAAGAACAATTACGTCAATGGGGAAACCATTGCGATCGATGGAGGAGTGCTTCATGAACAAGAAGTCCCGGGTAGTTGAATGAACGTGGAGTGGAGTCTCGAAGGATTGTATTACATCCGTTAAGACTATGCCCGTGACTATCGACCTTTCCCTAGAAAGGCAAAAGAAGCAAGATATCAAGCACAAACGCAGCTGTGCCAGAGAAAACCCTCACATATCCAGTAATCAGCAATGCAAAAATCTGATTGCTTTGTTCTCATCTACTTCCCTAGCCAACGCCGGAAACCTATGTTTTATATCATGCAGAACGGCACGGCAAGGCGGCCTCGGATGTCCTCTATCAATAACTCCAGCCCAAAATCAAATAACTACAGCTGGAAATCGTTGTTCAGAAGTCTGACTTCCTCGCCCGGCTTAAAAGCTGGCATCCCAATATAGGGGCAACCATCACACCGAAATGCATCTCCCAAGCTGCAATTTCCACAAGATCCAACCTTGCCTTGAACAGTGAAGTCTACCTCAGCAAGGTCATCGACGCCAAGTTTAAGGGTCTTGAGCTGGGCCTCAGCATTTGACCGCTTGGCTGCGTCTTCCGCTGCAATCTTCTCGGCGAGGCCACAGGTGCAGTCCTTGCATGCTCGACGACGCTTACCAACTCTTGGGGCACACTCCGGAGCTGATTTGACCATTAGCCCAAAAGAAAAGAAAGCCCTACAAGATCGAACACTTACGAATATTCACGGGTCTCTTGAGATCTTCCTCTGTGAGCAATGTATCCTCATCAATAAGATCGTCGTCATCGTCTTCTCCGGTAATCATGGGATCTCCAAAATCGTCACTGAAATCAACAAATCCAACACCTACTGGCTCGCTCGGGGCCATATCAACGCTCTTCCGCTTGCCATTCAGTTGAACTGCAGCCGTCGCCACCGGAGGCCCTGCACTGGAAACCACGCCGTTCTTCTCCTTCCTCCGTAGACGTAAAGGCACCGTATCACTCACACCGTAATCTGGCTTGGCCATTCCACTACCGTCAACGATCAAACCAGCTAGGATTCCTTCCTGACGCTCTGGCGCCGCTACACCTTGTCCAAAGGTTCCATCCTGTGCCTGTAACTTGCCGCCTGCCTTCAGAGCTTGTGCAATTCTGCCGAGGACATCGCGGCCAAGTAATTGAGAGGACTCGGTCCGCGTTCCGTCTGCGTCAGTGAGGATGAGGATTAGGTTATAGGTGGAATCGGGGAGGGTGACGAGGCCAGCCGAGAGGCGATCGAGCATTTGCAAGTCGGTGGCAGATCTGTCGTGTGAGGCCAGGACATTGCGCAAGTTCTCTTCGTGGCTGGAGATGGACGGCGGCGCGAGGAGGAGAGTTCTGGGGCGAGAGGGAGAGGGGGGGGCCTTAGTTGATGCATGCATCGGGGTGAAATCGGAGTCATTGTCAATGATGACGGAGGGTGCCATTTTCACAGATAAACTGTGTGTTTGTTTGTTTGGGGTTGTTCTTGAGTTCTTGATGGGGACTGGGTGTAGAGTTGGGTGAGCTTGACTGCGTGGTGGGCTCAGTCGCCTGCGCATGCAAAGCAAAGCAAAGCAAAGGGGATTGATGAAGATCACCAAATTTGTTTGACGCGGAGATGTCGGTGGTCGGTGGTCGGGGGGTCGGGGTTCAGTGTCGGTGTCAGTGTCAGTGTCGGTCTGGTGGGTGGTCCCTGATGTCCCGTCCTGGTGGTCGGCGAGAATTCTTCAGCTCAGCTAATCAGCTCAGCTCAGCAGGCGGGGCAAAGGGTGGGGCGAGGGCGGGGAGGCAGGGGAGGCAAGGGCGACTGGCCGGACTGGAGCGATGACGCCCGGCCCCACTTATTTGTGGAGTAGAGGGGCAATGGGCTCAGGAGTCAGGTCGCAAACAGTGAGGCGAGGCAGATACAAGTACAGCAGTTCTAATTATTGGGAGAGAGGGTAACGATCAATCGATGGTGTGCGAGGAGTGATAAGTACGGAAGGTACGAAAGTACAAAGTACAGTACAGCAGCGCACCTCGCTAAGAAAGACAGGGAGGCACATTCCCACGGAGGCAAGCCAGGCGGGACGGGCAGGCCACTGCAGTCTGCAGTTGCTTCCCCAGATTTCGAGGGAAGAGAGGCAGAGGGAAGGGGAGCGAGGGGGGCACGCAAGCAGGAACGGAACGACGTGTATATACCTCACAGTAGTACTGTACAGTACCTAACACTGTAGCCTGTAGCACTGTACTTACAACAACAGAACACCACTGCAATTGATCAGATGCTCTGGCGTCACCTCAGGGGCTGCTGCTGCTGCTGCTGCTGCTCCAGCCGCTCCAGCTGCTCGCGTGGCGGGGTGATCGCGTGACATTTGGGCCCCCATTAGGGCGGGGCGGCGCTCCATCTGCATCGCATCGCCAATCCTAACGCTATCCCTTACTGTACAGACCTCGTCTGCTTCCACCTCCAACCCCCCCATCCAATCCAACATCATCTCCCTCAATCATAGACACCAACAAACACTGAACAACTTCCATCTATCTCCCTTCTCACGCTCTCAAGCTCTCAATTCCCACATCAATCCGCAATCAGTAAGTCGCTCCAAACCTGCCTCTCATCCTTACCCCTCCTCCTCGTCGTCGTCGTCGTCTTCGTCGTCAGCTTCCGTCCCTTGCTTCTATCTTCCACCTTTCCAATGAGTGTACAATACCACTTCAATGGTCGTTTCCGTCATCACAGCTGCCGTTTGAACGTCCGCTAATGTAATGACAGTGGGCAAGACCAACAAGTTCAATGACCGCGGTATGGGAAACCCCTAGGCTACCTTCTGTCGACTCTCACTCCGCGCCCTTCACTCACATCTCTCCAAATACTCCCAGCACGCCTCATCCATCCCAAACATCTTCCCTTGATACTTAAACCAGCCTTGGCGGCCCACAAATTGCTGACTGAAGACTCGTAGACCACGCTGGATTGGCTGATGGTACTGCCGCTGCTACCGAAGTGAGCTCTCCTAACCTCCTCCCACATTTCGTCCTCGTTCGTGTCTAAAAGCAAGTCTAATTGAAGTCACCACAGCATCTCCCTCGTTACTTTGCAAAGGCAGGTCACGTCGATGCCGATCCCAAGAAGACCAAGAAGAATGGTGCCGGAAAGGGAGGCTGGTGTGTAACCCTATCCCCTATCTTACAATGTGGAAACACGGCTGATGCCTCACAAAGGGGTGTCGATGGCGAGGAAGTCCAGGACGAAGGCTTCAATCTTGCCAATGCACGCCGCCGCTCCAACAGCAGCAGCTACACCGCCGGCTTGAAGGATTTCAAGACCAAGTTCGAGCAGGTTGAGCAAGAGCCCGTCTTCGAGGAGGAACTCCACGGCCCAGGAGAAGACTTCGAAGAGCTCCCGGAGACTCGACGTGTTAATACCGAGAGCTCCGACGGCAGCATCGATGAGGATGACAAGGCCAAGAGCGTTTAGGTTGGGGATAACCGATCCAGAAGTAGTCGCTGCTATATCATTGTGGGATATCAGGCAGACGTATGGTGTTGTCTGCTGGCGGATAGCAGAATAACTTCTGAATCAGGCATCGTTTGCCGATGACAATTTGCTGGCATATGACCAGGTGTACTTTAGCTTTTCAAAGGCATAGAAGGATTGCCCAGTATTTACAGTTTCCCAATGATTTGTGATGAGGATTAGTGGATGTCGAATAACCCCTTACGGCCGTTTTCGGCATGGTTCGTCGTGAAAGCTGTCGGTCTATTTATCCACGCGTACTGGACGTTGGCAGAGGTCAAACTTCCGGCAGCTCTAGCTCCCGCTCTCGCTCAATTGAAAGTCACCTGCCCGAGGTCCTGATCCACCCCACATCCCACCGTGCAACCATTCACGCAAGCAGAGAAAGGGGACTTTCGAAGAGGGCTTCACAAACATGCCTTACTCTCTCAAGGGTCGAAATGTCCTGGTAACGGGAGGTTCGCGGTAAGATTTTGGCATCTTAACCAGGCACAAGCGTTCCTGCCATCGATCTATGGGGCTGGTTCCTGCCCAGTAGCTTCGTTGCCCCCTTTTCGTATTGCGCCAACACAAGTACCGTAGCTGACTTACATCATAGTGGACTTGGTATGTGACCTCATCTGCTATTTCCTATCCCGTGTCTCGCGAGCTCTCCACGCCGAAGCTGATGTTTCTCGAATTGCACTGCTCGTGACACAAACTGCCCACCACACATTCTTCCGTGGGTATTGCTAACTGTGTGATTCTGGCAGGTGAACTCATCTGCTTGAAGTTCGCTGACGAAGGATGCAATGTGGCCATCAACTATAACTCCAGTGCAGACAAAGCCGCAGCAGTTGCAAAGAAGGTTGAGCAGGATTACGGGACGAGGGCTTTCACCATTCAAGGCGTAAGTAAAGCGAGTCCCGCGGCGTTTCTCCTCGCAATTGGTAGCTTGATCTGACTTACTTCAATAACAGGACATGTGAGTTCAGCACGCAATGTTCTACTTCTCTTCGTGTGATATGCCGCAAGCTTATGAGTCAGTAAACCAGAGCAGGAAATGCTGACCTTACGTTTGATTAGGGGACTCCAGAAAGACTGTGTCCACGTTGTGAAGGAATCTATTTCCAAGCTAGGGGGGCTTGATATCATCATCTCGAACGCTGTTGGAAGCCCCATCTCGAAGATCCGTTCCGAAGCTGACACCCAGAAGGGCTACACGAGGTTTTCGAACTTCGGGGATCTAAATGACTCGACTGTGGAGGACTGGGACCTTTGCTACGCAGTCAACGTCAAGGCTCATGTCTTTCTGATGCGTGAGGCACTCGCCACTTTCAATGCTAACCCAGAGGGCGGCATATTCATCATCACTTCTAGCATAGCAGGCAGGATACCAGTCAGTCTACGGCCAATGTTTGAATGTTATTTTTTGATGGGAGTCGAGAACCTGGAGTTTGTGGCAAGGGCCATTGTGACTCCTTTATTCTTGTGCCTCAAGAATAAAGAAGGCTTTGAAGCTCCTGGCCTATTCGAAACTTCCCCGGCTCTTACTGTGCTAACAATTTGGCTAGGGTGGTAGCAGCATGCCGTACTCAGTCACCAAAGCAGCTCAATTGCACCTCATGCGCTGTTTAGCAAGCACTCAAGGCCCCAAAATCAGGGTCAACGCTGTCTTACCAGGATTCTTGAGGACTGAATGGGTCAGTACACTTGTAATTACCTTCTCAAAGCGTGAAGTAATACTCATTCTACCAGGGAGAGAGGTACGGGCCAGACAGGATCAAGGACATGCGGGGGAAAGCCTATCTCAGGCAAGACGTCAGTTACTTGGAGATCCATCCAGTGTAGTATCTAATCCCGTATTCAGACCGACCTCGATGATGCAGCTCAGGCTTTCATCGATATTACCAAGAATACGTCAATGACTGGGCAGAGGATTCAAGTTGGTAGGTTCTCTCGATACACTGTCAACCATGCGTCCACTGACTCCACATGAAGACTCGGGTCTTGGTCAAAATGATTAGCTGGGTGCCACTCATCGTTGAAAGTTAATGGCACTGTGCAGGACAACTTTCTTGGGTGGAGCCATTTAGCTAAATCAGATGACTGGACTTCTTTTTGCAATTTTTTGAGTGCTTTGAAGAACTTCTCCAAATCCATCAGCATCTGGATATCACGTCCCCATGGAAGAAATAGGCGGCGGCCCAACGGAAAGACCAGGTCAATGCTCTCCGTCCTCGCACCGCGCAGAAAGCCTTCACCCACTTGCCCGACTTGACTAAGTGATAGACTACTCATTGAGCGGAGACTCGCTTCTACCCTTTATGCACTATCTGCGAATTACACTACCAAAGCTGAAAACAAGCACAGTAATGCGGCCAAGACTATTGAAGCACGACACTTTAGTTCCGGACAATGCCAAAAGCCTGGCCTCCATCTCCCTCGAGTTCTCGGGCCCTAGTTAACGGTACTGTTAGTGATTGCTTAATACAGATTATTTCGCAGGAACTGGGACACGTCTGAAGAAATTCAGGGACAGCCAGAAACAGAATCGGGATCGATCGCCTACAATTCAGTATCCAAGTGCTGGGTCTCAGCCTGCAACCTTTCGGCTTCAATCTTCAAATTCTCGGCCTCTTCCTCTAGTTTCGTGGCCAAATCTAGGTCTTTCAATCTCTGCCTCTCACAAATACCTCGAACCGTAGCAGCCATGCGCAGCTCCATGGCTTGGCTATCCTTTGACTTTGCGGCCCGCTCCATCTGAAGCGCTCGTGCATGTATCTTCTCTGCACTGTAGGATATTGGCGCTGGGTGCGTCATACTGTTGGGGACGCAGATCCGACCAGGGGCATACGGCAGCGCCTGAGTAAAAGGCCAGCTGCCATGCATCGCCTTCATGCCTGGCCGACCGGGTCGGCCAAAGCCAAAGCCAAAGGAAGGACTTTGAACTGACGGCACAAAGGCTGCCCTGGCCAAGGGAAAGCCAGGTGTAGCTGGGGTTAGTATGGGAGGTGCTGGAGGCAGCGTCGTGTTGGCGGGAGTCTGTAGAGGTGGTTGATTCGCCATAAAGGAGCGTGGAGCCATCCAGGGAGGCCCTCTCCCTCCACCGTCACAATGTCTCTCGGCCATCTTACTTCCTCGCCGCACTTCTCTCCGAGCAGCCTGGCGGTCTTTCTTTTCGAGTCGCCTAGAGGCTCGCCGTTCGCGTCGCGCCGCTTTCCTTTGCCTCTTTCGAGTCTTTCGATTCTCCTTCATTGATTTTAACAAATCCTTTACCTCACTCCGCATCCTTTTGAGATCTTGGTCAGGGAGTCGCGGCGATGACGGCTGCCTTTTGGCAGCCTTAATGTCCTTTCGAACAGTCTGAACGAATTCTCTAGTTATTGGCTGTTCTGGGTGATTTAGCCATTCCATTAACGACTGTTTTATGATGGGCACTTGTTGATCCGAAAGATCATCGTGCTCCGGGAGAGAACCAACTGACGAATCCGAATCTGAAGAGCTACTGCTAGGGGAACTAGATGCCGACGAAGACCGGTCTCTTCGATGTTGCCCGTGCGGAAATGACTGACCTCCGTGGTAGCCATGTCGGCGGCCATGACGTCCCCATCCCCTTGCGTGATAATCAGCGGATTCTCTCCTCCCGAAGGATCTGCCACATGGACTTGCTCCATTTCGATCTTTGACGAAACCTCGCGAGCCTCCAAGCCAAAACCCATGTTGATCACTCACGAGGATGTTACCCAAGCGAAGTCCCTCGTTGTTCGCCTACGGCATGTTAGTGGGCCATGCTCGTGATACTAGATTCAAAGGTAGAGGCCAGAAATGAGAAGGTCCAGAGTCTTGAAAAGTGGCACATACGCCAAGATTGTCCCAGGACTTCCCAGGACAAGATTTGACATAGTGCATCCTTTAATTTCTAGGGGGCCAAACTAAAGAATCCAACTAGTGAAGGCGTGAAAGCATCTTACTACAAGGCTTTTGCCAATTCGAAAACCTTCATTATTTGCCTGTTGGAAATGAGTACGGTCAGTGATGCAAGGAGCTGAGCTTTGACTGACGACGATGGGTCCCATTCGAAAGCCTTGGGGCCCGGCATCGATAAAAGGAAAGCCGCCGAGGCCGAGAAAGCCTCGGCGATTGTTCCTCGAGGATTCTGGCCGCATCTCTTCCCCCGGAGGAATGTATGAGTATGAGCTTCGTCCTGTCTCCCCTCCGGCGGCTCTCCCAGCGACTTGATCAACGGGCTTGATCAGTATTCCTCTTGGAATGAAGAAACCCTTGTTCCATTCTGAAATTGTAGGCTCCACCACTCTCAACCTTTCTGTGGTGTTGGATATCTGTTGCCGTAAGTGCAATAGCTGAGCGTTAATTTCGCTGCCGTCGGACCTTGGTCGCTCGCTTTGGTCGAGGCCAAGCTGATGCATGCCTTCGACAAGCTCCGCCCGAAGCTTCCGATCTACAACATCGTTATTTGCCTCAGCTGCATGATCCGGAAGCAAATAATTGACAAATGTAGCCCACTGAACATTGGCGCAGTCAGCAATTTCCATTTCAGAGAGCTTCAGATTATGACTGAGCGAAATGGATTGATTAAAAATTTCTTGGGTGAGCTAAGAGTGTCATAAAACCATGAGGAAAGATTTGAGAAACCAGTTTGTCCTTACATCCTGAGCAGTGCAATCCCTTGCGAGTAAAGCCGGGGAGTAGGCAAGGTCCTTTGGTGCTGTTGTTGCCGTAATTGCTATCCTGTGAATCTCTGGGGTGCCAGATACTTGCGTGCGTGGAGGAGGCCTTGATTCGAAGTAAGCGGCGGCAGAAGAAGAAGAGGCGAGGTCAAAGTCATCTCCAAGCGTCTGGCTTCGATGAACGCTCGCTGTAGGGGAGTAGGAAGGAGTATAAATAGTTTCGTCAACCGACGAAGTTGGAGATGCCAATGGATTGCGTGCCTGGGATATCGCACCATTCAGAGTCCCCGTATCACTTTCCGAGTAGGGGGGTGGTGGAAATTGTGGGATATAATCATGTTCCATTTTGGAGCGTTGGAAGCTAGCCTGAACAACCAGTAGGAAGGTCAAAGTATGGGAGGAGTTCACTGATGCTTGAATGTGAATGGATGGGGTGGTGCTGGAGCAATATTCGAAGCCAAGAGGGAAGATGTACGAGCCACGCTGTAGTGTCAACGTTAAACACGCCTCGAGTCACACAAATGAGAGGGACGCGGAGGGGGTGGCGGGGATGGAGATGGAGATGGAGAAGAACTACACATGAAGTAGTAGATAAGGAGAGCTTGGAATATAATATAATATTCGGCCAGGTCGGTGAAGAGTGAGGTGGTTCAGCCCAGCCCAGCATGCAAGGGTGCTTCGCAAGGCCACCAATGAGAGATGTTCGTCATCTGCGAGATGACGACGCTTCCACAAGGCAGCGACCAGAGCATCGACGACGACCGGGAACTTAAGGCACGGTGCGAAGTGCCTCAACACTGCCCAATCGCTTCGAGAAATAGAAAGAGGAGCATAAGGTAACAAAGCACATGCCATTATGGCACAGTGTAGAGACCTGCGCGAATAGTGTTGACACTCGAATCTAGAATAGACAAGGTTACAGGTGCTCCTTATGCAGATGAGAAGTTGGATTGGAAGCTTCGAGCACTCTTACAGCAATAACTAAGAACCTGTTGGTGCCTGTGCTGTACAATCAGCAGGCTTTAGAGCAGGCTTAAGCACAATCGACCTTCTTTCAATCCATATGGTTCACAAGCCGGAATGGTGGATGTCTAGGTCAGTGCCGGGTCAACAGAACCATCCCACGTATCGGCGCTCAGAGATCGATCCGGGACCTGTCTCGACCTGCCATCTCGCGTCAAAACGGACTTTCCGCGTGTGGTAAGCACCCAGCCAAAAAGCATTGAACTGTGGATTGGTCCCGACGCTGCTTGATGATGCTGGAGGGGCTCGGATTTGCGTTGAAACCTGCGAACTTCCTTCAAAATTGCAGTTCTGGCTTGTGAAAGTTGATATCTTCTGGTTTGTAATGGTCCGCAACGATCCTGTACAGGTACGATGGTGCATGTGCACCGCTGGAAACATCTTGTAAGCATGATGAAGAAGGAAAGGGCCTATGTATCTTACAGATTGGTGATGTATAAGTCAACTAGATCAGGAGATACGTAGTCGTAAACCGGGTTATCAACCTCCAGGTGATCAACCAAAGCACCTTCTCCATAGCCTATGATGTTACCAGGGTCTCCGTATTCTATCAATGATTCAAATTCAAAGGGATACTCTGGGCTTAGTTTGTAGACCCCGCTAACAACGATCACAGGTGTTCTATGCACCTTCGCCGCCTTGGCAATGATTCGGGCGCCAGCGGCTGCTATCAATCCACCGTTTGCAATTACAGCATGAGTTGCCAAAATGACTTTGTTGACCCTCGACATAATCGCAAAAATAGTTGCATCGGTCATGAGGATAACGGTGATGCCAGCAGCGGAGAGCGGTTTCAAGAAGGTTTCCGTACTCATCTCGTCGCCCTCGACATCTGGGCCAACCTTCCCAGTCACTGCTGCATGGGTTGCTTCGTGGTCGTTTGGATACGACTCCGCAACAATAACAGTGAATCTCCTTTTCTCGGCGGCCTTCAGTAAGAACTTCTGAACACTTAGTGACGAGGAGTGGGTCAGTATGACTTCGTTCGAATGGATGTGCTCCTGGGCATATGCTGCAATCTGGTCATCAACCTGATCGAGCTCGTCGATAATCTCCTCAATCCCGCTTATGACCTCAGCTTTGAGATCTCTTGTAGTAATTACTATTCTCTGCGCAAGAGAACTCGCGCTGATTGTAGATTTGCCGTGGGGAGAACTAGTATGCGGAGGGGTTGAAGAAGGTGTTGGGGTAGCAGAAAGCAGGTTGAACATAGACTGCTGGACTGGGACGCCATTTAAGACGGCATAAGACGTATGGGAGGTCAATAAAGGTGGCCGGGATGTGGATTGTGATCTCCCTCCAAACACATCATCCCCGCTTGCCTCGTTCTGAGTCGAAGCGTCCGTCGAGACAAAGCGAAGGGGGCTGAAGGATGTCGCTCCTCCCTCCGTTTGGAAGGATCCAGACCCGCCGCGCTCACGCCTCGGCGAGTCTAGTTGGCTTGTAGACGTAGAATCGCTAGCATCTTCGATTCGGTCCTCCTTGGCTTCATCCCTGATCATACCTAGAACTCGGCGTACAATGTTTCCCACCACCATCTCCCTCGGTTGCGCCTCTACAAGCCTTTGGCCGACCTCCTGTATCCGCTCAAGGAGGTTCCCGATATCCGTCCACCTAAACTTTGCCACTACTCGGAGCAAGAGATGAGCAGTTGCTATTGCACATGGCCGAGAGTTTCGGATCTGTCTTCGTTTAAGAAGCCTGCCAAGCGTCAGTCGCTGGGAGACAGGCGATTTGTGGCTGCACAGACGAAATCAGGTTCTCAATCGATGATTCCAAAGGGGCAGTCTTGAGGGACTTGAGAAAAACGCCCAAGTTTGGCGCATAGCCAGGTTGAAGTGATGGCATCGTGGCCACGCTTTTTGGGGGCTCTCCCGCGTCAATTGGGGATCCCTTGTTCGGTGTACCTGTGTAACTTGTTTTTAAGTAAACACCGCGCAGAGTAAATGTTTTGGCAGGGGGATTGTGGAGCGCATGCTTACTATAGTCCGACCTTTGCCAATCGCGTCTGCTGATATGGATTAGGGTGTGAGATTGTGCTATGGAGGTCGCGGTGTGATGTTGTGCTGATTCTACCTATTGTGAGAAGATGACTCCTCCAAAGTTGTGTGGATTTTTGGCGACAGGGAAGCAACGCACGAGGCTGAAAACTGGCGCCGCTTTCTCGAGGCGGGCAAGCGATCCTTGCAACTTCGGCTCAACACCATAACAATTCGATTCAATCCAATCCAATCCAATACGGCACCGTAATAACCAAACAGTTCTATGTTCTTGCGCGGGCCCATCCGACTCCTGCAGTCGCAGCTTCCTCTGCCATCCGCCCATATCCTTTTCCAAAACCCGCCCTCTCTGCTCCCCCCGCGCGTGGCCTCCTTGTAAGGCCGCAGAACCTCACCTCACGTCGCCCTAAGTCGCAACGAAGACACCTCTACGATATTATCCCAGACAAGTCTCTCGTACATTCAGCCGTCGAGCAGATACTGTGCACACGGTTTCCAAGGTCCTGTAGCCGCGGGCCCGCTTTCCGGCTCTCTCACCTCTTAATAACATCGATAGACGTTACTGAGAGGCCTTCCTTCATGGCTGGGATAGAACGATGAACTCTTTGAATATCCTCTCGGCACGAGTGTCACCACCACAGACTCCAGCACCTTCGCGAAGTAATTCTTATGGCAATATCCTCGCGTCCGCTACCGTGACGGAGTCGAGAAGGAACTCGCGAGGAGCCATATTCAGCGAGAAGGCGGATGATGCGGGAGACGCTCCAGAACCAGACGATGAGGATGACAGGATAGTCCAAAAAGAAACGCCCCTCCTGCAAAGGGAGAGCAATCAGCAGTTGGGTTCAGACAAAACTGGGTGGCTCATCATCCCGAAGAGGATATCTTTCGTCCTCATAGATTCAATCCGCTGGATTTTTTCGACATTGGCTGCCCCTGGCGTGTACTTGATAGCATGTCTATGTGACGAAAGGGGAACATTTGCTCCTTTTTCGCAGCTGCGAAAGTTTGGGGTCTCGTTTTCTGATACTGGAAGACGAGCTTCCGCTGCCGATGATGTTCGCGTCTCTAGTGCAGACAGTGCAGGCTTATTGGGGGGTCCAAATAACGGCAGGAGTGCTTTTGGGAGGCGAGGATCGTCGAAATCAATGAGAGGGCTGTCGTCAAACTCGTCCTCGTCCGGAATGTCGTCCGAGTCTGAATCCGACCGAGATCGCTCTATCACCGATGGCGAGAAGCTAGATTCATCATCAACAAGTCGCCATACCCGCTCAAAGTCATTGCAGGGTTCCGACGAGATCGCCCCGGCCAGACGATCTATTCGAATCAAACTTCACAATGAAGATAGTCTACGGCAACGAAAGCATAGGAAAGCTCAGTCAACAAACACCCAAAGCAATGGTTCTGGTGCTATCGCTATTGCTACTGGCGAGATATCTCCGGCTACACTGAAATCCCCAACTTCTCCGGCTGCGTCTATGCTTATGACCAAATATCCTCGTGCACCAGCGCCTCCGAGACCACTCATACCTCGCCGTCAGTCTTCTTACACCCTTCCGGACGCACCCAGCGCCAGACTTACGCAGAAGACTCTCATTCTTGATCTTGATGAGACTTTAATCCACAGCATGGCAAAGGGTGGCCGGATGAGTACCGGGCATATGGTGGAAGTGAAACTCAGCACGCTCGTGGGAGCTGGCGGTGGTCCAACACTTGGCCCTCAGCATCCCATTCTTTACTATGTTCACAAGCGACCTCATTGCGATGACTTCCTCCGACGAGTGAGTATTTTTACCCCAAATGTGAACGATCCTGATGAATTCCAGATCTGTAAATGGTACAACCTTGTTATTTTCACTGCTTCCGTCCAAGAATACGCAGATCCCGTAATCGATTGGTTGGAACAGGAACGCAAGTTCTTCTCAGGTCGATATTACCGCCAACATTGTACATTTCGACACGGTGCCTTCATAAAGGATTTGAGCTCTGTTGAACCAGACCTTAGTAAAGTTATGATATTGGACAACAGCCCTCTGAGTTACATGTTTCACGAAGGCAAGTACAACATCCATGGTCAGCCATCACGTACTAACTGCCGCAAGACAATGCAATACCGATAGAGGGTTGGATTAATGATCCCACAGATAACGATCTTCTGCACTTGGTGCCGCTGTTGGAAGGCCTGCAGTATGTGACAGATGTTCGGGCCTTTCTCGCGCTTCGGGGTGGCGAGGATGGGAAGCATATAGCTTAAAACACACTTGTTGTATAATCTCCCCCTCGACCACAGTGATCTGAATCTTTGGCGTGGAATTGTCGAGGCTACTGCCCATCTGCGTCGATACCCTGCAGCGATTCCTTACCAAGCAGGTAACGAAACAAGCCATATCTTCTCTTTTACTCTCTGGGAGCTCTCGGCCCTTCAAGTTTCGCGCGATCCGACTTAGTTGCAAGTCAAAATCCAACGCCGAGCCGAATAAGTGCTCGTGAGCCACATTTCCGGGTTAAACCGTAAATCTGAGACTCTGCTTCCGCAAGGCCGCACGCTACTGGACCGGACCATCGTAGGGTTTCTCGGTTTTATTTAACTTGCACGTCATATTTTTGTCCCTATCTTGCCATTCGGCTGACCATTGGAACCCCAAAGAACGTTCACACCAATCCAAGTTGCAAGTTGCAACCAACTGTACCGCCAACAGAGGCGTTCTATTGAAACAACAACCAACTAAACTCGAGAATTTAGACTAGTTGAGCTGCTTTTATCGGACCCATTCGCTGGGAGGCCGATGAGCCTGCACTGTGGAAGGACGCATTGAGAGTTGAGCTCGCCGTGCAACTACCACAATGAGTTGTTCTAATAACGGATAATCAATAACCAGACGGGACGCTGATTGGAATATGATTCGTGGTCTGGGTAACCCCAGAAGCATGTCTTTTGGTTAGCAAGGTTGCTTGATTCATTGATCAAAAGGTTGGTTCACCACAATCCCTTGCTAGTACTTGTTATACGGGAAGCCATATTATGATCTGACCAGATGTCTGCGCGTGGGTTTCATGCATGCGCGACCCCAGTGGATCGTTGTCGGTTGCATTCGGGAGAGAGTTCCCAAAACTACCATCATCATTAAGGAACCCTCAACTCTTCATTTCCGCAACGTGGACCTTGTCTGTTTCTTGGTCTCCGATGGCCCCGTCTTTTGCAGTGTTTCTTTTGTTGGGTTTGCTCTATGATGCCGCTGAAGGACGCCCTCCAATGACGGAAGCCATTGCCAACAATAGCAACCCCGAGGAGATTACCCTAGAGCGCGAGCCAGCAAGCTCGGGCACTACAGTAGCGGCGCACATGTTCTTCTCTTGCTTGTATTCCAGCAAGGCCACGGTGGAGGCACAGACATTCTAAGTCTGTTGCGGGGCTGCCGAGCGATTGGACAGAATTTGGCATCTTTCGGAAGCAAATCAAAGAATCTCTAGCACTTTTAGTTAAATATTAGGTTTATTACTCCAATTGTAGTAGCTGTAAAGCCACTACTTTCTTTCGTCATATTTATTATACGGAAGCTAGCTAAGAAGGAAAGGTGTTTTTAGTCCTCTCCTTATTTCTTTTCCTTTAGTAACATTGCCTTTAATGCCACGTGACTTGATTACATTAGCTAAAAAACGAAGGGGCTTCTCGTCTAAGTATAAGGTATTTATTAGTAGGTAATAAGGTAATAGAATAAATTAGTAAGGTATGAAAATTACTAGTTCCTCTTATTAAGTTTAAGGAAGCCTTTTATAAATAAGAAGCCCTATATAAGATATATAATAATAGAGTAATATATAAGTATTTAAGGTAAGTAAGCTAGAGAGTAATACTTATAAGTATAACTAATTTTAATAAGTAACTCCTATTATTTAAACTAATTTATACCTATTCTTAAAACTTAATATATATTTCTATATATTCCTTAGTATAATAATATTCCACCTAGTCACCTAACCATGTCCCATGTCCCATGTCCTACGCTACCACGTGACGCGGCCGCTTCGCTAAGGGAATCTAGATAGAGTGCACCTGGGGAAATTTAGGAAGCTAAGCCCTATACGGACTAGCGTATTATGGGGTGCATATATACTCCCACAACCTCCTGTATTCTAGTCTTCCCTTCCTTAGCTTTGAATCGTCTTTATAAGGGACCTTCTACCTTGCTTTCTAAGCCCTAAATGCCGTACCCATGATAGTATTTAAAGCTCATTCCCTTTAATCCTATAGAGGATTTCAAATAAACCAAAAACACCCCTATTTAACTCCGAATAAAGGTACCGTCACGATTACGGAACCTTAGAACATAAGCTAAAGCTTTAGAATAATAAGAGCAACGAACTACTCTAGACCCTTATACGCTAGTAATACGTTAGAAACCCCGAAAAAACCCCCCCGAAAATCGAAGAATCTTATTAAAGGCTATTCTTTAACTAAGTCCTATAGCGATAGGTACCTATAGGCTAGTAACCTAACTACTAACGGTAAGCCCTACCCTCTCATAGGCCTCATATATACGCCGGTAACGAGACTACTAGGGAGGATATATAGAGGAAAAGTATAATAGGTCAACTTTCTAGGACCTAGGACCCCACGTGACTAGGAAGGATATCGAATTCTTAATAAGCTCCTATTAGATTAGATCATCCCATTAGTAACCCTTCCCGATCCGAATACCTCATCGACGTTCCGGGAGGCTTTACGGACGAATCTATTAAGGAAGGGCACTCCCTATTTATTAGAAAAGTCCTAGATATAGATTATCTAATCACCTCACATAATCTAAATAGCTGATTTAAGGACCCTATTAACCTCCTTAAGGATATTAACCTAATTATTAAGAGCTACCGAGACACTACTATAAAGCTAGCTAAATATAAGAAGAGATATAGAGATACTAAGGGTATTTTTGAGAATATAAAGCTCTAGAATACTAAGCTTAAGGCAGATATTAAGCACTATACTATACTCCTTAATTAATTTATACTAATACTAGCCGCTCCTATATAAGCCCCGGAAGTAGCCCCTAAAATCGACCCTCGAAGCTATAAAGGATCCCCTACTCCGTATATACTATATAGAGCCCCTAGAGTAGTTATCCTACTAGACTTAACCCTCTTCTATAGAGATTATATGGTTTTCGACGACTAGCTAGTCCAAATCAAGAACAAGCTACGAGGAAACACTAATATATACCTAACTAAGGATCTCAAGATTATCTACGTTTCTAGTAGACTTATAGGTAACGCCCTTGCCTTAACTAACCCTCATATAAACCAGGAAAGCCCCTATTAGTATCACTAGCTCTCGGAGATATATAATCACCTAAATGAGCTATACTCTAATCCTAATAAGCTATAGAATACCCGTCGTAACTTTAGAAAGCTTATACTTCGCCCTAGTTATATATTTTAGGAGTTCTACGCCCGCTTCTTACGGCTATCTATAGAAGGTAATATTACTAAATAGCTCAAATAGGAGTTGAATGAGAAGCTCCTAGCTAAGCTCTAGGAATTAGTATATATATATTATAATAACCCTTCCGTTAATATTATCCGCTTTACTTAGTTCTATACTACGAATAATTAGTAAATCCGAGCTTTATATAATAAGGCCAAGGAGTATAAGAAGACGATAGTAGGAATAACTAAACCCTCTTCTCCGTATACCCCATAGTAGGTAGTTAAGGAAGAGTCTATATCTACTACTATAGTCAAGTATAAACCCCCCTAGAAGCGCAAGTAATACCCTATAATAGGTGATCCCTCGACTATTAAGTGCTTTAACTATAACGAGTTTAGCTACTATATCTATAACTGCCCGTATAAGCGTACTACGGAAACTAAGGTAGCTTTATCTCAAGTTAAGCTAGGCCTATTCCCGCCGGAGGCTTATAGTAGAGGTTCTAATTCCGAGGAGGAACCGGAAAATAAGTACCCCTAGAGAAAGTCTCTACTCTAGAGGCTTATAGTATTAATATAGTAGAGATAGACTTAACTCATCTAATAGGAGGGGATACTCTTATAATACCTTATACTATTAGTATAAATGAATTAGGAATCAAGTCTTCTTCCCTTATTAATACTAGAGTAAATAGATATACTTTTATTAATACTAAGCTCACTTAGCTCATAGAGCAATTCCTAGGAGTCGAGCTATAACCCCTCCCTTTACTATATACTATACGAGGATTTAATAGTAAACTAGTAGAGTCTACTAAGAAGTACATCGATGTACTACTCTTAATTGATAGACGTGCTATTAAGGCACCTATAATTATCCTAAACCTTAGAGACTACGATATTATAAGGTAGTTATTAGTAGGTAATAAGGCAATAGTAGAATCAGAGTTATGGTATTAAAAATCACTAGTGTCAAATTTAGTATAGAATTAATCTCTGTCCCTCCTTAGAGGTTCAGGGCAGGCTCCTATAAATAGAAGCCTAGAATAATATACGTATAATCTAGTAATTAATAAGTACTAGCTAGCCTACTAATTAGTAGTATTCCTATAATATAATGGGATCATTAATCCTCCTAATCGCCGACTATACTACCCGAAAGCCGAGGTATATCACATGAGCCAATGTCACGTGTAACCCGCTATATATCACAGTATACCCCCCTCTAAGGATCTTAGACCCTAAGATCTTATTAATATATCCTAGTAAAAAACGCGTTCGACTCCGTTAAAGTAAACTTCTAGTATCTTGGGAGGTGGTTTTATTATATGGGCCTAATTTAGAGGGCGTCTAATTAGGTAAGAGTTACGACCATAATTATGGCTCGGAGGTAGGGGCTAGGTAGTAATCGCGATTTCATTTATAGGGATACGCGCTCTAATTAGCCTATTTAGAATACTAAGGCGCTACCCTATAAGATTAATACCACCTATTAGATATAGGTTTAAAATGCTCTAAATAGCTTTAAATAGAATATTAGTTAAGATATTCATGTGGAAAAACCTATAAAAATATTCTAGGTTCTTTAAGGTTATTCTTAGATTCCTAGGAAGGTGAGGTAACCGGTTACATTAATTCTAATTAGGATTAGCGCGAAATTTTTGGTGGTTAATCTAGGTAGTTCCCTACTTCTATTTAAGGACCCTTTCGTGACATGAAAAGCTTCCTTCTTTTAACTATAACTATAACTATAACTATATCTTCCTACTTCTATCCTTACCTTCTAGCCTCCTCTTCTACTCTTCTTTAAGTCTTTATTAATTATTTTTAATTAATTCCATAATGTCTTTTATTATTACTACCGCCTATAATAAGCGTAAAGGTGACCTCGTAGCCTCCTTCCCTCTTATTAGTTAATGCTTGAAATATTTCAAGTATTTACTTATTAATCCTGACTCCTTATATACTATAGTACCTAGTAAGAAGAATTACGATAGATATAATAAGGGTTTAGAGTCCTATGAACTAGTGAGTTCTTCCCCTAAATCTGAGCTAAAGCTAATATAATTTGAGATTCCCTGTAACCTTTCGGAGGCTTACTAGGCCTAGGAAGATATCATAATAATCTTTAAGGCTTAGCTTAAAGTAAACCCTTATAATCGCTCCGCGTATAAAGAGTATCCTATTAATTAGATCTTCGATAACTAGATACTAGATAATAAGCTCACGGATTCTGCTCGCCGCCTAGTAAAGTCTAAGGATAAGGCGACTTGAGCTCATATTCTAGTTATAAGTACTCTATAGTATATAAGAAAGGTGCCTAGCTAACTCTTGGAAGGAATATAAGAATATCTACCTCTAGGGTATTAACCTCATTACTAAAATCTCTAGTGAGATTAAGTAGTAGTCTATAATAGGTGCCTTAAGTACTAAGAATATAATAATTAGTACTATTAATAAGTTAACTATAGAGATCCGGGCCTTCTATAAGGTCTATATAGTAGTTATAAGTCCTTAGCTCCTCTTAACCTCCTTATTACTAATATTATTATAGTATTAGTGTATTCTAGTGAGGATAAGCGGATTCTAGAAGCTATTTCCCGGTAGTTTACTAAGTCCTAAATAGGGCTAGTATATAGAGTTTAGTGATTTTGGATATAGGATTTGTGGACTTAGTATTTATTTTTCTTTGAGATACCTATAGCTAGTCTACCTATAATAAACCTTTCCTAATCCTAATTATTCCTAAAACGTGAATATGATTTTATAAGCCTTAATAAAACCCTAGAAAAAAAGAACCTTCTTAGGTAAAAACCTAGGGAAAGAGTATCTTAATTACTATTTATACCTATCTTTTAGGCCTTTAGGTCCTCTCTTTCTTTTAAGGGGCCTTCCTTTTCGCCTTAGGGGACTAGAATTCTTAACCTTAATAGGTTACCGAGAGGTTATTATAGGCTCTAAACTATGGTTTTTTTATATAATAATAGAATTCCTTAGAGTTTTTAAGGTTAGGGAAAGCGGGTAACTAGGTATTATAATTATCTAGCTAGGATTTCTATTTAATTAAATATATTACTCCTTACTTCGGCTATCTTATTAGTAGTTAATAATAGCTTCTACTTCCTATTCTTATTCTTTATTATTATCTACTAATTCCGGAAGTTCTCTAGTAGGTATAGGTAGTATTCCTAACCCTTCTTTACTATATACTCTTTAAGGAGGGAAATATAGAAAGTTAGATATAAATGATTATATATACTTAGTAATTCTAGCTTATATGCCGCTTATCTAATATATTTAAGTACCTTAAATAGACTTATAATTTTGGCTTAAGCTTTCCTACCTTAAGTTTAATGTTTTTCATTAATAGTATTACCTAGGCTCCTTTAGAGAAGTATTTATTAACTAATACCTATTATAATAGGTCTCCGGTTATTTTATATATAATACTAAAGATCTTAAAGCTTATTCGCTCTACTTAAAGAGTCTCTAGCCTCCTATATATAGCCGGTACCTCCCCTATAATCCTGTCCTTAGGATTCTATAGAAGTTAAGGGTATAGCTATAATATATATAGAAGGGTATATTCTATAGAACCTAATACTTTAAGTTATTATATATAAACTCTATAAAGGATAACTTCTTAAACTAGTTATTCTTTTAAGAGTTATAGTAGTATCTTAGGTAGTATTCTAGGGCCTAGTTCTGCCTTTCTATCTACTTATTTATCTAAGGATAGAATACTATACTTAAACACTATTTATATATTAAATAGAAGTAGAAAGTAGACTAGAACTAGCTAGTAAATACTATTCCTTAATTAGAAATAATACTATTAGAGGAGCTAAAGATCGAGAAAACATATTCCTATATAATCCTAGTAAGCTCCGGAGAGTTAACTATCTTATAATAAGTAATATACCTAGCTATTTTTAAGTACTAGTTAATAACATAAGGATTATATTAAAATTAGGACCTCTTACCGGGTTCTTATATATAGTAAGCCTATAATAAAATCTATAGAGATCTTACCCTAGGGTCTCTTAGGCTATAGTAAACTACTAAGTAGGCTATAGCAAATGCCTTTTAGACTTAACTCTCTAGTAGATGTCATATTCTCGATAATAGTCACGAATATCCGTTTCTATATTCTCTTAATACTAGGACCTTCTAAGGAGCTCGAGACTTTTCTCAATACTATAGTATCCTGCTAGCGGGTTATTATAATAAAGCTTTATAACTTCTTAATATAAGGTAGGGTTATCCGGGATAATAATTCTTAAATAGTACCTAAGAAGGCCCAAATTACTACTCTAGATTTAACTCCCCTTAGTATCTCTTTACTAAGCCTCTATTTCACGATATTTTAGTATCGAGAATCATTCCTCTAAGCTACCTTAATAATGTCTAGGAGGGGTTTAGATAGAGGGGCTAGCGCTATAGCTCTTTTAGTAGCTATATATATCTATATATAAGGAATTAGATATTTGTAACTATCTAATTCAAAAACTCGGGGGACTAAGGAGTTTATAATCCCTTTAGGTAATATAGTTATAGATACCTCTATTACCTTAGCTTTAAAAGCGGACCTTTAAGATCTCCCTATACCTTAATTCTCGACTAAGTCTTTAGTTAAGTGATCTATATAATAATCTATCTACTTATCCGTAGTAAAATAGTCTCCTTAGCTATCGCGGAAATAGTGAAAAGAGGGGACTCTCCGGATTCCTAAGGGACCTCTAGATTATAATAGCGAAAGCTCCCTTTAATTTATTCTAAAAGGTAAGAAGCTAAGTTATATTAATAGAGCCTTCTTTATAGTTAGGTCTTCTACTAGGTCTATCTATAGGGTTTAAGGTACCTCTATAATAAATAATATTAAAATTATATATCGTAAGATATATTACCTAGTATACTTAATAGCTCTCTAGATACTTTATTTCTATAAAGTATTAGAGGTTATTATAGTCTATAATAACCTTAATCGTGAACCTAGATCCTTTAAGGTAATGCGCTAGTACTTAAAGGCTTCTATAATTATAAGTAGCTCCCTATTATAGGTACTATAGTTTCGTTTAGCCCCGGAGAGTTTCTGGGACTAGAACGCTACCGGATACTAGTGCTTTTTAGGCCTATTACTAGTATCTACTTATTAAGAAATAGTGCTAGTAATTCGAACTTTAATATATTGGTTTTAACTCAAATCTTCTTAGAAGGGTTAAAATAGACTAGGATAGGCGCTATAGTAAAAGCTTCCTTAAGATCCTTAAAGCTCTTACTAGCTACTTCTATCTAGGTAAATGGCCGGATTTATAGCCCTTCTCTATTCCTTATAAGAGATTAGTTATACCTATAGTTACCTGAGAGTAATAGTATATAAACCTAGATAGAAGTTAGTAAATCTAAGGAATACTTAGATATTATAGAAGACTTTAGTTCTAGCTATTCTATAATACTATAGATCTATTTAGGGTCTACTTAAATACCTTTTATTCTAATAAGAAAGCCTAAGAATTCGACTTCCTTAATATTAAACTCGCATTTACTAAGTTTATAGAATAGGTTATTTTTATATAGCCTAGTAAGTACCTAGTAATATAATTATAGTATTTATCCTTATTTCGGGAGTAAATTAGGATATTATCCAAATAAATAACTATAAAATAATCTAGGAGCCCTATAAGAGTAGTATTAATATATGCTTAGAATATAGCTAGTGTTTAGCTAGCCCAAAAGGTATTATAAGGTACTTAAAATATCTATAGTAGGTCCTAAAAGCTATCTTCTACTCATGTCCTTCACGAATTCTTATATAATAATATATATCCTTGAGATCTAACTTTATGAATATCTTAGCTCCCTAGAGCCTATTAAGGGTCTTATTAATAAGAGGAAGCGGATGCCGATTCTTGATTATAACTTTATTAAGGCTATAATAATTAATATAAAGCTATAGCCTATTATCCTTTTAGGAATAAAAGGATAAGCGCCCCTATAGGGCTTATACTAGGCCTTATCTAACTTTATGAAGCGTATTACGTAGATATAGACTAATACTTCTAGTTAGGTCTCTAATAGTTATATAAAGGTCTATAAGGGACTATACTATCCGTATTAATAGAGTATTTAATACTACTAAGATTAGGAAGTTCCGAAGCCTTATTAGGGTTAAAGACCCCTATAAAGTCTTTGCTATTATCCCGAGGTATATAGGTACTTCTAAGGCCCCTTTCCGAGGGTATTAACTTAATATATTATATACTCTATCCTATATTACTAGAATTATATAAGGAGGCAGATACCTAGTAACTATTATATATATAGGAAGCCTACTATCTAGGGTAATTATATTCGCCTTTAGTTAAGAATAGGCTATAGTACTACCTTAGGGTAGTTATTAAGCTCCTCTCCGAATTCTTTAGGGTTAGGATCTTAACCTTATTAGGCTAAGTAGGTATATACCTAGTATTCTTAATATAATTAGTATACTATATAATATTACTTTATAGAATTCTATACCAAAAACGAGGCTATAAGAGCCTATTTTTATATCTATAGAATTAGAGCTTAAAAGGACACGTCTCGCTATAATTATCTATAATAAATACCTCAAGATTATAGGCTTAATAGACCTTGAACTTATTCCTATAGAAGGTTATAAACTCTTAGTTATATTTAGCTAAGGCTATAAAGCCTAGCTCTAAGCCTACTTATTATTAAGGAAGTTGTAATTAGACCAGTATTACTAAGACTAGTATATACCTCTAAGGCACCTACTTTAGGTTAAGTTAACCTTACCTAAATAAATATATAAAGTAATATACCTTTTTATTATAGCTAAAATCCTAATATTTAAGATTTAGCCTTCCCTTTTCCTAGTTCCTTAGGAGTACTCCTCTAGAGCACTCCTCTATAGTAATCTATTAACTTACTTCTATAAGCGCCGAGATTCCTTAATTATCTTAGCTTTTTCTAGGTTCTAATAAGCTTATTTATTATACTTAGAGTACCTCATAGATCCCGAAGTATATCCTTTCTAATTATAAGTCTAGTAGATAATTTATATATTAGAACTAGTACTATAGTAAGGCTTAGAAGGAGCTAAACTACTACCTAAGTTATTCTCATAGGCTTTTAGTTCTTCTCCTTCTTCTTTTAGTACTCTTATAGATTAGAATTCATAGAGTTAGGATCTTTCTAGGTAGAGTTACCTTACTAGCCTCCCTCGCCTTAGCTCTCCTTAATTTAGGGTAAGTAGTATATTCTGCTTTCTATACTTTCTCTAACTACTCTAAGATAGATACTACTTTACTACCTAAAAGGATAAATACGAGTATCTAATAAGTCTTAAAGTTAGATAGAGTAGTATTAAGAGTCTAGACCTAGTCCCTTTTAGGGTATAGGTCCTAGTTAACTTTAAGACTAATTATCCGAGTATATAACTTAGTAATAGTCTCTCTATCCTTCTAATAAAGATCTCGAATCTCCTTAAAGGCGTCTTACTAATAAGTCTAAGGAGCCTAGAGTATATTACTAAATAGGCCTTAAACTTCCCTAGTTAATCTTATAGGCTAGAGGACTCTACTTTATAGTAGCTTCCTAGGTATCGTGAGGGTTATCCCTAAGGGTACTTATAGTAGAATTAACTCTAGAAGAGTATCTATTATAAGTCTAAGCTAGGTCCTAAAGACTACTTCCTAGGAAGACACGAATATCCTCTATTCTTTAAGGACTTTCTATAATATAAGTCTAGTATCTAGACCTTGAGAAGTTTCTCTTAGTCTAGTATTATTTTTAAGACATTATATAGTAGCTCCTAATAAATAGTATCGAGATTACTCTCGAAACCTATTATATTAGGAAAAGGGGTAGAATCTAACCCTATTCTAGGCCTTCCCTAGTAGGAATTACTATTAAGGATAGAGTAGACTTAGAGTAGAACTTAGATAAGATATAGAGAACCTTAAGGTATCCCGAAGGGTACCCTTATATTATTCTAACTAAAGGATACATTAATTAATTATATCTACTAATTCTGCTTTCGTTAGAGCGCTTTAACTTCTAGTATAGGGTCTATTCTATAGCTTAGGTAGTAGTAACCTAGGCCTTAATTATAGTATCGATTTCTTACTAGATTATTATCGTCGTTAGGGCTACCTCTAGGAGGTACCTAAATAGCTCTATTAAAAGTATTAGAAGAGCCTTCGCTTTTCTATTATTCCCTAAGGATTAATTAATTAACTTCTTCCTTAGGAGTAGGTTAACGATAAGCTACTATATACTTTATAGTTCTAGATATTATTATATTATTAAACTACCTCCCTTAAGGGTAGAGAGATTAGCTTATGAGGTGTTATTAGTAAGTAATAAGGTAATAGTAGAATTAGAGTTATAGTATTAAAAATCACTAGTATTAAATTTAGTATAGAACTAATCTCTGTCCCTCCTTAGAGGCCTAGGGAGGGCTCCTATAAATAGGAGCTCAGAATGACGTATATATAATCTAGTAATTAATAAGCACTAGCTAGCCTACTAATTAGTAGTATTCCTGTGATATAATAGGATTATTAATCCTCCTAATCGCCGACTATACTACCCGAGAGCCGAGGTATATCATATACACTAATGTCACGTGTAACCCGGTATACATTATATAAGAACTCTTAATAAGTATATTTAATAGTAAATTAAAAATAGTATTAAAGGATAGTATTTTATAAATAGTTCTTTTATAAGTAATTAAGACTTTTACTCTTAAATTAAATATATTTTAGTTTTAGTAAATAGCTCTAAATATACTAATTCAATTTATTAGTCTTTTATAAAGTATAAGAGAATTACTAAAAGTACTCTAACTTCTAATCTTTATAATATAGCTTAGAGTTTCAATATAAGTAATTTAGTTAAGTCTATAATTAATAAAGTAATTAAAATAAAAGTCTTATTAGTTATTTATATAAATTCTAAGTTCTTTTATAAATACTTCATTAAGCTAGATACTATATAAGAAAAGCGACTTATAATTAATATAATATACCTTTATTAGGCTTATAAATAATAAGATATTATAGGCTCTTCTTAGAGGTTGAAGGTAGCTTGTGCGTGGCCTGCCATGCCCGCTGTATATATAGTGGGAGGAGGGGGGGAGTCACGTGAATGACAGGCTTCACCTACCCATGATCTATGAACTTGAATTATTCCTAGAATCAATACTATCTGCTTTACTTAATTAGGCCAAAAGAACTTAGATATATCTAATGAGGCTTGGATATTACGTATTATTAATAGAATCATTAATTATTAAGTTTTGATTTTCTAATGCTACGTGCAATGTGCGCAATGTCAAGTGCAACGTGCAAACTGGGGTTTTGGCAGTAGTAGCGCTATCGGCCTCGGTACACTGCGTGCGCGAAGTTGAAGTTCGTGAGTGTTTTCCCCATCGCCTACGGGTGCATTCCCATGACCCGTGGTTGCATGCCATAAACTGGTTACTGGTATTGCTCATTGACCCCATTCTGACCGTGCCCGACAGGTTGCATGTAGGGACCATTTGGCTAAGCATTTTAGGTCGCACGGCCGAAGGAATTAGAAAAGTCCGGGCAGGTTCCTGAATTTGCGTACATACCTGTTGGCCAGACCTTCGGGGTGGTTTTCGATCTCATCAAATAACCCTCCGTGGTGAGGCATAATGACTGAATACAGCGATTGTTGCTTGCATGCTTGAAAACCGCCTGTACTGTGCAAATTTTAAACCCCCAATAAACAACAAGCTACGCATCTCGATAAAGAAATAGCGTAAAATCCCTGAATCCATTTGACAGAAAGTGGCGCAGACCTTATCAAATGTATCCGAGGAAATAGGAATATTATTGAGGTACGAAGGAGGAAGCGATCGGAACGCCAAGGGCTGGGAGATCAGTTAAATTTAGGCAGGCAGGCGAGGCAGGACAGCCCCACTCCTAGCTCAGCAGACGTTGATTTTCTCAATATTACTTCGAGTATTGGCACTGTCTTGAAATCATACGAAAGATTACTAGGTCTCGGTGAGCGCACTGAGTCAATTGTGCAAGGCGTGTTAAAGTGTGCAGCACGTGACGGCTCTGATCGCTGCAAGCCGTCTCCACGTGCCAACTTTCTTTCAACGACCCCTCAACCTTGCTTTATTCCTTGTGCCCGTCGAGTGACACTGCAAAGGCTCTTTGCCGTCCCCTCTCTCTTCATCATCGTAATGTCGCATCTTGATTTTGATTGCGCATGCAAATGTGCTCATGTCTCGTGATTCGGGGTGCTTCACAGCGCCGAGACACTCGACGAGGAAAGGCTTGAGATTGCCGATAGAATTTGGAAACCTTTACGCGCATCACAATCTTCTTTCAGCATCGTCAACACTCCTTCCAATTTCACCATCCCCCAACCTTCTTCACTCACATCATCGCCAGTCACGATAGCCTCAGCCCAGCGGAGCAGGCCTCCAGGCATGGCGCTTCGCTTGGCCATCTCCACTGCAGAGCTTCGGAAATGTTCTGCTTACTTGCGAGCTGAAGGACCTTGCGAGTGCCGTCTTTGGAGGTAGCCTCTCGTATTTCGGGGCAAAATGTGCCGACTTTACTTTCGGCTGAAGAGGCTGTGTCGCAAGGCCTCGCTGAGACAGCTGGGCTGTGTTTGACCTTATGCGGTGATTGGAGCAGAGCTAGATTGCTCACCAGGTGAACATTAACGCACACCGACGTATTCTCTCTGCCTACTATGATACTATTGAGAAAGGTATATTATTCTCCCTGAGCTCTCCAGCTTCATTCACTCGCCTTTATTCTGCGAAAAATCTTAAATTCAAATTCCTCGACCTAGCCAGGCAACTCTAGTACAGCAACGACCGTCAACAACTCCTGTTAGAAGGATCCGGCTAAGATCGCTAGCAATGCACCCGGAACTTCAATCGGCACTCGACGCATATCGATCCAGCCGTTGCTTTGACCCAGAGCGGTATCTTCAGGCCAAAAGCTCCTTGGTCAACGCATATTTCACGCGAAGTAGCATCAGCGGTTGTGTCGTGGGTGTTAGCGGTGGGGTTGATTCGGCGGTGACACTTGGAATTATTGCCCATGCGGCACGACAACCGGGCTCGCCAATCCGCCGCATCCTGGCTCTACTCCTCCCTATGCATGGGGAGGGTGCAACCCATCAAGATACTGCTTCATCTCGAGGTGCCGAAGTAGCCGCTGCATTCGGAGTCCCAAGCGTGACGGTCGATCTCTCTTCAACCTTGACAGCTGCACGCGAGGCAAGCGTGGCGAGTACTGGAATCAAAGGAACAGCGTGGGCGTCTGGGCAACTCGTGTCCTACCTACGCACTCCGATGCTTTACTACCAAACTGCCCTTCTTACAGAACAAGGCTTCCGATCCATTGCTTGTGGGACCACCAACCGTGACGAGGGGAGCTACATTGGATTCTTTGGCAAGGCTTCCGATGGGATGGTCGATATCCAGCCAATTTCGGACATTCACAAAAGCGAGGTGTATCAACTTGCGGATGGGCTAGGAGTCCCTTCCAGTGTCATCACCGCTGTACCCACGGGATATACCTATGATGGTGCATGTGATGAAGACATGATCGGCGCTCCGTATGATGCTCTCGAGATCTATACGTGGTATCTCTGCACTGACCCGAGAGACGGCGAGTCGTGGCGCGCCTCATTGTGCCCAGATGCCCAAAGCGAATTCATGTCGTGGGAAAAGAAGTTCGAGAGACTGCATCAAGTCAACTCCCACAAGTACATTGGCGACTCTCCGGCCGTACACCTGGATCTCTACCCGCGCGCTGTTCCTGGTGGATGGCGCACACAGGAAGTCGAACAGTTCACCAACCCCATTCCACATGAGGGAGCACTTGCCATGCGTGTGGGTCCTATCGAGCTGACATCGCGAATCAAGCACGCTCTTCGTGGTGACCCATGTGGGGCGACATCGGTGAAGTCGCTTGCTGACTTTGGAGAATCGGCCATGCTGCTCCGTGACGTTTTGAGCGCCCAAGCCTGTGACGAATTCCTTCGCGATGCTGTCAACTGGCCATGGGTGCCTGCCGATATTCACGGCAGGGTGCTCGTCCCTAACAGTGAGCTACTTGCTGGTGAGGAGGGTAGGGTGATTGGCTCTTATCGCGCGACTGCTTACGATGAGGAAGTCGCCCAGCTCCTTTGGGATCGCCTCGCTCCATCTCTGCCTGGATTTCGGGCAATGAATGATTTCACTCCCACGGACTGGAACGACCATTCCGTATGGCGCCCCGTTGGAATTAATCCTATGCTCCGCTTCATCCGCTATGAGAAGGGCGGGGCACTTGTTCCACACTATGATGCAGGATTCGATTTCAAAGATGGCCGCAGACACACTCTAATGAGCGTTGTAATAACATTGACACCACCATCCCAGGAGCCGGGTGGAAATACGCGCTTTCTAGTCGACCATCAACGTTTCCTTCCCCTAGATGAGCGTAACTATACGGACCATGATACGCAAGCCTCCTCGTGCGATATACTCGTCGAAGTACCTGCAAAAGCTGGCGATGTCTTAGTTTTCGACCACCGAGTCCTCCACGACGGCTCTACTTGGAATGGAACGAGTCCAAGGATCCTCCTACGTACCGATATCATTTATGAACGGTGCTCGTCACATGCGATACATGTCTCGAAAAGAAGTGCGCCGCTACCACCACTGCCACCTGAGAAATGGGCACGCGATCCGACATACGCAAATGCCTATAGAGTTCTCGGGGGCGTGAAGGAGATCGAGGAGGCTGGGTACTTCGAGGACGGCTTAGAATACTCTCCTCGCTCTGACCCGAGATGGTGGACTGCCCCGTTTGACAAAATACTGAAAAATCTGGCACAGCCAAAAGCGCAGGACTCTTCAAAAGAGCTTTTCGTTCTAGTCAGCACGGGTGCCTTTTCCCCAGTCCATGCTGGCCATCTCGAAATGATGGAACGAGCGAAAATTGCACTGGAAGAACGCGGCCATGCAATCCTCGGCGGCTATTTGGCACCAGACCACGATTCTTATATATCTCGGAAGTGTGGCGCTGATTTCACACCCGCTGCTCAACGTCTGGACCTCTGCGAACGTGCCGTACGTAACAGTGACTGGTTAATGGTAGAGCGCTGGGCGGCGCTACATGTTCCAGCAGCTGTAAACTTTACAGCTGTCATCGAGAGACTCGAGAAGCACCTAGCATACTACGTTCGCACCCACCGCCCCATTCATATCGCATTTGTATGCGGCAGCGACAACGCGAGATTTGCAAAAGCATTTGCTGGACGCGGCTCCTGTGTCTGCGTTCTGCGTCCAGGATACGAAGCGGAATTCAAAAGAATCGCTGAGGATCCCGTTGTCCAACAGAATCCCCGGATTGTGTTTACTCCAAACATAACTTCTCCTTGGGCGTCATCCAATGTTCGCCGCGGGGATATACAAGCTCTTCCAGAGGAGGTCAAAGATGAATGGCTTCGTCTGCGCACAATCAATCGTGGCAGGGATGGCCAAACACCGGGTGTCGTCAGTCTCTACGTCCGCAATGAAGGCGACTGGGCCGTCCAATCTTGGGAGCACCTGCCAGGCATGGATCCTACCCGCCTCCACCAAGCATATCAAACATTCTCAAAGGGTCTCGAGACAGCTTTAGAAGAATCCTTTTCTCGTGGCCGGAAGTTGGAAGGTGGTCCCGAAGTCCAAAGCTTCACCCTCGACCTAGACAACCAGAAAAGGATTTTTCAGGGCATCGCCGACTCTTCACCCATCATCAGCTTAGACCCTTGTCTCCCCGGCGCCGTCAACATGGAAGTCTCGCGCTGCTTCGAGCCACTGAGCAGAGTAGACCCAGACTTCGTCGCTCGTCCCGGCGCAGAGCCGATTGCTACGCAGCTGGAGCGCCTCGAAAATACCTCTTATATTCTGTTTGACGACGACACGTTTACGGGCCACACGCGAGACTATGTTCGCGCCCTGGTCAAGAGCAGATGCACGGTTGCGAAGTTCGCCACGCTCTGTGATGCTTCGGGACCCTTATCCGCCTCACCAGAAGGAAAAAAGAAGTCGGACTACCCGCCTCGCCTGAACCACGTGGATTGCAGGGACTTTCTTGTCGGTGCTCGCGAGGCAGGACTGGTGGTGAGACTACCCGATGGCTCTCTCTGTCGCGCGCCCTACATGTTGCCGTATGTATGTCCGCACTACCAGGCAAGCATTTATCCATCCGAGGAAACAAATTTCTCTCGAAAGGTTTGGGGTCTTAATAGACGGTTCTTTGAGGATGTTGGGGCAACGCTAAGGGTCCTGGATATGGGCAGTGCTTTTAGGAGGCTGTGCGAGGTGCAGAGCTTTCCAGGAGAGATGACAATGGATGAGTTGTGTGATTGGCACCTCGAGCACTTGAACACTTCATCTGTCTCTTCGAATCCTGAGAGCACATAGTAGGATAGACTCCTTTGCAATTATAAAGTACAGCACCTAGTTAGCCTGAGATTAATAGATCAATTCTAGTCACTTCATGACAGTCATTTATATTGGCGCTAGGCGAAGAAGTTACAGCGACTGCCCATGGAAATCCAAACTTGCGGCAGAGTCCCAAACCAGCCGAAAGCCTGCAAATTTGGCCATGACGATAAATGGGTATTTTCCTATGTGAATGAATATGTTTTGGAAATTCAAGCGAAAAAGGACTAAAAATAATAGGCGAATGTAGGGAGGTCACCTGACGCACCAACGTTTGTGCTTCTGTTCCCGACAGTAACCCAAGAGAAATAAACGACATAACACTGCATTTCCGGCTCCATACTCCCCGTTTGTATTGCGCATCTAGACCCATTCACTGCACCATGATAGACTCTGGAACAAACACATTGGTAGTAGGCATAAGCGGTGCCTCATCTAGCGGGAAGACCACACTCAGCCGGCTACTCCGTGATATCTTCCCAAACACATTCATCCTGCACGAAGATGATTTCTTCAAAGAGGATAAAAAGTGAGCTTATTTAATACAAGCCATTTCTCCTCGCTATTTATTCGTGCTCTAGAATAGATTGCCCTCCCAAAAAACCCCATCCAGATTCATCCATAGATTACAACTTTTACATGCATACTAATAACTCGTTTAAGCCTTACCTTCAAACATGGTATCAAAGATGGAGATTGTGCCGAGGCACTCATGATCCCAGAGATGGCTGCAGCCTTAGCCTATATCAAAACCCATGGCTCTTTCCCAGTGGGTGGCTTCTGCTTTTGCGTATATATCAAACCTAGATCAGATCTGACGTCCGGTCCTTCATCCAGCCCGATTCCGCGTCAACCGAAGACCTTACCGCCGTCTCCGAATCAGAATCACTCGTCTCAGCCTCCACGATAGCAGCGCTCAAAGCCAAGGTCAAGCGATGGGCTTCCGAAACAGAAGCAGGAAAAAACCTTTGTCGCAACTCCTCATTGAAGGATCCCGGTTCGAATTCTGGCCCAGCATTGAAAATCTGTATTCTTGATGGGTTCCTGCTGTATGCTGAATCAATGTCTGCTATTCATCAGTACATGGATCTCAAGTATTTCCTTCCGGTCAGCTATGGGGCATCGAAAGCAAGGCGGGAGGCCAGAGCTCCTTATGTGCTAAAGGATGGAAGCGTATGGACCGAACCGCCGGGATACTTCGATAAGATCGTTTGGCCAAATTATGTGGAAGAGCATGGGTGGATGTTTGAGAATGGCGATGTGGGTGGGAGGGTAAAGAGGGATGCGGTGACGCAGAATAAGATTGAGGTGCTGAGTGAAAGGACGGATGGGGATATGGAGACGACTGTGAAATGGGCGGTGGAGTGCTTGATCAGGAGCTTGACGAGCTGGGTCGCAGAGTGATCGATGTTTAATGAAAATAGGATGGTAGAGTCGCTGCGAAGGGAAATGGTATGGGAACTGAAAGGCGGCGTTGAAGGAAAGACCCCTTGGAATTCAGAGAAGTCGGATACAAAGTTCATACTCGCTCATATTCCGCCTGGCTCTCAACGAGCACCTCAGTTGCTTCGATTAGAACACCTCAAATTATGATCCTTCACACACTACTTGTTATAAAAAAAAAATTTTATATAAATTAATTATTACTTCCTTTACTTTATACAACAATTTTGGAAATTTGATTAAATGATACCTTCGAATCTTTAAAGTATTGTGATTGAAATTAAGCGAGATCCCCTCCGTGTAGGGACGGAAGGATAAAAATTCATATTTGGCAAGAATTTGCGAATTAACTCTTGCGAGGGCAGGAAGATTTGCTTAGTATCATGAAATAGATACGATTTCCAACCTCATACTTCAATGCCTCTCCCTTCAGCTTCCATACGCAAGGTAAGGGCTTTGTAATTGTACTCAATTAAAACTCTATATAAACTCGTTTGACTCGCTGCCTTACTCACTAAACCCCTTTCCTCACCATTGCTACCACCGCGGCCGCTGGACCTAAATTCTGCCTTTTAAATAGCTGAGCTATACCAAGCCTATTAGGTCTAATACCCAGAATCTATCCATCCGCAAGCACAGCAAGCTAACCTACGGTCAGATGCCTTGAACTATGATCAAATTAGAGAGCTAGCTAGAGCGGAGATTAAAGCTAAATATAAGAGATTAAGGAGAATCACCTAAACAATAAGCAGTGGGATCTGCTAAGCCAAGGGTGGCCATAAGGGGCTGAGACTCGTGACGCCACAATCGTACCAGCTGACACCACCATCGCCATGTAAAACAACAGAAACACCACACAAGACATTCCAAAAGCGAGTCCAAGCCACCCCATTTCCAACTTCCGAAGCATATTTTCTTCCAGATCCATAGTTGCTTCACTGGTCTCCAAAACTCTTTGACCATGCAGCGTACAAACTCTTCCATCCTCACTTCCCCGGTTACGGCGATGCGGATCACCCTCTTCCACGCTTGGGAGGTGCTGCCGAATGTAATAGCGAACGATCCTTGAAGTACGGGTTGCTGTCATTTTTCTCATTTTTTTCAGCTCTCAGATGAGTGAAGGAAAATGGAGTCAGCGCTGCGTTGGCATATGGGAAACTGAGCGGCGATACTTGGTTTGCAAGGGCCATGATTGAGCTGGCATCCATCTTGGAGTGTCAAAGGTATTTTTTCCCAGAAATCATCCGAGCTGTGGGTGCGAGCCTGAAGCTTTCGTGGCTGAGGTCTTGAAGGTTTCGGGGAGATGGAAGAAAAGGAGAAAATGAGGGGTGTGAGATTGAAACCCGTTAACGGCCCAAGCTAGAGGCACCAGATAAGAAACGGGAACATTTTGACTTGAGTTTGATTCTTGATTTGAATACATGCGAAATGCCATCCAGCTATCAATCTATGCAACCTTTAAAACTTGACGTTATGTTCCTTCGTCCTTCAGCTCCCAGTATGGCCAGCAGTGAACGCCGCAAAACTGCTCGCCCCTCCCATCTGCATCACCCCTGTCTGCACATTGGTCGGCATATACATCCCATCCGTGAACATTTCCAGTTCCTCCTCCTTCTCCTTTCCCGCAAGCTCCTTCGTCAAATTCCCCCTCAATCCCTCCAACACCCAACAGGACCATCTCCTGGTCCCCGGCCCGGTAGATTTATGGCCCCCAACACAATCCCAATCTGCCTCGCCCTCGCAAGCATCTATGCGTCTCGTCTCGGGCGTAATATAGCAAATCGCAAACCGCTTCCCCTCTCGCGTAACATAAGCAGCCCCTTAAAAGTACTCGTGGATTTGCAGAGCATTGACTCCGCCCAAGGAGAAGAGCTTGTGGTTTGGGGCATCGGTGGCGGGGTTGCACCATTCTGATAGCCCGCCTTCTTCACTGGGCAACCAGGCTACGAATGTCATTCTTGGTGGCCAGACGACTTCGCCGAGGTAGATGGTTAGGTTGGTGTCGAGGATATTATTTGAGGGGTTGGCGGCGAGGGCGACGGGGAGGAGGGTGGAGAGGATGAGGATGGCCTTCATTTTGGTGGCTCTCGTAGCGAAGAAAATAACCAAAACACGGTATAAAGGAGAGAGTATCTAAGGAAAAATTCTAATGTGTCAACTCAAGTCATAAGCAGGCAATTGAGGGCAATTGAGCTTTCATATCTCTTTGCTGTGATCATGAAACGTGTACTTGACCTTTCACGATAATCAATCTCACGGACTTTGGAAAAGGAATTCCTTGAGCCTAATGAAGCTTTATCTCAACTTGAGAGACACTGGATCAGGAGCTTTTTATCCGAAGTTGGTGGACCAGATATGTTAAGCTTCCCCTGTCTGCGGTGGCGACAGCGGGGTTTCCCCGCGATTTTGAAAAGCCATCGGAATTGCCATTTTCGTCCCGATACGTGCTCCGTACATGTGATTGAGAAACAGCTTTGCTTTCTGCGATGATATACCTTCATCTCGTCGTCGTGTTGGCGATGGGGAGGTGTAAGTGAGTACAGTGAGGTTTTCGTGAAGGTTGAGTCATTCAGCGCGAGGAAACTCAGAAAGCGGTTAAACATGCCCCTGTTCGCTGACAAACAGGGCTGCATTAGGGGCTCCATGACAATAATAGAAAAGGAGCTACTCAACTCCCCCTTGAAACGACTTCACCACATCGACTCTCTAAAAATCCTCCCAAGAATTCATAAATACCACAACTCAACAACCTTTTCCTCGCTCCTGTTCAAGCCAATCCCCAAAACTTAGATTTAGCACTTTAGACTTCATTTAGAACTCCCAACCATCATGCCTCTCACCGTCCGCCTCGCCACAGCAGAAGACGCGGACCAATTAACAGACATCTACTTCGCCGCCTTCCAACACGACGCCATCTCCCTGCTTGTTTTTTCCCGCAATACCCCACACGCAAGAGAATGGTGGCACGCCTCAATCCTCGCCGAGATCACCGACCCACACACACACTTCCTCTGCATTGTTGACCTTTCCTCGCCAACCCCGTCCAAGATCCTCTCATACTGCAAATGGAACTCGCCCTCCGCCCCCATTGTCCTGGATCTCCCAACCTGGCCAAATGGAGCCGATATTGAGATCGCGGATCATTTCTTTGGGAATTTGGTAAGGAGTCATGAGATGATTATGAGGGGGAGGAAACATTGGTATCTTGAAGTTATAGTGACGAGGCCGGAGGAGCAGGGGAAGGGCGCTGCGGGGATGTTACTTAGGTGGGGTATGCAGAGGGCGGATGAGGAGAGGACGGAGGTGTATTTGGAGGCTAGTCCAGAGGGGAAACCGATTTATGAACATTATGGGTTTAAGGAGGTAGGGAGATTGATTGTACCACTTGAGGGAAAGGAGGGGGTTGGTGGGGAGAAGGAGTTTGTGGAGTGCTTCATGGTTAGATCGGCGACTGAGAAGGAGAACTGAATTGCATGTTTGGCATAGTCGACATTTTTATCACCTCTTAACATGCCGTCGGGTGCTCCCAGGAACCCAGATAACCCACTTGAGAAGCCAAACACTTTATTGGCCCCTGGCAGAAGGAACTTTGTAATATACACATCAGCCATTATGGCCGAGGCTGATGCGTATGCTACAAAACCATCCTTAAAAGCGGTCGAAGATTTCTCGGAGTCTAGGGAACGTCAGGTAGAAGTTTGCAAGTTTTGAAGGACCACTGTGACAAGTTCCAATCCCCCAGTCCGGAACCAAGCGCCAATTTGAGATTAAAGTATCGCTTCTCGACGCCCCAGTGCAATTTAGAGCTTCCGGAACTTCATCTCATCTCTTCATCCGAAACTTTCAGTGGTTCAGAAATGGCAACAAGATCCTAAGGGACAACAACTATATTCAATTACGAAAACGTGGGTGCCCTACTTCTCCCAACAGGAGCACGTGAAAGTTTACAGTGTAAGTCGAACTTGGGAGATGGTAAAACCGTGGCTTGGAGCTGGGGAGGCCTTGGGTTGGGCAAGCACAGAACCTTGTATTGCTTGCAGGATGTTGAGTTTCGGTGGCTGTCAACCCTCCACCCGGAGGCATGTTTTATACCGGCCTTGATCTCCTAAAACCACAGAAGGGAATGTGTTCTAAGCCCAGCATCAAGTTGAAATGCGTTCACTGAATTACTGTCGTGTTCTATTCAATCGAACCACCTTTACTACCACTAAAACGAATAACAACCACGCATATTTGCATCCAGTTAAGAAAGTTGCTTGTTACTCTACCCCCTCTAACTAGCTGCTCTCAGCTTCCTCAAATACATTTCCATACCCACCCGTTCCTTTTCGAAATATCTCATACACTTTCCAAACCGGCCACAAGAGCTATAGCAGCGTATACATAGGCATGCTCGCGAAGAACCAACTTCGTTGAGACGTCGAAATGAAGCCAAAACCCAACCGCAGGGCGGAGAGTATTTCTATACGCGCAAATCGAACAAAATAAACCTTTCAAGCGGTGCATTATAGTCTTGAAACGTAAACCTGACTTTGAGACTTGCGCGATAGATCTATGCTTTATTATAATACTAGGGCTCATTTGATCCATCCTCCCAACTCTTTTCTTAGAATTAACAACCACTCTCCACATGGCAGCAAGGGACCAGCCGCCGGCTCTCTTCCAGATCCAAGTACTCTCCGCCTCATGGCCACTTCCAAGCCACTTCCAGGCCGGCTCAAGCCACCTCATAACGGTACAACCCAGCAAACAGAAGTAATCGATGCATCCCTCCTAGAGCCTTGTCGAGAACATCTCCTGATTCGCTCATTTCCTTTGCTCGATCTGGTGATCTTTTTCTTCATCGGGTCTCAATGGGCGAATGTATATCAATTGCACACACCATTCATAACCGAAATATAGTGAATCCCAATAGTGAATAGGGTGTACCAAGAGAGAGAGGGGAGGGGGGGAGGGAGGCAGGGGGTAATGAGGAAACAATGATCATGCCAGATACACATGAACCCCTCTAGCTGCGGAAGAGATATGACTACCATTCAGGTCACATACAATCACCCTGCGAATAATGCCCTACGCAGATAAAGAGTACCGATCTACCAATGAGCGTCAAAGGCGCGGTCACCACCACGAACCTGAGAACAAGAAGTGCCGGGAATGGCCCTGGAATCCAAACTTAATTCTGAAGAGTGATGGAAGGTCAAAACTACTGCTCCGACTTCATCTGAATCGTCTTCCCAACTCTTCTCTTGAAATTGACAACAGAAGAGAAAGTGGCATTAAATCGACTTGAGCTCTGCAACACAGAGAGGTCCAACCACGAACGCGAACGAGACTAAACAGGGGAAGTATATTGGTGGGCAGCCTATTAGTAGTCACGTAAGGAGGAATCGCTAATCCACAAAGTGTACCGCACTCAAGTTTCAGTGATTTTCCGAGATATAAATAAGAGTCTCCCTGCCTGACTCAAAAAGCTGTACTCGTGGAGTGAATGGAATTCTTACAAGAAAATTCCGCGAGTGGAGTGAGAAATCTTAATCACCACTGCCACACGGGTTCTAGGACCAAAACAAGGATCCCGATTTCGAGATTCAATGGGGGCCTCCTACCATCTTCTAAACCAAATGGAAATCTTCATCTCCATTTGATTCAAGGAAAATATGACAAGAAAACCCTAGAGTGACAACAATAGAGAACGTGAGAACACACCTACCAACCACGGTCGAGACTCCTCGGACCCACCGACAGAAAATATGAAACGTTCCGAGCAACTTGTGCTCAGAAGAGTGTCACAGTTCGCCACACCGTGGATCCAAAGCCCACCAAGATGTGCGGATAATGTTTTGGTTGCGATGGCCCTAATGTTCAGGTAGTGGCTTAGAAGGGAGTCCATATATCAGCAACAAACCCGAAGAATGAGCGAGGTGACTTAATCATGCAAATCTGTTTCATTCTCATTTCTTCTTCACTTTTCATCATGCCTCCATGTCATCACAGCAAACTCAGCCACTAATCTTCTCAGCAAAGTAAAGCATACCCCCAGCAGGCCTAAGAACAGCTCCCAAATGCAATCTGGCATCCATTTGCAGCCAAACAATAGTCGTCAGACGAGCCACACCATCCATGACTAGAGCAGCAATTGCCAAAAGAACTGCCTTGACATGTCTTGCCATTTCCGCAGCTGCCATCTCCACTAATGGAGATATCTTCTGCAGTGCAAGTGCCGAAAGCAGTCTGACAGCCATTGTTGACAGAACAGTATGCGGAGGAGGATCCACACCACCCTTGCTCCGAACAGCAGTTGCCGAAAGTCGACCCCATGCAAGATGTCGAATGGGAGGAACCGCAGGATCCCTTCGTGCTGGTGGTGATCGAATTGTCTCCGCTGGAAATTTCCCGATTAACACGCACCAAATAGGATTTGATGGAGAGGCCCTTACCTGCCAGCACCGGAGTCAAAGTCGATGCTCCACACGGCTGTCCCACCCAGACAGTGCTCGTCTCCCCATTTCATCTTCATCTTCATCGTATCGTGATCATCATACCCAAACCACTGGTTGTCCCACGTAATCTGCTTGACCATCGCATTAGTGATCAATTTCGGGGTCAATTTCTTCTCTTTGATAATCTGCTTGATCTCCCTCAGTGACAAGACACCGGGGCTTTCGGTGCAAGGGCCCGGCAGACTGGTGCCAGAGTATGGGCATCCAACATCTGTGCAGTAAATGTTACTCAGAGTGTATCCTCGGCCGTAGTATGGGATGCCGAGATTTATCTTCGATGCATTCAATCCGTCAAACCACACTGGTAGGAGGTCATTCTCGATATCAATGATGCTGCTTTGAGGCCGAACAAAAGCCCCCAGATCCGAAGCTTCCCATGGTCCATGTAAATCATAGGCCATGAAGTTGAAGAAATCAACATAACATTCCATAGACATAGGGTCAAAGCCCTCAAGATAGTAAAAGTCAGGCGGACTGGAATCAGTTAGTTCAATATCTGATTTAAAAGAGGGGTGGCCTCACAGCGTAACACTGATACCAAACTTTGTACCAAACGCTGCTCGCATATCGGCGACCAGAGATACGAGATTTTGGGTATCTTCGGGTCTGCCACCTCGATCAGGAATTGCAGGATATTCCCAATCAATGTCAACACCTTGGAAACCCCATTTTGTCATGAAGCCAACGAGAGAAGAAATAAACGAAGCTCTGTTCGCCGAGGTGGAGATTACGTCGGACCAGGTCGTATGGGTTGGGCCAGGACTACTGAAATCGAAGCCACCAATTGCAATCCAAGTTTGCATAACAGCAGATCTCAGTGCAGTAAATTGAGAGTATAGGGCGAGATCTCCAGGATCTGTAGGGACGATATTGAAGTTCGTAGGGTCAATCGAAGCGAATGCGAAATTGAGATGTGTGAGGCCATCGGTGTCAATCTTGGAGGGAGCGACTCGGTTGCAGGTTCGATATCGGACGTTACTACAGAATGTTAGAGACGTTATGTCAATGCATCTGCCAGGACACCTTACCCAGACTGCCAATATGCAACCTTTCGACCTGTGGTGGTCGTGTGTTTGGAAGTGCTGCAGGAAGGAGGAGAAACAACTTGGCAGTCACCATAACCCTGCTGGCACGGCATGGTTAAGTGTGTAGGATCGGAGTTGATACAGTGAAGTTCAGTAGTCTGGACTGTGGTTAGCTCCATTCTGCAAGACAAGAGGGGATGTTGACATACGCCACAATAACCAAGGAACGAGCAGCATAAGTTGAGGGGACATTTCTGGGCGCCATTGAGCGAGTCCACACCGCACATAGCCGTTGCATCGCAGTTAGAAATGCAGGTAGTCGCACTCGAGTTCAGGCAATTGTATGGCGTGAATCCACATTTTCCTTCCTATCGTCCATTGTCAGCAAATTGCCTCCGCATCGAAGGTGATGTACTGACCGAATTGCAGCAGCTCCCATCCACACAAGGCAATCCGGGACCGCACTGCACAGCCGCGCCTCCTACTTGAAGCGAGGTAACCTTCAAGGATGTTTCCCGGAGAACAATGCCAACAATGGAATCATTCTCGGCCTTGGTGGCGTTTGCGCCCATTTGGCCCATCATGTGCTCTAATCCGACTGCGAGAATCGGAAATGGAGGGGCGACATCAAGGTTCTGGTGCAGGACGGCCTTGTGCACGCTTTGCGTAGTGTTAACCACGAGCGATGGGAGAAACAGGTTGGCGTGGCTGCTGGTGGTGATGACGAGGAGGAGGATGAATGTTCGAAATGATGAATGAGTGAAGGAGGAAAACATTCTGGACATTGATAGTCATAGGTATTCGGTGATTGTGATATCGAGGAGAGGGATGGGGAAGAGAGAGAAGAGAGGATTGATTGAGGAGGACACAATTTCATGTGGTATTTTCGCTTCCCGACTGGGAAGGAACTCCTGGGCAGGTCATGATCCGGAACATCAATCAGACGGGGTCCTCGAGGGGCAAGAAAATGCCATCTCGGTCCTTTCACTGAAGAATAGCACTCTCGAGTTAAAAGGAAAGTTGAATTGCAAGGAAACAGGCGGGATTTGAGGCACGCAGCCTGCGAAGAATCGCTCTGGTGCTGCACCGTGTTCGCGTCCCAGTGACACCAATCTCGCGGACCCGAGACAACTTAGTTTTGGAAATCTGGGGAACGGGTGCACAGCCAACGCACCTGCAGGAGACAATTCTCGAGAGCCTGCATGATCGTTTGATCATGCGGAGTTCAGACGGTGCCACATGTCACTAAGATTTCTGTGCACACACACAGATGCAGTTCTCCGTCCATACGCTTGTATTTATATGGCTGCAAAGAAGTACAGAAGATCTTTACATACGTACACTTTTCGATATGTTGATCACTACAGCCTCGATTTCTCCGCAATCATCGATGCTGAGTTCGGGAGGCTCTCGATGCTGTCCCTCGTGATCTGGTCCACGCTCTGGAAGCCTGCAACATTCATGAGGATATCGAAATCCGCCAGCAGACTCTTCATCACATGTCTGACACCAAGTTCTCCCTTGATGCTCAAACCCCAAACCCAGAGTCTGCCTACAAAGACAAACTTCGCGCCGAGTGCCAACGCCTTGAAGACATCAGCAGCTCCACGAACACCAGAGTCGAACATGATGTAGGTCTTGTCCCCGACCGCTGCATTGCATTAACTTCGGCATCAAGAGTGGCTTCTGAGCACAACTCACCATCAACGATCTTCTCCAACGCATCCAAGCTCGCAATAGCTCCATCGACCTGCCGTCCAGCATGATTATTAACAACAATCCCATCAACCCCCAACTCCACCGCCTTCCTCGCATCCGCTACACTCTGTATCCCCTTCAAGCAGAACGGTTTGCCCCCACTAATTTTCCTCCACTGCTCCATCAACCACGGCATCTTCTCCCAGCTCCACGCCCTTCCATGCCAAACGTTATCAATCCACATCGCACCCGCCTCATTCGGCTGCTTCTTCGGATCAATCCCCTTCTCCTTCATCCGCTTCTGGAACACCGGATCCGACAGCCCAAGATCCGCACCAATGCCATGATAAAACGCATAATTGCTTTCCGCCTCATCATGATGTCTCCACGCCAGCTGCCACGTATCAAGCGTCAATATACACGCCGAGAATCCGCTCTTATGTGCCCTTGTCAAAAGCGAAATCGTAAGCTCATCATCGTGCGGCATATAAAGCTGGAAGAATCGCGGCCCGGCTCCGTTCGCTGCGCCGACATCTTCGATCGGATTCGAGCCTGCGGTGGACAGGCAGTAGGGCAAGTTCAGTTCTTTGGCGACTTTCGCGACTGGTAGTTCACCGAGAGGATTATAAATCTTGTTGATGCCAATAGGCGCGAAGCCGATCGGGGCGCTGACCTTGTGCCTGAAGATCGTAGTTTTCGTGTCCCTGGTGTTCGTGTCGACGAGCATGCGCGGGATGATTCGGTGGCGGTAGAAGGCTTGTCGGTTTGCAAGGTGGGTGTAGGATTGTCCTGCATTCGAGGAGGCGTAGTGCCTGCGAAGTTGTTAGGGGGGTTGACTGGGAGGGGCTCAAGTCGTACCATCCTCCGATTGTCAGGCTCCTCTTGGCGAGGTCCTCGAGGTCTCCTGGCTCGGTACTAAATGGAGGGACTTCTCCCGTGTTATCTTTCCAGAGCAGCTCTCTCTGGTAGAGCGCCCATTGGGGCGTGTTTCTGCTCTGGATGTTTGGGTTCTTGGGGTCAGACATGACGATTCAGCAGAATTGTAGACTGAAATACTAAAAAAGAAATCGGGTCTATACCAATTGGTATAGGGGAGAAGGGAAGGAAACATTTCTCTATACTTATGCAGTCCATTGTGTTGTATGATCTCATCGTCGGCAGCGAAGTTCGGAGAGAGCTCGAAGTGACGTTGTCCAAAAATCGAGAGAATCGAGAAGTGCCTTCAACCTTTAAGCTTACTTAAAGTTTGATGGGGTTTTGGACGTATGGACATGGAAAAACGCTACTGGGGCTTCTTACAGCTCCAGCTCGTTAAATCACATGACTTCTGGCTTCTGATTCGCTACCTCGCTAGTGTGGCTTCTTCCTGCTGTTCTGATTAGCCGGCAGTTTTTGGTAGAGAACACCAAAAGAAATTCAAAAATTTTAGGGAACTAGTACTACTATAAGTACAAGATTTAGGGCCTGGAAGATATAATTAGCCTATCTTTATTTTAATAATTTAAAGCTAAAAAAGAGAAGAGGATCTTAAAGGGGCCTTAGAGTAAGGGAGAAAATTCGCTTAAGCCTCAGGTATATATTTCGCTTAACTATTAGCTTAAACTGGGCCCCCTTACTAGGTAGTATAAACTAGGTATATCTCGCTAAATAAAATAGCGTTTAGTTAATTTAATTATATTAAATTATAATATAGCAGAAGGCGAATTGGGTGTCGCTAGTTTTTCAGTTAACTATTTTAAGCGGGCTCCACTTCCGGACACTTGTGGCCCAGACGTACTCCAAAGTACCGCCTGCTACAGTAATTGGCATCGCAGCCAATTCTTGCCCGTTCGACTCATGTTCAAGACTAATGGCCCGGACAGCCTTCCACATCCTTGTGCACCTACACAACCTGCTTCTGCGGGGGTCCACGCGTCAAGAATGGCTTCGAGCCTAGGGCGGGGGGTGAGAACCGGCGCATAGGCTTCTGGGGCATCCAGCACGTGCCGCAAGCTTGCTGACCAGTCCACTCATGCCGCCGATTCAGGTAACTACGGCAGCCGCGTGCCCAGATGATGACGTTTAGATCTTGACCTCAAAATGCGCCTTGGTGAAAACGATGTAACTTACCACTTTGCACTAAGAAAATCACTAAGCATAGCCGTGCCGTCGATCATGTTGCTGTAGCCCTGATGGCCGGTGCGATCGTGTCACCCCTGCTTAGTCAAGAGCATCTGCAAATTTTGAAAGTTCTAGGCTATATCATGGTAGCCTGACTATTAATGAATATATCTCTAGATTTTAGGAGGAGGTCCTGCTCTCAGGCTCTCGCAAGCAGGAGTGTTGTCATAGTGGAGGGGTCTCACGGTAGCGGTATTCTTAGCGTGTATCGGCAAGGCGTTAATATGCTATACATCAGCTCAATGATCATAAAACTGATCGTGCAGCTATGCCTATCTAGGAAGAATTTTTTCTTCCAGAGCCAGATGTAATAAGGCTGTAAGGCTAAAAGGTCCGTACTGCCTTTGCAAAAAGGCGCCAACCATCTCGGGTCACTGTTAGCAGTATCTGCAGATGGGCGTCATCTGTAGCGCGGAGCTGCCCATCTAAGATCAACCATAGGATGATCAAGTGTTGATTTGACAGAATTAGAAAATAACAGTTCTCTCTTCTGCATTGCCAGCAAATGCAATCATTCGCTAGTTAAGGACATTAGTGGGTTACTACTACCAGTAGTGGAAAACTAAGAGCTCCCTCAGCCTAATGCTTTCCAAGACTCAGAACAACAGTCTAGAAGAAGACCCATCGCTCGAAATACCGCTGCACGCCCTGTTGATCACAACGCCGCTATGTGCTCTTTGTGCTCTTTGTGCATCTTTCGGAGATACATACTAGTTGAGGACATCATTTTATTACGTCGACTTCCCGCAAGCGCGTATGACACTGTCAGTTGTTCCATGTATCTATCGCACATCGACCTGTGATGGTGAATGAAAGAGAGAATAGGTTTAAAAGCTAATACATACGTCGTCATCTCCGATCGAAGTCTCCGTATAATCGTTCTCTTCTTCCAGATCTTCATCCAGTTCTTCCTTAGTGCCCTCCACCACGACAGGCGGCTCCTCGTCGTCCGCCCTCCCAGACCCCGTCATGAACGCCCCCTTGCTCTGGAACAGCTCGGTCTCCACGCCCGCCCGCTTATACCGGATGACATGCACCCGGTACGCAAACACAATCCCCGGTGCCGTCTCATACGAGTCCGTCACCGTCTTCTCCTGATGGTGCGCCACACTCACCCCCAGCTCCAGGGGCACGGGCCCGGAAATCGGCGGGCCGGACCCGGACAGCTCGACCGTGGAGTTCGCGCCCGTCCCCTTCTCGACTGTGAACGACGTCTTCGCAATCCTGACCCCTGAAACCACGTACACGGCGCGCTTGCCCCACAAGCCGCTGGCCATGTGCTGCTGCACAACCGGCAGCGCCGCGATCTTCAAGGCCGTCTCTCCGGTCAGCGGCTCCGCGAAGGAGTGGATCTGATGGTCGACGGCGCCGTACCTGAGGGATGCGCTGCTGCCGACGTCGGTCTTTACGGAGGCGGAGGCGACGGCGAAGAATTGCATCCAGCTGCTGAAGCCGTTGGACTGGGCGTGCGATTTGACATGGGAGTGGTTGGTTTCGGTGAGGATGCTAGTCTTTGGCAGCGTTATGCCAGAGTCTGGTGAGCTGAGGGTGGTGAGGACCAGTGTGGGTTTCTTGGGGTGGGCGATGACGGTGCCGAGCTGGATGGGGCCGTCGGCGGCGAAGGTGAAGTCTGGGGGGAGGAACCAAGTTGGCATGGTTTCGAAGTCCTTGGAGACATAAGTTTTTTTTGGCTGAAGTTGGTGTTAGTTTAGTGACCGTGAGTGGGAAGGCCGGAGGTAAGTCCAGGCATTTCCAGCTCCTTGGGTTGCTGCACTCCAGCTGCACGAACTACTCCGGTTGCGAGAATGACTGGTCACTTGTAAGGCCGAAGCCATGTGTCACGGATTTGGCTGGCCGGATTTATCCTTGCTTAGTCATATTACATCACGTGACATGGGATTCTGTCGCAGACCGTGGCGCCATTGGGGCCTCAGGCTACAAACCGCGGGACTAAGCTTGCCGTGATCGCTAGATAGACCCGGTACACCCGGGGGTGGATTCAGACAAATAACAACTACTTGCTGCTAAACGCACGTTCCCACTTTAGCACGCCAAGGCGGACAGATTCGATGCTATATTAGTCCTCTTTCATCCCATCTTGTACTTAGAATCTTCGTAGCTCAGCTCTCTTGTGTTCTTGCCTACTTGATTCTGCACACCATGCACCCAAGCGACACTGCATGATGGCCAATAGGTGAGCTGATATTCTGTATAATTATCTCTCTAACTTCCAAGTGTCGGCAAACTCTGGGGGTATCTATCTCATCACCTCCTTCTGCGGTAACGCCCTACACATTCCCCGATACATGCTCGAATCATTCGACTTGTACGACCAGAACAGAATCGGATTGATGAAATACTGCAGCGCATTCCATGACTTCGCCATACCAAAAAGCATATGTCTCATGCCGTCAGTCGTCTTCAGGTCGCTGTACACGCCCTCAGCGCCGCACCCGCGCAGCACATGTGGCACCAGCGCTGCGTACGCCAGCATCAGGCCCACGACGCCCGCCGCCACCGCCGTCGCAACCGACGTCCCGGCACTAAAGTCCCCCTGCGCAAATCGCGCGCGCAGCTCCGCTAAGACAGCGTCGGGGACGTTGTCGCCGTACGTGCCCAGCGAGCGCCGCGATTCCTCCGAGGGGATGGGGTTGGTCTTGAGGAAGGCGCCGGTGCTTTCGGCGGCGTACATGGAGATGACCGAGGGGTCGCAGGCCGGATAGGCCTCGGCGCGATCGACGTCGTTCCCGGCGCTGGCCAGGAAGACGATGGCGCCCTCCCGGGTTTTTCTCACGTCGTGGATGGCGTCGCTAATGGGCTGGCTGAATTTGGGGAAGCCGAAGGACATGGAGATGACATCGACTTCCCACTCCTTGCCGGCGTATCTTATGGCCTGTAAATACTACTTAGCAATGCTGAGGGTGTATGGATCGAATGAAGGTTACTCACCTTTGCGACGCCCTCCTCATTGCACTCCAGCTGCTGCCTCGTCTGCGCAACGCGCGCAATGTAGAGCTCGCAGCCCGGGACCATCTGCATCACAAGCCGCGCCATAAACGTCCCATGCCCATATTCATCCACCTCAGTCTCAGACGGCGGTTCTACCGCAAAGTCGCGCCACCCCTTGAAGCACTTTGCCGCCCGGAAAGATTCCAAGGTCAAGTCACAGCCCGTGTCGAGAATGGCAATCCGTATCGGGGGCAACTTGATCCCCATTTTGACATCTAATATACGTCTCCGACGAAATACCAAGTTGGAAATGGCCCGGATATCCTCGAACCACCTTTCAGCATTTCCTTCCACTCGCCGATCGCTGTTGAAGTTCGGGGTCTGAATACGTTTCTAGAGCTCCTGGATCTCAGCTTTTTCCGGGTCGTCTGAAAAGGTGGACTGGCGACGCACCTTAGCGTGCTGCTGCTTGCGGGGTTTTATGACCAAGTCATCTTTTCCGTCATCGTTGCCGACCTTAGCAAGCCAGTAGAGCGGCGACACGACATTGTGGTAGATGGCCTCTCGGCGGTCCTGCACGGCGCGTTTCTGGTACTCTATCCGCTTCTGGTCCTCGGCTGCTTTCCGCTGCGGTGAGAGCTTCTCGTACTCTTCTGCAGTTAGCTTGCTTCGCCGTTTGCGGGTACTGGGGCTTTCGATGAACTTGCTGGGGTCCAGGCAGTTTGAAATTGCAGTGTCGAAGGCTTTCTTGTACTTGCACATTTCCCAGACTTCGTTATTGAGCGCCGTAAGATGACTGCTTGCGTCCGAGTGGGCATCATTCACACTATTTCGCAGTTCCCCAAGGTTCTCGTTCGCAGTCAGCGGTAGTAATCCCAGCTTCTCGCCGCGGCCAATCTCCAGCAGGATGATACCCAGTGACAGAATCCGCGGATAACTGTGCGTCAAATCATCCACCTCCAGAAACTCATCCGGCCCCAGCGGGTCCTGCCCAAAAGGAAAGCTCACAAACGCCTTCAGCTCCAAGTTATCGCTGCTCGTCTGGTCCTTCTTCCGCCGTGGCATGAACCAGATGTCCTCACTGCACCACCGCGCCGTCGTCAGCTCGCTCCCGTAGAACTCCCAGAAGATGCGAGCGACGGCAAACGACAGCATGATCCTGTCCTTTGAGGTGAGGTCGTACTGGCCCAAGTCGAGGAGTTCGGCGAGCGAGAAGCCCTTACCGCTCGGCTTGACGTACGGGAGCGGGTGCGCGAGCCGGTGCTTGTGCAGGTGGCAGTTGTGGTCCAGCTCGAGGAGGAGCTTGAGGCCGGAGCGCGCCTTGCGTTCGCGCTCGAGGATGCGGCAGACGTCACCGGCTTTCATGATGGCGATTTGGCGGTCCGTGTCGTCTGGTGATCCGGCTGCAGCCATGGCACCAGATAACATCTTAGGCCTTTCGTCGGGTTTTCTATGAGAGTAATCAGCTCTAAATCACACACTTTGCCTGGATATGCTGCGGAAAGACTCACAATGCAACGCCCAGCGAGAAGTTTTGCCAGAACTCAAAATCCATAAAAGCCATGACGAGATCGAACTCGACAAGCTGTTTCACATTTCGTCCCTCGGTGCTGAGACACAATCTGGTGAGATGGCGAGGATTCATGCCCACCGGTGCTTCTGACTTGTGCACTGAGGACACACACGCCGCATGCTCCTTCAGTGCCGTAATTAAATTCTCACGTATGTCGTCCGGGTAGACATATTCGTCGTGCGGCTTGAGATGTCTGCCGTGCAGGATGCTCTGGCCTACGCCGTCGAGCTTTCGGTTGTCTGGCTCTAGCAGGTCGAGGAGCTCCTGGAAGCGGTTGACGTAGAATTCCACGTCGGTCTGTTTCGCGGCCAGGAAATTCTTGATGCCGGCGCGCATCATCACCGGCCGCGACGAGAATAGTATGTTTAGTTCGTCGTAGATGCCGCGAGAACTTGGAGACGGCAGCCAGTTATTAACCTCGTCATAGTCCCCCGCCTTGATTGTGGCCGACTTTGCTGGCCACTCCGGGTTTGACAGTTAGCAATTGGAACGATGTACTATGTAGCAGGCTGAGTCGGAATGCTCCTCACCTTGCAAATTTTCAGAAAATCCTGCAAAGCCTGGCGCGAGAGGTCCTGGGCCGTGGCAGGGAGCTGGAATGGCTGCATCACCTTCAAGTGCCGCGCAATGAGGTGCAGCGCAGTGCCAATCCGCGAGCCCAACACCGACGGCAGCGGCTTCTTCTTGCTGGCGCAGACTAGGATCTCATTGGAGGCCAGCGGAGCGACTTCGACCAGCAGATCCGAGCTGAAGAGCTCTGATGCTTCGCCGGACGAAGCCATGGTGGACGCATTGCTGCTCGGCCGGGCGATACTCATCTAGATGGTCGTAACTTTGGAAGAGAAGAGGTGTCTGCGGTAGTGAGCTGGGTTGCTTCGTGTGTTTGGCGCCGCCAGCCACGAGGGGTCCAGCCATGCATGTTGACGCTTTCAGCTCCTGCAAGAGCCGCTGCACGCTCCGCCAGGAATCATTCGACCCCCTTCACCGGCAGAGGGGCTTTTACTTGTAGCGAGAAAGGTGTGCAAAAGTGAGTTGAACACCTTGAACGCTCAGACAAGTCACAACACTTCGCGATGGAGCCGACGCAGCAGGACAAGGCTGAGCAGATTGATGAGCCGGCCGGCAACGCGACCCGCGCCTGTTTCGCGCGCTTCCGGTCGTGTATTGCCGCGCTAGATGGCGAGCACAGAAACTACCTCGAGGTCCGGTTTGCGGACCTGAAGCTCTGGGCCGACAGCGTGGGCGCCCTGGCTCATGGAAAGGCATCGCTGGACTGGCGGCTCAGCGGGCGGTCAGGGGATATATTCCTCGTCACCAGCCTGCTGGACATGCTGGAGCAGTTTCTGGAGGGTTACAAGACGGCGGCCATCGAGGATGGCGACGAGGACGAGGTCGAAGAGGCCGAGCAGGGCATCAATGAGATGACGGACAATTTGGCGTGGATTGGGTCTGCGATTCGGCGGTCTGGAACGAAATCGCGGCTGCAAAAGGCCGACATGTCCTTTGAGCGCGACAGGGCCGGGAAAGCCAAGCGGCAGTGTGACCAGTTGCGAACACATCTTATCTGCATCATGAAGTCCAGACCGACTGAACTCGCCAAGTCGAAAGACTATTCAAAGGATTTTCACAGCATGGAGCTTCAAGGAATACAGAATCGGCTGGTGGAGGCCAATCTACGACGTTGGCACCGATTCCGATACGCCCAATGCCACTCCGATGTCCTCAGAGCCTCGCGAGCTGTCCAAAACATGCCAATGCATGTCATTTCAGAAGGCAGTGCACCTGATTCCGTGGCAGAGCTAACGAATACGCCCGCGCCGCGAATCAATACCGCCGCCGCAAAGCAAAGAAACGAGGCCAACGATCAAAGCGAGACACGCACTACCGCTGGGTTGTCAGCCTCGATGTTTGGGAGTGAATACCAAGGACTCGAGGGCCGATATGCCCGACCAGCGAAGTCTACAATGACGCGGATCAGCACCATCACCGGATTTGCTCGCTTTCCAAAGGCGAAGAAACCACAGATGCAACGAAAAACACTGCTGTGTCCTTGTTGCTGCCAGGCTCTACCACTAGAGGAAGCTGAGGATCCAGATCTATGGGCGTAAGTACCCTGGCCCTTGAAATCGCTTCGCCCTACTCACCCACACAGGAAACACATGAAGAATGACATCAGCCCGTACACCTGCATCGCAGAAAACTGCCCTACGCCGTATCGATTCTATGTCACACGAAACGAATGGAGAGAGCACGTTCTATGCGACCACCCGCCAAAGTGGAGATGTTCCTGTTGCACAGGAACCCGACCCGTCTTTCAATCTCTGCCGTCATTCATGGCTCACCTTGACGAAAAGCATGAAAGCCAGGTCTCTGATGAAACTTTTGACCGCATAATGGCCAAGTCAACCTTCCGAACCTTTGGCATAACCAACTGTCCGCTGTGCAGCGATCACGGCCCCACCGACTCTCCCGAGCTTATCGAGCACGTCCTCGGACACATCTATGACTTTTCCATGTATGCCCTCCCCTGGCGAACAACACCCCAGACAGGCCTAAAGAAACCAATCCGCACCTTCAACAACGTCACTCCAGTATTCGACCCAAATGACGACGAAGACGCCACCGAGAAACGAATGTTCCGCCACACCAGGATTCTAGAATGGGTCAAAGAACCTCATCCAGAAGAAGAGAACCTTACACCCGAACAAAAGGCAACGATCCGCGACCTTGATTGGGACGATTACCAGGCTATGGATAATGAAGACAGAGCGGACCCTGTCGTGGCCGATTATTTCGACCGCGCCGAAATCGACTATTTCGAAGACGATGCCAGCAGTCGCGGAGCTTCTTCTCAAGCCAGCCATTCGGCTAGCACGCGGCAGTTATCTATAGCTTCTAGTAGCGGGTATTCGAGCCGTACCCAGGCTAACCGTGCCCTATCTACTCAAGAAACGGACTCCACCCTCGCCGAGGTGACCATCTCCGACGACGACAAGAGCGCCCCCGACCAAGAGAGCATTGAGGCCATGTACGAGGCGTTGCAAGTCCTTGAGGAGACACTTGGACCGGAGAACTTACCGACACTGGAGACGGCCAACGACCTGGGCTACCTCTACTTTGACCAAGGCAAGCTGGCAGAGGCAGAGGCGATGTATGTTCGAGCGCTGCAAGGCAAGGAAGAGGTGCTTGGCGAGGAGCATCCTTCCACGCTGACTAGCATGGCCAATCTGGCGTCGATATACAGGAATCAAGGCCGACGGAAGGAGGCGGAGGAACTAGAGGTGCGAGTGATAGAGACGAGAAAGAGGGTGCTTGGCGAGGAGCATCCTTCTACGCTGACTAGCATGGCCAATCTGGCGTCGATATACAGGAATCAAGACCGATGGCAGGAGGCGGAGGAACTAGAGGTGCGAGTGCTAGAGATGAGAAAGAGGATGCTTGGCGAGGAGCATCGAGATACGCTAGTCAGCATAGTCAACCTGGCGTTAATATACAGGAATCAAGGCCGATGGCAGGAGGCGGAGGAACTAGAGGTGCGAGTGCTAGAGATTAGAAAGAGGATGCTTGGCAAGGAGCATCGAGGCACGCTAGCTAGCATGGTCAACCTGGCGTTAATATACAGGAATCAAGGCCGATGGAAGGAGGCGGAGGAACTAGAGGTGCGAGTGATAGAGACGAGAAAGAGGGTGCTTGGCGAGGAGCATCCTTCTACGCTAGCTAGCATAGCTAATCTGGCGTCGATGTACAAGGATCAAGGCCGATTGAAGGAGGCGGAGGAACTAGAGTTACGAGTAATGGAGACGAGAAAGAGGGTGCTAGCAAGGAGCATCTAGATACGCTGGCTAGTATAGATAATCTGGTGTCGACGTCCAAGAATCAGGCTTACTTTAATCCAAAGGATCTCTGAATGAAGCTTCTTTAGTATAGCATCTCCGAGGATCTAGACTAGATACGAGAGCTTATTAAAGACGAATTAAGCTTCTAGAGAGTAATACAGGTACTCGGTCATTACGGGCTTATAGAAGTAGATAAGTTGTTACTGGAACTACTCGAGTCACGAGGGTATAGTATGTATAAGTGTATTTACTTATACTGTAGACAATTCACGTCCTAAACCAAGAATAGGATTTTAGTCTTATTAGGATGATACTAAAATCTGTCGCAGGTTTCCCCAACCTCGATGCGTTGCAAATGTGCTCGTACTTCAACTCTACTTCTAAGACGCGAATATTAACCAGCCCATGCGGGAAATAGCTCAATGCATCAGCTTCCAACTTCCCAGCCAACATCGCTGTAATTATATGTCAAAGATCCAATTCTGCACAAAGTGTACCTTGTAGTGGAAGTTGTCGGAGTTGAAGTTGATATACCTTAATGCGTTAAGATTCCAATGCCGGAGGGGTTGGTAACGAGGTAATTCGATGCAGCCGTGTAACAGCGAAGAACTTCTGATCAGGATTCACGGCATTTCGCTAGGGTCGCTTTGTTTCTGGTGCGGTTGCGTTGAGAAGCAGTGTAGTTTGCGTGGAAGAGGTGTATGGCTTTTAATGTGGAAGCGGCGTGGGCCCGGATTTGGTTTCTGAGCTCGCGGGGGAGTGTTGGGAAGAAGGTGAAGTTGTGCTCCGGCTCGTCCTTCATGGCGAGGGTCGAGATATCAAGTCGTGGAAGACAGGCACCAGAGGGTAGAAGGGTGCGCAGAAAAAAATCACATCGCGTCACCGACTTTCAAAGAAATGCAATCCCTTTGTCCACATTACTATCAAAAGTCGTCGGATAATTGGTGAATAACGTCCTTTCAACTACGAACAAAGAAATCTCCAAGGATTTCGCACTCGAAATTCCCACCTTCAAACGGGGTACTCTCTACCGTACATTTTTCCCATCTCCCAAAACATTCAAGTGTGTTGTTGCTTCCTATTTTCCCATCAACGAACCCAAGAACTCCACGCTGCCACATCAAAACAGCCGACAACGTCTGCATTGAGCTTCTCAAGGCTATTAACTCGCAAATGGAGGAGATCGGAAATTGGGGAATTACTTGTCCGTATTGCGGAACCTTTAACAGGGTCCTCGAAGGAACAGATAATGGAACCGGAACCTGTATTTTCTGCGGCTCTGATCTGAGGAATGTCATAAAGACGGCTGGCTACAGCGGGAGCGGATTTGGGGATAATTTTCCGGAATTAAGGGACTCAGAGAACGATGAGTCTAAGTAGAGCCATTCGCAATAGAAGATAACATGGACTTCCCCCGAAATCGGCTTTTTAGTGAAATTATGATTGCATTAACTCTACTTGTGGTATCTATTTAAACCATCTACCCTCATCCCTCCAAACGTCCTCATAAAAGCCATCCTCTCAATGTAACGACAGTAAAAAACCCTCCCCCTGTCTACCACGAGAAAGTCATCAACCCCGGATTCAGCGCCACCGGCAACATCAAATGACACCCACACAGCATAACTAGCGGGAAGATGGCCACAAACTGATCAATATTCCAACTCCACGGGATGAACCCCGCTTTCGCCATAATCGCCATCGCGGCAATCGTCAAAAAGCTCAGCGCGATGGTGTACTTGAAGGTCTTCGCGACTTTGGGGATCTCGATGAAGAAGTTGGAGAACTCGACTTCCTTGGCCGTGGCGCCCCACGACATGTCGATGCCGAACATGTGACAGAGGAGCGCTTGGGAAATGTGAAGGGATATGCCGCCGAAGAAGACGACGAACATGAGACACCATTTGAAGTTCTCGATCACTGTATGAAGATGGTTAGTTTGGTGGTGTAAAGAAGGTGATAGGGAAACGTACGGGAATAGACGAAGTTCTTCTCGCTCGTTCTGTGTCGTTGGATTGCCAGCGAGACATTGCCGGCAACGGTGAAGACCATAATGATACTGATCCAGATCTGCCAACTCTCCACATACCACTTGTCGAGGAAGCCGTTATACAGCCCAACAGCGATGTAATTCGACAGTGTCATGATCCAGGCTGCTCCAATTGCATAGTACGTCCCAATATACGAGATGATGTTGATCTTACTCCCGATCTGCATTCCCGAGACCAAGAACCGTCGAAAAAGAGGAGTGATAGGGCCTTTCCTAAGCCAGTACTTGACCGGACGAAACACAAGTTTGTTGCACCCATAAGCGTATTTCTCCCATCTCGTGAGCTCGTCGTAAATGGTGAGCGACACGCCTTCTTTGAACACATAACCGGCCCAAGCTGCCATCCGCACGACGTAGCCCCAGACTTGGAGTCGTAATGCCATGTCGAAATCTTCGGATACGTGAGATTCGCTCCAGTACTTCTCGACGCCATCCTCCTTGAACGAGACTTCTTGGATTGCACTCCAGCGTAAAATCGCATTGTGACCTACGAAAGGCGCAACGTCGCCGGACGCAACACCGAAACGAATAGCGGTGTAAATCAAATTCGTGAAGAAGGTAATTCCGTTCTCGAAGTAATTGTGCGCTACTTGCAGCACACCGCTGCTGAATTGGATGATCGCCACTCTTGGGGGAAGCTCCATCTCCGACGCTGCATCGAGGAGACAGTCTTCGGGAACACGGGTATCGGAGTCAATAATGAGAATGTAGTCACCGATCCGAATATTTCCGTCGGCCCACGCACGACCATCTTTCGCGAGAACAGCTTTGAGGCATCGTTCGTAAGCTTGTCCTTCATCTGCTTGTGTCCAGCCGGCAGGACGATCAACCAGCTGCAGTGCTTCTTCGACCTCATTCGAGATCCTCATACCGTAGTTCATGTTCGAAGCTTTCTTGAACTTTCCTTTGCGCTGGAAACCATCGACGTTGTGTCCTGGGCGAGCGGTCCGGCCGATGTTATGATCGGCGTAGAACTCGGTGCGTGCTTGGCGGTCCTCGGCGGAGATGAGTTGCAGGCCGTCGTCATTGATGAAGATGTTTGCTGAGCCCCCTGCAGCTCGTAGGTGGAGATGGCCTTTTTGATCGACCGGACAGTGGGTGCGATCACGGAGTCAAGTCCTTCTTTGTAGACGGGGAATTGAATGGTGAAATGTGGGAGATTGTCGGCCGAGAGCCGGGGCGGCGGGACAGCGGAGAAGTATTTTGAGTTTTTGGTGAGGTGTTGGATGGGGCCGATGATTTGGGCAATGGCGGAGATGATGACTGAGGAGAAAAACTAATGTCTCATTAGCAACGGTACATTTCGAGAACGAGTTCTGACTTACCAACGTGAGGAATGCATTGACGGGCGTCATGATTATGAAGACCAGAGATGTCCACTTGTGCAATTCCGCAAGTTCGTCTGCAATCTTTACATAACCCGGACCGATCAAAACTGTCAACAGGCACAAACTACACGCAACCAAGAAGCAGTTGTACAATAATATTGGACGATCCCAATCTAGATTGACTTAGGGGTTAAAGAGGAGGACAGTGCCTGGCTTGGAGACTTTCTCTCTTCGTGCATCAGTTTTGAAATTTAGATACTTGGTCGATGTGTTATGGCTAGGGAGGTAGATCGGGATGTGGTGGGAAGACCGCGTTTGCAAATAATATTCAATTTTTTAATTTGTTCCGCAACTTCACTTCTTCAACACCAATCCACAACCTCTTGCTGCCCATGGTGAGCAGTTTGACAGGGCTTTTTAATGCCATCTGCGCTCTGAATGAAATGGAGAACCCAACCAGAGAGTGTGGAGGAGAGAAGTCACGTGTCAAAGCCCAATCCCTGGTTAGCACAGTCGACACATTCTCCGTCCTGCTCTTTGCAACATTCCTCGCCTTCTATCCTGCACTCAAATTTTAATGTATCAAATCACAGCAACACCCGAACACGCACACCACCATACTGAGCTGAACTCAAAACGACCCACCATCAGGGCTGAGCCAAGTGCGCTAAGCCCTGGCCGCACGCGTTCTGGAACCCTGAAGCCCAGTCAACTTCCTCCATCACTGTCCCCTGGCAGGAGCGCAAGCATGGGGTATGGATTTGGGAGAGTAAATTACCTGCCATGCGCGCATAGAGGGGGCGTGCCCGACTCAGCAGCCAAATGCAGGTACAACACGCCACAAAGAGGCACAAGCAGCGATGTGCATCCGCCGTGGCTGTCAACCCCCCCTCCCCCTTTGACGAGAAGTTTTCGTTCCCTGGAGGCGCCGGTTACGGCCTCACCCCCCGCGATGTGGCGCTAACAAGGCCAGGAAGTGTTCCCGAGCGCTGCCTCAGCATTGGCTCTAGTATCCAGTGCCGCTGTAAGGGCCCTGAAGTGTCATGATTTTCCCGATATGGATGCGGTAAGTAACCCCTTTTCAGCACAACCCTCGTCGGTTCAGCTGGTCAGCGTTGATTGTGCGCCACGCTTTCGGGCGGTACAGTGTCAGTCCATAGCAAATATCCTCGTTTCAATAGCTTGCGGATTTGGTTTATTCCCGTGACAGCGCATCTCCCGCATTGCCCTCTTCGTTGTGTGGCTGATGCTTGGAAGCTTGCTTGCTGCCGTCTTCCGGGCTGAGCTGGCGGTGGGGAGCGAGCTTGGGAACGTCGTGAAAGATACCACTGGAGATACCTCTGACTTCTCAGAAAGCAGGTACCATCATGCTTCTCGTTTCCCACACTCACTGTCATTACTTCGGGGTTTAATTCTTTGATCTGAATCCCCTTGTTCAAGTCACTCATTCATATTTTTCAGTCGCTCTTTTTCCTGGCTTCAAAACCGTTTAATATTGTAAAGATGAGGCTTTCGTGGGTGTCCGTGGCTTTTGGAGCTTCATGTTTTGTTCTCAATGTTTTTTGCTTATGACCCTACCGATAGTATTATGGATGGAGGTACGCGAAGTCTTGTGTTTGGCATTGGATTTAGAACAACTTGCTAACTTCCCGCAGACTCAAGTCAATCCGGCTATCTCCCTAATCATAATATGGACCCAGCAGTCATTTCTGGAGGCAGTTTTTGTCAGATCTGGAAATACTCAACACCAGCAGGCAGATCAGAGCAATTCTACGCCAAACCTCTCGTTTTCACACCTGCCAGCAGCGGCCGCCAGGTTGTTCTTTCCTTTTCCGAACAAAATAAAATATATTCTTTAGATGCTGCCAACGGCATATTGTGACATTGTATGCTATGCGGGATCTTAGTCTTGAAGGCGAGCCGCCGTTCTTGGTGTCGGACTTGGGGCAATGCAATGATATCAGTGGGACGATTGGAATTACGGGTACGCCAGTCATTGATCCAAATACCGAGACAATTTATTTCTGGGCGAAGAGTTATTTGAGAGCCGGGAGAGGGTACCAGAATGGCGCATATCGATTTCACGCTATTGATGTTGTTACTTTAAAGGAGAAGCCTGGGTTTCCAGTCAATCTCCAAGATACTCCAGCGGACAACGACAATACGCGGTGGTTCACTGGAGGCACTGTGCTGCAGAGACCCTCTTTGAGCATTGTGAATGGGGTGGTCTTTGCCGGATTCGGTGGCCACTGTGATCAGCAAGTGATCTTGGCTCCTTTCTGACATTCCGAATCTCAAGTAAGATAGGTACAACTACACTGGATGGCTTGTGGGTATGAGTGCATCGGAACCCAAGGTCATCACCGCCTACACAACCAACGGCGGACCAGGTGCTCCTCCCCACGACGGAACATGGACTAGCGGGGGAGGCGACGCTGGAATCTGGATGGGAGGATCAGCCATTGCGTCTGATCACTCCGGCCGAGTCTTTTTTGTCACTGGAAGTGGCTGGCGAGGATTGGTCAATCAAAATCTACCTGCATCCGGACGTATCACTCTTCACACGCTCAGTGAATGCGTGGTCAATATGGCTGTCAATGCATCAACAGGTATTGTGACACAGGCGGATTACTTCGAGCCGTACACGTATACTGCTATGGATGCTGGGGATCGCGATCTTGGAGCGGGCGGCGTTATCCTTCCGGACCCAAAAACTTTCAATGGCGGAGGAATCCAAAGACTTGCTAACGCGGTTGGAAAGAATGGCATTGCGTATGTCATGAATGCTGATAACCTGGGAGGGTACAAGCTTAGTGTTGGTGGGACTGACGGCATTATCCAGACAGTTCCGATGCCTGATAATATTTCCATCTATTGAAGTAGTTCGATTTGCTAATGACTTCAGGTGGCGGATCTGTCTTTGCTAACTCAGGAACATATCCTTTAGAAGGCGGTTTCCTTTATATTACTCCCGCAGGTGATAACACGCAAGTCTATAGTCTTGGACACACAAACACTGGGATTCCTGCCACATCGGCAGGCAGGCCAGGCACTGGATCAGCTACAGTCACTACGTACCAAGGTCAAGCTGGAACCGGCATTCTTTGGGTTGTCGACCCTGATGCCGGGTTGAGAGCCTACAACGCCGTGCCCGTAGGTGGTGTGATGACCAAAATCAACCTTCCAGCAACTCCTTTAGTTTCCAAATACCAGCGTCCCACTTTTGAGAATGGGCGGTACTACTTATCTACTTCCAAAGTCCAAATTCTAGTAAGTCCCATTCTACTAAACTCGCGACTATTCGCCGCTAATTAATACTCAGGCTTATGGATCTCCTGTCAATATGCCCATGACTTGTACCTCACCAACTGATTTTGGATCGGTGCCGATCGGAAGCTTGAAAACGCTCAACATCAATTGCACCGCAAATATTGCAATCACAAAAATCACTGGCTTGGTTCTCCACATAATCTTGTTCACGGCTTTAAACTCGAGTCTGCCGACAGGAGCCTTGGCAAAAGGAGCAAGTTTCTCGTTCCCAGTGACATTCAATCTGACCAACCATCAACTCAACTCCGGGAGTACAAGTTCTCCCCAAGTCGTCCCAGGTGTTAAAACCACTTCAATAGATCTTCTCACTGTCAATGGTGTAACCGGATATGCCACCACCTAGCCCGTTACTCTGACTTGTATGAGCACCAGCTCTGCCCCATCCATCACCATGAATCCACTGCAAGTTGATTTCGACGGGACTGTCGTCGGTTCTGCGGACCAGGAGACTGGCAGTGATAGTACATTTATCATCAATAACGTGGGCTTGGGCCCCATGACAATCACTGGCTTCGGGTGGACGAACGGGTCTGTTTCCAGCCCAACAGCAGTCTTTCACAACCTCACGTCGGCCACCGATGGGAGTGGCAACCCAGTCACCGCATTTGACGGCAATGGGTATTTTACCTCCATCAACATGCCCTCGGTTGGTACCGTCATTCCCGGAGGGATCCGTTACTGTTAATGTTAATTTTAATTCCAATGTAAGCCCCTTTCCAAAATCGCACGTTTTAAGGATGTGTTTCCTAATTAACAATCCAGGTGACCGGAACTTATTACACATCTCTCAAGGTTTATTCCGATGGCGGCGATGCGTATACTATCTTCACTGGCTCCGCGGCCACCAGTCCAGTCGCATTACTCGAGTATTCCAACGGCGAAGGGGGATGGATCACAATTCCAGATTGCCCAGATCCATCACTGGGCTGTGCAGCTCGGATACCTTTCGCACCATCTGGAGGACTGACTCAACAAACCGTTACCCTCCGTCTTACTAACGTCGGTGGTTCTGCACTTACAATTACAAAATCCAAACCCCTGGAAGGAACAGTACTTGGAGGCCTCGCCGAATACAGACTTCTCCGAAGGTCTCTCAATTGTTCCAGGAACTTCAACCACAGCTTCTGTTCTCTTTTCCCCTGGTGGATCCACTCTGAACGCAGCAACCATCTACTATTCAGGAGCCTGGACCTTGAACACGGACGACCTGACATTTGGTGTCCACGCTCTCAACTTCACCGGTTCTCTCACCTCGAAGCAAGTCGGTCCAAAAACCCCAAGCGGATCTGCACTATTTGGATATCTCGGCTGCTATCTCGACTTTACAAACGCCGCCTATCTCCCCCATCCACCTCTTCAGCTTCTCAAAGCTTGACAAGCACCTCATCCGTCCAAGTCATAACCTCATCCTCCCTCATAATCACAACATCTTCCCGCACAACAACAACTTTATCAACATCAGGTACTCCCATGCCATCCATCCCCGCCACGGTTGGGGCATACACATATCTTCACTGCCACAGCGATAATACGACCATCCGCACTCTACAAGGCAAATATGTGGCCAAATCAGATATGGCGATCGAGCACTGCGCAGGGAACTGCACTGGATATCTGTATTTCGGAGTTGAGTATTCGCAGGAATGTTACTGCTCAAATACCTTGGGTTTCGGGAGCTACATCGCGACGGATGGACGGTGCAAGATGCTCTGTAAGTCACCTTCAATCCTGAGAGCGAAAGGAAAGGCTAACTAGATTGGCATAGGTGGCGGAAAATCTAGAGAGATTCGTGGTGGGGCAAGTGGGTTGACCTTGTATCAGAATTTGACGGGCGTTGTGTCTTCATCATCGGCGGCGCTGAGCAGTACGACGAGTTCCGTATCATTGAGCTCATTGACGTCTGCTTCTCTGTCTGTTTCGACATCATCCAGCTCCTCTGTGGCTACACCTTGAAGCAGCTCTGTCGGACCGTCATCGACATCCGGTGTATATTCACCGTCCTCTTCGGCCTCAGTGACTTCCCCGACATCTTCAACCAGCTTAAGCTCCGCTCAAACCTCAGGCAGCCAAATAAGAAGCTCGACGTCTAGCTCGATACCTGCCCAGACGACATCAGGTAGCCAATCTTCGACCTCTGTCTCTTCCAGCTCACCTCAATCGAACTCGAGTTCCAAGACGGCGACATCCACATCAAGCTCCGCACAAGCAACAACAAGCAGCGCAACCCTTTCCACTTCCAGCCAAATTCCACCCACCTCGACGAGCAGCCTTCTAACGAGTTCGAGCTCCACATCAAGCTCAGTAATATCGAAAGCAACTTCATCTCCTTGGACTTACGTAGGCTGCGCAAATGACACCGTCCTCGCTCGCGCTCTCACTGGCTCCTCCAAGACAAACGCCACCGCAATGACCATCGAATAATGCCAAGCATACTGCTCCTCCAAAAACTTCGGACTCGCTGGTATCGAATACGGCTCTGAATGTTACTGCGGTTACGCTCTCACCAATAACTCCACCCTTGGCCACAGTGGCTGTACCTCTCTGTGCTCCGGCGATAAGAGCGAGGTCTGTGGTGGGTCAAAACTGCTGAGCGTTTACAACGATACCAGTTTTATGCCTCCGAGTATTCCCCAGAAGGTTGGGGATTACAATTACACCGGTTCCTACAAGGAATTGGCGAATGCGAGAGCGATCACAGGTTATTCAGTGACGAGCACGAGTAGTATGACGGTGGAGATGTGTGTTGGTGCGTGTCAGACGAAGGGATATGCACTTGCAGCGTTGAATATGGCAGCCAGTGTTTCTGCGGGAATTCGATCAGCCCGTCAAGTTCTGTTGTTGCTGATAGCCAGTGTCAAGTCATGCTGTGTCCGGAGAACAGCAAAGAATGGTGTTCGGCAGGAAGTCATCTACAAGTGTTCTCGAGTTGATCGTGCATTCCGGGCACAACGACTTTGGGGCTTTGTATAGATTCCGCGGGGTTCACTCTTCTGTCCTCCGTATCTTCTTTTGTTTAAACCTTATACCTTATTAGGAAAATTAGATTTCGGCGAAGTGTGTCGTCCGAGAACAAGTCGTTTCAAAAACTGCGCCCTCTGACGGCGTCAAAAGTAAGACGGGACGATTAAGCCAGAATGAGCCCCACCCTATAAGTCCGTGGTTTTAGCCACATTTCGGGCCTTGCCGCCACCTCAATAACTTTATCTTGTAATCATTTGATAAATATAAAGCATGTTAGCTTGCAACTCGAGCGCATAAGATAAAAGAAGTCAAATCGGGTTTAAAGATCCTATCCTAAGCAATTTCGATAAATTTAAAGTATTAAAATTCTCTTGAGTAGACAATCGTTAACGGAATGCCCTTAAAAACACAGACTGTTGAGGGCACGCCACACTGTCTTGGCGCTTGTTGTGTCCGAGCAAAGGCGCTGGTAAGTACGATACGGCCTAATCAGACTGATGTTACACTAATTATCAGGCTGTGGCACCGCTGCAGCCTCGCAGCATACGTAAGCCATCAGCATTACAGCCCCCAACCTTTAGAAATCATGTTGGGCCTACTATGACTACGACCTCGGTATCTCTCCTTTCCCCAGACCTGGGACTCACTGCCCTCGAACTGACGAGTATATCGCGAAGTCGACAAGATGAATCAACCAGGCCCGAAAGGCGTCGCTGTGTCGGAACAGCAGTTCAACCGTGCCTGTGACGCGTGCCGCATACACAAAGTCCGCTGCCTGCCTAATAACTCAGCGACGTCGAAGACCTGCCAGCGCTGCGCGAGGACGGACAGACAATGCGTGTATACTGCGCCGCAGAAGCGGAAACAAAGGAAGAGGACGGATGCGCGGGTTGCGGAACTGGAGAGGGAGGTGCAGGCTATGAGGACGCTGTTCGAGAAGAAGGAACCGCCTCCCAATGGGAATTCGAGCTCGACGGTTGGGGATACACCAATGGCACATATGTCTGGCTCGGGCTCATCGACGACGGGCAGTGAGGAGCAGCTGGGGAGGACGGTGGTGGTGGAGGCTGCTAGGTCGGAACATCAGCAGCCGTTGGATTTGGAGTGGAGTGGGATGCCGACTCAAGAACCGATGGGTACTCCTGCTGCCTATTCCCCGGATTCGGATGTCATTGATCGGGGTGTTATATCGTTGGAGCTAGCAACTCGGTTGCTGCATTCGTACAATACTAGGCTGGTCAACTATTTTCCCACCGTTCACTTCCCTCCCGAAGTCACGGTTGAAGAGCTCAGGAGTACCAAACCAACCTTGTTCTTGGCAGCAATAGCCGCAGCCTCTGGAAAAGAAGGCTCTCGACTTTACAGCATTCTCAATACCGAAGTTCTCTCTGCATATGCCCATCGGACGGTCATCAGGGGTGAGAAATCTCTTGAACTCGTTCAAGCCTTGATCGTCACTTCAGTCTGGTATTACCCTCCAGGAAAGTATTCCCAGCTCAAGTTCTATGAGTACATCCACATGGCTGCGACAATGGCGTTAGATATTGGACTAGGCACGAATCCAAAGACTTTCAGGAGCCGTCGTGGGACGGATTCTGATGGAGACTCCCCTCCCGCAGGTGACCTAGACGATGTGGAGCTTGAGAAGAGGAAGACGTTTCTGGCTTGCTATCTGATTAGTACTGGGTGAGTCCCCTCAATTATCCTTGGAGGGCTTTAACTGATGAATGCAGGGTGGCCATGAGTATGAGACGACCCAATATGCTGCGGTTCAATAAGTGGATTAATGAATGTCTCGAGTCTGTGGCTAACAACCCAAGAGCTACGAAGCTGGACATATTTTTGGTTCATTGGGTCCAAGTGACGAAAATTCAAGATGAACTTGGACAGTCCCTCTCATTTGATGATCCAAGTAACATGGCGAACCTGGCTGAACCGATGGTACAGCTGAAAGTCACCGGCTTTGAGAAGACATTGGAAGCTTGGAAGAAAGCAGCTGAGTTTGAAGTTAATGGTACCATCCCTATGATTTTTCGAACGTCCCTTTACTAACACCACTAGATATACTAATGTTACAATATCACCATACCCAAATGTACCTCCACGAAATCGCCATGCACGACGAGCACCCACCTGAAGACTTCATGCCCCCTTTCGGCCTCGAGAAAATTCTCTCTGTCCTCTCAATCCAATCCGACTCCCGCGCGCCCTCCTCTTACATAGACTCCACCGCCGTTTCCATCTCGTCAGCGCAAGCATTCCTCGATATCCTGATAAACATGGATATCGATGCCCTTCGCATCTTACCTATCTTCAACTTCGCGCGCATGGCGTACTGTCTAATCACGCTCATCAAACTTTACATCTCCGCCAAAACCCCTTCGTCTCCCATCGGTTCTGTTCTCGATCCAAAATCCTTGAAAATTGGTTATTATCTCAATGCACTTATGGAAACGTTAGTGGAGGCCATAGGACCGAATGAATGCAGATCACCGTATACGTTCCTCGGGCTGATATTACGGTTTCAAGCGTGGTACAACAGCCAAGAACACACCGACGTCTTTGTCCCTCCTATCGCCAACCGGAAGGCGGAAGATTGCTGGCTGCCTCCTGTTCCCGAGATACACTGGTACAGGCGCCTTGAGAAACGACAAGAGACTCTTGATCGTCCACCGATTGGTCGAACACCTTCAGACGGCACTATGATGCCGAACGAGATGCTGCTGGATCCGTTTGAGAGGATGGATCTTAATGTGAATAGAGCTAAGAACATCGGATCTGGAGCCACCGGAAGTGGGGGCGGGCAAATTGATCCTGGGAACGAGCAGGGTATTGAGAACTTCTTATTCTATGATCAGATGGAGGGGTTTGGACAGGGGTTTGGGGAGTGGATGCCCGAGGTGGATATGCCGGGCAATCAGATGGGTGGGTATAGTTGGGAGTTCTCGCAGGGGATGGGACATTCTCCTCCTCAGTGAAAATTTGCGCCTGCCGCTTGGCCGATGTTATGGCTTCCAGACAGATTTGCTTTAGCGTGAGGGAATCGTGGTGTAATGGTATTGTTTTGTTCTATCGGAACATGGGATACCCAATTGGCGTTCGGAAGGCAAGCGATTTGAGTTTTAGAAACTCAGGACTGATATCGGCAATAATATATAGGAGATAGGAGCCATTTTACTAAGATTACTGGTATGGTTGGAGGGGGTGCAGTTGGACGAATGCTCTCTCAGATCTCGGGTTGGAAAAAAGTCTTCTCTCCAAAAGGCAGACGTGCTCTTGACAATTTATAAATTCCACTCTCGAACCGGAAACCAGAAGAGCCATTGAGGTTTGTGCTCTGTGAGTTGTCAGTTAGTTCAACGGGCCAAACGATTGAGGGTTCCTTTATTACCAGTGCTTCCCCCTCGAGGCATTGGCAGGGGCCAAATCGACCCCTCAGTCATTTTCTCGGCCGTTGAGACTCCCAGAGCGCAGGAAGGTACAAACTACGAAGGTAGAAGGGTTCACCAGCCGAAATCCCACACCTCTCAACCGCCTGCCGGAACACCAAAAATTTGACATTTTTTCAAAGTATTTGGAAAATCCCCACAACTTCATGTGTTATATAAAATACCCCGAGGAGTCCGAAAATATCGTTTATTTCCCCAAGTTGTGTTGTTGTGGTCAAATCTAAGTTTGAGGGGTTGAGTGGTGTGGGCGTTTGGCCGGTGAACCCTTCTAGTTCGCGCCATCATTTAGACCAGATACCAGTGAGGACAGTAATTCTAAACTAGGAAGACTTCCTGGTATAACGGGTCTGAGGCGTAGTCTCTATTCGTGATTTTTTGGCGCAGAATATATGTGGTATTCATGTTGGAGGACAAGATGTGTTTGTCCGCGTGCTGTAGTTCAAATGGAAATCCAGGCCCCCTGCGCGGTTGCACAACAGCGTCCAATGATATTGCCTGTTATGGACGACACAGCCTCACGTTCATGGTCTTACCTCCTCCAAAGCTAGGTCCTCACCTCTTCATCTCTCGTCCATACTTGATGCGCGACACTCCGCGTAGTCTTTTTGAGGCATCATCACTATGTCAGTTTTGTTCGCAAATGCTTCACGGCTGAAGCCTGAAATTCGCCTGGCACAGGCTGTTTCGCAGTTCGAGGCCGACCTCTCGAGCGAGCACAAAGCAGCCTTCCATACCTACAGAACCCAGTCGCACAACTCCCCTCCTAGTCACACCGATGTCATGCGACTTGCAGCCGAGATCGACCATCGCGCGTCCGGAAAGGTTGGCGGCCGGTGTTTCGGACCTCGATTGATCAATGTCCTACAAGCCGTCCAGCAATTCGCGGCACTAGGGGATGTCATAGTAGGCGGCTCGCAGAACATAATTGCATGTGGCGTGTGGTCACTGGTGCGAATGACCTTGTTTGTCGGTGTCTCTCGAGCTCCTTTATCCTGTTCTTGACTAATGTCTTTGTAGTTTATGGTTACCTCCACCTCCTACCTCGAAAAGTTATCGGACCTCTTTATGACCGTCGGACGCTCAGCCCCCCGTTACCAAGCGATGGCCCTAATCTATCCCCTATCCAAAAGTCTGCAGTCAAGCCTGTCTGAATATTTTATTGTGGTGGTTCGTCTCTGCCATCAGCTTTTCAAGTTCACACAAAAGTCGATCTTGGGGCAGTTGGTATCTTCTCTGAGCGACTTGGACACAAAGACCTACCAATCAGAACTCGACCTCTGGGCCAATTCAGTAAAAGAGGAGGTGAACCTGCTAACTGGCCAGAAGATCGAGGAGGAAGCCCGCGAGAATTCCCGATTCAGAGCTCTTTCGAACAAATTCTCGGAAACGGCGTCGCACCACAGAAAACTGAAGACGAAGCTACGCCTCCTCGAGTCTTGCTCCACGTACGATTACGAAACTACGTGGAAGCAGACTCGAAAAGTGGGAAACGCAACCCTGTTCCGCCAAGCTATTCAATACCAGAACTGGAAGGGCCAACCAGATTCCTGCACCCTTGTTTGTACAGGCAAGCTGGGATCAGGGAAGTCTGTTTTACTGGCCAACGTTGTTGATGATTTAAATCTTTACGTTCAAAATAAGCATATCGCAGTGGCTTATTTCTTTTGCCGACACGATATTCTTGAAAGCTTGAAAGCGCGGACAGTCATTGGGTCTCTAGTTCTACAATTGTTACGCCCAATTCCTGATCTTTCCATGGCGGCGGGACCCCTTGGTGAGACTACTCCGACACTGGATTTCGAAGGATTAATCAGTTTACTCCAACGAGCCCTTCCACCTAACTTTAAAGCGTACTTTATCCTCGACGGGATAGATGAATGTGATGATGTTGAGAGACAGATCTTGATTCAAAAACTTCGGAAACTCCAGGAGGTATTTGCGCTGCTTCTCTGTGTTTCAACCAGACTGGAGGTCGACAATGCTTTGGGATTGAGGCTAGAGCAATTCGCTACCCCTAACGTTATTTCAATCCCTGATGATAATCCCGATATTGAGAACTTCATTGGTGCAGAGTTAGAGAGCTGCCTGCAGTTCGGAAAGCTGGCGATCGGGGATCCCGCCCTTATACTCGAAATACGAAATGCTCTCCTAGAAGGAGCTCAAGGAATGTTCCTCTGGGTAGCCCTTCAAATCGAATCCTTATGCGCCGAGAAAACAGATGAGGCCATTCGCCAGGCTCTGGCAGATCTTCCAAAGGATCTCTCGGAAACGTTTTCCCGCATTCTACGGAAATCGGAAGGTTTAGGGAAACCTTATCAGAGGCGGATACTAGAGCTCGTCACTGTGGCTCACCGCCCCTTAACAACGGAAGAACTTCGGGAAGCCTTAAGTGTAGTTCCCGGTGATACTACCTTCAACCCGGCAAGAGTCCTCAATGAATTGTATTCGACATTGACTTGCTGCGGAAGCCTCATTACCATCGATGAAGAGGAGTTGACCGTACGACTTGTGCACCATAGTGTCAAGCAATTCCTCCTTAGTGGGTCTGACGACTCGAATGGACTACCATTTACAGCAAATATTGCACATAGGAAGATGACAGAAATTATCGTTACCTACCTCAATTACGGCATTTTTGATACCAAGCTATCTGCTATGGTAGTCCCGCAAATCGCGACCGCATCAGCCCCTTCTAGGATCATCAGCTCAACCCTAGATTCTTCATGTAATACCCGAAGCCTTGCATTGAGGCTTTTACATTCCAGGAAACAGCCTAATTTTGACATTGGCAAGGTTCTTGCGGGAGCGAGCAAGCACTTCACACCTCGTTCGGTAGATGAATTTCACTTCTACTCTTATGCAAAGTCATATTGCCTTTATCACGCTTGGTATAATTTAGAGCAAGAGCCGGTGGTGTGCAACTTGCTAGTTGAACTATTCAAAAGGGAAGTGGTTGTGGACGAATATGGTCGGACGCCGCTCTGGTGCGCTGCACTGGTAGGGCAAGAGGCTATTATCAAGCTACTACTTGACTCTGGCAAAGTGGACATTGACTCGAAGGATAAATATGGTCGGACGCCACTCTCGCTAGCTGCAGAAAGAGGGCACGAGGCCGCTATTAAGCTACTGCTCGACTCTGCTAAAGTGGACATTAACTCGAAGGATGATTTTGGTCGGACGCCACTCTCGCTAGCTGCAGAAAGAGGGCACGAGGCCGCTATTAAGCTACTGCTCGATTCTGGTAAAGTAGACATTGACTCGAAGGATAAATATAGTCGAACGCCACTCTCGCTAGCTGCAGAAAGAGGGCACGAGGCCGCTATTAAGCTACTGCTCGATTCTGGTAAAGTGGACATTGACTCGAAGGATAAATCTGGTCGAACGCCACTCTCGCTAGCTGCAGAAAGAGGGCACGAGGCCGCTATTAAGCTACTGCTCGATTCTGGTAAAGTGGACATTGACTCGAAGGATAAATCTGGTCGAACGCCACTCTCGCTAGCTACAGAAAGAGGGCACGAGGCTGTCGTCAAGCTACTACTTGACTCTGGCAAAGTGGACGCTGACTCGAAGGATAAATCTGGTCGAACGCCACTCTCGCTAGCTGCAGAAAGAGGGCACGAGGCCGCTATTAAGCTACTGCTCGATTCTGGTAAAGTGGACATTGACTCGAAGGATAAATCTGGTCGAACGCCACTCTCGCTAGCTACAGAAAGAGGGCACGAGGCCGCTATTAAGCTACTGCTCGATTCTGGCAAAGTGGACATTGACTGGAAGGATGGATTTGTTCGGACGCCACTCTCGTGGGCTGCAGAGGGAGGGCACGAGGCTGTCGTCAAGCTACTACTTGACTCTGGCAAAGTGGACGCTGACTCGAAGGATAAATATAGTCGAACGCCACTCTCGTGGGCTGCAGAGGGAGGGCACGAGGCTGTCGTCAAGCTACTACTCGATTCTGATAAAGTTAATACCGACTCGAAAGATTATAATAGGCGGACGCCACTCTCGCGGGCTGTAGAGGGAGGGCACGAGGCTATCGTCAAGCTACTACTTGACTCTGGCAAAGTGGACGCTGACTCGAAGGATGAATCTGGTCAGACGCCACTCTCGCTAGCTACAGAGGGAGGGCACGAGGCTGTCGTCCAGCTACTACTCGATTCTGGTAAAGTGGATATTAACTCGAAGGATAATTATGGTCGAACGCCACTCTCACTAGCTGTATACAAAGGGCACGAGACCTCTATTAAGCTACTGCTCGATTCTGGTAAAGTGGATATTAACTCGAAGGATGAATTTGGTCGAACGCCACTCTCGCTAGCTGCATGGGAAGGGCACGAGGCTGTCGTCAAGCTACTACTCGATTCTGGTAAAGTGGACACTGACTCAAAGGATGAATCTGGTCAGACGCCACTCTCGTACGCTACAAAGAGAGGGCACAAGGCCATTGTCAAGCTACTGCAGTCCCACTTGCGATCAAGAGCAATCTGAATAACTATATTCGCATCAGTGTCTTTAGAGAGCTCTGGGAGGTGAGAGGGAGGTTAGCTAAACCCCACCTCTGCTCAATTATTATGTCTGTGGCGGTTCAAGAGTATGAACGAGGTCAAATGCGACCGGAGTAAATTAATTGTTTATAATGAGAGGCATAGATTCGTGAAGAAAGCCCTCACTTAAACCATTTACACAATATTCTTAAAGTAAGACGATTTATAAAGTATGAAAATCACCTGATCTTCCCCTCACTATATCCCTCGATGCATCTGCATTCAGTGTGTTGGCAATACTGGAATGGATCGCAGCGGAATTTGACACGCATAAGTAGACAGCATCATCAACCTCGCCGTCGTGCTTGTTAATCTTCATTCGAATTTCGAACGATATTCGAGTTTGTTACTAGCCTTCTCGGCATTGAGACAGCCGGTATTCGGTCTCTCGCGATTAACCTAAAATATTTGGAAATTGAGGAAAGGGACTTACTGAGCTCTTCGCGAGCTACAGAATCTAAATGAGTTAATCTTGGTTAATAAATACATCAAGCCTTTAGAAGAGAGCATAAGTTTAAAGAATTATTTTGATTTGTCTTGGAAGTATTCACAAGGGTTCTCTAGGTTTATATGCAGTTTGAAGATTTTATTTATAGTTGAATTGAAGTTAAGAAAATTTTAAAAACCTTTAGGCATCTGCCAAATCCTTATTCTCAGATAAACTTTGAATATTTGGCGCTTTCTGCTAGAAGGAGAGATTGAGTTATTCCTTCTATTACTCCTTAATGAATATAAACGTCCTAAATTGGAACTAGATGAAATATTGGGGTTTTCTTGAATTGTTCTTCATTATTAATAATTATTACAAAATATTCCTCTGTAATTTTTATTTTTATTTACTAACCTCGGAACAACAAATCGGTGTCTCTTCGGTTGTATCTTGATATACTGGAGGCAGGAGTGAACCACTTGGAGAGAACCAGGAAGGCAGTGAAGTTGCTGAAACGCGACAAGATGAAAGCTCTCGAAGCCTTTCTTCAAGGGGAGAGCGGGACACACAGCACTTGACAACTTGAGACGGGGGACTATTTTATAGTTTCTGAATAGAACGGCGCCAAACTTGCGGCTGCATCACAGATCGATTTTGAGAGTTGGAGACTTTCGCTTCTTCCACATCAGATATGGTTTGATTTCAGTGCCTTGACATGTCTTAACAATTGAGTTCTGCACTTTGCGCTGCATTTTAAACAAATATTCTCGCATGCAAACGTTCACTAACTCGCGCCCTGATCTCATCGCCCCACACGTTCTCCCACCTTAAATGGCCAATACTAAGAAAGTCTGAAAGCGCCTGTCTTACTTCAAGTACTCAATCCACTTAACCCTCAGTCTCACGCTTGAATCCGTACCCAGTTTGCTGGACGTAGAGGATAGGTTCGGCTTCGGCCTCTGGCTCTGGGCTTGCCTCGCGCTTCTGTCCGTACCCAGCTTGCTCGACGTAGAGGATAGGTTCGGCTTCGGCCTCTGGCTCTGGGCTTGCCTCGCGCTTCTGTCCGTACCCAGTTCGCTTGATGAAGAGAATAGGCTCGGCTTCGGCGATGGGGCTGGCTTTGCGAGCTTGGATTTCCGAGAGGATGTCGTTGGCAGGTGCTGGAAGAGCAGCGGCCAGGAGGGCCGGAACCAGGATGAGGAGTGTGGAAAGGTGCATTTTGAAGCTTCTTGGAAGTGCTTGCAATTAAATAAAATGTGGTTTGAGGATGTCTAGGTTCAAGATAGGGATGCTTTTAGAGATGAAGCAAGATTGAATATGAAGGTTGAGTTGAGATATGTCAATCTCATGAGAAGATATAGTTGAAATTTTAATGCAGCGGATCTTCCGGAACAGCATCCCGTTACCCCAGCTACCACCTTCCCCAATGAGACTAATTCTATGCTATGAGGTGGCAAGCTCAAAGTCGTATCGGTCTGTCAGATCTTCGCTGTTTCAGGAATGCCAGGCTATTCAAGACTTCCTCCCAGGTTCCAATAATGGAGTCAACTCCATGAATCACTTATCTTGCAGGAATTGATGTGGGCCAAATATGCTGCATTAGGGAGGTACGTATGCCTGGAGATGCATCTGAAGAAAACCTGAGGGGTTTGACTTCACATTGGCACGCGGTGGTGGAATTTGACTTGGCAATGGACGAGCTTTCGGACATGGAATAATAGTTCCGACGGCGGCATCTAGCTGGATGGGGCAGGTCACATTATTTTCAACTGAGCCGGTGTGAATTGGCAAAAAAGTATTCAGATGGTTGAAATTTAGAGAGTGGTGTTGAGGTCAACTACTTATGGGTCAGGGCGGCCGACACGGCTGCAAGAGTAAACATCCTGGGCCGGTTCTCGCTCGCCAAAGTGCCGAGTTGTTTTTCTAAATTATGAGTGAATCGTAGTTTTTGTTTCGTTATCGTGCCTTGAGACGATCCAAAGCTTAACCCATAAGTTCAACAGAGTCCGCTAACCACTAACGGTTTTGAATGTTGTGGTGGGGTCGCAACGCTACGCGTAATGTGGTAAAGCACTTGAGTCTTCACGTACCGCAAGCTACTTTTTCGTTCCAGCGCGTGCGGTTTTCTAAAGGGAGGATTCGAGCATTTCAAAGTTCAAAGCTGACCAAGCTACTTTCAGGGCTTCCGCCGGGGCCTTTCAGAATTTTCGGACTTTCTAGGCCTTCTTACCCTCTAAATCTGGCTTTCAAAGCCCGGGCCGCCCGGGCCTTAGGATATGGATCATAGTACGAACCAAAGCCCTGTTGGGATGCTCCTTGTATTTTTTTCCCGGCTTAGCTCTCCCCTTTTCCTTAATAAAATGGCTTAGTTCGTCGCATGATTGTATTGTAAGGTGAATATACTGTCCACGTTGCATTCTGGTAGTAACGATAATTTACTTTTTGATTACCATATGGTTCTCAGTGATATGCCGAGCGCTTAGGAGGACATTAGCGCTGACCAGGGCTTAGAAACTGATAAGATATGTCCAATTGTGGGGTCTTCCATACGGAACTTCCTATCTGGGCAAGCCATCTCTCTACTGTCTACATCTTCAAATGTACCCCTCATTCTGATAAGTGTTGACAAGGTTGTTTACGAGCAGGATCGGGCCGCCAAGGCCTAAGCGAGCCCCTAAACTGATGGATTCCGTCATTTTGGGGGACCACCACCCAAGGCAAGGTGTAGCTGTTAATTGAAACCCCCGCGAAGGCCTTCTTGTAGTACTAGACTAGGTTATAATTTTCTCATCGTGTAAGAAGTTAACGTAAAATTATTACCGGCACGATTTATGCTTGATTTCTAAGACCGGTTGCCATCTTGGTATTAGTTGATCTTTTGTCGTGTGTTGAAACCTTTCTCTCCAACTTGATGTCCCGCCAGCGCTGAACATTCTTGAATATTTGAATGCGAAAGAATAGAAGACTTACGCCGGTATGGAGTTCGACGATTCCGAGTCAGAGAGCTTTCTTCCCAAACCAATCTCTTCCGTCATTGGGAAACGGAGGAATATCTCCAATAAATTCGCCTTGTTAGGATGGATCCTGGCCATAATATCGATTGGAAGCAACTTCCATTCGTGGATAAACCCAAAGAAACTCACAGATATCGAGTGTACGCGGCAGCTCAATGCATGGTGTAAGTCGACAGAAGAAGAGGGGATAATAGACTGGAAGTGAGATGAAAAGCTAATGTAAATTCTTGTAGCTCCGGCGTTTGACGTTGTAGAGTACGAGGACGTCCAATTTTCGAATACCTTCTACCAGCCAAGTGCGTATAGAGGTAAACCCACACCAGAGCTTGAGAAATCATGGAGCGACCTCTGGAAGAGTAAGTTCCTCGAGAAGATCTTGTAGCGATAGGACTAATAGAAGCAATAGTCGGAAACGTTGACGTTCCACTTGAACAACTTCCCTCATTGAACAAGTCGAAAGAGCATAATTGGTACTACTCAGAAAATGGAGGTGTAGTAGCTGGTCTCGAAGTCTTTCACAGCCTTCACTGCTTGGATATGGTTCGACAATACACGTACAAAGACGAGTACGATTACAGCGACAACCCGACGTTCCAAGACGATGACGAGTTCTTAAGAATTGTAAGTTTTTTGATCTTGTCAACAAATGTATTTATTGACACCTTCCACAGCACGTCGATCACTGCATAGACGCTCTGAGAATTCGGTTGATGTGTTATGCAGATGTGACACCCTTTTTACACGTGCTGGAGCCCAGAGCGGAGTTGGGAGCAACACCCGATTTTAACACGCAGCATAAGTGCAAGAAGTTGGACAAGATCCAAGAGTGGCAACGAGCTCACCATGTCAGAGCGGCTGCTGGGCAAACTGAGGTTCATGGACATGAACATTCATAGCATTATGTCAAAACTCACGTACCGTAGAATAAACAAAGCAATTCACTCCGAACAGCATCCAATCTCTTCTTTTGAGTTCAATTTCGTGTTCAGATATGAATTTTGTGAGGATAGCGCTATTCTTCATATCCACATACATTGCGGAAATTTCATCGTAATTATCGTATCGGTAGCCATTTTATCGATTCCACCTTTATCGCCTTCCATTCCTAGCAACATCATCTCACAATGTGCCGTGTGCCAATACGCTCCAATATATGTATCCACGACTCCCCTCTCTTCCACACTCCCTTGACCTCTGAGCAATCCTCGATGCAGCTTCCTCCACATATATGTACAGTGATACATGTGATATTCCCTCGTAACATACAGTTCTCTGTATTCTCCCTTTGAGACTTCATGCAATGGCACAGGGTTGTTTTTTTCTGCATCTATCCACCATGTCCAGTTCCTTAATCTCAGAAACTCTGTCGTAAGTTCCGTTTCAGCGCAAGCGGGTGGGAGCCATGAGAATGACATGAGGTCGAATGTGCAATTTGCTTGACGGGCCGAGGAGGGCGTGTCACCGCAGAAACCAAAACGAGTCCCCGGTTGTGGATGAGCTATTCCAGAGGACTGCTGGGGACGAAGAAGGTGCAGAAAGTAAAGAGCGAATCCAGAGAGAAGCATGCTAAGGGGAGCAGTGACCACAACAATAGTAACCAGGCTTGATGTCGTAGCTGGGATCCATATTCTTCGACGACTGTAGTGCAATTCTTCTGTTCTTCGGTCTTTCTCGTCCTCGTATTCATGAGAGATCAAGTAGTCCTCCTCGGCATCCGAGTCTGGCTGCGAAGACTCAGAAACTGAAGCCATGACAAGATTTCCGGAAGGAGGCAAGGAAGATGAGAGAGCGCAGTCGACAGCTCAGTGAAGGGCATTGTATGAGGGCGCTCGCTGCCACGTAGCTAGTGTGCGGCAAATGTTGGCATGAATCTCACTAACCGGTCATCTTTTGGGGCTTACTATGCAGACCTGAAGTTAGCTGCTTCCCAGTGGGCAACTCGCAAATGACTAAGTTACGGGCTGATTTAGTGAGGTTCTTCACAAATTCTTCGAGTCTTTCCCTCTCTTTTGGTCTTTGGAAGAATGGTATTTTGTTGCGCTAAAAAATATCAATTATGTTGTCTAGAGGTGTGGGTTGTACGAAGATCACGGTATAAAGTGACGGGATTACAGGGCATTTATGCTCTAACAGCATTTCAGTGTCTTTTTTTTCTTGGCGTATTCAGTCACTAAATTACCCTATAATTCTAGGCCATTACCATAAAAACACGCTAGAAGGCCGTCGCAAGGGGTACAACACCTTTTTAGGGCTTCCCACTGTACTTACAAAGGGTGCCTCGCTAAATAGCCCTATAGCAGCCACCTATTCAGCGCCCAAGCGTTATCGTTGCTCCGCCAGCAGCGCTATTTACCCCTACGTAAAGATCTTCTCATACCTTGCGAATGTCTCACAGCGCCTCTTGAGATCTGCTTAGGGCGTATGGCCTGGAGTTATAGGGGCCTTACAGCGGGCTGAACCCCCTAAATTGTGCCCTGGGTCCAAATGCCCTGTATCCCCGTCACTTTGTGCTGTGATCTTCGTAAATCAACTTTTCGCACTTCCTGCCGCATGATTTAGAGCTGGCGTCGTGGCCATTCTCGTTGCTTCGCTTCGGCAACTGATAAGAAGTGCATGCATTCAGCGCAGGTGGTGCAACCTTCCTCTTAGGGAACTTCACTTCCTTGGGTTGATAACTTTGAAGATCAAGGATTCGGACCCTTTTGGGGGCAACGGCAGGTGCGATAGCACATTATGATATAATATTATGCCTATCAAATCATGAAGAGAAACATCTCGTGGTGGCACCGTTGAAAGGTTCGTTATTGAGCGCTCTGATTGAACGCTGTGGAACCAGGCAATGGTACCTGGGGTATCGGTCCCAAGCGAGATTGTCTCTCAGGCTATTGCTGCCATCTTCTCGCAATTAATTATAGGGAGCTTGTAGCATACCTCTTCTAGGTTTACAAATAACTTTATATCTACTAATTATATAACAAAACTTTCAATTGTGCAATTACTCTACTTAGTTCTGCTTCTCTTATAATATTACCCACGAGAGATTTGGACTGGAGTTCGTATTAATACGGCGTGAAGAAGAGTAGAGTTTTCGTAAGGCTCGCTTAGTTCGAGACATGAAGTACCTCCCATATAAATTTACTATGCAAAGTACTTACCTCGTTAGCCGAGGATCGATAGTGGATCGATCCACGCGTTAGCCTTTGCAGCACCTTTAGCAGTAAAAGAATGATTGTGTGACTGAAGAATATGTCTGATGCGTAAATGCTGGCGCGAATAATCACGTGTTGCTTGCAGCGGGAGTGATTCATCTACGTGAGGGGTGTTTGCACCCATAGATTTTGCAAAATGAGTTTCTGGGGACTGAATTCTCAGAATCTTTGGAGTGCATGAAGTTGATATGAATGTGAAATTTGCATAGAATCGTGCTTGTCTTTCTAGGGCTGGGTCTCAACGCAAGCCCCACCCATCACGAGGACCCCGACACTTCACATAGTTTCGCGGCAATAGAAATCACCATTATTCTACTTGAATCAGCGCACGATTTTTTTTGATTTTCCGTACCAGTATTTACCTTCACACAGCATCTTGGAGTCCTTGCAATCATGCTCTTTGAACTACACTGGTAGTCCGGTGTACTGGCTGACGGATCGGTCAACGTTGCATTGGCGCCTTCATGTCTTAGATCAGTTTCAAGATTCTCCAAGTTCATTTGATGAGACCAGATGCCATGGTACACTAGAAGGATAGAACGTACAAACAGTTTGGATATCGACAGGCGAGAGGCAGCATTTCCCCGTCGAGCCTCGAGGACAGGTGAAAGCGTTGGCAGCAGACGCAAGAAGTGCTACGGCGAAACAGAATACAAGATTCATCTTTACAGACGAAACGGAATATCAAAAGGTTTCGTGGAAGTGTTTGAGGAAGGTTGCACTGATTGGAGTCTACCTACGTCGATTCAAACGGTTCAAACGGCTGTATTTATACGCCTAACTAGAATCCCCGTAGGATGCGGGATGTTGCACAGCATAGCGTTTTTATTGCTTAATTTGAGCTTCCGATATGCTGCAGCGAATGAATCCTACGTAAAGCCAGAGTGAGCCAAAAATAGCCGAGAACTGGTCGGGGGGAACACAAATCGCTTGGATATTTGTTCCCAACTAGCAAATCAGATATCATTGGGCCAAGGTTTCCGTACAATTCGTAACGAGTACCACGCCCCGCCCGTCGTCAAGTGCGACCGTACACACCATGTCCTGATGGGTCCAGCGGAGCCGTACACATGCGCGGCGGAACTCATTGGTCCTGCCTCTGCCGAACCTCTTGGTGGAGAAATCATTCAAAGGGACACGTCGTAAAATAATTGCGAATTGGTTCGGATTACCAGCTGGCGCTCGAAGATTGAGGATTTACTTTGAAGTGGTTGGACGACGAGGAGCCGGGAGCGTGCATATATATGTAAGACCACGGAGTTAATTAAAGAGCCACGCGGGGGACTGGATAAATAACACAATCATTGGAGCCCCTTTAAAGTCAGATGTGAACGGTTTGGGGGGTGGTTTTTACTGTAGTACAAGATCGGGCCGAGCAATTGCCATCTTTCTTTCGTGTCAAGACGGCTTCCGCCATGCGATCTACTTCTTCTTTAAGGTCCTCTCCCACAGCTAAGACTTCACCTACAAATGGTAGGAGTGGGAGGATCCACGATCGTGAACTGTAACCCAACACACTTTACCTATCCGTACTTCTTTTGCCATCATTAACAGCCCATATTTCAACTGGCATAAAGAAGTGGTAATGTAACTCACCAAAGGATAGCAGCAAGTAGCGAAGAGGTCAACATTATTTAAGTAGGCCCAGGGACCACCCTTTCCAGGAGTTGCTGGTCCAACCCCATCAAGTGAACTTCAAGAATAGCAACGCTATTTGGGGTTGTACCTACATCCCGCTCCTCCACTGAGTTCATGATCAAATTTTACACACCACTTGCTCGAGGTGTGGGATTAGGAAACCGTTGGCAAAGATGGTTGGAAAGTACATTGTGAAAATTGACGTGGTTGTCACGTTGGCAAGGCCAATAGGGGTCTGAATGTGGTCCTAATTTTCTGAGAGAAGTGAGGTTTTGCCCTGGAGTAAGCTCACGATTTACATTCTTTGGAATCAATTGTGGTGAGACATTTTGTCCACTTCGGTGACGTGCCGGCGGCAGCCAAGAAACGATACTATTCAGAGTAGCACAAGCCGAAAAGAGACGGCGAGAAGCTCATGCACCTATAGCTGATAAGGTCACTTTTCGGGGTGTACGAAGCGTAAATAACTGTTTCGTGTAACCTGTTCTCTTTTTTTAAAAACATTCAGCAAGCCATGTGAGCTAAAGATGTAGAGAAAAGGTCAATCGAAGTTTGTCGTTCACACAAATTACACAATTGGCTAAAACTTTGTAGTATAGTGGCTTAAGCCTCCTGTGAGGACTCGGATCTGTATGGTGAGCTGAGGCGGGAGTGGGTATGATATCGGGTGTAGTTTTGGGTCAACACTAATGAACAATGAAGTGACCCCAGTGTGTGGAATGGGTTGAAATATTCTCTTGGAGGCTTCGACAACGGCGACTAGCACAAAATGTAAACACGCCCCGAGAACCACCATACCCAACTAAGATTACTGATCTGCATAATTGTATTACTTGGCTTAGAGAATGTTTTTTGCAACATGAGAAGCAACGTTCCCTGAGACTGTTCGCTGCAATAATTTTGGTTAAGAGATATGAATAACGATCGACATATATCCCTTGCCCAATTCAATGAAACACACCCCATTTCCTGACCGAACCTCTCAAGAAGTATACCTGAAGTCGGGATGACGGTAACCAAGAACGTTCTTCTCGTCCTCACTCAGATTCACAAGTCGCTCTTGTCTGTCTCCGGCCTCCCTCTTCTTGTTCTCCCATCTGGTGTAGATAATTCCAATCAATGCGAGGACACCAGCAACACAATTGGCTCCGACATTGATGAAATGCCCGCGCTTGTACAGGGGCGCGTCCTTAACAAGATACGTCCACACGGCCAACAAAGCACCTGCACTTCCAATGGAGACAATGTAGGCGCTACTGACAGCTCTGACGCTGGGGCCAGCAGCATTGTTAAGACCCCAAGCAAGGAAAAGAGGACCACCAGGGAATGCGCCTGCTGCAGCCATAAATACTGCCCCGTACTTGACACTGTTGGTTGTGGCCGTTGCGATCACTGTGTAGCCGATGATTGCGAGCACCGCTCCGAAAACGAGGAAGATCCCACGACACTTGTACTTGTCGCTTAGGCGGAACACGATGACGGACCAAATAACGGCAACGGTGTAGGGTGGGACGGTGTAATATTGTGTCTTCAACGCGGTCCACCCCAAGGCATTCAAGATTGTCGGCAAGAAGAGGGAGAATGATTGGACCGAGACGTTGATGGAGAAGAATCCGAGGCCGCAGATGACGTTGTTGATATTGAAGAACGCCCGCTGAATGTGATGTGGCCGGGTGCGTTCTGTTGAATCTTCCTTGTGTTCCTGATTGATACGCTTAAGTGCGATATACCGATCTCGGGGCGTTAAGAACTTGCATTTATCTGGTGTGGATGGAAGGATGAAGACCGCCAATCCAGAGACGGCGAGGGTGAACAGTCCTTCAAAGAAGAAGATGTTTCGCCAGCTGTAGATCGGGCGAGAATGAACCCCCCATTTGTGAATTGGCGAGAGACCAGCTGCGAGAAGACCACCGAAAGCCCCTGCTAGTGTAGCACCTTGGATAAAAATGCCCATGCGGAGGAGCAGTTCGTGTCGGCGGTAGAAGCATGACATGTAGTAAGCTGCTCCTGGAAACAAACCCCCTTCGAATACTCCAAGAAGGAATCGACAGACCAGGAGCTCTGAGAAGCTTGTAACAAATGCGGTGCACATCGAGATTAGTCCGAAACCAACCACCAGGGCAGGCATATAATATTGTCCGCCAACCTTCTTCAAGATGATATTGGATGGAATTTCTACGGCCTGAAGCAAAGCCAAGTCAGCGTCTGAAATATGCGCAAGTCCACAGTGGCTGCAAAATATATTGGGAAGTCTACTCTACGGTGGTTCACTTCTCGAAGAAGCTAAAGTCCGAGAATGCCAACTCACAATATAGGCGATGTAGAAAACAGTCAAAGCCCAGTTGAACTTATAACCGACTAGATTTAGATCCTTTGCCAGTCCTTGAATCCTTGCATTACTGGTGATGATGGTCAGCCCTGTAACCCTGTTCTTGTCCGCCCTCTTTTTGAAAGAAGATTGTGTGGTGTGTAGAATGAACCAAGCTCGCCGGCACCCAAAACAACTCGGAAGTAGACTCTCGGCCTATCCAACTCAAGGGGCTTTGCCGTTTTCAAGGATGTGGGTCTTCTCACCCAATGTTGGCTCTACGTGGTGTTAGTCAAGGTTACAAATCAATACAAAAGGCAGGCAACATAGAAGTCTCACCTGTCAATAAAACACATCAAGTACAAGGCAAGTACTATTGGGACAATTCTCCAGTCCATCCTCTGGCGGATTCGTCTCTCATCCTCGGCAGTCCATTCAACTGCACCCGAATGATGATGATCATCGGAGGAGGAGTTGTCTTTGGTGACAGCGAGACCCGCCTCATAGTTTTTGATTTCTGAAGCCATGTTTCAGCTGGAACTCCGTTGGTTCCTACTAGCAGTATGTCAGTCAAGTTGAAGACGCAAACAAAGATCGAGAATACGGCGATGAGGACGATTTATCCACCAGCTTCATCTGGGGTTGTGAAAAGCCGCTGTTTTTACCCGATGCATTTCAGAAGTACCGAACATGCAAAATCCTACACAACGTCAGCGATTCTAATGGGGGACCAATCCAAACGTTCGGTGGCTTAATTCCAAGACTTTCAAAATCTGAAATCCAATGGCAACCTTACTGCCAAGGCCCAACGTCGTGGCTTTAGCCCCAGCAGATGAGAGGCAAGGAACACGTCAAGCCAATAAACCGAACCACCTGACATGTATGTTATGATATGGTGAGGAAGCAACAAGCCAGATGGGCAGAAAGCAAAGGAATAAGTGACTACTAGTGGAATACGGTTATGGATAATACTTCTACGAGGATAAATTATATACAACGTGTGGAAGTGCCCTTTCACACGGAGCAGAGGTCTTTGCCGCTCCTTGGCCAAAGTGGGTTCAGTTGAGCCAAGCACTAGATGCGGGGTAATGTGGAGGAGGCGCATGGCCAATACGATTATCCTATCCTTGTGTTTGCGACACCTCGGCTCACTGCCAATCTTCGATGTGCTGTAGGACAGTGACCGATCGGGCATGCTTTGCCCTTCAAATGTGCACATCACGTTATAACGAGATGAATTTGAGTAATTCAAGGAATTTATAGCAATGATCAATAGTGAGATATCAGTAACCAGAATCCAATGTCTAACCTCCGATGTGCGAATTCGGTTGAGGATCACGTGTTACTCAGAGTGAGTCACAGGACAGTTTTCAGGGGCTCGGGTATTTAGCCTGAATCGGTCCCCCTTCAAACAGCATACGTGTAGGAGCCGAACTTGACCACACGGCCCTCTGGATCGTAGCCGAAAGGTGCACAATGGGAGCCTGAACTGGTCCTATTAAAACTAAATGGTGGGGAGCTGAATTTGGATCCCTCAATCTATTGAATAGACTTGGCATAGTCAACATTTTCGCTCGATTCGTTTATAAAATTTCTCACTCTTATATTATAATTTTTTAAACGCTTTGCAAAACTTGGAATTCCAATTATGCAATTAGTAGAAATAAAGAAGATTTTCACTAGCACCCTTTTAACGCTCGAGAATATCTGAGCCTACCAAGATAAGAATATTGACATGCAAAAGACTGTTGAATCTCATTCAATTACCAAACCAAACTCTAAGCACCAGTCTGCACTTTCTCGCCAATGAGGCCGACAATAGTAGCAAAGCCTGCGTTGTCGGTGGGGTCGACAGTGAACTCCTGGTTAGTGGAGTTCCAGTTGAGGTTGTGGGTAGTGTTCTCGGTGCTGTGGCTAGCGCTACCCCCAATGCTGCAAGGGATGCCGAAGATGCTGACAGATCCGCCACCGCGGACAGTGTCCTTGTAGTAGGAGTCGAACTGCTTGGAGGAGCTGGAACCTAGCTTCACCTTGTAGCCCAGGCGGGTGGCAAGGAGGAGCTGGGTAGGCTTGACAAGAGTTTGTACCTCCTGTGGTGCACCGGGCAAGAGGCCCTGGTACTTGGTTCGAACGTCACCGAGGTCCCTGTTCAAGATTATGTCAGCAAACAGCTTCAAGCTTGCTGATGACTTCTTGAAGAACGAGGACAGTACCATGAGCCGCTAGGGTTAACGGTGACGAGAGACATGTCATCATAGAAGAGGGTGATCGTGATGTCGGTCGCGTCAGCCTGAGTGCTGACGGATGAGGTTATGTTCTCGTGTGATCCACTAGCGCTGAACGAGATCCAGGGGAAATAGTTGAAGCTGACACCAGCAGATTGAGCTGACTGGTTGAATGTAGTCTCACGGACGTCTGTTCCCTGGCTGTACTTGATCTCGATAGAAGCCGAGGGCTTGGTGCCAGATCCAATGACCGCCTGGGCCTTCTTGACAGCAGTGATGTATGTAACCAGGGGCGCTGTATGCGGGCCGCAGGACTCCAGGGGGAACGGGGAGCGGATTGCCACTGCTAACGGCGTTATTGAACTCGCGAGGACTGGGTGGGCTACCGAGAACATACTCCATGTTGAATCTAGAAGATATTAGCTCAAGTCTATCATGATTGCGAATATGGGATATTGTCTTACCCAACGCTAGGGGTGATAGTGTCCTGAGCTTTTTCGAGTTTTGCTTCATCGTCCAGCTTCTGGTCTGCCAGGGGCCCATAAGCGTTCTTGAAAGCCTTCTGGTAAGCAGCCGCCTTTGCCTTGCAATTTTGGACAACCATATTGTAGCTAATGGCATTTCCTGGAGCCCACTGGGCAAAGGTTTGTGATCCGGTCAGGCCAGCGTCTTGCTGCTGCTTGAAGTCTGCCAAAGCCAGCTGGAGCTGCTTGCTCTTTCCGATCTGGGCAGCTTCCAGGTCTTGCAGCGTATTTGTAATTTGCTGAACATTGACATCGGACGGCCTGCCTCCCTACATAATTGTTATTAACGCAATTTCAAGGATGGGGCTACTTCGGCACGAACCACATCGACCCAGTGGAGGTAACTGCGTACACACCGTCAGGAGTTATTCGCCAAGTAGGGGTAGGGCAAGTGACTTGCGTTTGGAGCTGGCCAATATAGCTGTTTAATGTAGACGGGCTGTAGAATAACTGGTCCGGAGGGAGCAAGTTGTTCCCCAACTGGAAGAGACCCTCATTGGTGTAGCTGGGCGAGATCCCATCTCCGCCAGGAGGTCCAGCCTGAGCCTTCGTAGACAAATAGAACGCGGTCTTGTCGTTGATAGTGATTTGGCCACTTGCCTTCTTGATGGCTGTGCCATAGGCCTTCCAGAAAATGGCATCGGCTGCGTCTGCTGATGAAGACATCTTAGCAGTGGATCGAGGCACGAATTTGAAATGCGTAAGATAGTAAGGATGAACTATGCAGTGAAGCTAATCTGGCGTGGGTCCTAATCTGGGTTGATTGATAGAGACATTCAGGGGAGGAAAGCTTTACATGTATAAAGGCACTTGTTGAGGACCCAGCCACGTGAAACCTATATTCTCCCTCTTTGCTGTCCTAACACTCAGTTCATTCAAATAGTCGAGATCCAATCACTCTAAACACTCTCCACTCTTCACCTGCACGTCATCGAGAGAATGCGCGGCACTATTATGATTTGTGATCTATAATAGGTTCATATCTAACGTAAGGGGCAGAGATTTATAGGCGTTTTGTGATACATTTAATATATGACAGCTCTGTATCTAATGTACGAGTCAGAAACCTGTGTGCGTTTAGTGGCATGTTTAATAAAATGACAGCTTTATATACAAGGTGCGGGGCAGAAACATGTGGGCGTTTGGTGGCATGTTTAATAAAATGACAGGTAAAGGGTCATGAATGTGATACGTATTATAGTTTCAATCTCCTCGGAGTAGTTTAGAACCTTAAAGATGTGCCAATTATCCTCTCAAACGAATGTAGTCAATAAAGCGCTTAGAATCCGTCCAAGTTTAGAGAACTGCAACATTTTTCGAACGGGGAAACCTGACACCACCGCAGCCTAAAACTAGGATCTGAAACATCCTTTATGCTGATTTGCTTGAAGCAGAATGGTGAGGAAGCCGAGCTTTTATTAGCCTTGAGATTGGGTAGGTGGCTGGTTGCAATTCTCAGGCACGCATACAGCTGCGGGGAAGAGTCTGACAAATTGTCTATGAAACAGCGGTCGGTTCAGAGACAGGCGCGATCATCCAACCTCCTTTAATAAAGGCGCTACTTCTCAGCTAACCATCGTGTGGATACCTCATTGGCTATATAGTATGAACCAGAAAAATGTGTTCGCCACGCCAAGGACGTTGGTGGGAGGAGGTAACATGCTGCTGTTTGACCAATTGGAGAGTAATCCAGCCGACAACTTGTCATGTAAGACAACGAACACTCAAGGTGATATTCTCCTCCTATCGTTTCAGATGTTACGATCACGAGCAACCTCCTGGTCTTTTATTGTTCCATCACCATTGTTGCGAAGGAGAACACCTAACCACCGAGAACCAAGCCTCGTACAAGTTCTCCTATTCTTGATCAATAATCATGGCGAACATCCTGGAACTGCTATCCAGCCTAGGGGTCTTGGAAACAGAGACTCCTCTTAGTGTAGCCAACAGTAAAGAAGACAACAAAGCGAACACGGCAATCTTCTCGCTCGCAAGTCATGCCGGACCTACTTCAGATCTTGTCGGACTTGTGCCAGGTACAGAAATCCAACAACCAAACAGAGCTGGAGATCCTGTCCCCAAGTATCAGCCTCCATTATTCTGGAAAGCTTTGGCTTTTGCTTTTGCAGATTCGAGCTGTAAGTAAACATCAAAGTCTTTAGTCCGCTGCTGGACTTCAATACGAGGATCGAGTCGAAGAGGCTCTCGAGTGAGGCCCTTTTCATTCATTTCCAATTTCCACCGGGACGGATAAGAACATGTGCTGACTCTGAGTATTATAGACCTGTCGAACGCGACAAGTCTGGCCGACGAAGGCCAAGCACTGTTCCTCGCCAACACGGATCAGGCTGGCGTTCCAGCAGGCAAGCCGTATCCGGATGAAGTCACCAATTATCAGACCTTTGCGAAGGGGGATGCGATTCAGATCATCAATCACCTAACATACTCCTTGGAAGGAGACTCGTATTTTGAGTATTTAGCATTGTAAGTAAATCAAGCGACGAACTGCCGTACTATGTTCCGTGTAATGATCTAACTTTGGGAAGGTACATTAGGAGTGTTGTCAATGTAGTTAACCATATTTGGACCCCTCAAACGCAAAGTCAAGAGATTCTAAAATTTCAATAGGACTCAGACGATCCAAACCTTACACAAGCTCGCGTGGCGCTCATAAAAGCGAAGCTCGAGAAAGATCTTGCTTATAAGAACGCTCGCAACCAATATGGGTTGACCTACCTCAAAGGTTCCCAGATGCAACACGCCCAACCTTCATTGATTCTCTTACGCAGGACCAAGCTTACCAATCCGCAATGAAGAACGAGCTCGCTTGTGAGAACAAGTACACCACGCTTCAAGGAGACAACATGGTCGACGTGTCCAGCAAACTGGACACAATCAAAAATGCTGATGATCGGTTGGCGGAGAAAGTGGGTAAGTGCTGTGCCTGTAGCATTATTCATCGTTTGCGACGGATTGTGTAAGGCTGACGGAGGCTTCTATGTAGCAACAATATGCCATGCATTGTTGTCAGTGAGGATTATATTCGGGATCCAACATATCAGGCCAGCGGGAAAATAGTGGTCAACACGGGGGACGTCTACTACAGGCCTCTCTACGACCTGCCGAACTTCGATGCCACCTGCAACAACTGGCAGGCCCTCAACTCGGACGCCGGAAAGGTCGAACGGGTCGGTACTCTCCCAATCTTAATGGTGGAGGCAGTTTCACGTTCCTGGTCCGATCTTGGACACGAAGGACTTGACTCAGCGATGCTGGCGCCCTTCTCGGATGCACAGAAAGACTTGTTGAAAAATCTGCAGATGTCCTTGACATTCCTCGGGAAACCTGCCGCCGTCTCTCTCGACCGCGGCATTTGGGATGTTCCCAACGTACGCAACAAGTTCAAGTCGGTCGCCTCTACATTGCCGTCCGTCGTGCGTCGCCCGTTTTGCAAAACCACCAAGATGTTATTTGCTTGGGGTATTGAAATCTCTATCACGTTCCCCATGTCCGTGGCCGACCTATCGAGCAAGAATATTTCTTTGGGGTTTTTAAAGATCCCACCCTTAGATGCTGTCAAGGACAATCCAAATCAGATGCGATTTGTTGCTGGACGCTCGACTTATCCTCTTCTACTCGCTGTATTAGCTAAGACTGTCTAGAAGAATTCTATTATAATTATCAAATGACTGCGGTGCCTTCCACTCTCGCTTTAATCTATGCGCCATAAGGTAGAGTCCGAACGGGATCTGCAATTGTCATCCTTTAATATCTACATCGAGGCTCAAGAATGAAGAGTCGAGTCTCGGCGTCTTTGGCAAAGTTTGGATAAGTGAACAAGATATTAGCAGTAGGAAGATCCTCGGTCTTAACGAAGTGGAATTATAATATTGATCATTTGCGTTTTTATGGAGCTAACTTGACACCAAATCAATTTCGGGGCATGCGTTACTGCTGTATATAACTGTATAAATAGAGGGTGTAAAAGCTAATGCAATTTACTAAGGAGAGAGGATAGTAAAGCTGTCCGGAACTGCGCTTTTGTCCCACTTTGCTTAGGTCTCACGTGACAGTCGTCCACGTGATCCATACCACTCTCTATTAAAAGATAAGGTTATAAGGTTATATTATTCGAATTTAACTTCTTTTAGCTGTATTCTCTAAGCTAAGAAACTGCCTGGATACGAATCAGCTGCTTGATATACTAGCAGCCTATGCGACTCACTTCATTTGAGCTCAACTTTACTAGTTAATAGAATGAGTAAGATAACTTTAAGCCCCTGGCGAGGTTTGTTAAGTCCTTTCAAGAGTAGAATAGACTGAGAGCCTTAAAATACAAGTGTTTATTTAATACAGTTCTTAAACTGCTTTAATTGAGAGAACTAATAATTGCAGACTTATTCCTATTTTTATATAACCTGAAATAATACTACAAACTATATCCCAGTTGGCTTCTTCTCTTCTCTTCTCTTCTCTTCTCTTTCCTCTCTATAACGATGTCTGATAACACTTATAAAATAAAATAAAGGTTACGTGAGGAACACCAAACTGACTGACACTGATACGCCACGTCGGTGCGAGAGCCTGCGAGCTATGGTTTCGGTGGATCGAAAGACCAACTTGTAATCCCAACAGGCACACCACCGATAGTGGCTGTTGGAGGGTTGATCATGCTTTGAACGATAAAGGAGGCTGCTGACGCAAAAACCTCCGCAGTAAATTTGATAACGACTTCAGTAGTCCCTGAGGATCCCTGCAAAACAAAGTCGAGAGCGCCTCTATATTGGGTATTGGAAGTGTAGATTGTTCGTACAGCGGGAATAATGACTTTGTCTTCCTTGAGCGAGCTAGAATATCCACCACCTCTGTATATCGTATTCCCTTCTCTCTGGGTAAACCACATATCAAAGGCCCAATAGGCGGAAGTAACAATTTGAGATGCTAGACCCACGACGAATTTGCGTTTATCGTCTGGCGATGTAAATTGTGCACTTGCAAGGTCATTGCTATCCCGGTGTATAAGTGGCACCATAACCACACGGGTTTCGGTAGTAGGTTGGTCGTCCTCCCGTTTGCCATCGCTAGCGGCTAGAGCATGGACACCGTCGAGTGCAGAAATGCTAGACCTTCCGAAAACGCCTAATGAATCGGTACTAACAGGGTTGCGGAGGATCAAGGCAGTGGCTAGTCCAGTAGTAAGAAAGAGATAATGCTTGAAATAAAGCATTGTTAGAGGTATGTATTTGAGTCTGGCTTATAGTCCGTATATAATAAGTTGCGAATAATAATTCAAATACAAGTATTCATCGACCTTTATATATTCCCGAAGGCTATCCCTTTATCTAGAAAGACTAGTATATTAAATAGTTTAATTAATTATAATTATTAGCTAGTAATTAAATTAAATTAAGTCAAAACCCTATAATTATTTACTTAATTAAATTCAAATTAATTAATTATTAGGCTATATAATTAATAATCAAATTATAATTAATTATAATTATTAGCTAGTAATTAAATTAAATTAAATTAAGTCAAACCCCTAGTAATTAGTTTATAATTAATTATAAAATTAGATTAATTAAATTTAATTAATTACCTTAATTATTTTTTAATATAGTAAGTGAGATATTACTTATACTAGTAAGAGGGCCTAGCTCAGGGCGATAATATATACTTTTGCTTAGAAACTTAATAGTTATATATTGCCTTTTCGCCCTGAGTTAGGCCCTATTACTAGATAAAGAGATATTAAAATAAAAGATACTATATATTATAATTTTCTTATTCATTTATCCGGTGAGATATTACTATATTAGTAATGCACGTAAAGATCGCAGAGTAGGGAGTAGCATTTCTCATAGAAAAGAGTTTATTTAAAGCTGGCTAGAAAAGACTACAGTGAAGCGTGAGATCTCCAGGAATAAGTCCCTCAGATCCTGACTAAGCGAACCGATCGCACTAGACTACATACAGAGATCCCAGGCCTATGGCCATGCAACAATTAGTATAGTAATATCTCACCGGATAAATGGATAAGGTATTATTGAATTGGATTGAATTAGATTCTTAATATCTGATTGATTTGATGTTATTAACTTGATTTGATAATATTAATAAAGCGTCAGATTTAGCGTATATTAAACGAGGTGGGGGAGACTTACAAAGGTAATTGCATAAGTAGAGCTTGTAATCTCTCTGCTGCATTCCTCTTCAAGAAGTGGTGCTGCAACGCGCGGACGGTACAGCGGAGGTCAATTCTATGAAGGCGAAGCTGCGTGGCAGGGCAGTGGACGAGAAGCGCGATTCTCAATAGCCCCTCAGTGCGTGACTATGCCGCCTCAAGTTGTTTCTGCGAAGTTGACGGCGGTACCATGAGAAGTCAACTAATTGCAATGTTCAATACTTTCAGTTAGAGAAATGAAGTGCGATTCTCATCAGACTCTCCCCTTCCCAAAAAACCAGGTGCAAGTGAAACCTCTGCGAACAGTAAGTGGCCGATGCCTGAAAGTGGCTGAGCAGTCTCTTCCTCACGTGCCGAGCAGCCGAGCCTTGCACAGCCACGCATTGAGCCAAAACATATTTGGAAGAAATCAAATGACAATCTGTTTGGAATGTTAATCAGTGTCAGTATGGAAATATTAGCCCTCAAGCTAAATCTGGAAACAGGTAGCAATGCCAGTAGTTTATCCGAGGTTTTCCGAACCAAGTCCTTCCCAAGCTTGATTTCCGCTCGACGCAAGGGAATTGAGTAAATATTTGAGGACCTTTTTCCAATTATTGGCTCTGCTAGAACAACATTTGAGAAGGGACGGGGAAAAAAGAAATATTGCGCTTGATTGGGGCCGTATGTAAGGGGCGAATAGGGCACGTCACGTGAAAAATTGAAGTCCTCGGCAAGATCAAGTGAGTGCAGTCTTTGTTTATCTTGCCCAAAATGCCAAGCCTCCAAAAAGTTCTGAAATTGAAGCTTTTACTTTTTCTAAATGTGAGAGGGCTGTGAGGAGGCTTGAGACACAGCTAGAGCGGCTGGAGTCCGAAGTTCAGAATTTTCAGAAGTTTTTGACTTGACTCCCGATGACAATCACGGCGAAAATAGAACGGCAACCAAACACCCGAGGAAATTTCAACCGCTCGATTATTTCAACAGCCTTTCCGGCATTTGGGAAACGGATCGTGAAGTTGGGAGTCGAACTGAATTGGCCTAGAGAGAGCGACCACCAAAGCCAGAGGTCAGTCCGCTGGGGTGTGCTGGGAGGACCAGGCGAGAAGCGCTGAACGGTTAAGCTTTAACATCAAATCAGAGAGCGCGGATGACGCGATGGCGGGATATGATTTCAAGTAGAATTAGGAAAGGGCCGGCGCGTTCATCCATTTCGACTTTAGCGCTGATTGCCGCATGAAGTTTGTCGTTCCTGAAGGGACCCTTTCACAAAAACAGGGGATGTCTCAGCCACAGCATGACACTCCCCTCTCGCCACAGGTTTGCTCAGAACTCAGCTCGACTTCGAACTACTATTGATGCGGCACGCACGTTCAGCACGGCAACACCCAATAATTCGCCTCTCGGTATCAGAGAATTTCACCCAGATAGGGACGGTCTCCTGAGCCTCCCCTCCTCTATTATCCCCCCCAGTTCGAAGCCGAGATCAAGGTATTAATAACACTACGCCAGCACGGGCTCTGCCAAGGGTTGATAGCGAATAAAGACTCTTCAAAGCACCTGAGTTGGGGATATAAATGAGGTTTTAGGGTGGTGTTACCAATATCGTGACCTTAGCTTCGAACCAGGGGGAGGGAAAGTACTCCCCGGTACAGCATGACCCGCTACATGGCTACATGAGCGTGGCGCGTGTCAATGGCGTCCATTATCAACGATGAATCCGATCTTCCCCTGGATCCTTCGGCGATGGACCATGCCCTCCCTGTCCACTCTCTTTTAGTCCCCTTCTTGCACTCCTTTCAGTCTTTCTCATCATTCTTTATCGGTCTTTTCAGTTCGTCTCGGAGGCAGGATCTACTTCTTGAACAAAATTTGTTCGTCCACTCTTTACCATGAGATTTTCAGCGATTGCAGGCTTTGCGCTCACAGCGTTCTTACCCTCTCTCGCTGGTGCAGTCAGCTCTACCGATGAGTACCAGGATGCGGTACGTCTTTTAACGGAACTCCCTCTCAGCGAAGCTCAGAACTCACTTATATCAGGATACCGCCCAGTCGGGCTACATGCCCAACCATAATATTGACCCGACAGCATTGAGCTCTTACGGGCGTGCTTGGACATACACATCTAATGCTGGTGAAGGTTTCAGCGCCAAGCCTCTCACCTACACGCCAACTGGATACTCCCATGAGCTGGTTATTATTGCATCACAAAAAAACATTGTTCGAGTCATAGATGGCATTTCCGGCCAGCTACTCTTCTCACGAACTCTGGACCCTCCTTTCCAGGCTTCCGACTCCAGTTGTGGTGATATCTCGCCAACGATTGGCATCACAGGAACACCCATTATCGATCCGAGTACTGACATCATGTATTTCTTCTCTAAAGGATACAAGAACGCCGCAACTGGCCCTGTCAATACCCTTGCTGGTGCGTTTGAAGGCTCTCATAACTTTTGCCGACCTATGTGATGGTTTCTTACACTATTTTAGGCCAATACAAATTCTACGCCGTCCAACTACCAGCGTTGACTGACATTCCTGGTTACCCCATCGTCATCGACGGCCACAATGCTAATAACGACCACACTCGCTACTTCGTTGGTGGAACTCTGTTGCAGCGACCTGGTCTGGCAATGATTGGCAATAATATTATTGCCGGTTTTGGTGGCCACTGCGATAATTTCAACTACACAGGAATGCTCGTGTCAGTCAATAAGTTGACCGCCACTATCAGCAACATCCAGGCAATGGTAGCCTCACCCGGTGAGTAGTCTTTCCTTTTACCATCATCCGTCACTGGAAGTGCACACTAACAGGGGCTGCACATAACCAGGTGGCCCAGCGGAACAAGACAACTACTTGAAGCAAACAGGCGGAAAAGCAGGCATCTGGCAAGGAGGGATGGGTCTCGCCGTGAATGGGAATAACGTTTACTTCGTGACTGGGTGTGTTTGATACCAATTCCATCTTGGACCTATGGCTTACTTTCCCATCCAGAAATGGCGTTGGCGCCGGTATCAATAAAGGCACGACCCCTTACAGCGGCAAATTGTACTCCAGCACACTCGAACAAGTCGTAGCAAGATTTACCGTAGATCCCAGCTCTGGCTCCCTTACACAAGCAGATTGGTTCGAGCCTTACAATTTTGATACCCAACTCAACGGAGGTGACCGAGACATGGCTTCAGCAGGTGTCGCCCTTTTGGACCGCAATACGTTCAATGCACCCTCTGCAGGTGTCAACGGAATTGCTGTTGCCTCTGGTAAAAATGGCGTTGTACGGAAACTATCACATGCAACAAAATTAATCCCAGTGCTAACACGTCTACCCAGGTATATATCATGAACGCCGACAATCTTGGTGGCTTCTACAATGGCGCTGGTACACCTCCTGATGCTAGTATGTTTTTGAATGCTCATCTGTGTTAGTGAATCGGGTATACTGACGATGAGACAGCCCTGCAGCAAATTGCCGTATCTTCGGGCTCTTTTTACGGAGGCGTTGGAAGTTCTCCGATTGATGGCGGGTACCTCTACCTCTGTCCCACCGGAGGTCCTCTCTATGCCTATAGTTATGGATTAGATGGAAGTGGCAATCCACACTTCACTTTAGCTGGACAAATCCAAGCAACTGGAACTACTTTCGCTTGTAATGGAAACCCAACGGTCACTAGCTTAAATGGTCAACCAGGGTCTGGAGTTGTAAGTTGAATTTCCTTTATTCGCCGCGTATGAGTCGTATCAAATGGAGCTAATTTGATGGCCACAGGTTTGGCTGTCTGATGTAAACGCAGGCTTGGTTGCATTTAACGCTGTCCCTGTGAATGGAGTTCTTGTTCGAATTCCTCTCGGTTGGTCAAGTGGACGCCTGAACAAGCTGCAGCGACCGTCTTTTGGAAATCGCAGGGTCTATACAATGGAAAATAATTTGCTCTACGCAGTCGCGCCGCCATCTGGATCTTCGACCACTTCGTCAAAAGCGTCGACTTCAGCCACAAGCAGTTCTTCGAGCTCGAAGATTTCAACATCATCATCCCAGTCTAGCTCTACTGTTCTGACTTCCAGCTCCACCACTGTGTCTAGCTCAAGCACCTCCTCAGTCTCCTCGGCATCTTCCGCTTCCTCAAGCTCCCAATTGTCTTCAGTCTCAACGTCTGCAACATCTAGCTCACTGACATCAACATCTAGCTCACTAGCATCAACATCCAGCTCACTAGCATCAACATCTAGTTCAAGCGTGGTATCCAGCTCAACCCAATCTGTATCAACAACTACTTCAAGGTCTTCCGACACTCATTCTAGCACAAGTACATCTACCTCAACAAGTGCGTCTCAAACACCAACACAGACCCTCAACCCGCTGGAACCAGCAACTATTGCTAATTTCAATTACATCGGATGTTACACCGACCTTGCCAGCGGCAATTCTCGCTCTCTTAGCTCTGCTGCGTTTGCATATGATCCTATGACCCTCGAGTCTTGCGCTGCTAACTGCGCCAACTACGATTTCTTCGGGACTGAGTATGGGCGAGAATGCTACTGCGGCTATACCTTGGACCCTGCACTGAGGGCTACTGAGAGCGACTGCAACACACCTTGCTCCGGAAACTCATCAGAAATTTGTGGAACTGGTGCTCGCCTATCTGTGTACCAGAATCAGATCTATATTCCCCCTCCTTCTCCGCCTGCGCATGAGGCACAGTCCGGAAATTATAGTTGGCAAGGATGCATTATGGAAGTCACAAATGGTGGACCTCGCGCATTGTCTGACTTTGCCTACTACAATGACACAATGACCGTCGAGGCTTGTGTTAGCGCATGCTCTGCATACACTTACGCCGGCATCGAGTATGGACATGAATGTGTGTATCTTCTTTCCTTGTCTTGACACTAAAACTAATAAATCTCCAGGTTACTGCGGCAACACCATCAACCCCGGAGGTGGTCCGGCGCCAATAACTGACTGCAGTTTCCTCTGTCCTGGAAATTCACAAGAGTATTGCGGTGCAGGTGCTAGGTTAGACTCTGTTCCTCCTGGCAGTGCTGAAAACCCGATCTAATTTTGATTCCTCAGACTTGATCTATACAAAAACACAGGCCCCCTGTCTGCCTCTTCCAGCTCTTCATCCAGTGTCGTAGCTTCAACTACTTCAAGCATGACCTTCAGTGCCACTTCCTCCTCGAGCTCCACGACGCTGATTACATCCACGCGATCCAGTACCTCCGTATTTACTGCGTGCTCGACGATCAAGACAACAGCGACAACTAGCGCAAAAGCAACAGCCACTTCGAACCCGAAAGCGATTACGAGGACGTACAACTGGAACTTGGGATGGGTTAATGCTGCTCCTGATGGTTACACCCGTGCCTTCGTCGGCATCAATGGCCAGTGGCCATTGCCAGCCATCACTGCTAATATTGGTGACACCATCAAGATCAATCTCGTCAACAACCTCGGCAATGAAACTACAGCTCTGCATTTCCACGGTCTGCACCAAGGCAACACCACGTTTGAGGACGGTGCTGCTATGGTTAGCCAGTGTCCCATTGCGCCAGGCCAGAGTGAGTTGCACGTCCTTGTAAATGTGTTATGGATAACTGACAAAAGCCAGCCTTTGTATACCAGTTCACCCTCAAGCAGTCCGGCACATACTGGTATCACGCTCATGTTGGCGGCCAGTACCTCGGTAAGCTATCCTGGTCTCTCGCTCACTGCCATCTAACATCTTCGTATAGATGGATTCCGTGGCCCTATCACTATCCGCGATAATAGAGCCCTGGCAAACTATGGCCGCATTGATGGAGAATATACCTTGTCTCTCACTGACTTGTACCACGTCGAGGCGCCTTATCTGGTTAACTACTTTTTGTCTGCAAACAACTACAATGGAGCAGAGCCTGTTCCGGACGCTGCCCTCATCAATGAGGGTCAGAACGCCAAGTTTGACATCACTCCAGGGAAGACATACATGTTCCATGTTGTCAACATGGGAGCCCTTGCTGGACAGTTCCTCCAGTTTGACCAGCACAACATGACTATCATTGAGGCTGATGGTGTGTACACTCAGCCATACCAAGTCAGCCAGATTTTTGTCGCCGTCGCCCAGCGATACACGGTCCTAATCACGGCCAAGCCCAGCAACTGCCAGAACTTTGCTATCGTATCCCAGTTCCTTACCGACATGTTTGATTCCAGTTCCACTCCTGCTGGCCAGCAGGCTACTGTAAGTCCGCATTCGATCACCTTCTTGGACAGAACACTAATGGCAAAAGTGCACGGCTTATCTGGTCTACAATTCTGCAGCGCCATTGCCAACGCCATTCACACTCAAGGTCCAGCCATGGGATGACACTCAGCTTGTTCCGTGGGACCGACAACCCATGTGGGACTCCGCCAACGTGAACTAGTAAGTACGATCATTCCCAAATCAAAATTAAGGCTGACACTTGTGGGAAGTGTCTACCTCACCGTAGATTTCGCACAGAATGACTGGGGCTCCACTCGTGCTGCGGTAAATGGCTTGACGTACATCCCACAGAAGGTAAGCTCAACGAGTCAACCACTAGTGGCGCCACCTGATCACCACGACTCACTTTAACTCTTCAGGTCCCAACCTTCTTTTCCGCCTTAACAGCGCCAGCAGCATACCAAATGAATCCCCAGATCTACGGCCAAGTCAATGCCCAAGTTCTCCAGTATGGGCAAGTCGTCGAGGTCGATCTCAACAACCACGATTCCCGTGCTCATCCATTCCATCTCCACGGCCATGAGTTCCAGATCATCAACCGTGCGGGCAACGAGCCTCAGTGGCCAGGTCTTTACAGCACCCCTGCTGCGCCCATGCGACGTGATGTTGTTGTCGTGTATCCCGGTGTAGGAGTTACGATACGCTTCATAGCCAATAACCCTGGTGTGTGGCTCTTCCATTGCCACACCGAATTCCACGTCGAAGCCGGCATGACAGCCACTTTCATCGAGGCCCCGGATATCATGGTCGCAGGCAATCCGTACGTCCCCACCAGCCACAAGAGCGTGTGTGATGCACAGGGCATCCCTCGCAAGGGCAACGCCGGAGGTAATAGCAAGAACTGGCTCGATCTCTCCAATGCCAACACCGAGCCCAGCCAGACATACTTCGGTGCTTTGATCAATCCTCCGGCCGTCAACCCATACACTGGTCCAAGTTAGAATGGTGCTGTCCTAGATACATACAGTAGTCGATTCCGTGTTCAAATACTTTCCAGTGTAGTTTAATTATATTTGGGGGTCGTTATGACCAGGTCGGTAATAGAAATGTTATAAGTACTTTGCTTTTAAATCCTTGACTTTCTGCTTCAAAGAGACCGATTGAGAACTTTGATCGTGATCATTCTGGCTTTTCTGTCCTCGGGACATGGTCCAGAGAGCACTACACCTTCGGAAACGATTTCCAGATACTAATTTTCAAAGCAAACAAGGTACCAAGGTTTGTTTCGGTGATTATAGCTAGTGGGATCATCCTGGGAGTCGCTATTAGGCCGTCAAACTTCTAATAAAGCTTTGGCCAACTTGATGTACTTTTATTAGGTACTTCTCTTAGTCCTATGTATTATTATCTCGATTAAGTGGTAGTCTCTCCTGAAATTTAACCCAGCTTCATATAATGATGTGATTTGGGACAATGCTAAAGAACAATTAATTGAATTTGCTGCAAATTTGGCTGTGTTTGTACCCTGGGCTCTTGTCGGTAAGTGGCGAATGAGAGCGTTAAAGGCTTAGAGGGGTTCGGCGCTCTTCCGGACGTATTTAAATGTTTAGCTTATGTTACGGGGGTGCTCGGCTTCTTGCCACTTCTTCATAACAGAGAGGATAGGAGGCTCAGAGAGTAAAGGATACAAGCAGAAGCCAATGTGTAGGTTTCTGACTGAGTTATGGAGAGATGGAAAGCAAGGGCGGCCGAGGATTGTGAACAGGTTCTAGAGAGATGGGAATCAGTTCGCTACTTTTAATAGCTAAGATGAGAAAGTCGACTTGAAACCTCACCTACTTCAAACTTGGCGGAGGCGATAGGCTGGGAAGACGGTTCCTAACGGATCGTGTCTATTTCACGATTACAAGATTATTCGGACCCGATAAAGCTGCTTCCCCATTTGTAATCTGCTGGCAAAGTGTGAGTCGATGTGAGATAAATGTTCCATATCTGTACGGATTCGAACTAGTAAGTCTAACTAGCAAGACCATGACGCGAAAACCCCACAAAATATATGAGGTGTACCTACTTCTAGTATACCTAGACATATTATTAATATATAAAACCTTACTTATCTCAGAAAGATTAACTAGTATTTTAGATTAGAAAACTACAGACTTGTTTGTATTTAGGCAGCTTTTATTTTTTATTTTACCGCGATATGATTTTAAGATCTACAAAACGACGTGCTATAAAGCAGCTGTGAGTTGCACTAAGGCTTCTTATACAAATTCGGGTGCGGCTGTTGGCGTCTCCCTTTGCCTGACCCGATCTCTATCTGATCGAGAGGAAACAATTAAACCCTCTGAGCTTAGCGAGTTACCGCCTACAATTTTAGCGACTGTAAGCCTGGAATAGGCGAGATACCCCTAAAAGCAATGTCATTTCTAGGCGCGTCGCTTAACCCCCGAGACGACGCGGGACAAACAATCAGGGCTGTTGAACCTGAGGTCACGTGGGTAGCAATATAAATCTGTGAAACGGACTGAATTCATTGCTATTCTACCGTGGTAAGTAGCTTGTATATATAGGCCCTGAACGCTTTAAATCAGGTGCAATAATGCCATATCTGGCTATAGCTACATCGGCGGCCCCGATATTCAGCTCTTTAGGGTCCTTGGGCTCTTAATTCTAACAAAGGCGAGACAGAACGGACATCACTCCCCTGCCTGTTTTATCTCGTTTAAGCTCCCGAATCCGATACCCGCTCCCTGCAATACCGTTGGGGATATTCTCCGTCCAATCTTGGCAGTGTTAGCGCACTGTTAGACAAATCAGGTTCTTTCCAAATCTCACGTCAACTACTCTAGGTTCTTTCTCACCTCGAGTCAAACTTATGATAACAAGATGCAGTTAATTGCCAGCCCGGTTAAGTCCTGACACAGCACGGTTTAGAGAGAGCAAACGTAGCAGAACGTACCCTATCTCCCTCGACAATTGCCGTTATTGCCTCGCTGGCACAAACCAGCAGTGACAGCCCGCAAGCCTAGGCCATCAACCATGCCGTTTATGGCATCAGTCAAACATGGCGGGACATAAACTTCTGTGTACTTCCTCACCAAGCGGCATAACACCAACAAACATGTAATTTCTTCTCTCGCCGGTTCTCCCTTCCGCGATGATCTACCAGGCAGTTTGCCTCTCCGTCGATGATCTGATTGCGGCATAATATGACGGTGATCAGTGCCTGCAGAAAGCGAGGCGCATCATGATGACGACCAGGCTTGGGCCCTTCAGATGTACAGTTAAATATTGAAGTGGGGAATTTCAACGTCAGACTGCACTTGAGTACATATAATGGGCGCTTCAGGTCGGATGGTGAGTAGCTCTTGCTCTGCTCTCACGCGTCGGCAGTTCTAAGTCAGTCTTTTGTAATGAACGACTCTTAGCAAATTTTATCTAGTGAACAGAAATCGCAAAAAGCTGCACAGTTTCGAAGATTTAACCCCAATGGCGCATAACTATACAGAGGTTGAGAATTTCGGTCAATTTATGCCTACATCTCCACTCTCCGCTTGATAAGTTTGAGTTCTGGTTTACATTCTTCCTAGGAGTATGTATGTCAACAGCGAGAGAAAGGCATGTAGAATTCGAACGCGTTCTATACATTTTCCCAATCGTATAGCTGATCCAAACTACAGTAATTACACACAATATTCGGATCTTTTGATGCTATTATCGGCCTTGCATTGACCGTTCTATTTCAGCGCATCAAGTTATCGTATCTTGTCCGACAACGATGAGCGGCGAGAATTCAATTATGACAACGCTACTGAGCGGCTGAAATGCCTCTTGGGTAATTGAACTGGCTTCTTCCGACGGAGATATGGAGCCACCTGCTGAAAACAAGAACGCGTCAATGAACGATTTCTGCTGATACTTTGACATGTAACCGAAACAAGAACGCGATTTGCACAGTCATCCGTTCTCAGATCCAGCTCCATGGAAAACATCGGATGACACTTATGGAAGTGGAACGTGTGAGCTTAGGCAAAATTCCATTAGCACTAAGATGTTCAAATAGGAGAGCGCACGGCCATCAGCATACATGATTTTTAGGAGCTGAGTAGGTAACAAATTCGTCATTCCCAACATCACAACTGTCAACAGAAAGAAGTTCAGATATACCTGCAATGAAATTTACAATGCATCAGAATAATCAAACCACAAGACAGAATATATTATGAAGTACTAACTTCCCTGAGAAATGCACGAATGAACAGAAATAGAACCCATGTGGGGGGCGCCGATGGGCTGTGGACGTCCGAAAGGACTTGCAGACCAGAATTGAAGGCCTCTCCACGTGGTCCCGACTTCCGAAATATTGTGAACAGAAAGGCTCTGGGGAACAAATCAATACTCGCATGTGGAGGAGTCGATGGCGCGCTGAAAGTCTACACCGAGCACCATTCAACGATTTAAATCTCCGATGTGGATTCGAGGTATTGAGAAGAAAGAGTATTCATGCACAAAGTCCTGCAACTCCATTCCGATTTCCAACCGTTAGCCACCACTCAATTGCCAGCACACATTTTCCGCAGCCGACCACTTGTTGCGCCCAAAGCACTGGCTCCCAATCTCCACCTTACTGAGATGTTCAATGCCAACTCTGGAGACACGTGGGCCCAGAACAATGACCGCCATTGCATTACAAGAGGGAATCCTTCCCAATTAGTTACGATTCACTAACAGCAAGCCCTAGGGAAAGATCATAGTTCGTGCTATCAAATCATAAATGATCGCTGAGGCAAGACTGCCCCTAGACTGTTACTGTAACAGCAACTGGGAATTTGATACGAAACGCGAGATCTGTTGGGTGTCGCCAAATGGGTGTTGCCGTCCGGATACGCTGGATCCCGGAGTCCCCGGACAGGAAGAACTACCGGCAGAAGTAAGACCATCAGATTCCCAACACGTTCTGGAAGCGGCCGCTCGGATACAATCAAATTCGACGGAGTGCCACGTGGAAATATATTAACTTTGTTTTGACGGCCGCCCCTTTGACAGCGGGAGATTCCACGCCTCGGCAAAGCCTATCACAGTCCGCAGCAATGGGCTGAGGATCAATGCCTCGAAGGCATGGGAGACGCGCGGTGAAATAGCTGAGAATAGACTCGGTTGCCGATGCCAAGAGAACTAACGTGATGCCGTCGGTGTGGAAAGGCTGGTGTGGAAAGGCCCTGTCAAGTTTGATTTCCCTCGAAGATTCGCAAACATCGGACGTACACCCCGGCCCTTCCGTGCCATTATACAGGAATGGAAGTACTTGATGCAAGCCGACTCTGCTGGGCGGTATGTGTCCATACATAAGTACCAGATTTCTTCGAGGAGTATCTTATTAGCAGTCCATGAGATTGATGAAAGACCAGACATGCCAATAGCATCACATCCCTTCCAGGTGGTCGGGAGCCCGGTGAGCGGTTTCCCGATAGCCATGTCTCGGGGTAAGGAGGTAAGAATGTCTTTATACAGTCCGGTGGTTCGTTGGAAGGGGGACGTCGCCCAGTCTTATGCAAAACCCGAAGAACTTGTGTCAGACCCAATCGGCCCTTTGTTCGGGCTGTTGAGAGGATATGGAGTGGACAAATAGACAAGGAACGGATTAAATAAAGGGTCGCACGCCATTAGAAGGTCCTATTCGCTGGCAAGTAGCAAGAAACAAGGCATAGCAGTCTTGATAGAAACTAGTATGAATATCTCAAACACATATTAGCCACTTCTCCCGACCTATTTAAGAGGTGCTCCTTGACTCCTTGAGGGAACTCTCAAACCTTCTTCATAATTTCTTCTTTATTGGTTGAATTTATCAGAAATGGCCTGCCTCAAGAGAAGGGTTTGAGACCCAGAAAGCTGTACCGTGTGAACAATGATAACGAACTTACATTTCACCAGACTTCGGAATCGAAGATGAGATGTTGCAACGTTCTGCCAGGCAGGCGTTTGCAAGAAATTTGCTCTAGTATGAAGGGAATAAGTGCCACCAGATTACACACAGGTTGCCGCATCTGACCGCAGTTGAACAACAGGCATGGCCTGCAACATCTCACAGATCACAACATGACAAGCTTGAGGTTGTCTCGAGATGAGATGAGTTAAGGTTGTGGCTGGGCGGCCGCTAGCTCGTTTCGCCTAATTTACAGCCAGATCGCATCAAAGCACGAAAAGATGGAATTCCAGCCTCCTCTCCTCCCAACGTCCTCATCTCCAAATCCAGCTCCCGCGACAATTGACCGACACCATGGGTTTCTCCAAGTACACTGCTCTTGCTCTTGTTGCTCTGCGTGCTGTTAGCGTTTTTGCTGCTGATTCCGTAAGTCAATGGGCGGAATCCCCAGCCTGCCCAGCTCAAAAAAGCTAACATCATCGTTTGCTAGGTCGAAGAAGAGCTCGAGACTCCTGCCGCATTACCCAATCTTGCCGTCTCAGTCTCTGCATCCTTCCCCAATGCTGAAGTCTTTGGCGTAAAGCTCATCAATGGGCACGCGACACAGGCCGTGTTGAGTTTCACGAACAATGAGGCAGAACCTGTCCAAGTAGCTCTCATCGGGGGCGCGTTGTCCTCTTTGCAGCCAATCGCACCTGGACTTCACCCCAGCGCAGCTATTGTCCGCAATATCACCGCTACCCGCTACGATATCGAAATCCCGGCTGGCGAGAAGCAGACTCTTCCCTACACGTTCACCACCGATCTCCACCCCCAGGATCTCCGTTTGAACTTGATCGCCGTTGTCTCTAGCCAGGCGGGCAATGTCTACCAAGTTCAGGCTTACAACGAGACTGTCAGCGTTGTCGAGGCTGCTACCAGCATCTTTGACCCCCAAATGTACTCTCGCTTTCCCGCCAATTGATACACTCATGCTAATCCGTTCGCAGCATCTTCCTGTACCTCTTCCTCCTCGCCGCATTCGCTGGAACCCTCTACTTCGTCTACAAGACCTGGATCGAGACTCTCTTCCCACAATCCAAGCGCGGGGGCAAGGGTGGCGAGCGCGCCAAGCGTTCATCTGGCGGTTCCAAGAAGGCTGTGGCTCCCGAGGACCAAGTGTCCGTAATTGGTGCAGATGGACCCGCTGTTACTACTGGTGCCGAGGCTCAGAAGGCGTATGACGAAAGCTGGATCCCGGAGCACCACTTGAACCGCCCGACTGCCAAGCGCGTCAAGAGCGGTGCCTCGTCGAAGCAAAAGACTCGCGTTGTGGCCGAATAAATCACAGAGTCGAAAGAAGGATCAACGAATCGGAGCAAATTGGAGAGTTCAGCGAATCTGTACGTTAGGTCGGCTGAGGGTATATATCATGGGTAGCGGCGGCATTCTCGGCGCTCAAGGCTGGGGCGGACGAAGCAAAAAGTGCACTTGTAACAATACAAAAGTCAATATCAAACAGGTGTGGGCGAGCAAATAACTTCCTCATATGGTGACTGGGAAACCATTTAAATCTTGTATATTGACAAATTTTCCTAGGACAAGAATAACCAAACGATCAAGAAGCAGAAACAGCAGCAGCAGCACCGTCCTTCACCCCCTCCAACGCCTCCTTTTTCGCCTTCAACGCCGCAAAATTCCTATTCATCGCCTTCTGCGTAAATTCCCTCCCTGTCACAGCCTCATATTTCTTCAGCGGCCCCTGGATTACAGCATCTGTACACGGCTGGTTGAAAAACGCCATGCTGTATCTCGGCCCAAAATAATCCTCGCCAACCACAGACGGCGTCTTGACTCTATGGAAGGTACTCTTAAACCGGTCATCGCTCCAACTCATCAGCAGATCCCCAATGTTACACACGATCTCTCCTTCCTTTGGCTCGACCCTCGTCCAACTGTCGCCGATCCCGAAACTCGTCGAGGCTTCGCGCCCAGGACAGATCTCGAGTCCGCTTTGACCGGGCCGTTGGAACAGCAGCGTGACGAAATCCCAGTCTACGTGCGCCCCAGCACGATAATACCCCTCTGGAACCGGGACGGTGCTGTCGACTTCGAAATAGTGCAGCAGGCGGAGCACAGTCTGGCTCTCGGCTCTGCTGACATCGTGCGCCTTGACGAAATACTCGTCTTCGAAGCCCAGCCCGCGCGCGAAGCAGAGCATCAGTTTCTCGCTCACGCTCTGTACCTTCTTCATGAACTCCAGCGCGGCGTCCTTGAACCCGGGGAGCGTGGATTCCGGAAGCCAGCAGCCGGCCATGTTGGAGCCGAATTGCATCTGGTAGCTCTCCTTTCGATCCGGCATTCCCGTAGACGGTCGGATCTGCGCGTTCTTCTCCCAGCCGGCGTTGAGGTGCGAGAAGGGGACCGTGGATTTGGTGGAGTCTGGGAGGGAGAAGAAGCGGGAGGAGTTCTCGAACATGTGCTCTATTTCTTTGGGCGAGATTTCGTGGTCAACGAGGCCGAAGAAACCGTCGGTCTCCGCGGCTTGGATTAACTGGGCGGTGATCTCTGAGATTCGGGTGTCGAAGTCGAGAAGGGAGATTTTGGGGATGGTGCGGTTGGTGTATTTTGTTGGCGCCATTGTGTGAGGTTGGTGTTGGAATGAAGGAGAAAGAGGTTTGATTTTGGTGGTATTGGTGAGAGGTATGTAATGCTCAGTGAGCTCTTGCGATGAAGTGAAGTGTGAGATGAGGTTGAAGTTGAAGTACAAGTTAAAGATGATTGACCAAGGTGTCCGTACAGTGAGGCAGCTGTTATTTATATCCTTCGCTTCTCTGTTCTCCTACTCCCCTCCGCTTCTCTCCTCCTTTAAATATCTTCTCTCGGTCCCGACATTCGAATTTAGTCTGTCATGAAACCAGACTCACTGGTCTGGAAGAGATGAGGGTTGAAGCCAGCCCCACCTTTGATACTTTCGTATCGCGGTACCCTCCGGAAGTGGAGAAAGGATGAAAGTCGATGATTGGAGCGATAGTGGGGCCGAAATGGGTTGGTTATCTGCGGTGGCTTCCGCGAGCAGATTTAGGCTGAGATGGGAGGGGCTCGGTTGTGTCACGCAGGATTGAGTCATGTGATACGGGCGGGGATAGGGGGTACAGGACTTTGGCAGCTTACGGGTGAAGAGATAGGTAGGTATGTTTTGAGTTCGATGATACCTTTTCTGTTCTTCATGGGAGACCTGGTAGAACCACGAGTATGGGTTTCTAGTCAAGTTTGGAGACGAACATATGTTCAAGAGTCATCGAAGAACAAATACTTTTATTCGCGCTCTAAACAAATTTCCACCCCTTCCTATTCACAGCTTTCACACCAGACCTCCCTCTAATCCCTTGAATCGACCTCTTCGCAGCCTCGATAACCTCCCCCTCATCCATCTTCACCAATTTCCCCTCACTTACCAGAACCTCCCCATCAACAATCACCATCTCAACATCGCTCCCAGAACACGAATCAACAATCACAGTCATGGGATTCAACCCCCCCCTGCGCCACCTGTCCCTCATCCCAAGGCGCCGCGTTCAACCCTGGCTTCACAACTACGAAATCCGCCTTCTTCCCCACCTCAATACTACCAATCTCCCCTTCCAGCCCCAACGCCCTCGCACCATTAGTTGTCGCCATATCCAGCACAAGCTCCGCCCCAACGAGCTTCGCATCAAGATTCGCGCCTTTGTGGATAATGCCCGCTAGATGCATCTCCCGGAACATATCATACGTGTTCCCGCACGGCGCGCCGTCTGTGCCGAGCGAGACGTTGACACCTCCTTCCAGCATCTCCGGCACCTTCGCAATACCGGATGCAAGTTTGAGGTTGCTGTTCGGGTTGTGCGCTACTGTCGTTCCTGTAGCTTCCAGAATCGGCAAGTCGTATTCGAGATCCAAGTGCACCATGTGAGCAAGGACTGTCTTGTTCCCGGTTAGCTTTGCTTGGCGACAGAATTGCATCGGTGTTAGGCCGTAGCTTTCGCGGTAGATGGTCAGATCGCGCGGTGCTTCTGCGCAGTGCATCGTGAGTCCTATGTCGTGTTCTTTGCAGGCTTCTCCGATTCCGAGGTGTACGGAGAGGGGCGAGCCGCGTGGTGTACCGGCTGCGGCCCAGACATGGAGACGATCGTTGAATGTCCCATGGTGCTTTTCGTGAGCTGCGAGCATGGAGGAGATGGACATGAACGCCACGTCTTTATCCCTTGGATCGGTGATGTTGAGCTCTTTGTTGCTTTCCTCGAACTTCACGAGCTTGCCCTGTATTCTCGTTAGCCTCTGGGATCTGTAGGACCAAGGAAGGAGAGTACCAAGCATGCACGGATACCGCTCTCCCCCACAGCTCGAACGACATTCTCGAATCCGCTCCGATGCGTCAACATACTTTCCAAAAAGCAGGTCGTGCCACTCTTCAACATCTCTGCGATCGTTAACCTCGCAGCAATATATCCATCATCTGTGTCATAAGACGCCTCCAGTGGCCAAATCGAGTCGCAGAGCCATGAATGTAAGGGGAGGTCTTCCGCGAGACCGCGGAGGAGAGACTGGGCGAGGTGGGAGTGCGTGTTGATGAGGCCTGGGATGAGGATGCGACCTTTAAGGGATATGGTCTTCGTGTTTGGGGGAAGAAAGGATGGCGGGAAAGAGGATGTCTTTCCCACTCCCACGATGCGAGATCCAGTCACCAGAATGCCGCCGTTGAGGATCACTTCTCTGGTGGGGTTGATGGTGATTATTGTTGCGTGTGTGTAGAATGTTGAGGGCTCGGATGACATTTTGCCTGTGAGTTGCAAAAATCTTTGAATAGTTGAGTTAGACTGATGTGAATAGGGTCGAGCAGTTGAACTTCGAGCAGATTTCACGAGAGATGTTGTGACGGCGAACTCGGCTGAGAAGCAGCCGAGCTCGATTCAAGGGGAATCTCTGTCAAGTCACTTCCCCACGCTGAAGGCCAACTCCGGACTCGAAGTCTTTTCAAAACAATCAATCACAGATACCCCACTTGGGTAGGAAACCACCGGTCATCTTGAACCCCCAGCTATCAGATTTCGATGTTTGCACTTGATCTAAATTCGGTGGAGCTTCCCCAGAATCCAGACCCGCGACCCCTGTCTCGGTGGCCTCCGACTCGATAAGCCCTGAGCGCCTCCCATCCAGCGCAGCCGATTGGCCACGGCCACCTCCTGACATCTTATCAAAGATCTCCCTCCCAATCTTCAAGCGCTGAGCTTCAAAGAAAAAGAAAATTCTAGCCCGACCGTGGAGCAATCCCACTGTGAGGAGAGTGAAGTGGAGGAATACTAAAGCACCGAAGAGCCCGCGAGGTTAACTGTGAGTACAACCTCAGTTCAGCAATTGAGCATTTGGCATCTCTCTATTTGGCCAATTTTTACAGGCAGTTGCTGAGATGGAGACTCCAGGTAGCATTGAGAAGCTCGGCCAGGAGAATGATGTCACATATGCCTCGTCGTTCGCGGGCGAGGTCGAAGCACCTCAAAGGCCAACTTGGGCATACTTGAAGCACTACTTCACCAGCCGTGGGGGTTGGATCGGCGATTATGTTTGTCTGTTCCTCCCTTTCCACAGTCTCAATCTAACACAATCGTGTGTAGGATTACCACTACCTCATCACACCCAATATCTGGCCCCTGAACCGCAAATACAAGGACTACGAAGCCCCCTTCTACGGGCTCAACGATGAGATCCCAATCCTCCTCACCCTGCTCCTCGGTCTCCAACATGCCCTCACAATGATAGGATCCATAGTCTCCCCACCCCTAGCTATCGCAGGAGGGGCATTCAACTTCGATGCCGAAATAACCCAGTATCTCGTCTCTGCCGCCTTCATCACGACCGGCATTGCCACAGCCCTCCAAGTAACCCGCATCCACATCACCAAAACCCCCTTCTACATTGGCACCGGCCTGCTCTCCGTCGTCGGCCCAACCTTCGACATCTTGCCGATAGCATTCAACTACACTGCCATGCGGTACAAAAATGGAACTTGTCCGACAGCAGCAGATGGCACATAGTTGCCGTGTCCTGATGCCTGGGGCGCGATCTTGGGAAGCATGTTGTGTACGGTGTGGATCCAGATCACGATGTCCATGGTCCCGCCCAAGAAACTAAATAAGATTTTCCCGAAGATTGTCACGGGAAATTTGCTACTGCTTGTTGGGGTATACCTTATCAACAGCGGGATGCAGAATTGGGGCGGGAGCAGCAATTGTAATGGCGGGGCGGGATTCTACGCTCTGTGTCCCAGCACCGCTGCGCCGCAACCACTTGTTTGGTACGCCTCCTTCTCTCATCCCAATGTCCTATGCGAAAGAAAACATTAGACTGAGTTGAGTTTGATACAGGGGCGACCCGAAGCTCGTCGGCCTCGGCTTCTCCGTCTTCGTGACCGTCATCATTGTCGAGCAATTCGGCTCCCCACTCATGAAATCGGCATCCGTCATCCTTGGTCTCGCGATAGGGTGTCTCATCTCAGGCTTGACAGGCTACTGGTCGCTCTCCAACATCCGCGCTGCTCCACCCGTGACCTTCCTCTGGGTACACACTTTCAAGCTCTCTGTCGACGGGGCGTTGATCCTTCCACTCCTGATAATGTTCATCTGTGAGGCTGTGTCTTGTATGCCAGATATCCTCGCCACTGCTGAGATAAGTAATGTGGATATTGAGGGCACACATTTTAATTCCCGCATTCAGGGAGGGATTCTGTGTGATGGGCTCGGGAGTTTGATCTCTGCTTTTGGAACAGGGCTGCCGATGGTCAGTCAAGCGGGTAATAACGGCGTTATCAGCTTGACGGGGTGTGCGAGTCGGCGCGCGGGGTGGTGTGCTTCTGGAGATTTGGTTTTGATGGGAATGTTTGGGAAGTTTGGCGCGGTGTTTGGGAGGATGGTATGTATTTTCCCTTTCCCTTTTCCCTGATCTACCCTTTCCCAGCTAACACGAAGTTTAATAGCCGCCTTCCATCCTTAGCGGTATGCAAGTTTTCCTCTACTCCACCATCGCCGTAGCCGGCATCCGTGTACTCGGCCTCATCACCTGGACACGTCGAAACCGCTTCATTCTCACCGCCTCCCTCGGAATCGGCTTCATCGATATCGTTCAGCCGTCCTGGTTCGCGCAGATCCTGGAATATAGCGGAAATAATGTGCATCTGCAAGGTTTCGAGCAAGGATTGAATTTGATTGTGGAGACGCCGTTTATTGTTGCGGCTGTTATTGGGGTTTTTCTAAATCTGGTGCTGCCGAGAGATGGGAGTGAGATGGATCGGGTAGTGAGGGACTCCGCGGGTCATCCGGTGATGGAGACGAGGAGAGAAGAGTGAGCTGAGGGTTGAAGTGGATAGCTCAAAAGTTTAAAACAAATACCAGCCACATTGCATGTAGAACACACAATCTTCTCTCCTCGCTGTTTCCAACTTTCCAAATCAATTTCCCTTCCTCTTGCTTTCCTCCCCTCTTCCTTCCTACGCCAGACGTTCTGGGTCATTCTTTTCCCAATCCTTTATCAAATTCGAGACGTTCACATTTTTTCCTACCTACCAGGAATAAAAACAGGGCGAAATGGAAAACGCTGAACGAATGGACGGAGATGTCCCAGTCACGTGAGAGAGCCTACGTTTTGTCTAACCAAACCCCATGACTGTGACACTTCTTCTAGGCTTCATATCCTTGCTCTAATTTTCTTTATTGATTGCTGTGAGAGCGCTTTGTCTCGACATTCCTCTTCTCAGGTATCACATGACATGAAGGTTCCTTCCTCGCATCGACATTGAGGTCTTCCACGACAATTCATTCCTTCACTACAGCAACCCCACTATTTAACCATGCGAAGCACAACGACTACCGTTGCTCCACACATGTGCAGACCATTGTCTCCTACTCTGTCGCGAGAATTACCCTCAGGACGACGTCATTTTCACTGGCGACAATAGGCACTTCCCTGCTTCACATTAATGTGATATCCAACCCCTCCCCTCTCCCCAAGAATGGCACCGGAGAGCATCTAGACATACTATCATCAGTAACAATGCCTCTTGAATCGCTTCGGGGCAAAGACGGGTCCCAGCCTTCCTTCAGGTGACGTACCGTTCTCCAATTTGTCGGTTTACTCCCTTTCCATGTTTGGTACACTAGAAGCTGTTAAGATTATACTCTTTTCGGGGCCCGAAATCCTCTCACTCATGCACTTATATGATAGGTCACTAGAACTTTAGGTCTTGGATCGTTCAAATATGTAACGAGACCTATTCCAAGAAGGGGGTAGCATATCGTCATCGAAGTCCCGAAGAACCTCTAGAAACTGTCACTGCACGGCCATGTGAGTGGGGTGCTAGTACATTTAGCTCACCGGATTTACTCCAACCTTTATTTAAAGTCTAGATGCCCATTATTGGGTATTTGAAGCTATCAAGTTTATTTCCTCCCGCCTGACAACCGTCTTCCTTGGAAGGTAGCCCACAGTCTTTCCTTTCCTCTTGCACACGCCATCGTGAAACGTCAGCCATCAAAATGAAATACCCATGGTCTGCTAGCCGCTCAACCTCAAGTGCCTCCTCTGATCCAGAGGCAGGAGACACGCCCCTTGCAGATATGCCTCGTCATTCTACTGAAACGCAACGGCGGAATGGTTTCCGCCAGTCAACCCATCCTGACCACGGAGAACGAATCCTTGAGGACATTAGAAACGGAAAGTAAGTGCTTAATCCCGTGCCTGTCGCACGTTAGAAACTGATCAAACCAGCTACACCTGTTCAATCTGCCTCGATCCCATTACCCCAGGCAACGCCAACGAACACAGCATTTGGCACTGCCCAGAATGTTACAACGTAAACCACTTCCGCTGCGCCAAATCTTGGGCCGAAGCTAGCAGCCGCAACGCCATTCTCTCCGCTCTTCTCGCCCTTGGAAAATGGAAATGCCCGAGCTGTGCCGTCGAGTGTCCAGAGCCGAAGGCGCAATGTTGGTGTCAGAAACGTTCGTTCGGTCTTCTAGATCCGCTGTCGAGTGAAAGACCGAATGCGTGTCTTGATACTTGCGATCGAGCTAGTACTTGTCCACACGGGGAAAGGAAACCTTGTCTCAAGCTGTGCCATCCTGGACCTTGTAATGTTCCGTGTTCTGCCTCCTGCGCTGGCCATCCAGTCATTGCCCGGACTCCCACGGCATGGAATCGATTCTGGACACGGGCTCGGCAACAATCGACGGGCTCGTTAAGACGCCTGATCTCCTTGTTTGTCATTTTGGTTATCGGTTATGCTTTGATGGCCATCCTGTTACACTTTCATATTGGCTGGTGGACGAAGCCGTTCAAGTACCCTGAGCTCACCAAGAGCGCCTTGTGCTATGAAAGGCTGGGTCTCGTGCTAGCTGGGGTGATAGTTGTTTTGCCCTCTACCTTCCTTATTTTGTCTACGCTCTTCGAAGGAGCGGCAGACTTCTTCGTCAACACTCTGAACCTCAACTCACGAGAGACGAACCGCAGTCTGAAAGGGGTTGCTCAGTTATTTGGCGCAATCTTTCTGTTCTTGATCTGTGTTGGAATTTGGATTCTGCCGATCGTTGGGTAAGTCTACACGTATTCAAAGGGTATTTTAAGCAAACTAACTGCAAGTAGGTTTGCTGGTGGTCCTGATATCGCCTGGTACAATCAGATGAAAAGTACTTGCAACGGCTTCAACACTAGGGTCGCAATGTATACCAGTAAGTATTACATCTCATCCCTCCCTTATTTAATATCTCACTAACGCCATCCTAGCCGGAAAATACGAAGTCAAAAGCTTGTCCCCTAACATCCCATCCTACGACATGTATCTTGGCTCCCACCTCAAGCCCATTTTGAAGCAGGGTGCAAAGAGCAACGCCAACGCCACACACCACTTCGAATTCTACCAGCGTCTCTCCATCTCGCGCCCCAACCCCGCGTCCCCCGACGACGAATCCCAACACCTCGCAATCGACGTCGACATCCCAAACAGCCTCTACCGGATCATGAAGCTCAACAAGTCCGACACAGTGAACGAGTACCTCGCCTACAACTACAAGGACTCCGCCACCAACCTGCCTACCTTCCACCCTGTCTCGGAAGCCTTAATCAGCGTTGGCAGTTTCACGGCAGTCAGTGCCACTCAGAAGCACATGTTCATCCCAGGACTGAACATCGGAATCGCAAACATGCATCAATTCATCCACGACTACGACCAAGAACCCTTCGTGAAAATCTACCAGAATCTGTCTCCCTACTGGCGTACTTCCATCGCGGGCGGCCCTCCCACTCTCCTCCCGGCCGAGCAAGACTTATTCCGCAAAACTCTCAACGAGCCCTGGGATTCCAAGAACGGCGTCCCGCTAGATCATCAGCTCATCATGCGCACGGCGTCCTTCGGACACGGCAGACAGAGACTAGATATGTGTATCCAGGAAGATGGAGGTGAGAAAGGAGTCAGTGTTGGTGTGTACAAAGATATGTGGGTCCCGTTTGCGATTATGGCGAGTTGGAAGCAGAGGATGTATGAGCAGAGTTTGAAGGAGGAGGAGAGTTAGTTGGAGGTGGGAAAGAAGAAGTCGTGGTAGAGTGGAGACGGTGGGGTTATGTGTTTGTTGCCGCTCACTGTTTTTGCTCCCCGTCCCTGGTTTGAAATTCTTCCAGTTGTTGGTGGAGACATTTGCGTGGTGATTTGGTGATTTGTAATAGAGGACCCATGCCTCTCCGAGGCAGGTGGATAGGGGGAGAATTCGCTAAGGATCCTTGTCTTTTTTGTTTCTCCTTTGATAAGCAGAACTTATCGTTGGTGCGTTTCGCTTAGACATGTCCTGAAATCGCCTGTGATTTCAGGCAGAGCCCGCGATAAGTGCGCCGCGGCCAGTATTAGCCGTAACTCGACGACGCCACGTCCGATCCAGGCCCCGGTAGTACGAAACTAACGCCAGTAGCCGTGCGGAGCTGCCCGTCCAAGAATCGCCTGGATCGGACGCGGCGTCGTCGAGCTACGGGTGCGCTCGCCTACGCCCTCGCTTAAGCGAGGCCCTTAGGGGTTCGCTCGACCGTAACGCTCCCTCCCGTAGCGCTTAGGCACTTGGGACAGCTGTTATAAGGGGCTATAGGGCTAAGGGGAGCGTACGCGAGAGGAAAGTATTATAATTATATATATATCTATATAAATAAAGGGCTCTAGCCCGCGTGGGCGGGCTACCGCGGCGGCGGGCCCCCCCTCCTCCCCTACTGTCCGTACTGCCCCCGTCGCGGCTGCCCCCTCCTCGCTACCCCCTGACCTAGCCCCCGCGCCGGCGTAGGCGCGACGTACTCGCGGCGCCGCTTTAGCTCTTCTACTAGCGAGTTAAGGCTCCGGCTCGCGCGTAGTAGCTCGAGCTCGGCGATAGCCTTATCGATGCTCTTGCCGCGGGCTATACGGGCTAGGATCTCGTCCCAGATCACCTTCCGGCGACTAAACGTGATCCGGATAGCGTTTCCCGGGCGCCAGCGGCTACCCCACCGCGCCTCGAGCTCCCGTAGCGCCGGCTGGCCCGCAAGCCCCTCCTGCCACTCCCGCCAGGCGTCCTTGACTGTGAAGACCCGCGCCAGGGCCGTTAGTATAGGCGGGCTGGCAGCGTCGCTAGTAGCGGGAGTAGCGGTAATAGCGGTAGCCGCGACGGGCCTGCCTATTGCCGCCGCCGGTACTGGCACGATCGCTGGCGGCGCGGCTGGCGCTGCCAGGGGCCCGCCACCTAAGGTAAAGGTAATAGGGACGTGTAAGACCCTATCTAGCTGGGCCTATAGGGCCTGTAGCGTCGCTGCCTATACCTATAGGGCCGCCGCCTGCTGGTTTGCTAGCCGCTAGACGCTCCGCAAGACGGCCTCGCGCGAGCTCTTAAGGACGCTACTTAGCTCAGGGAGCGCGCGTTACAGGAGCAGGCTCTACGGCTCTATACTAGCGACGGCGTCGGCCTATACCGTGGCCGTAAACTCGTCCCACTCCGGCCCGCAAAAGGGGGCGTAAGCGAAGAAGGGTAGCGCGGGGTAGCGCGGCTATAGGACGGCGAGGTCTTATAGTAAGACGAGACGGAGGCGCCGCATAAGCTTAAGGAAGCCGTCCGCGGCGAGGTCGTCCTCGTCTAGGCCGCCCTGGTCCCAGGTCTGCCGGCAGGCGCGCGCCTCAAAGCGCGCCTCCTACTCCTCGATCTAGGGCCAGAGCTGCTTCTGGAGCCCGTACGGCGGCTCGTGAGCTGCCCGCGCGAGGAAGTAGTCGCCCGCGGACGGCGAGAAGCCGGCGACGACGCGCATGAACTAGCGCGGTAGGTGCGTTAGGTAGGCCTGGCAGAGGATACTCTGGTTCCAGCGGCCGGCCTACGAGATCTGGCCAAGCGACGTGCCCCGGATCTCGGCCTCCTTAGCGCCCTGCGCCCGTGGCAGGTGCGTCTTCGTCGCTAAGACGATCCCGGCTACGCCAAAGACGCGCCAGGTCTCCTGGAGCTGCGTCGGGTACGAGAGCTCCTGCTCACGGTCCTGGCCAACGAGGACCTTAATCCGGTACCAGTCACTACGGCGGCGGAACGTCGGCGGCGCCTCGCCCGCAATGTGCCAGCGCCAGAAGAAGAGCTAGGCGAGGGCCCCTTATATATATAGGAGGGGGTCCTTGTGCCGTAAGGCGCCCATGAACTCCTTACGGGCCGTCTTATTCATCTTGCCGTCCTGGAGTAGGCTCACGAGGCAGCCGCACGTCGTCGGGCCCTCTGCGGCCGGGTAGTCGAGCAGGGACAGGTCCATAAGCTCCATCTTCCGCCGGTTCTCCCCGCGTAAGAGGTAGTAGTAGCCGAAGAGCAGGTTAGTACGCGTCCGGAGGCTCTGCGGCGTATAGGCGGCCCCGCTTAGGAGGATATCCTGGATCCGTAGCCACTCGTCTATAGAGTAGCCGGCCTGGATACCATCGCCGCCGCGGTCCTTATACGCCTCGCGGTCTAGCTTACCCCGCTGCCGGCCGCGCTACTCAAGGAAGCCGCGGACGGCGATGCCGCGAGGGTTCTCAACATTGCTATTACCGTGGGCGACCTGTACCCGCCAGAGCTCGAGGACAGCCGCGACGTAGGCGTCGACCGTGCCCTTGGTAAACAAGGCCCCTTCTACGGGTACGGCGGGCGCCCCTACCCCCTGAGCCGCGAGCTCGAGGGCCGGCGGGGGCACGTAGCCCTCGCGGTCGTCCGCGAGCAGCGCGACGGCGTCCGTCAGGGGCACCTCCAAGGCCTTGGCGAGCGTCTCGACCTCTGTGAGGGCGGCGGCGTCGGCCTGCTCTCGCTATAGCTGCCGGTCGACGGCTCTCGCGCGGACCCGCGGCTAGCGTCTCGAGGGGGGCTTGACGCGCCGTAACAGGACGTCCTCCTTGAGCCACGCCGCCAGCTTATCGGGCGTAACGAGCTCGCCGTCTAGCCAGGTATAGGCAGAGCCGTCCTGCGCTAGGCGCGGCGTCGCGCACCACGTCTATACGGTCCCCGTCAGCGAGCGAGTCTTATATAAGGGGGGGGATAAGGGGCGCGCGCCTTCCACTCCCGCTACTTGGACAGGTAGCTCCGCGCCGTGTTCGCCGGCTGCTCGTCCTTCTTCGCCTGCAGGCCGGCGCGGCGGGCCTCGCGGGCGCGCTCGTCGGCAGCTATATAGAGGTCGTCGCTCATCTCTACTAACTATTAAGGTGAGGGAGGAGAGAGGGGGGGGGCGCGCGCGCACCGCGATAAACCGCGTCGCCCTTATCCGAGCCGCTTATCGGCGGGCGCGCACGCGATTTCAGCGCGCGGCCGGCGCTGGGGATAAGCGGCTAAGCGAGGCTAGCGCATGTCAGGACATGTCGCGCACCTGCGATAAGCGAGATTACCGGGTTTTGAAGAGGAAAAAAGATTTGTGCAGTACATTTATCTCTTGCGCTAGACAATAAATATAATTTGCACACCTTTACGTCGTTTAAACTCAATGCAAGAGATCCCCTCTTCATTTAGCGTTCAGAAGTTCAGTTTCTTTTGGTGGGGGGTGGGCGCAATCAGGAGCCATTTACGCGTATTTCAAAGGCTTGCTCAGTACAGCTCTACGACAGTATCGAGGAAGTTCACCGTCGTCTCAGCAACCACACAGGCCGAATACCCAGTCGCTATCCTTAAATTTAGATGGGACTTGATTTAAATTGTGTTTTCTATTCTATTCAAGTTTCTATAGACTGCCCACCACGTCGCACGGCGGTGGCGCAATCTAGTATGTCTGGATCGAACTGCTTCGGAGACTTTAGGAAGCGAAGTTCAGTTCTAGGAAAAGCTGGGGAATGCGCTATACTTGTAGCCAGAATTTGTGGGGCTGTGCAGCCGGCATGCCTATTTGCGTCAGTCAGATGCAATCCCTGACCCTTAAGAAAGCTCTCGCTTAGTGGTGAGTGTTCTTCACAATATTTGAAATGTTTTGAAGGAACTATATGGCACGTAACTAATCAAATGAGGAATATATATATAAACCAAAAGAGTGTCGAATGGATTCTCATATTCATATATGGAGGCCTTTGTCTTGGAATAAGGTTCAAGTGTTGAAGTGTTTGAAGTGAGTCGCGCATTTTAGCGACGGCGTTGCCAGAGTAAAGACCGGATAACACGGCACAATACCATTCTCTTATGATATTCCCCATCGAAGCCGGTGTAGTAAAACAATACTGCAATTGATAATAAATTAGGCACCGACAGGAAGGGAGGGCGGGCGGAAGCGGAGGCTAGCGCTAGATTGCGGAAACGTGACTGGGTCCAAGTCCATAAGGAACCCGTGAATTGAAAGTGAATCATTGGGATCGACAACTTTTGAGTCTAGTGAGGTCAATAGATCTTGTTCCACAACTTAGCTGAAGTTCAAAATCTTAGGGGAAGCAGCTTCCGCAGTTAGATCATATTGTACCTCGACGAGTTCGTCGCCCGTATTTTGCTCCGTTGTCCTAAAGTTTTCCTGTGAATAGCCAACGGAACCACTTATCCATTCTATCTCAATAGCAATGACAATTGGAATCATCATATAGGAATTGTATTGAGTTTTCAATAGCATCACTGCGGACAGAATTAACGAAAGCCATGCAACTTTATTTATCCTTTTGCATCCTTAACTTCCGGATTATCTGGAAGGAAGTAACAAGAGGTGCAATTTCTAGGTCCAAAGGCACTGGTTCTCTCTTCCTGAAACACTACCAATACAATCCAGACAAAGGATTACGACTTGAGTCTGATCGCAGATCATAGACTGTACCCTTTTTGCTAGGAATACGACTTCGACCTCCCCCACTGGGTGTTCTCCAGTGACTTTTGCAAAACCAATTGCATCGATGTTTCTGAAAGAAAGCTTTCATGCCCTCCTTTCCCAAATCTCCTGGTCCCAAATTCCCATTTTTAGTCAGGACAATAGGATCTGACAAGACGCTACATCTAGTCAGCTAACTGTGCTCTTAGTTTTAAAACAGAGACTTACAACCCATCTCGATATGCGCCACCCTGCAAATCGCAAAGCAGGTACTTCCCATCCCACTCATGATATGAGAAGTGACTCAGGGCCTGCATTACATCGCCCGCTACACCGCAATCGGTATTCACCCATCCACTGTTGCTGTTGAATTTCTCGAACATATCGATGTACGGTTCAACTAGAGCTTTGGCGCCTGTATTAACGCTTGTCGCTATATCTGGCCTGGATACTCTCACCAGCCTGTCGCCGCCGAGAATTTTGGCCTTATTAAACGCCTCGGCGATTTTTTCCGTGATCCCAATGATGATCATTTCTTCATGGAAGTAATAATCTTCGTAGACGCAACCTTCCTTGAATTGTTTGATGATGGCAGTCTCCCCGCGGCGGAATCCGTCCAGATATTCGGCTTTCCAGCAGAGTTTAAAGGTTCCTTCGGCGAAGGGGTACTCACTCAACATTCTGCATCTCCCGCCCCCATTGAGCCTTATGTGGGCCATGCTGACAAGTGAAGGTTGTGAAGTTTAGAACAGGACGAGGGCTAGAGATCGTGTCCGATGTTCTCCCTATGACTTTGCGTCGATGTTGGTGCTTCTGAAGTCTTGAGTTTAAAAAGTATGTGTCTGTTCTTGACTTTCAGATGGGGAACGGAGGAAAAAGTGTGGCTTATATATTTGAGTGTAATCCCTTCCACAGCTGAGTGATTTATGGAAAACTGGCACTGGTTTAGAAGACTCCTACGATGAATAACATCCGAGAGAAGAGTGAGTGCGGATGGGTAGGATAGAATCAGCTGCAGTATCATGGAAAGTATTCCTGGGAACCAGGAGCTACCATGAATAACAGAAGGCTGAATCAGGGAGAAGATCGATGTAACATATTCACTCTCCAAGAATCTCTTCGATTTAAGTTTCAAAAACTTCTCCTCCTCGCTATACGAGAAATCATGCCTACCATGCTCAGGTGAAGAATTTGATGCAGCAATCAAGAACTAAGGGTCGAGGATCAATCAGAGGGTCTTCTATAGCATTCAGTAAGCATGTCTAATGTAGTTTTGCAAGTTTCAAATGTTGTGATTCTGTCTGTCAAGAATGTGACTGGATTTTACGTGGCTTGCATTGAATCCGCTTTTCTGCAGCGCACAATATTTTCATGGGTCTAGTTTTCCCGCAATTCGTTGAGAGAGACATGGTACTTTTCGTTCCTCTCCTGGTTACCCGCATGCAAGTTACTAAAGATGGACTGGAACTATTTCCCAAACTTGATATCGACCACGATGGCATGCTCAATTGTCTTTCGTCACGGTTCTGTAGACTGATTAGAGACATCAGATATCTCTGCGTCCTGGTTGTATTATTTGCTAATGTAGGAGATTTGAAATGGTGATATTTCATGCATATGATCGTTGCCATTATTTCATCCATTTCTGCATTTTTAGGATCTCCTGAAGAAAGCCTAAATGTAAAATTCCACATGTCCAATCCTACGGTATATTTGTTCATTTCCATGGTTCCCCCCCATCACTGCCTTGCTCCTTCTCTCCATCAACGGCACCATACCGTTGAGCATGTCCATCCAAAGCTCTCTCATCAATAAATGTGACTCCGTTGAAATTAACTTGTATGCCAAGTGTAGTAGAAGTCGATGTAAGCCGGGCCGCGAGAGCAGCCGCTCTGTTAGTCAGGGAAGTCTCAGAGCCGAGAGCGATATGGTCAGGATTAAACGAGGGCACCCATTCAACTTTCGCCAGCGGGTTGAACGGTGGATTGACGGCTTTTTTTCAAGAGCATCTCCATTAATACCAGAAAAGAAATGTCGCTTCAAGTCGGTCCTTGAGATTGCGATTAAATAGCCCTTTGACAAAGTTTATCCCATAGGTACTGACAAGCGAAAAGAGGAGCCTCTACAAGATTTCATTTACAGCAAAAGGGGCTAAGCTAGCCGCAATTGGAAAGCCGAGAAAGTAGTCATTGCGCGTGATATCAATTTGGTAAGTTCATTCCACTGCATGGAGTTGCTCGTCAATGTATGTAAACACAAAGCTTCTTCAAAAGGGTTTTCACGAGCTCACATATGATTCACAGAATCCAAACAACACTGCTCCATCGCGCTTCCCAGCTCCCTGATATATTCGGCGATGAGACCCTTGTGCGTTACAACCAGCGAGGGAAACCGTTCAAAGCAGAGAACAGAGAGATGGCAGGATCAAAAGTCAATACATGGCTGAGTGGGAGTGGAAGTTGAATTGTCTTACTATATAATTCATACGAGCCACGGAAAGTAACCAGTGAAGGAGATCACGTGTAAGATAGCTCAATGGAAGGAACAACCTCAACAGCACAGGACGTCGACAGCTATGAAATTTCAAGGACGACCTAAAAGCTCAAAAAATTGTATCTCAGAATTACGACCGGCGGGGACTTTGAAAGCCGACAGAAAACAACATCTCCCGAGGGCGGACATCACTCGACATTGGCTCATCCGTTCCAACACCTCAACTTGAGTTCATTGCTGTATACAACAAAACTTTCTTTAAATTCCCTTCGACAGGGAAGGCAATACCGAGTCCCCGATAATCGGAGGCTGCCTCTCGCACATTTTGCATCTGATAAGATGGAATCAGATAAGATTACGTGAATCCTTGTCAAATCCTAGCCTCCTACCCCCGCCACGAAAATGTTTCGAAACATCGGGTGTTCGTCAAAGCACACCATTTGCGCCCAAATCGTGTAACGGCTTCTGATAGGCTTCGAGGGGCGGGATAGTTGCGCGAAAAAGTACAGGGGCAGGATCTGATAAGATTAGTGGGGTTCCGTCGGGCTGTTGCTGAGTGAGGCGGGAAAGTGGGGTCACGAAGAAAGATGTCAGCAGAGATCACACGATCTGTGGATTGATCTACAGCTTGGCGGGCTTACTTCTCTGGGCGGTCGTTGGAAAAAGCAAGACAAGCACTTTGATGTGTTGGGGATCATTGCTTAGAAGTGAAGCTTGGCGGCAGTACGTGGCGAGACCCCACTTTGGCCCCATTTCTTGAGCTGTGGGTATCTTTCTACATGTTGTCCGTCTCAAGACTTTTTTGCTTTTTACCACAAGGAGCAACTCTGGCGAGACTGAATTGGTGAAATATAAGCTTTGACCTGAGCCGAATGACACGTCGAAAGCGGAAGGGGGAATTTCAATTGGTGCTCCAGAAGCCAAGAAATAATAAGAAAAGGCAAAATTATGGAGAAACTCCATATGCGGGCGAATAAATTGGGCGGCTGGAAACTTTGATGTGCCGCGGGATGGTTATTGGGAGAAATTCTTTCCCCGAGGCTGTGGTGTGAAAAGTGAAAACTCTTTCCCGCGAATGGGGAAGGTTTGCAAGGATAGTTTGCATAGAGCGGGGTCCGTGTAGGTTATCAGATCCGCTCTTAGCGATGGGCGGGTGTGTCGGTTCAGCAGGTAAGTGGCTGGTCGTCCTGGTTGGCGGCCGTCGATAGCCCCAACCCAGCATCACACCACAATCCACATTAATATTGAGGGATTAATTACTTCGTTTGCCAGGAAGCCCCACCGTCTGGGTAGTCGATTCGAGGCACACTACGTTCTGAAATCTTCCTGGCATCCTTTTCTGTCAAATTTACGAAGTCGGAGAGATCAACGAATTTGTGTTGAAACTGCTATGTGATTTCATCAAATTAAGAATTCAATATGCTAGAAGCTCTTAACTCCAACCCCCCCCCACACCACCTCGTAAGAAAGATCAAATCAACCTCTTCACTATCCCTATCGGTCTCACATCATTGGGAGCCAGCTACTTTGCTAGCTGTCGGTTGTCCTCCGAAAGTGAACCGTCAGACTCATGGAAAACTCCACCAGCCAAGTGAGCTTGACCTTGGCGAACAATTCCAGCTCGTTCCTCCGCCGATATTGCTTGCTTCTTCTTCGCCCAACCTTTGAGCCCAGGAACCTTCGCCAATGTTGCTAGAGTCTGGGGTTTCAGCGGCAGTGAGCCAGTGCGCTCCTCATACAATAGGCATGACACTGCAACCATGATGCCAATCCAGTAAACATTGTAAGAAATGACAGAGCCATAGGTTGCCGAGTTTTGCCAGCCTAGAAGGGCATAGAAGACGTCCCACCCGTTGTCGGTTTGCGGACTGCAGCAGTTGACATGCCAGACACTCTGCGTGATGTCGTACGAGCCTGGCCCGGATCCTTGCTCTGCCACGTCACTGCCGACTTTCTGAGCGAAGGTGTGGAATTGTAAGCTCCAAATAGCCTTTGAGAACATGCCCGCTGCAATGAGGTACAGAACGCTGGTGGAGGCGATGAGGAATAGTTGGATGGACAGGACGTTTCCTCCCCGGTAGATGAGGTACCCAATCAGCAAACCGGCCAGTAAGCCAGTTATGACAGGAAGCGGAAATGCTGTAGCTGGCAAGCCGAGAGATACTCCTCCAACGAACACTACTGTTTCGACTCCTTCTCGCAATGTCGTGATGAACGGAAGTATGAACAGAGCGTTCCTTCTCCCCCAAGCACCGAGCCAGGATTTGGCATTATGGTGCTTCGCCTTGTCGACAAGAGCGTGTGCAATCTTGAGCCTCCACTTCTCCTTCATTTTATTGACCCTCAGAAGCGCAAGACCCATGATTGTGATGATGACTGTGGCAATGAGGTAGAAGATGCCCTCCCAGAGATCCTCTGATTTTGACCAGATGTCTTTGCCGACGCCGTAGAAGACTCCAATGAACGCCCCACCGATCACCAGGCTGATGAAAACTCCTGATAATGAACCAAACCATACTTGTCGTGCCAGTCGTTTGTAGATCTTTTGGTCTTGGTCTGGTTGGCCGAGGCATTGCTTCAGGAAAGATAGAAGCACGGAAACAATGATGACTGCCTCGAGAACCTCTCGAAAAACAATAAAGAATACCGACGGAGCAAATACGTTTGGCATGGCGGCGGTTTGCAGAAGGAGTAGAGTGTGGTGGTTGAGTTCAACGGCGGGAACAGTCGACGCAGATGGTTTAAAAGGTCCCTCCCTCCCTTGAGGAGCCGACAACACGACTGAGGTGGGTACCGCAGCGCTGTTCCGGCCTAACCTGACGCTTCAAGAGGGAACTCCTTAGCCCTCTTGGCCCTGCATCTAACCCTGTTAATTTGACCCTAGCTCCCCACGCGGGAAAGATCTGATAACAAACAAGTTCCACCCACATCCCTGGCACGCGCTCACTAGCACTGAATTAATCCAATTGACCCTTGTACCGACATCGGCGACCACTTATTCAGGCCTCTGTAAGAGTTTTCCTTCGTTATCTGATCATCCGATTGCTGCTATGTGGAGGCTTGGGCTCTGTTAGTGGTACCGTGGGACGGATAATAGGCCGGCTCGGCACCGTGGGAAAGCGCATTCCTCCACACAACTGTCATGCTGGCACGGCAGGAAATAACGCGGTTTCCTTGAAGAGAAACGTCCCTGGCGCCATCTTCACGGCCAACTCGTGCTCGCAATTCACGGGGTCCAAATATCTTCTGCGGAGCAGAACTCTCTTCGGAGGGCCGCGTTCGCATTCGTCTCTGGTATTCTGCTGCTCTCAAGACAATCTTCAACCCCACCATCCTTTGTTTCATGCCCCTCAACAATTCACAGAAGATGGCTATACTCCCTCATACAGTCCTATTTGTAGCTATGGTGTTGCTATTTTCCGGCTATTCTACAGCAAAGACAGTCACATATGACTTCAACCTCACCTGGGTCACCGCCAACCCTGATGGACTGATGGAGAGAAAAGTCATAGGTGTGAATAATCAGTGGCCACTACCAATAATAGAGGTCGAGAAGGGGAACCAATTAGTCGTCAACCTGCACAATGGGCTTGGAGACAAGAACGCTTCAATCCATTTCCACGGGATGTATCAAAACGGTACGAACGAAATGGATGGCCCCATCATGGTGACCCAATGTCCGATTCCTCCTGGAGCGGATTTCGTCTACAACTTTACTGTCAATCAAAACGGAACTTACTGGTATCATTGCCATGCCGACTATTGTTACCCTGATGGATATCGACAAGCTTTGATCGTTCACGACACTGAGTCCTACTTCTATGATCAATACGAGGAGGAATTTACGGTGACTATGAGCGACTGGTACCATGAATTAATCGAGGGAATCGCTCCAGACTTTCTGTCAGTGTACAACCCAACTGGAGCCGAGCCAATCCCGCAAGCTTTCCTATTCAACGACACTCTCAACTCAAATATCATGGTCAAGCCAAATACAACGTATCTCATCAGGCTGATCAACATTGGCGCCTTTGTTGCTCAATACTTCTACATCGAAGACCACACTTTCACCATTGTCGAGATCGATGGGATATATACAGAACCAACTGAAGCGGATACTCTCTACCTTGCCGCCGCCCAGCGTTATGCTATTCTTCTGACAACCAAGAACACGATGGACAAGAATTATCCCATTGTCACTGTGGCAGATTCCGCTCTTCTCGACGGCATTCCGTCAGACCTGAAGCTCAACCAAACCAATTGGCTGCAATACAATGCCGATGCGGACCATCCTCAAGCCGTAATGACCGTCGACGATGCCACACAGCTCAATCCTTTTGACGACATCACTCTGACCCCACACGACCGGATGCCGCTCCTACCAGAACCAGACTACACCCTCCAGCTGAGCGTCAATATGGAGAACCTTGCGAACGGTGCTGGTTACGCACTCCTCAATAACATCTCCTACACTGCCGCCAAGGTCCCCACCATCTTCTCCGTCATGTCTTCCGGCGACCTCTCCACCAACTCTCTCGTCTACGGCGAGTTCACTCACCCCATCGTCCTCGAGCACAACGACGTCGTGCAAGTAATTCTCAACAACAACGACGGTGGCTCGCACCCCTTCCACTTGCACGGCCATGCATTCCAAGTCATCGACCGCGCACCCGCATACGGCGCCACATTCTACGACTATGCAGACGGCGACCCAGTACCTTACGATGAGGCAAACCACACCGCGTTCCCGCAATACCCTGCTCGAAGAGATGTGTTGGTTTTGCCCCCACAAGGATATTTTGTCATTCGTTTCGTGGCAGATAATCCTGGTGCCTGGATGTTCCACTGCCACATCGACTGGCATCTCTCGCAAGGTCTCGGTCTGCTCTTCATCGAAGCGCCAACGCAAATGCAAGAGCGGCTCAACATCCCTCAGAACCACTACGATGTTTGTAAAGCTGGCGGAATCCCAACTGAAGGTAACGCTGCCGCGAACACAGAGGATTATCTGGATTTGAAGGGTCAGAATAAACAAGTGGGGTGGCTGCCTGCAGGCTTCACGGCGAGAGGTATTGTTGCGTTAGTGTTCAGCTGTGTTTCAGCTGTGGTGGGGATTATATTTTTGGTTGTGTATGGGTTGAGTGATTTGAAGTTTAAGGGGGAGGAGAGTGATGGTGCTGCGGAGACGAGTGAGGTTGCTGGGAAGAGTGCTGGGAAGACTACGGTAGCTGAGGCGTCGAGGGAGAACTCTAATGAGGAGATAAAGTGATACTTTTGGACTGTTATGGGAGAAGATGTGATGTGCTTCAGAAATTAGCACTCAGCAGCGAGGGGTCGAAATTATTTGCATGCATGCAAAACTCCTTTTCAGGGAGAGGTCATGTTGTCGGCATCTCGAGGTCAAAGCTTATTCGTCAATACTTGGATATTTCTAAGGCTGTTCTTTATTTGGTGATAGTTCCGTATTGAGACTAGCTATCTTCTGAAGATTGGTGGTAGGCTCTGTAGACCACAATTCATTAACCTCACCACTTCCCTCTCCCTATCCAAACATTGTCCACAAATGACCTGTCGCTTTGTAAACGCATTGGCAACCCTGTGCTTTACAGGTGGACTCTCGAGTACCGCTCTTTCAGTGCATTCCTTGAAGTTACGGGATATTGGCAGCTTGCAGATCTTGCAGATATCATGGATGCGTTGACACATCGCGAATGAAGAATCGATAGCTTAAGGGATTTAATAGGGATATAGAGATACGAAAATATAGACATGGAAGCAAGAACATGTGCTCTAAATATACAGGGAAGTGAAACAAGGGACAGCATTTAGAAAGATTTTGCAATTGTTCTATGTAGTGAATAAGCTTGTTAGGAAAAGACAAAGGAGGTCTGGGACAGTACTATATTGAGGAATTACAATGGCTATTGATGACAAACTTATAGTGCATAATTAGACAGTGGCAAAGAGTTTTGGAAGAATGCCGCGTACAGACTTGGTAATAGCAAATTATCTAATGTGATTATGTGAGAATGCTCTGCTGTGTGGAAGTGACTGTGATTGCAATACTTCCACGCAGAACCTGTTCCGATCCCAAAATGTGACTTGACGCCAATTCCGGGCTCCAACAATGTCAATTTCCTCCAATAAAAACTCGAGACTACCCATAAGATGCATTGCCATGCCGCAAGGGCATGTAGCTACCAGTTGCCCCTGTGCTATTTGTTAATGATTGCAAGGACGAACAGTACGATAGACTTACCACCATAACTATTTCTTGAACATACTTCTCTACTTGACCTTCTTTGTCGTCTTGGCCTCCAATTTCTCACCCTCGGTAGCTTCCCTCTTAGCAGCCGCACCTTTTATGGCGCAGTCCAGGCAAGGGATATCACCATTGAGCAATTTAGGAGATTCCGTCTCCTTCCCACGACAGATTTCGGTCCGCTCGTCGAAGTTTGGACACTTTCTCAGCTTGTATAAACCGGTACGTGCAGTGCAACCAATATGGTTGCACACTGCCCATGTTCGCAGACACATTGTGTAAGTTTCTCGAGGTAGGGTTGTTTGTTGCGGGTTGGGGGTCTCGCTGTGTGGGGGTCGAGGTTTGGGGGTTGTGGATGATAGCTTGTGTTTTGGGGGAAGGAGAATGTCCAGTTCGTGTTTTCTCAAGGCATAGCTTGGGTATGTTCTTCGAAAGAAAGATTTTGCTTTCAGGAAGGCGAACAAAAGAGTTCGATAAAGAAATAGGATGACTTTGGCCCAGGTGATTCACCGAGGCTGCACACATGCCTCATTTCCTCTGGTGGTGCACTCTTTGACATTTTCGACGTACTTTGTATCAAAATACAAGATTTATTCGACCTGATGCAAAAAATGTGAAAATAGGGGGGCAAAACAGTAAGCGAGGGCGCCGGAGGCGGTTTTTCCGACCCGAGCCGCTAAGATAACGAGAAATTTTTCGATATCGAGAGACTCCAGACTTCTCTACGAGACATATTAACTTTCCATCATCAATCACAATGGCGAAGAAGAGAAAGGCCTCGGGCCGCCCTACTTCGGCAGTTGAAGAGAAAGGTTGGGGTCAATCCAAGGGCGGAAAAATTGGACCGATTTCCACCTACGAAGATGTTGCTGATTCTGAGGACGAATTTCACATCAATCGTGACAAGGTGATGCTGGATGCTGGACCAGATGCGAAGAGGAGGAAGAAGTGGCAAGAACAAGGCATGTTTTGTCTTTTTACAAGTAGTCATTCCCTACTAATAAGCCTCAAGACGCACTCCTCGAACACTCCGACGAAGAAGTCCTAGGCTACTCCGAGAGCGAGGACGACGGGGACGAAGAACAAAACGAAGCGCCTCACCGAAAGCCTAATGTTACAGAATCATCCGAAGACGAGGTTGCCGAGGAAGAAGAGGAAGATGCTAAAGGATGGGGAACGTCGAAGAAGGACTACTACAACAATGATCAAGTCGAGACGGAGGCAGATGCTCTGGAAGAAGAGGCCGAGGCAAAGCGGTTGCAGCAGAAGAAACTACAAAAGATGTCAGAGGCAGACTTCGGATTCGATGAGAGCGATTGGCTCGACGCTCGGAACGACGAAGAGGGTGATGATGTGGTGACCGAGGTCCTAAAGGACGTTGAGATTACACCAGATATGACACCGGAGGAACGATTGAGAATCCTGCAGACACGATATCCCGAGTTCGAATTCCTCGCAAACGAATTTCTACAATTACAACCGGTTCTACAAGATCTGCAACAAAAAGCTGAGACCGAGGCGACGTTGAAGGCATCAGGTCCCTCGCACACAGTTGTTAAATGCAGAGCCCTGGCGGCATATGTGGCGGCTTTGGCTATGTACTTCGCTCTTCTCACATCTCCTGCAAAGGGTGGGAAGACTGAAGGGCGTTCTCTTGATCCTGCAGAACTACGAGATCACGCGGTCATGGATAGTCTGCTTCAGTGCCGAGAGCTGTGGTCGAAGGTCAAATCATTGAAAGCACCTGCACCGGTCCAAAACAAGTCAGAGGATGAGTTTATGGAAGAAATTGAAACAACCGCGGCAAATAGTTTCCCCAACGAATCCACCGATGTGCCAGTCTCGAGGTGCAAGAAAGAGCGAGCCCAAGCCAAAGCAGCCAAACAAGCTCATGCTCTGCGGGAGAAACAGATCGCGGAAGCCGAGGAGGAATTGGCTGATCTGTCAAGCTTGATCCCCAAATCGCGAAAGGCGTCCAGGGAGGCAAAAGTGGCCGCTGTTGCTGAGGATGATTCTGACTTCGGCGAAGAGGAGAGCATGGATGCCAAATCGGCTGCTGAGAAAGCCCAAAAGAAGAAGAGTCTACGATTCTACACTTCTCAGATCGTGCAGAAGGCTAACAAGCGAGCTGGTGCTGGGAGAGACGCTGGCGGTGATGCGGATCTGCCTCACCGAGAACGATTGCGCGACCGTCAAGCGAGACTAAATGCAGAAGCTGAGAATCGCGGGAAGAAGTTGGATGAGTATGGCCGAGGCGCGGCTGCTCTTGGTGGAGATAGCGATAGCGGTGATGACGGTGTCGCGGAGCAGATGAAAGACGAAGGAGACAAATACTACGATATGGTTGCCAAGACCTCAAAGAAGAAGAAACAAGACAATACGGAGCGAATTGAAGCAATCAAGAAAGCCAAGGCTGAAGGAGCTATGGTCCGTATCGTCGAGGGCGAAGTTGACGAAGATGGCAAGCGTGCTATTGGCTATGTGATTGAGAAGAACAAGGGTTTGGCACCCAAGCGGAAGAAGGATGTGAGAAATCCAAGAGTGAAGAAGAGGAAGAAGTTTGAGGAAAAGAAGAAGAAACTGGCAAGTACGAGGGCCGTGTACAAGGGCGGGGAGGAGAGGGGTGGATATGGAGGCGAGAAGACTGGTATCAAGTCTGGTCTTGTTAAGAGTATCAAGCTTTGATGGATGCATGGTCCTTGTATGGTACGAATCAGAATACGATAAGCTTTTTGACGACTGTCGTTTGCTTAGTGGAAACGACACTGTGAAGTTCGCGGCAAGTAGAACGACTCTGCTGCGTCCGATCCCATCGTAAAATTTCAAACAGACCTGCGCCAATTTGACTTCTGATTTCCTTTGCCCTATCCCTCCGCTTTAGTAAGATTACATTGTTTTTCTTGGCATAACAAGTTACGGACATATCTTTTCTACATTTTTCCGTCCCACCGGCAAAAAGTGGTGCCGCCAGGTGGGGTCAGGATCTCAGGATGATTCCGTGTACCTGCAGACTTCGGGTTATACCCACAAGAAGATCTGTGCATGCCGATCCACGGTATCTGGGGCTGGCAGTTTCACAGTCCTCTAATATTTAATTAAAAGTTGAGCATGTAATTGAGCATTTTTCTTCGATTGGGGATAGAGCCGCAGCTTGACCCAAGGCTCGACGTCGAAGCAGACCTTGCGGGACTGCCACACAAACACAACATGGATCGGTGCATTTGAAATGCATTGCTTACTTTCTTCCAATTTTCTTGCGTTTTAGAACCGATCCTTCAGGTCATGGAAACGTGAATAGGCTACGGGTCTGGCCTGGCGAGATTGTAGACGAATGCGAACAGCTGTTATTCCCATCACCACGAGATGACCTGCACACTTCCAACTCGGTCCTGTTGGAACTTTACCCTCGTACGGTTCTCCCGGGAAAATGTATTACCATGTGGGCTGAGCAATATGGACAAGGATTCCCAAAACCATAGCCGCTTCGGATCCGCACCGGTACTTGTTGTATGGAGGAATGGCCACACCTTCATTCACAACTTACTCACAAAAGATATTATCTAAAGGGTCTAGTACCCAATTTTCCGTGTCTACGTTTGAGATTTAATCTGAGGGGTTCATATGGTGCTCAATGCACGCCTGTAAATTATAGCCTATTCAGGAAGCGGTTTGTTAGATGACAATTTCTCGGGCTTTATGGGCTAGATGAACAATTTGTCGGTCTGATCTTTCCTCTGTTCACATAAAGAGCTCTCGGGGTGCTAAAATAGCAAGCGTCGCGGCAACCTTTTCAATATGATTAAGGCACTTTTCACTCTTTTGGTTCTCCCTTTGTCGGTCCTTTCGGCGTGGGCACCACCAGGCCCCGATGGAAAATATACTTTGACCGCTCCTGGAATCACAGCTAAATTCATTCCTTACGCTGCTTCCATCACCAATCTCGTTGTCCCTGATCGCAATGGAACCTTTCGAGATGTTATCCTCGGATACGATAATGCCACCTTCTACCCGGTAGATCCCAACCACCCCGACTACGGTGCGGTCCCGGGCCGATATCCCAACCGCATTGCCAACCACACGTATGCTATCAACGAACCCGCTACTACACCGAAGCAAATGACGGCAACGGAACTCTTCACAGCGGTCTCAACGGTTGGTCTCGCCGTACCTGGAACGTTTCCGACTTGACAACCACCAGCATCACATTCACAATCCGAGATGAGAGCAATTCATCCATGGGCTTCCCTGGCCTCGTTCTCGGAACAGTCACCCACTCCGTCAGCAACAATACCTGGAGCACCAGGCTGTCCGCCGTTGCCGTGGACCATGATAGCCCGATCATGCTCACCACCCACCCGTACTGGAATCTCGATTCGTTCAATAACCCCAAGACGGACCTGATCTTCAACCACACTCTCAGTCTGCCATTTTCCACCAGAATGTTGGGCATTGACAAGGATACCCAGTGCACTGGTGCTCTCCCTGACGTTGCCAGGGGCAGCATCAACGATTTCTGGTCCAAGCCAAAGCAATTGAGTGCTAGCATGAGCGACCCAGCTTGGGTTGGAAACTGCGGTACTGGCTCTTGATGCAGCGGCTATAACAACCAGTGGGTTGTTGACCGCAATGCTTCTGATGTGACCAAGCCGGTTGCTTCTCTCTCAAGTGACTACACTGGTATCAAGTGGGATTTGTACACTGATCAGTCCGGTGTTGTTGTTTATTCTTGCCATTGGATGGGAGGTTAGTATTCCAAGTGTGCATTGGCAGGATTTCAAAGCAGTATCTAACAATCGTAGGCAGAAACCAGTTGAAGCAAAGCCAGCTTGGTCCGGCAACAAACGGCTTTGTCAGGCTAATAATGGCTGCGTGGCTATCGAGGCTCAAGATTGGATTGATGGCATCAACCACCCTGAGTGGGGCCACAACCAAATCCACGGTTCCAATACCGGTCCATTTTCGAGCTGGATCTCCTATACCTTCAGCACAATCTGATGATTGAGATGATCACAGTGGATTGACCAGGGTGGGGGAGTAATGATGGTCTGGAAAAAGTTTAGTGAATCGGTCGGCTTCTTACTGCCATTACGTGTAGTCAAATGAATTATTCAGTGACGTCTTCTTTCGTGCATTAAATATAGGCTCTGGATTCATGAAGAGTGTGAGGGTGTGCACGATTAGTGGGTATGCGGGGTAAGTTTTTTACCTGGAACCCCACAGTCCGCAGTGGGTTTAGCGTAGGGGCGGGCTTCAACCTCCCACAACAACTTCAATTTCGCACATACACTATCTACAACCACTTGTTCGACCTTGACCTACTGGACGCTTCAATGGCCGACTGCGTTTCGACACGACTCAAGTAATTAAATATTCATTCCTGCGGCCCTTCTGCGTCTGAGACGATTCAATGCTGTTCAAGATGCCATGGATGAGTTTCGGTCGAAGGTGAGAAATGTCAATATCAGGGGCATGAAACTCCACAACTTCGCCAAAGAAGATATGGACAACGCTTTGATTATATGTCAGCGAGATCGAAGCCGGGTGTGGTTATGGCATTTGCTTCAGAGCGGCAGAAAATTGTGGACGATATTGAGAAGTCGTGGAGCGTTCCCGCTCGTGGCTTGACAGGAAGAGATTCTGGACAATAGGACTCAACTCCCCAGCCAGCAAATCAAGTCGCTGAACAACGCAAGAAATTCAAGAGACGTCCTGAACAACCCGAACCTATCTCGTTACCCCGGTTCGAAAATCTTGAGGTCAAAGGCGAGAAAACACCTCCACGGAAAGCTATCAAGCAACAGAATCACACAATTCTGAACGGAGTGTTTAATTCGAGACCTGGTTCGACTACCAAGATAGTTGATTGGGACGCTTTCGTCACAGCAATAGCAGATGCGAGCTTTGCTGTAAGGCAGAGTAGTGGTTCAGCAGTCATTTTTGAACCTCATGATTAGGAAATGGGGTGGTCTGGCAAAATTGTGTTTCACAAACCTCATCCTGTTGCCAAAATTGACTCTATTATGTTGAGGTCGGTGGGTAACCGGATGGAGAAATGGTTTGGGTGGGATGGGGAGACTTTTGTGATACAGTACTAAGTCAACGAAAAATCTAGTAAAATCTGCTAATATATCAGACAGGTAGCTGCACACTGCAAGGAAGGACGTACACGGTAACTCTGCGATACTACGGCTTCGAGTCTCTAATTAGCCTTGGAATACTATATATTAAGCCGAAGAGCTTACGTGAGGTGCAGAGTCCTTCCTCCTTCTCCGGATGCGAGAAGACTCAAAGCTTTACTATACTTTATATCCTGCATAGCGTCCCCAGATCGGCAGCTTGCAAGCCTCCTGTGAATTGGTTCAGATGACAAAGTATAAAGCTATGATAATGTATCCCAAGAGAAGTCTACAAGACGACAGATAACAAGGAAAAGAGGAAGAAAAACTCGCCATTGCAACTCAATAGCAATCTCAACTTCGTATTCCTTTTGAGTTTAGTAGGTAGGCAACGTAAACTTTCATAGCTGAAAATAACACTCTTTCGCAAGACTTGAGAATTTCTGCAATTATTTTGCCATTGACGTTTCAATGCAATCATCTCTTGAATACTCTCACCTTCAGATAATACAAGTCGCTTTATTGCTTAGTGGTTTACTCTTACATTCACTCCTACGGAGTAGGTCATTTGGCCATCGTTTTCTTGTCGCCCTGTCTTCCCTTCTTTTCCTTCCGTTATCTGCACCGACCACAAAGAGTGTCCGCTCCATTCAATCGACCTGGTAATCGATCCTCCACTTGGTAAATTCCAGCCTTCGAACTCCTTTTGTTGATACCGAACTTCTTTCGACTTGCTCACCATGTTTGGCATTCTCCTCCCAGCATTCGCTGGGTTGATTGCTCTCCTCACCTTGGCCTCAGCTAAGCCCGTCCTTACAGCTGTCGAGTCACCTTCAGCGCGGGACATTGAGATAGTCGAACCTCCTCATCCGCATCAAGAGCAGTTCTGTTGCACAGTTGATTGTGCAACTTGCACCGAAAACTCTTGCGCTGTCTTTGAATGCAACGTCTTCGTATGTCAGAATTTCTATCTGCTCTAAATTTCACTATCTCTACCTGCGCTGACGCTTTTTAGCCCTTTTCCGATTGCTGCACCTTATGGGTCTGGCCAAAGCGAGACGAACACGGAATACTGAGAGCTTATAATTCAAAGGATGAGTTGGTCGAATTCGTTATGTTCCATCCGATCTATCAATACGAGCGGTTTAGGAATCGGGCGCTACGATTAATTAATCGGCCCTCCGATTAATTAATAGGTAAGGGAATACGATTCGCAAGCCACAGTGGCTTCCGATTAATTAATCGGCCTTCCGATTACTTAATCGGCCTTCCGATTACCTAATCGGGAAATATTAAGGTCTCGGGAATAGCAAAATAGTATATAGAATACTCTATCCCAACCAAGCTTTATTATACATGCCTCCCACTACGTCTAGGGGCTCCCATAGCCACCCTAGCCCTTTTTGGTGCCCTCCCCTCCACTTGATCACCTGATTCTCCTCCTCTAGCTCCATTCTCACGTGCTTGCTCCTCAGCTACTCTCTCTCTCTTCTTTGCTCTCTCAGATGCTCTTCCAGCCTTCTGAATTGACGTAATTGAACCACGATTATTCTCCTTTGCTACCGCTTTAGGGAGGGTGATTTTATCCCTCTTGTAGATTGCACCAGTGGTAGGTAAATCAGGATAAGTCGATTGGGAGGTGATTTTGTTGAGGGTACTATGTGGCCAGAGAGTAGTAAGCTCGCCATGCTTAGTAGCTAGACGGTAGCCCTATTTTAATTAGCTTTTATTAAAAGTAAGGCTCATAAATCACATACCTTTGGAGTCTTTTCTAGAACTCTCACTGGAATCCTAGCCATTTCTGTACCGAATCTGTATTGCTTTGGGATCTGGAGGGTTGCAATCTCTTGAATATCATATTCAAGAGCCTTGGAATTAGCTCTCTTTACCATATTATCCCTCTGTCTTCTCGTGTGTTCCGCAACCCTCTTAGTTAGTTCAGATAAAATCATCTCCTCAGCTGCTTCCTCTTGATCTGCTTCCTCGTCAACGAATAAGCTATCCTCTCTACCCTCACTATTCTCATCACTCTCAACCTCCTCTCCTAGGGCTGCACGTGCACGGCGAGCAGTCTCTTTGTGGCCTTGGAAATCAGTAGGTGGCTTCCGTCCAAACCAGACCTCATATGGTGTATTTCCCTTAGGAAGAGCTGATGTAGCTGTGGTATTAATCACCCATGCGATTAAAGGAAGTAACTGTATCCACGACTGGATACCAGTATCCGCTCGTGCAGCCCGTAGCCGCTTCTTGAAGATTCGATTAGCTACCTCAATAGAGCCTTGTGATTGAGGATGGTAAGCTCGTCCACGGATAATCTTTATCCCTCTTTGCTTACAGACCTCAATAACTTCGCCTTTGAACTCTCCTCCATTATCGCAGGCTAGGATAGAGATATACCCATTATCATTGAGCCATTTACTAAGCTCGTTCGCAGCTTCGTCCGCAGTTTTAGCCTTGAGCCCACGGATCCATACGAACTTGGAAAAGTGGCATTTCAATTGCCAGATCCACTGGTATTCTCCGTCCGGATCATGCTATAATATATTAGTATTAATATTAATAATAAGGAAGTGAAGTGTGGATAAAAAGCTTCGGAATTTACGAGAATCGCAGAAATCGCGAAAATTATAGGAAAATCGTAGGAAAAGCTCAAAAACGCACGAAAATCGCGAAAATCGCAGGAAAAGCTTAAAAATGCAGGAAATGCAGGAAATGCAGGTACATAGGGAGGTAAATCACATGACTTAAGGGACACTTACACGAAAATCCATTAAATCCAGAACCATACGCTCGCCAGGATAATGAGATTGGATAGGTGTAACCCCTTTACTATTCTTCTGGGTCTTTTCCTTATTGCAGTGAGCACAGCGAGCACTTATCCAAGCATGGTCGTCACGGGACGGGCCATGCCAAATTCGCCGTGCGTGCTCAAATGCAGTGCTAGGAGCTATTATTATATAGTAATTAGTATAATAATTAGTAAATTTAAGGGGTACTTACATGCATGCATTAATTTCTCATGAACAGTAGTCAAAATCTCAAAGGCATCGTTATAGCAGAGAGCATAGCGAGCTGGAACAATCTCATCGCGGCGAGTATCGTGGTATTCCTTACGATATACCTGATTATCCTGAAGCTCGTATAATTGGGATTCGTGCTTGATATTAGCTTGGTAGCGTTTCTCTACCTTCGTTCCACCAGGGAGCGAGGCATTAGGATTTTGCAACCACCATCTGATATCCATACGTTTCCTAGCAGTAAGAATTTTCTTACTACCGCCTGTAGCAAGCCTTTGATCCCACGCAGCTTCGTCTTCCGCGGACCAGTTATTAGTAGGCTCCTCAGCAATAGGGCAGGGCAAGAACTGAGTGCCAGAGGAACGTGCTCCTGGTGCAGTAATATCAAAATATTGCTCTGCTCGGCCATAGACACGCTCACGAGGCGTACGAGGGGCTGGAGATGAACGAAGGGTTGAAAGAGACATATTGGAAGTAAGGTAATTGATTGGGAAGTATATAGAATCAGTAATTGTGCTTGGAAAGTAGGTGCTTATGCTGTGAACTGTGTGCTGTGAATTGTGTCTAGGTAGTAAAAAGGGAGCAGAGGCCCTATACATATCTAGAAGCTCTAGAGAAGTGTCTTTACTCCTATTACATACTGAGAACTAAAGGGTTTCAGCCATAGTTTTGAGGATATATTAATTACATACTGAGAACTAAAGGGTTTCAGCCATTAGTTTTGAGGATATATTAATTACATACTGAGAACTAAAGGGTTTCAGCTATAGTTTTGAGGATTACATACTGAGAACTAAAGGGTTTCAGCCATTAGTTTTGAGGATATATTTATTATATACTGAGAACTGAAGGGTTTCAGCCTCAATAGATCCGAAGCCCTAATATTATGCGATTAATTAATCGGCCCTCTAATTAATTAATCGCAAGCCACTGTGGCTTGCGAATCGTATTCCATTTCCTATTAATTAATCGGAAGGCCTATTGATTAATCGGAGGGCCGATTAATTAATCGTAGCGCCCGATTCCTAAACCGCTCGTATTGATAGATCGGATGTATCAGTTAACGTCGAGCGAGTCTCAGCAAGAGTAACCGGCACAGCTGCTCAATCACTCGACTCCGAGATAATTTCAGCTGGAGATCTGGAGCTGGTTGGAACTCCTCATCTTGTCAAGCTACAGGTTTGTTGCACGCCAGGCTGCACGTGGTGTGTGAGCAATTCTTGCCACAACGTGGGCTGTTCTCTCCCCGTTGTAAGTCTGGCTCCCTCGCCTTTCCCTCGACCTTGAAGATAACGGAAAGGTAACTCGATTCTTAGCCATGGATCAGTTGTTGTTCCCTTGAGGTGTGGGTAGGAAAGCGAAACGAAGAGGGACTGGTCGAGGCATACAACCAAAACGGCGAGTTAGTTACATGGGTGGGTGCGGACCAATTCTCAGAAAGAGATGTCGAGATCGTTGGACCTCCACCTCTTGCAAGACGTCTCTGCTGCACAAGCGACTGTGAGTCCTGTGTCGGCTCTTGTGAGACGGTCGGTTGTCCGGTATGGGTACGTCGATTTTGTATTAAACTCTGCCCTGGCTGATCATATTAGCCTTGGACGCATTGCTGCGTGCATCCAATTTTGGGAAAGCGAGGCAACCCTGCACAACCCGATAATCGAAAGAGACAATTAGGGGAATCCACCGAGCGGGACTATATCCTGGATAGAGGCGTTGAGATGGTTGGACCTCCACGCCCTGTCAGGGAACAATACTGTTGCACAATTGGTTGTCGCCAATGCAGCAGACAGGGATGTCCAAATGGGGAATGTGCCGTAAGTGGATCTCTTGACCTCTCATTGTTTTGAACTTCATGTATACTAATTTCTCCCCAGCCTTGGATGAGATGTTGTGCCCTATGGGTCTGGCCACGGAAGCGAGACGAACGAAAAGCAGACCGAACATCCCAGGCTTATAATGACAAGGGCGAGATGGTTCAGTTTATTGACGTGATCGAGCCAAGCTCTGTCGGAGGGGAAGAGGAAACAAAGCTGGTCTAGACCAAACCCACCACACTCAGAATGGGTACTGGTCTGAGATTGTCAGGAGAGTTTGGGAACAAGCGGATGCAGGGTGGAAGAACCAGAGGTTGTATCTCGGGTACCATCCAACTTGGGAAGTGGTAGCTATCTGGAGGTCGGTGGCAGGTGTTTAGGGTTGATTTCGTATGGCTAGGGCAGTGGCTTTGGCTTTGGCGGTAGATTTAGATAGCAAGTCTTCAGGAAGGCAAAGGTTGAGAAAGCACAAATCAAGCAACAGATATAAGCCAGCTTTCTAAAATCTGGACATTGGAGTTGTGAAAACATCTCAAAGAAGCTCGTGAATCCATCATTTGGATTGGCATTCTTTCCAAGTTTCATTCACATGGTAATTCAGTTACATAAGTATTGGCGCCTTATTATTTTTCAACACAACGACTCTTTGTACTCCTAATCTGAAGGCTTCTAGATGTCGAGTCTGAATCCCCACAGCCCTAAATCTTAGTCTGCGCTTGAAAGACTTCGTACATAAGGAGGTGGAGCTAGTTGCTCCTCTCTCCATTGCCCATCATATTGCCTATGATCAACTGGTGCACGCTGACCTGGCCCAGCGTGTGCCTGTTCCTCGCGTGGATAGAATCGGCTAAGAATGTTCGTCCTGATAGCCTCGAGGCCACCGAGGACAATGTCTCCAACATGTATGATCCGTTTGAAATCCTCTTCCGTAAATTGCCCTTGCCTTCGAGTATCTCCATGCCTTAAAAATCCCTGTGTCTCCCTCACCGTCAATTCCCCGTTGTTCATACTCATGCCCAAATTCCAAAATGTTTCTTGATTGCTGGTGTTTTGTCGCAATGCCACGGAACTGTAACTTGAAGCCCACTCGGAGTTCGTTGTGATTCCTTCGGTTGGTGGCTGATGAAATCTAGAACGGCAGCGTCACTCAGGACTTTCTGAGGATGATGAAAGAAGTTGCCAGAAGGCACTGGTGCAAGGTAATCAAACAAATTAAAGAGGAAGACAAGTTGTGTGGGTAAAGTCTCTGATCGAAGTTCTCGGGTGTCTATTTCCAGATTTGGATTCATTAAGAGTATGGTGTGTGGAGCTGGCTCTTACTGATGATTTGGCTGCGTTCTAGGCTGCCTGTTAGGTTTTTCCTGACATTTTGATGAGGGTGTGCTCTGACTCTGTGGTTAGTCTCTTGTTATTTGGGATTTGGGTAGATGGTTGTCTGCAGGGGTCGAGAAACCGTAGATGCGTAGACCTTCAGACCTATATATCTTAATATTTCGCTGTGAATAACAAGTATATAGTCATGTATTGTAGCTTTTATATCAATTCGAGGCTTTTGACTTTAATGTGATTGTATTCCAGCAGCACCGAGAAAGGAAACCATACCATTTAATTCCTACCTGTAATTATTTGCCAAACTCTGCTCGTCAACCACGAACACTTCAAAAGTGCATCCCCGCCTCTAAACACAATCGGTTCCACACAATTCAGAATGGAGAGACGTTAATATTCAATTGGTCCGTGTACATAATCTCCCTTTTAGATAGGCTCGTTTTTCGGAATTCCTGAAGTTCCACTTGAGCGGGGAGAGGACAAGCGAGCACACCAAGTCTCTCCAGACGGAGCGATTAAACGAAATATTGCCACACAAAAAGATGAAAGAGGCGGGGAAAGTTAATCGCCGTGTTTCCGAGATGATTGAGCACGATTTGTAAAGAATCTTTAAGGTTGTACAGTACGGTCAATTTGTTTTGATAATCTAGTCACGGAGGGAAGTCATGCCGCACACACGATAAGTCTCCGAGAGCTCGGAGCAATATATCTTCGGTCATTTCGCTTTTCTACACTTCCACGATCTGTCTAAATTACTTGTACAAACCAAGAACAGCACTGCAGGATGTCTCGACTCGCACTGCGCATCAAAGCTTTTTTCTTTCGCACCGTGCAATCCATTATCGCACACCTTGACCTCTACCTATCTCATCCTCTTCCACAAAACGTCTCTTTCACTTGCAAAATCCCTTCAACAGTCTCATCGGTTCCTGGCTCATTTAACCTCCTCTTCTATACCCCTTCCTCCTACAGCAAAACTCCAAGTTCCAAGAAGCATCCATTGCTCATCAACTTTCACGGCGGCGGCTTTACCATTGGTCATGCCTACGATGATGCACGATGGGCAACGGCAGTGACGTCTCAGACCTCGGCCGTCTTCGCTAGCGTGGAATACCGTCTAGCACCCGAGTACCCCTTTCCTATTGGCATCGAAGACTGCGTGTCCGCGGTCCTCTGGCTGTGGAAACAAGCAGACGAATACAATCTCGATATTTCCAAGACGGCATTCTCAGGCTTCAGTGCTGGTGGTAACTTCGCCTATGCTGTTTCCATCCGGCTAAACCAGGAGTTGGAGCGACTTAGAAAGGAAAACAAACTCGACGGACTGGAGGATGGAAAACTGGTTAATTTGGTGGTGTTTTATGGGAGCACGGATTATACGGAATCCCGCGCAGGCAAGGACGCTTCAAATCCGAACCTCATTCCGGTCATCCCGCCGGTCCTTTTCAAGCTGTTTGATAAGTCGTATCTTTACCTGAACCCTGATAAGACTTCACCCCTACTTAGTCCCGGTCTTGCCCCAGATCAACTCCTCAGAGACTCGTTCCCGGAGTCACTGATAATGATAAACTGTGCCGGTGACCAGCTGTTGGCTGAAAGCGAGATTTTCAGGAAGAGACTGAAGGGATTAGGAAAGCAGGTTGACGGATATGTCGTAGAGGGTGTTGGTCATGAGTGGGATAAAAGCCCCTCATTCAAGAGAGGAAACGTGAAGAGAGACGAGGCGTACACGCTTGCGGTGAAAGGTCTTGAAGGAGTGTGGACTTCAGTCTGAGTGAATAATAGAGGTGTTCTCGTGGCTTTTTCCACTTCATCGACGTTCCACATCTCCGCGTCTAACCGAATTGTCGTATATAAACCGCATTAGGCACACAGAAGTGTGGATTCACATTTTTGCGACACGAATATTAGCTGATGTCCCGTTGACGTCGTCCACGATGGAGTATTTGGCGCCAATCGTGATCAAGTACTCCAGGCACACTCTCTTGTACTTATCCTTCAGTAGTGCCAGCCAGTGCTTTCTGGCAAGAGCGGCCATCGACTTCAAAAGGTGATGTATCAATTAGTCTCCTGAACCTGGAGTGCTCAGCACCCGCCAGCCAGCCTCCTCGCCGTCGACTTCCTCACCCACACTTTCAACGCTCAAACCCTTACACAATGGCTTGCCTCTGCTGATCTTATTTTCTACAGAGCATCCAAATAGCAGACCCCTCACCGCTCAACACCCCATTCACCAAGCACCTCAACCAAACGTAGGTGCCAGGAACCAGCAAGCAAAGACAGCAGGCAGCACCTCCGATACTTGTCCACTCCTTCCCAGTCCAGCGCACGCGTCAATCGCCACTCCCCATGCGTACATCGATAAAACGTCCCATCACTCAAACCTCCCCCAAAAATCTCGACAAACACTCCAAAACTGACATCTAGGCTCAGCCCCCCTCCCCTTCACGGTACCATCAGACCGCGGGAGAGTTTCCCTGTTTCGCATTGCTATGTGCTGGCTCCAATTTGGGTGTAGCTGGTGCAACAGAAGACGAGAGAGTGCTTGACGGAGGGATGGGATGTGGATATTCTGGGTACCACTCCTGACAGTTGTTCTCCTTTCTCTTATGAGAGATGGATTGCTGTGCTTCCATCTTATTTCGACTTGTGATGTCGTGTTGAAAAAACAAGATGGAAGTGAGGCAGGGTTTAGGTGAAACGAAGTGAAATAGCAAGACGAAATCGAGGAGTCGGAAGGTGGCTTGGATGCAATATGGAATATTGGAATAGTAGCAGAGATTAAGTACGAAATATGAGACAGGAATGGAATGGATGGATATAGCATCGAGAATCAATCAGGGGTTGAGGGATGTTTCTTTGTGGAAAGGGGGTTTGGGGTCAGTGAAGTTCGATGATAAATCATTCGACAAAAGAACGGAGAATGCAAAGCAAGAAGACTCGAAGATGTCATCTCAGAAACTCAAAGAGACTATGTAACCAAGTCACAAAAAAGCCTTGGTTTGTTGCACTCGGGTGTTTGGGAAGGGATCACTAAGAGATAAGATTCAGATGCTTGAATGTTTTTCGCATTATTTTGGAGTACGTTTGCAGAGACCGTAAATCGCGTCCTTGCCAACTCTGCCTGTCCATCCAGACCAGACTCCCGCTAACACCAGAAATGCAATCGTCGCTAGAGGCCTCTGAACAGAGTGCCATCAAACATTCACCGCTAGAGACTATCTTGGGTCTCTCAGCCAAAAGCGCTGAGCTTGGCTGGATATCCCGCCCGCTGCCATATCATCTGTGTATGCCAATCTATGAGCATTCTGTGATAAGCGGACGCGAGTATATATCGAGTGCTGTGGGCAAATACCAGCCCCATCAATTGCCCGAATCAACATCGTATACCATACAATGTATAATGGAGCACGTAGTCTGCTACCGACTATCAAGCTCCAACCATTCCTGGACCGTAACTGTTTTGACGCATCGGGGGATTTTGGAAGTTGTGACTTTGTGAAGTCTTTTCGTTGTTAGCCATGCAAATCTGCAGGTATAGCATACTACCAACCTTCTTTGGACGCTTCCTGCTCCCGGCCCGATCTTCACCATCTGTGCCGGAATACCCAGTTTCTTGCGCATCGTCATCCACAAACCCCTCACCATAACCCTCAAAGCTCGAGTCGCCATATGTCCGCTTCTTCAAGTTGCGTTTCGGGCGAGGCGGGTCTGACTTGGCAGTTCGGGCGATGCTCGGATTTTGTGGGGCCCCAGCCTTGTTCCCGTTCTGCATGACTTTTGCAGACTCGGTTTGAGAAGGAGCAGAAACGAGCTCGCCCAGAACTGCAGCGTTCCATGAAATCTTCGGTATGATGCCTCTCGCCATCGTGAAAGCCTTGCCCATGCTAGCCATCACAGTCTCTGGTAGACCCTTGCCAAATTCCTTTCCTCGTGTAAACTGTGCATCCCATTCCTCTTCGGGTGCAAGCATCATAGCCAGCAGTGTATCGGGCGCATCCATCTCCTTCTTGACCGAGTCAAAGGCGCCACTGACTCCATGTTCCTTGATATGATTCTTGTACGTCTTGCGCAGCTTGACCGCCTTTGATCCATCGGGGTTCGTTCGTGCAACAGACTTTGCAAGGTCTTCAAGAGAATACATGGCATATAAATCTTGTTTGAGATCTGGAAGGCGAGCTGGGTGGGCTGCGCATCAAGTCCGCGTTAACCAAATACTTCTGTAGGTGATGCTGGGGAGTCGAGTAGGACAAGACCTGGAATACAATACCAAAGGGAGAATGTAGGTCTTGTGGAAGTGGGAGCCTTACGAGTTCTACAGAGAAGATATTTTTCACCGACATCCAAATGGAGGTCGTCGATACTGGCTCTGCTATCCTCGACATGTACTTTCTTCTGATCTCGACCCCCGTTGTCTTCAACATCACGCTTACGCTTGTTAGAAACTTCCTCATGAAGAGCATCCTGAAGCATAGCCGCCTCCAATGCGATATCTGAGTTAGAAGACATGCTGCCGTTGATGCTGTGTGCGGGTGTGGGGAGCGAGTGAGAGATTCGAGGTGAGGCGGATTGTTTTCGAGGCTGGTCGGCTGCGCTGGAGGCTGTAGAAGGACTCTGGGGTGTCTGTGGGTGGTCGGAAGGCATAGCGTTCGTAGGGACGAGATTTTCGAAGATGTCGAGGGAAGGGTGATTGGGCGGACAAAGAGTCTGTCGACTGTTGTGCTCCGCGGCCAGGGGTGAAAGAATTGTGCAGGTTCGAAGAGCGATGTTTGCCAGATGCGCTGGCACCCGTCTCAAACGATGGATAATCGAGGACCGTGTGCTTAACACCAAATCCAACTTGCGGACCAAAAGGCAGCGTCCTCTCGATGATTCTCGATGGCTGAAGAGGGCGGAGGAAGGCTGGGTTGTTCCCAGGGCGACGGTCGCAAATCGCACCAGCACACCCACGACAGTGCTCCAGCTACACCAGATCCTGCTTCATCCACTTATCCCGGTTGATATCGGTGTCGCGATGTGCTTTTTAAGGGGTCGACAAGGGGTTCGCGATGTCGTCGGTGGTGGTGGTTGATCCGGGATGAGGTTCAGTCTCTGGAGATCGGAGGCGCCGTACTTGACGAGCAAGGGTAGCGCTAACGACACTAGGCGAGGATTCGTGGGGGGGGGGCACGTGACGCAATGGATAAATTTGGGCGCTGGACAAAGAAATGGAGTATCAATAAGATTTACAAAGTGCCTAAGAAAATTGCCAATGCCTCAGCGTGAATCTGATGCCATCAAAGTGGCCAGAGTCAATATAGCCGCGTGATGAGTCTACTCGGCCTTCCTTGTTGAGCCTCAGATTCTGTTGTGCTCTTTTTGGGTTAGCGTGATTCCGATAAAGATCACCGCAAAAAAAATCTCGGGTATCAAAATCTCGAGTTTCGAGAGAAGTACAGGTGGCTCCAAAACACAATGGCGAAACGACAGCGCAGCTCAGATGACGGCGATGCTGTTGACGCCGTGGTCACCGAAGATACACAATTCCACCCCTCCAAAAAGGCACGAAAAGAAACCAATGCTGGAGCTCGACGCACCCTCTTCGTCCGCTCCCTCCCAGCCATAGCAACCAGCGAAGCCCTTACCAAACTATTCTCCGAAAGCTACCCTCTCAAGCACGCAACCGTTGTCCTTGATACCGAAACCAAGCAATCGAAAGGATATGGCTTTGTCACATTTGCAGATGCGGAAGATGCACAAAAGGCAGCAGATGAGTTCAATGGGAAGATCTTCCTTGGGCGGAGGATGAAGATCGAGATTGCACAACCTAGATCAAGAGAAATTGTTGCAAATGGTGGTATGGAAGGGAAGAGGAAGAGTACTATATCCGCAGAGGCTGCTGCGATTAAGAAGGCTCGAGAGGAGGAAATGGCTGAGGCGAAGAAACCTCCCAAGTTGATTATCCGAAATCTGCCGTGGAGTGTGAAGACACCCGAGCAATTGGAAGCAATGTTTAGAAAGTTTGGGAAGGTTAAGCATTCTACGTTGCCAAAGGTCAAGGATAAGCAAGCTGGTTTTGGATTTGTGGTTATGAGGGGCAGAAAGAATGCTGAGAAGGCATTAGCTGCTATCAATGGCACGACCGTGGATGGTAGACAATTGGCTGTGGATTGGGCTGTTGAGAAAGAAGTTTGGGAAGGCCAATCGAAGTCTGCAGGCGCAGGAGATACAGATGAGAGCGATGCAGAGGGCGGAGGCGCCAAAGTGTCTGACGAAGAGGAGCCTGATGAGGAGGACGATGTTGCAAATTTCATGAAGAACTTCGGAGATCAACTGGAGTCCGAGGAAGAAGACGATGAAGAAAATGAGGAACTAGGCGAGAATACTGACGAGGAAGAACTTGGCGAAAACGAGGATGACGGTTTCAGTGACGTTGAAGACGAGGATATGTCTGACGATGAACCAGTGGAAGAAAAGCCACAAAAGGTTTTGATTACCGACAACTCCACAACTCTCTTCATTCGCAATCTCCCCTTCACGACACTCGACCCCGATCTCAAAGAGCATTTCAGTCAATTCGGCCCAGTCCGCTATGCACGTGTGGTCATGGATCGTGCGACAGATCGACCGAAAGGTACTGGGTTTGTCTGCTTCTTTAATTTCGAGGACGCAGATAATTGTTTCCGCCTTGCACCACGCTTCCAACCCAGCGGCGCCAATGCAACCAAGAAAGCCGACACGACCACAAAAGCCAAGCATTCCCTCCTCCAGGACGAAGGCGCAGACTCGTCCGGCCTCTACACCATCGAAGGGCGGGTTCTCCAAATCTCAAAAGCCGTGGAAAAGGAGAAAGCTGTCAAACTAACAGAAGAGGGCACGAACTTCCGCACTGACCGAGACAAAGACAAGCGAAAGCTCTACCTCCTCTCTGAAGGGACGGTTGCCTCCGGCACACCCCTCTATGAAATGCTCGCTCCCTCCGAAGTAAAAATGCGAGAAGACTCCGCGATGCAGCGCAAGAAGCTCATCCAAAACAACCCGACTCTCCACCTTTCACTCACCCGTCTTTCAATCCGCAACCTTCCTCGAAACGTTAATTCTAAGGACCTGAAAGCCCTCGCCCGTGAAGCAGTCGTCGGATTCGCTAAAGATGTTAAAGGTGGACTTCGGGCTCAACTCTCCAAGGAGGAAGAAGCTCGTGGCGGTGACGAGATGCGTGAGGCCGAAAAGCAGCGAAAAGTCAAGGGCAAAGGCATCGTCCGCCAAGCCAAAATTGTCTTCGAAGGTCGCGAAGGAGCTAAAGTTTCCGAAGATTCTGGCGCTGGACGAAGCCGTGGGTACGGATTTGTTGAGTACAGTTCTCATCGCTGGGCGCTTATGGGATTGCGGTGGTTGAATGGCTATGCGGTCGAGAATGCAAGTGGCAAGAAGCAGAGACTTATTGTGGAGTTTGCGATTGAGAATGCGCAGGTTGTGCAGAGGAGGAAGGAGAGGGAGGAGAAAGCTAGAGTTAGGTCGAAGGAGGTATTGGAGGCAAGAGAGAAGGGGGAATTGCCTGAGAAGACTAGGAAAAAAGTACTGAGCAAAAATACGATCATGGCGAAGACGAGGAAGGGGATGAAGGGCAAGAAGGGGAGACCTGAGGAGGGCCCAAAGAAGTCATTTGATCGAGTCGCTCCAAAGAATGTCGATAGTGAGAAGAGAAAGCGCGATGGGGAGGATGAACGCCCAAAAGGGAAAAAGTATCCGAAGGGGCCAAACTGGAACAAAAAGACTGTTAGGACCTCGAGGCCGAAAGTTGGCGAGCCGGAGGTGGATGAAAAGCAGACTAAGCGGACACAGATTATTCAGAAGAAGCGCATGGCAAGAAGGGATCGAAGACAGGGTGCTTAGTGCTGTCTGTCTGAGCGAGATACCACTGCTGTTCGAGCACATTTTCAGATACCTCCTTGTCATGCAATACAATCATGTCTCGATTCTTGAAGCTCCATTTCAACGCTTTTGCCTTTCACGTATCACTGCCACTAGCAGCCACGCTCTCCATTCCTCACACTTGGCAGCGCGAAATTCCGAACTTCGACGACCAAGCGGTCCTCAAGAGGATCATAGTCATAAAAGGCTGAAAGAAAGAACGAAAGTGAGGTGTTCGTAATCGAAGAAGTTTTCTGTCATGAAAAGTATAACTATGGTTCCCACGTGCCTCTATCGTTCTGCTGAGAATTTCAGCCTTCAAGAAAGGTAACGAAGCATGAAAATCTGGGAGTTGTTCTCGTTTGGCCAACTGTCGTGCCGAAGTTCCATGAGACATGAAAATCCATTCCTCGTCCGGCCCAACCATTCAATTTTGCTAACACGCCAAACGCTCTTTCACATGTTTTTCCAATCGTCCCGTCTTTCTACTTCCTTGGCATAACAATAAAATCAGCCATGCCTCCTCTTCATTGCCCTTGTTTATTTTTACACTATACACTCGTTGACATCAAAAACAGTCGATACCAGCACGCTCTCTTGCTTCGCCCTCTAGTTCAGAGCCACACTCGTTACAATGATCGCGCGACTCTTTCTAGCAGTTCTGCCTCTCTTTTTCGCCCGGACGTCAGTACCTTCCCTTCGCTCAACATATCTCAAACTAACATCAAAACAGATGTCTGGCACAGACATCTTCGAACGCTGTCTCGACAGCCATGAGTTCAGTCTCGGCAGCCGCGAGTACAGCATCGGCAGCCGCGAGTACAGCATCGATAGCTGCGAGTTCAGCATCAATAGCCATAAGTTCAGTCTCGGCAGCCGCGAGTACAGCATCGGCAGCCATGAGTTCAGTCTCGGCAGCCGCGAGCACAGCATCAATAGCTATAAGTTCAGTCTCGGTAGCCGTGAGTACAGCATCGATAGCCATGAGTTCAGTCTCGGTAGCCGTGAGTACAGTCTCAGTAGCCGCGAGTACAGCATCGATAGCTGCGAGTTCAGTCTTGGTAGCCGTGAGTACAGTCTCGGCAGCCGCGAGTACAGCATCGATAGCCATAAGTTCAGTCTCGGTAGCTATGAGTACAGCATCGATAGCTATGAGTTCAGTCTCGGTAGCCGTGAGTACAGTCTCGGTAGCCGCGAGTACAGCATCGATAGCTGCGAGTTCAGTCTCAGCAGCCGTGAGTACAGTCTCCTCCCAAGCCATCTCAACAGATGCAAGCTGCGGAACAACTATAACCTGCATTGGCTCCATCTACGGAAACTGCTGCAGCCAATTCGGCTTCTGCGGTTCAACATCAGCTTACTGTGGAACGGGATGTAACCCCGTTGGCGGGACATGTTCGGCAGCCGCGAGTACAGCATCGATAGCCATGAGTTCAGTCCCAGCAGCCGCGAGTACAGCATCGACTGCAATTCCAACACTGAGCACGATTTACACTTCCGGCGCTTCGAGCTTGACAGGTAGAGCCACCCCCGTCTGCTTATCGCTTGTGTTTTGACGCAATTGAATTCCTTGTTTGGCCGTCCAGGTGTTCCGAACGCACGAGAATCCATATTAATCCTGACCTCGAAGTCATCGAGTAGGAAGTCTTAAAGAGTTCTAGACAAAATTGATTATTTTGATTTACAAGCCTCTTGCAAGCTCAGATTCTAATATCTCAGTAATAGGCTCTCAGCCCACCGCTGCCATGAGCAGTAGTACTTCGATGTCCTTGGCTGCATTCTCAGAATCGTCTATATTCTCTCCTGCCAGCTCTTCGAGTATTACATTAGGAGCCTCGATTACGACAAGCACAGCCGCTGTAATGAGTAGTAGTGGTTCGATATCCTTAGCTGCATTTTCAGAATCGTCTACCAGCTCTTCGAGTATTGCATCAGGAGCCTTGAGTATGAATGACAGGAGTTCTTCAAGTCAAGTTGCTGGTACGAGTGTAGCTGGTTCATTCAGTGCTGCGACCTCGACCAGTCCAAGTACGCTCGAGATATCCCTCCTCTCCTCTTCTTCTACTCAGTCAAGCGCAGTTGCAATCTCTTCGAGCTCTGTATCCGCCAACCAGATTGCGTCGTCTTCAATTTCTGGATCAGCAGGCTCCACGCCACCGGCCTCAACAGCAGGACAAAGCTCCAGCACTTTGACTTTACCTGGCAGCACGTCGACTTTACCTGGCAGCATGTCGACCTTACCTGGCAGCATGTCGACCTTACCTGATAGTGCACTGGGCACCACAACTCTGTTATCAAACACCATCTCAGCAACTGCCTCCTTCCTTTCCTCTCAAGCCGGCACCCTTTCTTCGCTTCTCTCATCACCCCCATCTTCAACAAACTCTGCCTTAGCATCAGCAACCCCAACAGCATGCACAAAAACATACACCGTCGTCTCAGGCGATACATGCACCGCTATCTGGACGGAGTTTGGCATCGATGAAGCAACGCTCAGAGCTTGGAATCCGAGTCTGGATGTCAGTTGTTCTTTAGGTATTGGGGATGTGCTTTGTGTTAGCCATTCGCCACAATCGATGAGTGTAGCTTCAAGTTCGAACACAGCATCATCCACAAACCCTACAGGAACCCTCTCCTCTCCAACCCAGTTCTCTTCAACCCTCGCATCCAGCATGCCCAGCTCAATGCCGAACACCTCAATGTTCATCTGCTTCTCCAACACCAACGCCTCCGCCCCAACCCGCCGCAAGACAAAACGAGACTCTGCCCTAGTCTTATTCGTCCTCGAGTCCGACGGCACAGTGTCAATAACCAACTCATGCGCTAACGCAGTTGAGTTCTCCCTCTCGAATGGCACCTTGACCTCCAATGGCCTCTACGCGCAGGTCACGCTTGCCAACGTCACCGCCGGATTAGCAAACCTTACTTTCGGTCCTGACAATAGCTTGGACATCGAAACCACCTTTTCTGTTCTTGGTGGTGTGCTGACTTGGAGCAATGGATTATTTACAGGTGGCCAAGCAATTTTTGCATTCCCACTGTCCGGAGAGGGACTCGTTGTTGTGGTATTTAATGGGATAATACCAGCAGGATATGCGCAGCTTACATTGAGTGGTATGGTCTTGGGTGGTGCGGCAGCAAATTCTGGTAAGTATGCCCCTCATATGCCATTCTCGGATGCTAATAAATTCAGCTTGTGCTGCTCAGTCCAGCTCGACGTCTTCTACCGCGCAAGTCTCGAGTTCGGGGGCGGCAACGTCTGTAACAGGAAGCTCAGCAATTTCGTCTTTCTTAGAGTCTTTATCCGCGACAGCAACTATTAGAAGCGCGAGTTCTGGGGCGGCAACGACTATAATTGGAAACTCAGTAATTCCGACTTTCTTAGAGTCTTTATCCGCGACGGCAACTATTGGAAGCGCGAGTTCTGGGGGTGAAACTGCTTCAATGGGAAGCCTCAGCTCCGGTACAGGTGTAGGAGGTTTATCAACAATATCAGGTATGTCCAAAAATTTCTCGTACATGGAAATCTTGCCACTCCTGGATTCCACACCGAATATTGCTAGGTTACGACAACATACCACTACAATTTCTGGCTCGTCTGCAAAACTTAACATCCCGCTCAGCGAGCACACCAACCTGCCATTACTACCCAGACCTCCTTCTTAGAACCTACTTATTGACTTCGCATTTCAGGTTCGAGTTCTAGTGTGTCTGTAATTGGATCCATGGCAACTTTATCGTCTGGCAGTTCATCCCCTCAATACACGATTTCAACTACGGAAATGCCCCCCGAGACCACATCAACAGTATACACAACCATCACGTATACAATCACTTCCTGCCACCCAACAATCACAGACTGTCGCATAGGTCATCTCACGACCGACACAATTTCAGTCTACACAACAGTCTGTCCAGCAGGCTCTACGCCACAACCTGCAGGACCGACATATGTAATTGGAATCCTGGTTACAGTTATCATCGACATCACTGTTGAAGTAATTGTTAACGAGATTAGTGGGCTCACAGGTCTGTCCTCATTTCAAGCTCTAGATACTAAACTGACATAGCCTTAGAAACATTCTTCGTCACGGAGACAATTCTCACTGAGATAGCGAGTTTATGTAATACCGCCACCGGTGGCGAACGTTCGTGCTCTAAACATTCATTTCGTTATGTGATGCTAATCGTGGTGGCTAGCATGCTATGCTTGCGCTCTCACCTCTCAAGGCTTTACATGTCCAAGTTCGGATGTCACAGCCACGAGGACCCTTTGTCGCAGCTCCCCTTCCAACGCCCCGCTAGGCGATATTCCACTTGTTATTCAGACTTGCTCAACTTGCTCGCCGATTACACTTAGCCCAGGCGCACCTCCGGCAACACCATTATCAGAACCTAGGCCAACGGCTGTTCCACCTTTACAAAACAATCAAGAGATAGCCCCCCGAGATCGCCGATTACACTTAGCCCAGGCGCACCTCCGGCAACACCATTATCAGAACCTAGGCCAACGGCTGTTCCACCTTTACAAAACAATCAAGAGATAGCCCCCCGAGATCGCCGATTACACTTAGCCCAGGCGCACCTCCGGCAACACCATTATCAGAACCAAGGCCAACGGCTGTTCCACCTTTACAAAACAATCAAGAGATAGCCCCCCCGAGATCGCCGATTACACTTAGCCCAGGCGCACCTCCGGCAACACCATTATCAGAACCTAGGCCAACGGCTGTTCCACCTCTACAAAACAACCAAGAGATAGCTCCCTCGAGATCGCCGATTGACCTCAATGAGATACCAGTTGTCACTTCAACTCCATACGCGGCAGTCAACAATTCACATCCGGCGCTGAATTCTGAATCAGGACACGATTCTGAAACTAGCTTGCCACCCCCAGGGCCGGGCTCAAGTGGGGGATTATCTCCGCCGATACAGCAGGGCGGTTCTGGTGCATTCAGTTCCAGCGTACTGGTTGTGTTGCTAGCCGTGTTAGGAGCTTTGGTAGGTATTTGAGGTATCCGTATAGTAGAAGGTGATAAAAGAGGTTTCTTTGGCAGTTCTGACTTCATGTGTTTCTCCTCTTCTTGATATTGATTTCTGTTGGGGAGTTTACTTTTGTTGAGTTAGTTACGTGGTCCTAAGACCCGGGATGGAATTCATTTAGCCAGATAATGGAACGGGGATGGCAGAGGCTATAGGGGATCCTGAGAGCACTTGATTATTTAGGCTTCACACTTTATATCTGTCTGTGCGGTTGTGTATTTTAAAATTAAATCAATCAATCAATCAATTAATTGATCGTTCGATCTGTGCGGTTAGAGGCGTAAATAACAGGGGGGTCAGCAACTGCTCAATCGGGAATGTTTCGGGAGAGGACATTGACTTGAGAAAATCTCATGAAACAGTCGCAAATAGGAAATGTTTCTCTCCTAACACCGACGCTTGTTTGGTATTTGAACCTCTCCATCATTTTGGCTGTGTTGGAAATCACCCAATCTTCTTCATATCTCCGTCTAGCTCTGAGTGTCACCATTGATTGGGGGAGAGGGCAGCAGCCTCAATACGTGTTACATGTGGCTGGGTACCGACACCCTGGGACGCCAAATCTACTGTTCGAGTGACACCCGCAATCCATGGGGTTGGATCAGGAGAGGAAGCCATTGCAGAGATTTACCACCGGGAAAGATCTACTCAAGATAGAGTGGGTGTGCTGAACATGTCGGATGTCGCCCCTTGAATGTGGCTTGATTGAGTTTTCATGTCACTCGAAGCTTCCCTAGAAGATGATTAACGGCGAGGAGGTTCTGCATTGGTTGGTTCTCGACCTTCCAATTCTAAAATTTTACTGAAAGCAATCAGGGAACAAGTACCTGACTACAGCTCTCGAGAAACTCAAATTAAATCAATTGATGTAAATGAGCTCTGTAAGATTCTGACCCGGTTATGGCCTCATCTGATCTAAAAGTGGGCAATATGCAGCCTTCCAATCTTAAAGTAGTAAAGTTTTGATAAGGCACGGTGGGTTGGGAATTTATCCAAGTCAACGCTTTAGAGTGTACAAGGGGGCTTGATCGAGTACGAGTCGCGAAATTTATACTACGTAGTACTTCAATGCGAGGTGGGTGCATAGGCTAAATTCAACCGATTCTCTTACAGTGCCGTGAAAAACCAGTGTGAGACGCAGTCGTGCGCACTGTCTGACTCACTTGATTTTGCAAACTTACTTTAATAACTTCTGAACTACGCAATTAAAAAGTGCCAAATTTTATAGAGTTATAGTAAGTAAATAGATTTTACATATTCCTACTTCTATTATAGTTTAATTATATAGTAAACAAGTCGTATAGAAAGTAGTGAAAGTAATCATTTTTAACTGTTTTTGTAAGGCGGAAGCAAACCCCACTAAAATCGATAATAAAACATGGTTTCCTCGCTTTTAATATACTACATCTCTCTATAGAAATGCCTCCGCACCTAATAGGAAATTATTATAGATAGAAGTACCTTCTCTTAGATGCGGTAAGGTCATATTAAAATGTGGTAGATTAAACATAGAAAGACCGCGGCTTTAAGCGTTTTCAGGTGATTGTAGGGGGTCGCAGGCATTAGGAGCGTTAAAATGCTAAAAATTAAAGTAATCCGGTTTCTCAATATTTCACTATTAATGTATTTATTACTTATAAGACTTAAGGTATTGAGTATTAGAATATGCACTTTTGCTTCCTGAAGTCACATCTATATTTAAATGTGTGGTTAGTTGGAAATCAAAGTAAATAAGAAGAGTGAAGTGTGTGTGGAGGGTTTGGATGCGAACCGCACTAATTGGTGGATTCACGCTGGGTTTCCACGGCACTGCACCACTGCTGGTTCATCGCAAACACTTGTGAAGTCTGTGTCCTTGAAGAAACATCGAGGAGATTATCTCTGTAAGTCTTTAGCAGCACAGCAACTTCGCATGAATTTGGAAAAATATTCCTTCCCATGAATTGATGTCTGGCCAAGGACGTATTCAGAAAATATGACCTTCAAGAGGAAACCCCTCGGCTCGCCAGATACCTTTCATGCCAGTCTCAAAAGCAGGAACTGACGATTGTGCTCTCCAATCCAGACCTAACTTTCTTGTATTCTCTATACGAAAACTGGAGGAACTGCCCAGTACAGTTGTTTCGGACCGAGTTGTGTTCAGGAGAAGATGCGGCGCCGAGGAGGGAATGAAGCCGAGGCCCGAGGCCCAACAACCCTAGAGTAAAGGCCAATAAAACAATCTAGAATACTGCATGGAATCTGACTCGGAAGGTTGAAAGCTCCGGCAATACCACCGAAAAACTTTTGTGGAATTAGCACCCTGTCAAAACATCGGCTAGAAACTCTAAGGGAATCCGGGTAAACTGTACCAACACTCATTGGATTGTGCCTGATTTGAGGGGATAGCGACTTACTTTGGACTAATGAGCCTCCAAAAAAACTAACTATGTGCTAGAATGAGGCATTTCACTAGTAGAATTTGTCCTGAAAACAGTACAATCAAGTCTTTGGATGTGCCCGGATCGTTAGAACCACCAGATTGTCTAACTCCAAAGTGACTCCAGTAGACATCTAATTATAATAACCAGTACTGCCCATACTGAGGATTTCATCTACTAGCTTGTAATAAAAATCTATATTCCTAATACCTGGAATGAAAAGGGTTTAGCTCTGGTGAACTAGGTACAGTAAAGTACATATGAGGCGCAAATTGGAGCACTGGGACTGACTTCTAGAACATATTAGTTTCAAATAAGAGGCGTTAGCCGAACAAATACACTTTGTCGTTTACAAGCTTATGGCCTGTTACCAAGAACCGGGCCCTCTCCAACTCAAGCCTCTCCTTGGGTCTACATACTTCAAGCCTATATGAAAACTTCAGAAACCCCATTCTAGCACAACGTAACGACTCTCAATACATCGTCATGGCTACAAATGCTCCGGAAATTATTGCAATTGTCGGGGCTTTTGTAGGCTGTACTGTTCTTGTTGTTGCGCTACGAGTCATGGTTCGATCACTAATTCTAAAAACGTTTGGACTTGATGACTACGTCATGGTTGGATCTACTGTATAGCGTCTCCTTCTCTCTATAAGATTTTTGGTCATGATACGGTTTGTTTCCAGGAGAGATACTGATCTGCCTTTAGATCTGTGCGATTGTAAGCTTGATCTGCTTCATCGAGGAGACGAAACACGGTGTGGGCATGCATAATCGGGATATTCCGAACGACCAAATGGTTATAATAATGCATTGGGTGTTCTGGCATAATATATTTGTGACAGGCGGCATTTCGTTGGTTAAGATCTCTGTCGCATGCTTCCTTCTGCGGCTGGTGCCTCGGAAAGGGCACAAGATATTCTTATACTGCTTAATAGGTAAGTTGTTATTATCCTGAAGAAGCCATGGGAAACCATTGGAGTCCAGCAAACCATCTTAACACTAACTTTTAAATTGCATAGTGTTCCTGGTGGCCTTTACCCTCACATGCGTAGTAGTACGTTTAAATTCTCGAAGAACGACACTCTTACGACACTTCAATTACACTGCCTCATCCTTGCGTATCGAGCCAACACCTGATCTGTCTTCGAGTATAAAAAGAATCGTTGTTAACCATTTCTTAGATACTTGTGTTCTCCTGTACTCCCGTTCGAGCTTCATGGGATAATGTTAAGGATGCCAAATGCCTTACCAGGAAGCAGTTCACCGATCTTGTGGGTGGTGGAATCTATCCCTCATTCTCTATAAATTATAAAAGCTCAATGCTGACGTCGGTTCTCTCTACAGGGATTGTTCAATTCTTGTGTTAATATTTCCACGTAAGTTGGTCAAACCCGGACGCCAGATACTCTAACATGTCTGCAACAGTGACATACTCTTTGCCTCCCTCCCAGTTCCAATTATTTGGAAGCTAAATACAAATCTCCGCACCAGATTATCATTGATCGGCGTGCTCAGCCTAGGATATGCGTGTGTTGAAAAATCCCTAGCCAATAATTCGAAATGACTAACTCAAAGCCTCCCAGTGCCTGCGCGGTGGCGATTGCCAAAGCAAAGATACAAAGCCGCTTTTATGATAACCATGACAAATATCGCAAGGACACGTACTCAATATGCAATATCGTCGAGCTCTGTGTAGGCATTCTGGCCGCCTCGCTTCACGCTCTCCGTCCCCTTTTCCGAGGCCTTCTCGAAACCACCAAGACGCGGAGTGAACGCCGAAACGCAGATGGAACTGGCGGTACGAGTGGCCTGGGAAATGGGTGTGCGAAAAGAAACTACTATATTCAAGGCCAGGGCATTGGGTTGGAGAGCGTTCCTCATAGTGCCACCGAGGGGAAGCACAACGCTAGGATATCGGCGAAGATTGCACGCAAGAACGGTAGTACGCTGCATAGCGAGGAAGAATTTTCCGTAAAAGAGGATTTCCCAACAGAGTTCCCAATGAAACGGAGCAGAGACGATGGCTCGTCTGCGGAGAACATTCTACAACCGCAAGGGATAGAGCAAGTCAACACGAAGACGGTGAAGTTACCGTTATAGATATTCTGATTACGAAGGGAGATAACAGACGACTATCGTCTGAAAAATATAGTATAGGTCTTGCACACGGTGGTTGCTTTCTTTTGTTCTTTAGCTTTTGATGACCTGGTGTCACTATCGCTCATCTCTATCTTGCCACAAATCTCCCTTCTCTGTACGCATTACGTGTAATTCTGTGGCTTCTGCAAGGTGGTATTGCCTCTCAATCCCTGTCAGTTTCCCCTCTACCCCTGAGCCCCTATTTTCTGCGAACATCCGACTCGCTTCGAATGTGCACATTTATTCCCAGCCGAGGTCTTAATCCCGGCACTACATGCGGGGACCCCACGTCTCAGACATCAATTCCCCCCTCTTGCCTTCTTCTTCTCTAATGCCTCTACAGTATCAATTCAACAATGACAAAGTTTGTACGGAGTTTCAGGAGAATAATCGATAGCCGCCTGCGCCATGGACCGTCTCCAGGCCAGAGGACATACCTCACGCAGACGCAGAGAAGGAAAGCGACAACGGCAAGCGTCCCCAAGATGAGCTTCCCTCTTATCGACCACCATTATGAGTACGCAGCTCGATAGAATGGATTAGTTACAGGATGGCAAGGCTGACAAATGCAGTGCTATCGTCGTTGGGGCTGGGGGTGCCGGGTTGAGAGCTGCGGTTGGATTGGCTGAATCTGGGCTGGAGACGGCATGTATCAGCAAGCTGGTAGGTTTGGAAACAGCGCGATTATCATTTCTTCTCTTTATAACTTCAGACTTCTAGCCCATTATCTCGTTATTCATAAGTTATTAGGGTTGACTAATATCACCTGGCTAATATTTCCAGTTTCCAACCCGTTCACATACCGTTGCTGCTCAAGGAGGTATAAATGCCGCTCTGGGCAACATGACTGAAGGTAAAACGCTCTTTCGCCCATACCATATGCTGCCACTCAACACTACTAGATGACTGGAGATGGCACATGTACGACACCGTAAAAGGCAGCGACTGGCTCGGTGACCAAGACGCAATCCACTACATGACCCGCGAAGCCTCCAAAGCAGTCTACGAGCTCGAAAACTACGGCATGGCATTCTCTCGAACTTCAGAAGGGAAAATCTACCAACGTGCTCTCGGCGGCCAATCCCTCAAATTCGGAGAAGGTGGCCAAGCCTACCGAACTGCCTGTGCGGAAGATAGAACCGGCCATGCTATGTTACATACACTGTATGGACAGAGCCTGAAACATAATACCAACTTCTTTATTGAGTATTTTGCATTGGATTTGTTGATGGTTGATGGTGCTTGCGCGGGTGTGTTGTGTTTGAGCATGGAAGATGGGACTTTGCATCGCATGTTTGCGAGAAATACAGTTCTGGCGACAGGTGGTTATGGGAGGGCTTACTTTTCGTGCACTTCAGCGCATACGTCGACAGGAGATGGCAATGCTATGGTTACGAGAGCGGGGCTGCCGAATCAGGATATGGAGTTCGTACAGTTTCATCCCTCCGGGATTTATGGTGCTGGTGTGTTGATCACCGAGGGAGCGAGAGGAGAGGGAGGGTACTTGTTGAATGGGAATGGAGAGAGGTTTATGGAACGATATGCCCCGACTGCTAAGGACCTTGCTTCGAGGGACGTGGTCTCGAGATCAATGAATATGGAAATCAAGGAGGGACGGGGATGTGGATCGGAGAAGGACCACATACACCTCCAACTATCTCACTTACCGGCGGAAGTGATTCACGAGAGATTGCCGGGAATTGCAGAAACAGCGAACATTTTCTCGGGTATTGACATAACGAGAGAGCCGATCCCGGTTCTGCCAACTGTGCACTATTGCATGGGAGGTATACCGACAAACTATAAAGGCCAGGTTCTATCTGTGGCAGAGGATGGAAAGGAGAGGATCGTAGACGGCCTGTACGCCGCTGGTGAGTCAGCTTGCGTCTCAGTTCACGGCGCGAATCGGCTGGGAGCAAATTCTCTCCTCGACATCGTCGTCTTCGGTCGAGCGTCTGCGCTGCACATCGCCGAAAATAACGACAAAGGGGCTTCTCACCTAAAAGTCCCAGGTGACATTGGGAAGGAATCCCTGGATGACCTGGAACGAATACGAACTGCTTCAGGCGATATCCCGAGTGCGAAGCTGCGACTAGACATGCAGAAAGCAATGCAGACGGACGTAGCTGTGTTCCGAACAGAAGATTCGCTAGCAGCCGGAAACTCGGCAGTACAGCAAGTAGAGAGAGATTTTGCAGATCGACTGAGTGTCACGGATCGGAGTTTGATATGGAACAGCGACCTGATAGAGACGCTGGAAATGAGGAATCTATTGACGTGCGCCAGTCAAACGGCAAAGAGCGCGTTGGCTAGGAAAGAAAGCAGGGGAAGTCATGCAAGGGAAGACTTCCCGGAACGAGATGATGGGACGTGGACAAAGCATACTTTGAGTTGGCAGAAGGAAGGAGAGGATGTGAGAATTGGGTATAGACCAGTTGTGATGACAACTTTAGATGAGACGGAATGTGCGAGTGTGCCGCCGAAGAAGAGATCATATTAGAAATCAATGCAATTTAGACCGTATATTTGGCTTTGGCCATTCAAAGGGTCAGTATGTTCTGCCTTCAAACAGGTTATTGCTGTTGCTTCTCGTTGCTTGGGTGAGAGCACTTCCACAAGATGTATTGTGCCGTCTTCCACCGTTACCTCGCAGCTATTGTCGATCTCTTGAACTTGATTCCCCTATCTTCTCCTCCGTTCAAACACCACACCACAGATATCGCAGCCCCTCATTTGTAAATCCCGAGCCACAGTGAAGTTTTCCAATCTCCACTCCTTGGCCGCAAGCCTCAGGGAGTCAGGGGAGGTTCAACGGTTTACTCGCCTTAGAAAAGCAAACACCTTTTGAAGTTTAACGGCCGGGAGGACCCCGTCTAATCAGATTTCCTTCTGCCCTCCCCTCCTCGGAAAACCAGGCCATAGGTCCATTCCAACCTGCAAATCACCTCCCTTCATCGCTTCACCAGCCACACATTGCCCACAAACACGTTTCACTGTCTTGAAAATCATACAAGAATGACCTCACCAGGGCCGGGAACGAAATTGATAATATTATTGGCCAGAGCTCAGCTTTGGTTGTTCGTCAGACAGCTGTCAAGCTGGATTATTGGTTGAGTTGGAATAGTGACAGAAAAGCTACCCCACCAAACCCCTGACCTTCGCTTCGTCGCTTGGACCCCTATTGCTTTTTCGCCTCGCACAAGGGTCGGTGCAACGTCATCCCGCCACTGCCCAGCTGGGCTGAACCACTGAACCCAGAATAGCAAACAACTTTCCATGGCAAGGATAGTTAGCTATGACCACCAGTTCTCAATAATCAATTGTGCAACCTATTCCATTAGAAAGCCCCGGAAATCTACCCGGCTCGTCGGGGCTGAAGTCAAGCTTCTGACAACCGGGGCACGGACCGCATTAGGAAGTTAAACGGGAACAAACAATTTTTTTTACGGCGCGGAGCTGATACTGCGATCGATAAGCAAATCAATTGTGGCTTTTTTCGGTCAGAAGTTGGGGAATGCTTGCGAGAATCAATTATTGGTGAGGTGGGTGGCGACGACGGGTTCAGCTTTGAGCCACTGTGGCAGCGATGCAGGGCTGATGTGGGGTTGGAGGCTGTGCGGCTGAGACGAGGAGCGGTATTTCAATTGGCTCTTCAGTTTTTCTTTTCATTCGAAGTAGCATTGTACTGTACTTTTCAGGAGAGCAGGGATCCAATGGATTTAGAAAGGCGAATTTACTGGTTGCTTGGACTTGGCCAAGTGAGGGTTGAAGGGATATACGTGCACAGCCCGTGTTGGAGAGCGAATGGGAAAATTCGAGACGTTTGCGGCCGTTTGGTTGCGGGAAAGGAAGGGGAAGAGATCGATGAAATTGTAGTGATTGGATAAAGAAAATTATTAATGACGCCCCGTCCTAATTAGTCCTTTGTGGTTTGTGATGAAGGGATAGACTGGCAGATGCTTCATGTGAGTCGCAAATGGGAAATTTTGAGACACTTGATCTTGTTAGGGCTGGCTACGTGGCGAACAGATTTAAGCACAGGAAGGGAATCTTGAGATTGGCGAGTTGAGGAATAGGAAGAATTGGGAGGCGTGAATAATATGGATATGGTTTGTTGACCGGGGTTCTCGGGGAGGTGCTGATCTCGACTCAAGATTCGCTCGTCTTGAAGACACAACCGACTAGGGACTGTAGGTTTCGTTTTGTGAGGGCTTGGGTGGCCGCGTTTTGTCCGTTGCAAGCTTGTTTTTCATGGTGGTTGAATGATAGAGTCTCGCTACATCGGTAGGCGCAGATGCTAGACGATCGCTTGCCTGGCATTCATCATACATCCAGTATTTTCACCTCCTGATCCTCCCTGGACAACCAATCCTGTTGGGAGGCTGGGAAGAGTTGATGACTTCGATCTCCAGAGGTGCTGGGACAAGTACAAATATATCTTCAGATCGAAGACCTTTGTTGTGTACCGTGGGGGTGAGGCCACATTATGACTGAGACCTTGCAGAGCCGATGCTGTGTTTTCTAGCATTGAATCTGAAGCCTTGCAAATATTAATCACGGCATTTGCGTGACTCTTGCACGCGTAAAGAACTGTGAAGGATAGTATGGGGTACGTTCGCACTACCATCGATCCAGAACCCCGTGCCGCCAGAAGTCCGCATCGTGATGAATCAGTACCAGGTGTCCAACGCGCCTTGCAAATAAGCATAATACCTTATTTGTGCCACTTCCGCTCTGTGCCATCCTGTCATACTGATAGCGATTTGGTGACATCGTTACACTTGAAAGTTCCGCAGGGAGATAACCAAAAGGAAATACAACAGAAGAATTCCAAATAATGACTACGGCCTGATGTTTGGCTGGACTTCTTGATCGCCGAACTCGTGTACCATGACCACGTGGCTTTCTTCGATGAAGGAGTCCCCTAATGTGGAGAACGAGTACACGATCATGAAGCAAGAAAACAGTCCACTGACCGAAATCAATCGCAAGACATTCTTTTTTTGGGACAGCCCGGGTACCTGCCTTTCCTGGGCACCTCAAAGAATATTCGATCAGCAATTGTCTGTATATATGTGAAAAGCCTTTTTGACGGATTTTTGAGCCACAGGCTGTTGTCCGTTGCCGATCGGCGGAGGCCGAAGCGCCAACGACGGGATTGAATGCAGACTGCAGATTCTTCATCGCCGAGGAGATAAGTCTGCATCAATTTTTTCAAATCACCACGACACTCCACATAATTATGGGCAAAGCTGATTGGCAGGAGAAAAAAATGACAAGTCAGAGACTACGAAATCGAGGATGCTCCGAGACGGTTGCCCTGGTAGGTTTCTTTGATGTTGAACACACCGCGGACTGAGCAACGATTCCGAGTGGCCACCCGCTCAGCCACCAACCCTCGACAGTCGAAGCTTCAGCTGGCGAGGGGTCGAGGCAAACGCACAGATCCCAACCTCGACGTCAAACATCAACCTTGTTTGGTATGATGGAATAAGTTCATACATGCACAGCATATTGCCGGTCCCAGGGCTCGGAAACATGGTGCTGCAGCACTAACAGTCCCTAAGTTTGGGAAAGGCCACCAAGCTTCCGGGAGGTGGCACGGCAACTTGCTTTTGGGAAGCTTCGTCCAATGCTTCCCTCGATCTCGCATAGGGCGGGTGGGAGGTGTACAGGATCTGAGAATCGTCTCCATGTCAGTGGGCCGATGGATGCAGGAGTGACAAGCAGGAGATCTTGGGATGCGGGTGGCCGCAGATCAAGCGTATTAGTCCTCTATCCGAGCCTCAAACAATATGCAGCTGTCCAGCCTGTCCCGGATACTTGGAATGGGAGCGGATGCAGAGACACAACAGCTTCAGCACGTAATAATCGGGTCAGGGCCGATTACCAGTGCATCTGTTCTCCTAGAAGCACTTCCCCATGCAGATCGGTTGAAGCACTAGATGAGGAAGTTATAGTGGTGAAGCTGGTGATCAGAAGGGGAAGTAAATTAAGAGGAGAGGAGGCAGCGGCACGAACAATGACATATTAGGGATCGCCCTCGAGATTTGATATGTGAAATGAACCGAAAGGGGTTGAGTTTTGCCACGGGCCGACAGCCTCCTCCTGTCATCTCGAGGAATAGTTGCGACACGAGGATAATGGGGAGTCCGTCATCAGCACCCAAGGAATGGGGCAGGTGCAGAATGCCGTGGAAGTGCTGCTCACAGTATGGATGATCGCCATGGTGTCCTGCAGCCTCCCCACGACGTGCACCGTTTTTATGGGGAGCTTCAGCTGCATAGACGATGTCGGAGACAAAAACTGGGCCAGTGCAGGGGGGGTACAGGGGGGCAGAAGGATGTGGAAGAGCGCAGTGAGTGGTCAGATGGGGACGCCAGCCGCTGGAGCCACTCGGAGCCACGCCCCGGCAACGAACCCCTCCATCAAATACTGTACGAAAGTACAGTAGCCAGGCTGCCAGTCGCCAGACAAGTGTTCCGCCCCAGCCCAACAGGGGGCCGCAGTAGTTCGCAGTAGTTCAGCCAGGCGCGCCTCAAGCCTGAGTTGGCGAGCATTTTCTTGATCTCCTTTCAGGGCCAGCCAGGAATTGGCCATTTTCGCCGTTTTCCTCCTCTGCTCTTGCCTCTTGCCCCGTACTGGCATACTGCAACCTGCCAGACCCTCCCTCCCTTCCCAGAGTTGCCCACTAGTCATGCCCGTTCAGATCGAAACATCGACCAGTCCTTGCTGGCTGGGCGGCTCCATCCACTCAGAGCGAGCAGCCCGGGTGTCCCAGATGCAACAATGCATGCCACAGTACACACGCATCATCGAGGAAATTCGAGCTCGACTCAACCACGGCCCACCTCCCCTTCTGCCACTACCCTCCTCTAGATGCCAGATCGCTCGAGACAGTTATAAAGAGGGCGGCTTGCCACGCGCCGAGCGTGGGTGAGATGACTCGATCTCATATGCCCAAGTGACGTGTGGAGGAGTTCAACCCACATCGCCATTCCTACACAACGTCTTTCCTTGATGAAAGGAGTAGTTCAAGCGCCTTACCCCACCGTCATTACCCCCAATCTCTCCATCTTGCCAGCGGCATTAGGGCGAAGTCAATGTCCCCAAGTTGCATCAACATAGTTTGTCTTTATTAGGTACGATGCCTTTACCATTCCGAGGAGGACCAGCCTTGCTCGACCTAGCATGCAGCTAATTGGCTCCTAATGTAGAAGGAACATGGCTTTCAACACTCAGTCTGGGACTCCCCACACCTTTGGCACTCCTTCTCACGGTCACTACAGCACTTCCTCGAGATCCGCACCTCAACCACCAGAGAACCAGCAGTTCGATATCGTCGACTGGTATCCGAAATTCCAAAGCTGCCATCGATATTTCCTCGACCATGCGCAACACAGCGGGCCCGTCCAAGCGCTATCAGCTTTCATCAACATCCAACTTCCATACCAGAAACAAGCGAATCCCGTACTCTCCGCTTCTTCTTCCTCTTCCTCTCCACGCTCTGCGCGGCCCGAAATTCCTCACCTCCGCCAACCGAATCCCTTTGCCCAAGGCCAAAGCGCCATGCACGCACAGGCTGTCTCTCTTATACCATACATACGTCGGCTAGTAGCCACGGGGCACGATACGCCGGCGGTACTACACGGGTTCTTCGGTGATGACTGGGTTAGTGGAATTGGAGAACTTCACGAGATCGAACGACGGAACTATCTCTTTGCAGCAAAGAGCACTAGCTGGATGAAGGTCAAACAATCATACGACATGTCTCCAGAAGAGACCGTCCCCTTCCTGCGACCTCTGCGGGATGCGTCCGAGAAGGAGATACAAGCTGCGGAAGCAGGGTGGAGTGAATGGTTGGCTATGCAGGACTGGATGCTTGGCCCGAGGGCACCAGAGACAATGAGCCGTTCATCCAGAGTGAAGAGAGAACAGGAGTGATTTCTGATGGGCATGTGTTATGATTATGAATATTGGGATACCTATTGGGTTGGAGTTGGCTCTGTCTGGAGATGTTTGCAGGACAATCGTCCTTCTTGGCAGCGGAATAATTGTACAAGTCTCGAGTTCATGGTCCTTGGGTCGTTTTTTCACATAGTCCTGCAAATCATTGTCGCTTGACAATTAACAAAGTTCCTGAAATGGAGAAAGCGGAAAATCTTCGACGGGGCTGAAGCGTGAGGCTGTGGGCAGCATTCTCGGCTGCGTGCGTGAGTCCTTCCGTCGCAACAACAGCAACACCAAAACCTCTCCTTTTCATCCCAACTCCGCCCCATCCTCCCACGACGCCTCTCAACTGCGAGAAACCGTCCTAATCGTGACCGCACAATGCGCATCTGTCTCCCATTTTTCTATATGTCCCCACAATGACCGCGCTCCAAGCATGGCAGAGCTTTTTCTCTCGCAGCCTCGCGACCCGTCTCGAGCCTTCGGACTTCGAATCCTACGTCCAGATCCTCAGCACAAAGCACCCGCTGTCCGCGTCTCGAACTAGTGATTTGTTCTTACGGCCGACCGAAACCAATGATATAAGCTTGGACCCGAGGGTTGTGCGGTATGTGCAGGTGCTGCTGGATTTGAAATTGGTCTCTGTTCCCAGTGTTCTGAGGACGTTATGGAAGGTCTCGAGTTTCAGGGACGAGAATGGACACCAAGATGGACAACAGAAGGTAACAATTGGAGGAGAGACTGGAGAGAAGACAGCTGGGAAGGCAAGGGATGAGGGCAAAAGGTGGAATAATTCCTACATTGCGGAGGAAACTCTGTTCTACCGACTCACGAAGTATATCTCGTCCGGCACGGCACCGCACAATACGCAAGAGGCGGTGGAATTAGTAATGGTCTGTGTGCAGTGGATGCGAACTGTGATCTCCGTTCAACACGCCGCGCAAGAGATGCTCGGTCTCGCGCAGACACACACCGCGGAGATGACGGCTCAGAACATGGCACTGGGGACGCTGGTTATCTCGGCCGTGGAAAACGGCCGAGTCCTTCACGCACTGGGAAAAGGCAATGTGCCCAAACCCATACGGAAAGAGCTGAAAGACACGCTGGCGAGCTTCGTGCCGCTATTGCTGCAGAGTAGTCCGCAGAGTGCTGCAAGGTTGGAACTCTTTAGGACGCAGACCATCCTGGCGATTGAGCCGGTGGACAAGAAAGAGCGGGCGGCGGATAAGGAGATCGAGGAGATTTTGGAGGAGGGCATGCCGTTGGGGGTTGAGAGTATGGTTGTGGGTGATATGCCCATTATGAACTCGAGGGCGGGGCTGTACGTGTATTTGAATTCTCTGGTGAGTGCACTCTACCCCTGACCGGGCATCTTTTGACTTGTTATAGCTTGTTGGAAGGCCGCTGGTAGACGACAATGCTATTTTTGCGTATCTACATAATCGATATCAGGTGATTCACCCCTCCCAGTCCACGGAAAAGTCCTGACATCAAAAGGGCGATATTCAATCAACTTTAATAGATCTTATCCTTGCCGCTTTCGACGTACTGGCAAATGCGACGTTCCGAAATGAACGCGCCCAATCTATCACTATTCTCAGATCATTTCTTATCAACAAGATACCTCTCCTCCTCGCCACACTCTCAGCATCATTATTCCCACCTCTCACATCAGAGTACTGTATCACGGAAGCATTGGGCCATGTTGATACCAACGCCTTCCCAACATTGTCTGGGATGTTCGACGAGTCGAGTACGACGAATAACATGTTCTCGGACTCGGTACGGCAAGACTTCTGTTTTGCATGTTGTCTGCATGGCTTGATTGAGGAAACGAGCATCGAGACGCTCCTGGGTGATGTTCCGATACAGAGCCTGCCGGCTGGTGGTAGGAGTCTGAAGGAGGACTTTGTTCAGCAATGTTTATCAGACCCTGAAAGGACTGAGGGGTTGATAGATGAGTTAGAGCGTATGGATGGGAATGTTGGTGCTGTTAGTCAGGCTATCACCGAGGTGAGTGGATCAACGAATGTGCAGATCTTGAAATTGACCAAAACAGGTCATCACACGGCTGTGCGCCAACAAGGAGACCATGTCCCTGAAGAGTCTATGTAGTCAACTGGCGAGAAAACCATCGTCTCTTGATGTCATGCTTCTCTTCGATAAACCAATCTCAATTCTTCAGCCTCTCTGCGAGCTTCTGGATAATTGGCGCTACGATGAAGATCAGGGCGAGTACCAACCAGTCTACGAGGAGTTTGGTTTAATTCTACTGCTCGTCTTATCGTTTACACATCGATATGGCCTTTCAGTTGTTGATCTCGGCATTCGTACACAAGATTCCTTCGTTGCAAAACTTCTCAATCAAGGTCATCTCAGCCGAGCAATGGATGACCTCACAGAACAAGAGCAAAGCCACCTCGATGGATGGATTCGTGGCTTGTTCGAAGTTGGCACTCTCGGTGACGAACTTATGTCCTCATGCCCGCCTCAAGACTTCTATCTCCTTGTTCCAACACTTTTCCATCACATCGTCCTCGCACGCTCCACGAAAAACCTCACTGAGGATGGTCTGAAGAGTGGCCTCGAATACCTCGTCGAACCATTTCTCATCCCCTCCCTCATTCCTGGAATCACCTGGCTCTCATCACACCTTTGGGAGTCTCGCGGTGATGCGAACGCGTGCGTCGCAATTCTCACCGCACTGGTCACCAATTCATCAAGTAACACGGAAGCATCACAAATGCTGACCGCCATCCTAAATATCGTTGCGAAGAATCTAGAGCACAGTCTCCGGTGGCTGCAACGAGCAGAACCCTCCCGACAAGACGTCGAGCCACTTTCGAAAGCTCTTCGGCCAAGCCTTGGTTGGGAACGTCGCGGCGCAAGCGATCATACGGAGCTCGAATCCTGGACATCTTCTCCTGGGGGCGGTCTGGTCGTTGCTGTGAAGCAAACAATCGCAAATCTCGTACAATGGAGCTTGAATCCCGGAATCAATATCAATCCTGCAAACTACACTCACCGGCAAATCCTCGTCGGAGTCAAGATGCTCAGCGCAAAACGGATCCTTACAGCCATTATTGAAGAAGTCAAATCCCAAACGGAAACCGGAAACGGTAGCATTGTCCTTGACGTCGCCAGTGCTTTGATCTGCGCTCCCGACCCTCAAAGTTGGGATAACGGAGCACCTGGTATTGACGTCCTGGGCACAGAACCCAGGCCGCTACAACGGCGCATGAACTTGCGTGAAGCGTTAAAGAATGAAGCAGAAGCTGCACCCAAGACGCAGAAAACTGATGCATTTCACGCTGAGACTGTCGTCAGGCTGTACAGGAAGGTTGAAGCCCAGTTGCAGATGCCGCAGCAGACACTAATGAGTCACGATGCGATGGATATAAATCAAGCGCTCGATTCCGCTGCTTTGGATGGCGCGATGGCAGGAGTAGGGAGTCTGGATGGTATGGGTGGTAATGATGCACTAGGGATGGGGGATGGAATGGGAGATTCGGATTTGATGCATGGCTTGATGGGCTCTGGTACGGATCTGCTCGATGGATTTGGGCCTGGGGAGTTGGGTGATGGGTTGGGATTCTGAGTGCTCATTCTTATCTGCTATACCGTTATTCTTAGGCCATAAAATCAATTTGGAGTTTGGATGTTCGGGCTGGGAACCAGAATACTCTAGCGTTGGAAAAGAACCATTCATTCTCTTAAAGCCCTGGACTTCGAACAGCGAGTTCCAAACTTTGGGACCGAAGCCCGAGCCAAATACAAAATTTTCTCTTCTCTTTATCCTCATTCTCTCACACACATCATCCGCACCCCCCCCTCCCTTTCGGAGGTCAAAGCTCCAATTCTCGTATCACAGTTGGAAGTGTACCCCGAACCGCTGCGTTCGTAGGTGCGCCGTCCGAAATTGGCAAGGCTACCTTGACTCACCTTGTAGCCCAGAAGGCCCAGATCAAAGTCTATGTCGCCGGGCGCAATGCTGCAAAGCAGCATACTTTCACCAATCAACTCCGAAAGTCGAACAACAGGGCAGATCTCGACTTTCTAGAGGGTGAGGTATCGCTCATGGCTGAAGAAAAGAGAATGTGCAGCGAAATCAAGGCCAAGTCGTCAAGGCTGTATGCTGTATCTCTCTCAACCGGATACATCCCTGGGGTGGACCGGAAGGTTTGTCTCTCTTTCTGAAGCATGCCAAGAAAAGACTCCTCTCAAATTCAGCTTTCTGATTGGATGCAGAAACAAGTGAAGGAAGGAATCGAGCTCTTCTCTGCATTTGCCTCCTATGGCTGCCTGCTCTTCGTCATCCATCTCTTGCCGTTTCTCAACGCCTCGACTAACCATCCTCAAATGATCAACTTAGGTCGTGCCGGCATCGAAACTGCAAATCTCACCACCCCCCGACGATCTTGACCTTCACAAACCCGAACGCTGGTCAATCAACAATGCAGCGGCCAAGGTAGCTAGCCATGCCCCTAACATTATCTCATTTGACTGATGAGAGCCCGGGCGTTATTTTTATTGCGGATCCAGGACTCGTGGTGGCTAACATCTATAGCTAAGGCTATGGTGGTAAGTGGTAAATAAAAGCATTTGTTGGCACCGTAAAGCCTATAATAAGAATGGTCCCGCTGTCAAAAGCAGATACGGGAGAGCATAGTGTGTACTTGTTGACGAGCTCTAATTCAGCAGGAACGGTGCGCCACCGAGGGGTGGGCTAAATTTCGGGGGAGTGTGCAGCATAATCCTGGTATTTCAGCTTGAAGATGGTGAGAGTTGAGAGAATGAGAAGTGTGGGGATAATAGAGGATCTCAATACATTGCCAGTGTGATAATGTCTCTTATTGGTAATTTAAGAGTACTTGAGTTATTGTAGTTGCACCTCTTTTCTACAGCTCTCTGAAGCACATATATTGTTTGCAACGGAAACACTTAAGGATGTTAACCCGTAACATGATCAAAGATATGCAGTACATGCTTCAGATAAGCGGAATGCTCTTGAATCCTTCGCTGCTTCAACTCCAGGAGTGATATCTGCTGTGTAGCCAATTAGCTCTGGTAAGATTTAGTGGAGCCAAACGTTCAACGAAACACCCATACCGAGCTCGGAGGTCCTTTTCATGTTGAACAACAGTTCGAATGCAAGTAATTAATTACAATTTGTAATTCCCAACAAACCTGCATCTTGCTTCAGCACTCCAACTTATAACCCCTAGCTAATCGCGACAAAGAATCCAATCGGACATCCAAGTTCATCCCCCTCAGTCTGCGAATACGAAAACGCCGTATCGGGGCTACACAACATCCCGCTGACCTCCAAACTGTTGGGCGGCTCCGCACCACACCCGCCCACGTTGACTATATAAGCATTGCCCGGGCGCAGCACTGCCGGTGGGTGCGGTGGACTTGGGCCTGGAGGCGGTTGATGATTATACGTCGTCTCCTCCGTTGCCCCGGAGCCAAACGCATACCCCGTGAACGTAAAGTGTCCACCACCCTGGTACAAATATGGACTAGATGTTTTCTCGTAGTCCGGGAACAGGAATTCGAGGGTACAAGTGTCTCCGGGTGCCGAAGGGGGGACGACGAGGTTGAAGATGGTGCAGAAGTTGTTGGGCGTGATGAGGGGTTTTTTGGTTGAGCCGAAGGCGACATCAGGCAAGTTGGCGCTGACGGGGACCATGAGGGTTGGAGCAACGTAGTTCGGGGGGAGTGTGCCGCCTTTGGGACATGATTCGCGTCCGAGATGGCGGGAGGAGACGACGGTGAGAGGGCGGACTGGAGATGCTGCGGTGCTGGTCACGAGGACGGCGAGAATTGAGAGAATAACTTGCATTGTGAACGAGCGAATAATAATAGAATTCTGAAGAAAGGGAACTTGTTGAGAGAAGGGGCAGCCAAAGGAGACCTTGTGGATGAAAGGGGCTTTCTTTATAAACTTACTTGCCAACCGTGCTGTCTTTAACGGGCTTTCTGAGGCCCGGCATATTCAACAACAGTTCATCTGAAGTCAATTTCAATTCTTTGATCAGATTTGCACGCCTTACAAGCCGTACAAGCCGCAAAGTGCAGTAGACTCGCTCAACCACGAATCAGGACACGCACCCTCACCATTTAAGCAATTAGTCGGTCAATACCCAGATATAGAATCCTCCCAGTACTCCCCCCCCCCCCCCCCCTATTTAAATGTAACAGTGGGGCGGATCCCTGATATCAGTGCTCTGAATGGTTGAAACCCTGATCAGCCATCTAGCACTGGCCAACGTAAGGTCTTTCGAGAAGACGGTGGCTTTGTTTACCTTGCTAAGGCTTGTTGACCCATGGCAAAGGCTCAGAAGTGACTAGTGCCATTTGCTGAACGGCAGCCACAGTATCCACTCTGGACCCACTGTTACATTTAATTAGAGGGGGGAGAGTAGCACCTCCCTTGAACTAAATTCCAATAACGGCCAATCATCCACAGGCCTCTGACGGAAACCAACTTCCTGGGAGAACAACATTTCAGACTAAGGCAAGGCACCGGGTCGTTGATCAAATCTCTTCCCTAAGTTGGGGTGAAGTAGCCGTGCGCCGCAGTGATCGACAGTCCATCCCTCCGCACGAAGCAAACTACCAATAAAGTTAGAATTTGGATCATCGCAGCAACTTATCAATATCTGGCACTTGACATAGTGCCGATTAGTGGCTTCGGCTCGGTGCGGCGACACGGATAAGAATTGGGGAAAACCCGAAGCCGTGCTCGGGTAGGTCGATCATGGAAAAAAGGAAGTTGCAATGCCTTACTCGATGAAGACGCATGCATAGAAGGAAAGCCAATTGGGAGTTTCTTAAGTGTCGTTAAGTAACTGAGCCTCCTCCTGCTGACGCACAAGTCACAACAGATAAGCTGACCTGCTGATATTGCCACAATGAAGTGACCACAGGACCACAACAATGATAAAGTAAGCAATGATTATTTTTATGTTTCCGGGTACATGATTTGTAATTAGCTGACAACTTTTGAACTCCAAACTTCGACCCTTTTGACGTAAATCAAATTATCATGCCTTCGTCGTCCTCCTTTGAGTTCGATCCTGCAGGCACATCCTGACGCTCAGCGCAGCTACCAACAGCCCAATGAAAAACATAGGTATCAAATTCCACTTCCATCCTTCAATAACCCTCAGCCAATGGTGCAGATACTTGGCATCCTTGTCGCTGGTTATTGGCAGCGCGAGAAGAGCTTTGTGCCAATTCCCCGGCGTCCACTTCTGAAGTGGATAAGCCTCCCCTTGGAATTGAACTGCAACAGCCTTGTCGATCCTCTGGCCCTTCGTTTGGTTTGTGACAGCAAAAGTGTAGGCCATCGCTGAGAGTGTCAGAAGCCATGATAAGACAGTGAAGACCGTCCATGTAACGAATAGTCCGGAAGGCTTTCGAGTCTGGCTCTGTGGTTTCGTTAGCAAACAAGTCTCTTCTCATTATAAACAACTGAAATTACCCTTCGTTCTCGTCGTCGTTCGTTCCATAAAACCAGAAAGCCGCCAAAGCAAACTATTATTAGGGCGGTACCGGAAGCTCCGTTGCTTGTATGGCCTTCATTCAGCAGGAGACCTTTTGGTTTGGGGCCTATGAATGCAAGTGCTCCGGTATCTGAGAGAAATGGATATTTATTTGCGCCAGATCGATGTAAATACCCGACCATGCTACTTATGAGTGCCAGTTCAATTGCAGAGTCGATCATGAGTAGGACGAGAGCCCCGGCGAGAGGTAGCCATGACATTGTGACGATCGGTGTGTCGAAATCCAGCACAAAGGAGTACTTCTGCGGAAGACGGAGGGGAAGAAGTGGAGTTTCGAGCATCTATTGCGAGGAGATGAAGAGAAAATAACAAAATGCGGATGGCAGCCATGTTCTGGGGGGCTTTATGGGGCAGACGTGGCTGCGCATGCATGCCTTGCCACTAGTGGTCAGCAGCCAAGAGCTGGTGGAGAGCTGGAGGGGCTGAAGTAAGCACTGTCAGCCCTGCAAGCCGGATTCTTGATAAGCCCGGGGATGATTCTCGTGAATTACACAATCCCGGCCCGCTGCATACGTCAGTTCAAGGGAAGGCTTATTTGCTTGAACGAACAGCAAATGAAACGACGAGCCTTTCGGGAGTGGGCTGATCTTGGGTTTGACAATCATAAGATTCACCGTGGAGCGAAAACACTTGGGTAACTGACCAGTTTGCACACAAGCACTGCGTTACATTTGAGCTAATCACAAGTATTATTAAATTTCAGCTGTTGTGATGTACGGAGTAGTATGTGGTGATGTGGAGATGCAGCCGAGCTGAAAGAGCCTAGTAAAAACGGACTGCCAAGCAATGCTCCTTGCGCAACCATTTCAATTTAATTCATGGCGGCCGCGATCGACAGCGAAATGAGGGGATTCTGTTTGCAAAATCCTCTCCGTTTGCTGCGCGGGTACAAGCTTGTTTTCTTGCATCAAATAAATGGCGTTATTCAACTGCCCTTGAAAAAGGGGCAACTCGCCTTCAAACCATGCAGCTTGAGCTCCTCTGGCTAGCTCCGTTAGAAGCGAATGCGCAAGGGTTTGAGAGCACAAAAGTTTTATCACAGCTACAACTCGTCACAACAAGCAAAACAAAGGGGGCGAGGGCAAAAAATTCAACCATTTCTGAGCGACGCAGGGATCGAACCTGCAATCTCTTGATTCGTAGTCAAGCGCCTTGCCCTGAGTGTTGTTAGAACCGATCGTTCGATGTGTTGTGCATGTAAGCTTACATTGGGCCAGCCGCCCCGTTTTGGGTGAATGATGTCAAAAATTTCTTATTTTAATCTATACGACAGACAGCTAATATCGGTTAGAAATCTCGCCAAACGCCGATTTAAACACCTCATGCACCTCCAATCTTACTTCAAAACACTTCACGCCGAAAGTTAAAAAGAAACGCCTTTTGTTTTGAACGCTCCCAACATTTTCTCTTCTTTTTCTCTTTATCTACCATTTACACCAATTCCGAATCGTTGCACTCTACTTGCCTGTCTTTCTGCCCGTGCACGTGATCGGCAAAACTTGCCTTGGGGGGTAGCGGGGACACTACAAAACATCAGACTCTTGATTTAAAAGGGGAGGGTTCAGTAACCTTCTATGCTGAGTTGTTATGCTTAAAAAGAATCTTAAAAAGAACCATCTAGTGAGCTCGGGCGTTACAGACTTATCTTACGATACCGCAGAGGAACGAATTATCTGGAGAGAATAGATTGAATCGATGGGTCCCTTATGGATGGTGATACTTTTAGTCATGCCAAGCCAATGCCATAGCACAACGAGTTCCAATAGCTGGAGACACAATCGCCAGGCCGAGGAAAGTTCCGATTCTGACCAAGGCCTAAAACTTTTGCCTGTACCGAGTTTCTGCTTCGAGCTCGCTGTCAAGCACCAAGTCCTTTTGATTCGCCGTCTACTGCTGTTCCCCCTCTAAGGAGCGTCCATGCCGAGTTTGCCTTACGTCCCTCAGAATGATCTCCTCTTTTTCGAAATTCGTGTCGAGTTTCAGGCAATCTCTGACAAACCGGATGCTATTTGTGCTTCCCCCATTCCCCGTCCATGGGTTCATCCAACTTTCTTGATACAGCCTGCTTTGAAATCAGCTCTTCTGTTTGGGTCATCCTTCCCCACGCTGTGTGTATACATCTGTTCTCCCCATCCGTTCTCCTTCTTTTCCAGAAAGCAACTACTTTCCACGCAACAACCAGCCTGCAAGAGTCGTAAATTTCCGCAATGACCTTCTCTGTCGTAAGTGTTTCAACCCGATTGAGGCCCGCTATCACTTTTTCGAGTCCCAAAATCTTAGAACCCTCCCTATTCGCTCCTCTAAGTGACTCTCTCTCTCTTTCTCTCGGAACATGTACATTGAATCAAGATACATCCTCAGTTTCCGGTCATCATCTCTGATGAACACGGCGTTCGCGTTCGAAAATGGGGAATTGTCAACTTTGTTATCCTATTCATACCTCGTACCATGTTTTAAGGATTGCTGTGCTGCCCGCTGATGGAGTTCCAGGAAGAGCTCGGAGTCACCCACCCTGCTCTTAGCCTTACATCCAAAGTCGGTCAGGTACCTTAGACCACAATACCGTATTAGTTGGAATACACGTCCACCATCACCGACAAGCCCACCTTGACTATACGCCCACTTAATTATATTGCTTCCGGCATCCGTACGGATTATAAGCCCATGGGCTTCTTAATATAAGTACGTAACCAGAGATTCTTTTCGTTGCAACAGGCCTTTATAAAAGCGATGAGTGACCTTTCTGCTTTCCTTTCTACGAAACTCATATAATAGCTAATGACGTTGTTTATCTAATGATTTGATTTGGACTACATATTTAACACTAAATGAGTTAGACGCCCAATCCTTTATATAAGCCCAGGTCAATATTTTGGAATGACCACTCCACGGAATATAAGCTCAGGGCGTGTGTTCCAATTAATACGGCGGTTGACCTTCTACCGGTTCGGGAACGTGAATATGTAAACGGCATCAAGTGGGCAGATGCGGCCCTTCTTGTCAAGATTACTTCTTTGTTCATATTATGATTATCTAATAGATTGTGCTGTTGAATCGTCGAGTTCGGTTTTTGTATGATGCAGTTCCAATTTGAATGAAATCTTAGGAATGTGGGGCTGGAACGGAAACTGCGAGCAAGATATAAACACGATTCCAGCTAGACTCTGTGTCCTGGAAGTAATAACTTATTATAAAATGGGAACATAGCTGATTGAGTAACAGCCTAAGTCCAATCTCAAATCTTGCTCTCCGTGAATGGACATACCTCACCACTCTGATTTTCCTTCTGCAAGGAGGATACCGTAGTAGAAGAATTCATTCAATCCTTCCGCGGGAAAAATCTGGTTATTTCAAGCTAGTTTAATTTAGTTCTAATATGAATATCAAAAGAAACTCTAGGAGAGATTTTGCCTGGGCGACCTCTCACTCCACCCGTGCGGAACCAACATCGTCTTCATCATCTCGTTGACTGCCTGCATTCAACAACTGATATAGCTTTGTACCCATCCTCTCAAAAGCTTCCTGAATATTTGCCATCTCCGCCACCCTCTCCTCCAGTACCTTTATTGATCCATTACCGATGACACCAGCGAAGTCGCAAGCAACCGAATTCACCGTGTCACGGAAATTCTCAATAGCTGCAAGAGCTTCAGTTCGCTTAGGGCTGAGACCAGAGTTGGTAAGGAGGTTAAATGATGCAGAGAGGTCTGAAACTGACTGTTTCTGCGAAAATTCTGGTGTTTTTGCTGATGAGTGGGGACCCTTGGCGCGTGCTGAGGTGAAACCTGGGATGAACGGTGAGAGATCGTGGAGCTCCAGATCAGTGGAGGCGAAGTCCAGATGGTGCTTTAAGACTTGTTCCCGGAGCTCATGCTTGAGTTGGCCAAGGTCCTCAAGTACTTCTTCCTTCGTCTGAGTCATGTCTCGCACCCTTTCCTGCGGCCCATCCCCGACATCCCAAGCAGCTGAGGATCTCTCTACAAACTTCAACTCTTCAGTCAAGCTCTGTTGAACGTAGCTTTCCAGAAGGTCAATAGCTTTCAGGGCGTCGCGTTGCAGCTGCATCGCCATGTCCCCAGGCCACAAATGAAGTCTTTGTGCAAGATCTCGTAAACCAGCATCTCGTTTCATTGGCGGTACGTACTGGGTTGCTTCCTCGAGGAAGGTGGCTACCATATATGCGTTTAGGAGAGAGTGATGGGCATGTGAGCGTTGGTGGTATGCATCGGTGTCTGAAGATGCTTCGATAAACCGTTTGATTTTCAAAGGAAGGCTACCTAGGCGGTAGGTTGGCACTGAGCTTGGCTTGGACAACATTTTGGCTTGGATTGAACCTGTGTAAGATGTTCTGAGATAGCCGGGCAGTAAAATTGTTGTTTGTAGTTTAGATAGAGGGTTAGAGTAGGAGTCGAAAGCGCCCACGGACAAGTGAATGGGCTGTTATGAATCGGGAAATTATCTATACTCTACTTATGTGAATGATAATTCAATACTAATACAAATATCTCGGGATTATTAAAATGTTTAAAGAAATACTTAGATGATTTATTTAATTTTTTAGCTAAGACTAAAGTAAGGAATAATACTTCTATATTATTCGAGTATAAAAAATTATATTATTAAATAAATAAGTATTTATACTTTAGAAATATAAATCTAATTAGTTTTTAAACTAGGTAATAATAAAATGTTATTTATTAAAATACATCTCTATTAAGAATAAGAATCCATTCTGGGAGCTCTTTTACTCAAGATTAGGAGAGTTTAATGACTTCATTCCTTCACTTAAACCCCAGGTACCCCTTAATCTTCTGAATAATTGCGCTCTTGAATATCCTCAAGATACGTAATATTTCATCTTTCTCCACTGTTATCCCCGCTCTGCCTATGAAACCCTTTGTCTGATCTGCAACGGCCTGTTCTATACCTTCTACTAATAGATCCAACACCTCGAAAACGCTGTCCCCATCAAATGTGAAGAATCCCCAACTTGCAGCCCAGCTTTTAAGTAGCGCGAAGGAAATCTGTCCGGAGGATTTCGATAAGTATTCCAAAAGAGCTGCGTTGACTCTAGGACAGTAGGAGGTCGCCCACGAATGCTACTCGGTGGACGATAGCTTGAATGAGAAAGCGCAGAACCTGGAAAGGAGCTTGGACTTTTAACAGGTCTAGAAGGCTTGACTCGAGATGGTTCTGGCGCATTTGGAAGTACAGGAAGTGTTGAGGCTGAAAAGGCACCTGGAATTTTAATGGAACGGGAGGGCTTGACTTGAGATTGTTTCAGTGTAGAGGGAAGTGGTTGAGAGGATTTAACCTGAGATGGTTGCTGCTCAGAGGGAAGCACAGATGCTGGAAAGGCTCCTGGAATTTGAATAGGCCCAGTGGACTTGGCTTTAGATTTTTTCGATGTAGAGACCAGTGTCCCAGAGAGTTTAGTCTGAGATAGTTCCTGCGTAGAGGGAAGTACAGAGGTTGGAAAGCCTCCTGGAATTTTAAAAGGTCCAGGAGTATTGAATTGAGATGGTTTCGGTCTAGAGGGATGTTTCCCAGAGATTTCAGTTTGAGATAGCTGTGGTGTAGAGGGACGTACCGAAGCTGGGAAAGCACCTGGAATTGTTATCGGGCTAGAGAATTTAGGTTGAGATGGATTCTGAGCAGAGGGAAGTGCAGAGCCCGGAAAAGCACCTGGAATTCGAATCGGTGCGAAGAGTTTAACTTGCGATGGTTTTCGAGTTGATGTCTCCAGGTGACACAATTTTGACGCCAGACTACCTTCACCTAGTGGCAGCTCATCTTCTAGATGGTGACTTTTGACCATCACCGGAATAGTAGTTGCGGCAATCGAACGTGGAGGTAATGAAGTACTTGGACGTGTTGAAGATGTGGGTTTTGTGGAAGAGGCTGACTGCTTTGAAGAGTTCGGGTTTGAAGAGGTTGGCTTTGAAGAAGTTGGCTTTGAAGTTGTCGGATTTGAAGACGTTGGCTTTGTAGTGGTTGACTTTGAAGTGGCTGGCTTAGAGGCCATATTAAATGATATATCTAGCGAACCCGAATGTGCTGAAGATGTTGGTCTTGAAGACATGTATGAGGACGGAGCGACCAAATACGATCTTTTCGAAGAACTTGGTCTTGAAGATGTCTGTGTATTCGAGAGAGTTGTTGAATGTGGACGCAATGCCGAGGTTGGTCTTAGAGAAGATTGTGATAAAGGGGTATTTTTATGACAGTGGTGCCAAAACAGAGAAAGATGAATCACCAGAATGTAATCTTACCGAAGGGAGTGGTTTGAAAGAGGATACACTTCTTATCGGAAAAACCTGGTTTTGAAGACGTTGGTTTGTCCTCGGGAATCAACCAAACTCCGGAAGAAAAGTGTAGACCAGGATGACTGAGAAAATGTCGACCAGGGGTCAGGTTTGCAAGACGATGGTTTTGAACTTCGAAGAGGGAGTCTCCGGTTACAATTTGCTAGAGAAGAGAATGGATAAGAAAGCCTAGATTAAGTTATAGGAGTAAAACTGGAAGGCTTTCGAGACGGCGCGTCTGAATCGATGTCCCAAAGTCGTTACTGCTCCTAGTTTTTTCTGAAAACTCTCAAAGATGAGGAGCAATGTGAGGGCATATCTTTGGTTTTGCGCTTGTGAATATCTGTGAAGTAAGACAGGTGAGACAATGCAGCAATGGTAAAACTTATACGCAGCAAATAGTTCATTGCGCTGGTTGTGTTAATCACTCTGACAGGCTAATATTATAAGTGAATGCCCTTCAATTTGCTGGGGGTTATCGTTGTCTTATTCATTTTCATTATAGATAATAGACACTTCACTTGATGAAAAACTGGCAACATTCCCTCTACCTTCACATACGGCCTGTAGTCACACATTGGGCGCATCCATGTTATGGGATATATAAAAAGCTGCGTGTATTGGGCTGACTGCCCGAGAAGTTGATTTACTTCTTCAACTCCCTAGCCGCCCAGGAAAGCAAGAGTCGTCAAGATCGTTGCCCGCCTTCGACTACTAGTTTTATCCTTCTAAATCCTTAATTTTGAAGATCTCTTTTAGTTTGACCAGAGAGTGATGGAGGGACTCCGTTTTATCCCCGAAGAACTTTTTCTCAGTCTCCAACTTCTCCATCAGCAGCACAGCGCAAAGTCCAACCTCAAACTCTTTCTCATTGAGGTCCTTGAAGAACCTGCTTCCCCACCCCTCGACTTCCGTACCACTAAAAGAATCTCTGTGAACCAATGTGACTTTACCAATGGAAACAGCGTCCACCTCAAGAACCTCAGAGATCTTACTTGTCAACTCATGAATCCGCTTGATCGCCTCAGACTTCGCCTGCTCCACAAGTTGGAACTCAAAAGCATCCCGACTGCCATGAACCTTCCCTCTTTTATAACTCGCTCTCGTCGCCAAACGATGCTCCTCGCAGACTGCTGTGATCAGAACATCAGCCAACTGCTGCAAGATCTTCTCGCTGTCAGTCAACAGGCGTCCATCAGGATGGAAAGAGGAGTCAAATGGCTTCTGGCCAGCTTCTTTTACTTTCCAGTCGAAGAGGAGAGCCTTGATTTCCTGGAGCTGATCGAAGGAGAGGAGGGAGACTTGCTCGAGGATCAGTGCTGAGAATTGAGAGGCGACGGGGATGCTGATGTCGCGGGTTTTACGGTAGGATCGGGATTTCTCAGCGAGGGAACGAAGGACGGCACAAAGGGTGTTGGCGCCGACAAGAAATCCTTCAGTTGCGGGTCCGAGGAGGAGATCTTTTGTGTTTCTGGTATTGGGCATTTTGGACGTATGATTTGATTTGGTGGGTTGAGATTTTACGGGGAGCAAATCTGTGGAACTTCGTTGAGAAGAAGGAAGACAAAATGGAAAATTTGGAAAGGCACTATTTCTAGTCAAGGATCTGGCGGAAAGTCCTAGGTCACAATAGAACGTTCAACATTCTGGGGTGAATCATCTACGTTCAATTGAGGGAATGATCTCTTGTAAGCAGTCACCGAACAGCTTTATTCATACTTCGTATATTCACCCGAAAGCGAAGAGAAAGTATCAAGCGGGTCACTCTCACCACTAAATACCATTACCCTTATTTTGACGCGAAACCCCCGCGCATCAGAGAACTCAAGTCAATCTCTACAGCGCCATGAAAAGACCCGCAAGGCCGCCTGCGAACAAGCAATGGTAGGATATTCGCTGTTGCAGCCTTGGAAGTGGATGTAGTAGCAGCAGATCCAGTCGCAGAAGAAATTGAAAAGTCTGATTGCCCAAGACGGCTGATTGAAGGCAAAACCCGACGCGATGGCGAAACATGCTTGGCTATGGCGTGGGAGGAAGGACAGTTGGAGATTGTGCAGCTCATATATGAGAGAGCGGCGAATCTGGAAAGCATCAATAGAGAAGGGAAACTCCTTTGATGCTAGCCCTCAAGTATGGCAGAGGCGATGTTGCATCTTATCTCACTTCCATGGGTGCATCAATCACTGCGCGAGATCATCAAGGAATATCAGTACTTGATACAGCCCAGGAAACCCTGAAGAAATAACGAGAAATGGAATGGACGCTTTCCAGGAGCGAATACGAAACCCATGCGAAACATTTGGACCGCGAGAGAAATCAAAAGCATTTTGTCTAGATCATCGATTTTTGTAAAGCCCATTTAAAGACTTTGAAAGCGGCCAAAAAATCCTCAGGAAAACTTCAGAGCATCAGCCAGCAGGTTACACTTATTAAGTCCGGACAAGGGCTTAGCACGAGGATTTCAGTCCTCCTTAACAAATACACTGTACCAATGGCTACTGAGCGCAAGACATTCGCATGTTTAACCCTTGGAGAGCCCTTTGGCGATGTGGTCGCTGTCAGTGGGTACTCTCAAGGTGTCTTTAGTGGAATTGATGGATGTCTTGATCGAGAGGAATGGACGGCGAAAGTTTTCAGGTTCAGTAGGGCAATTGGACCTGTTCTTAAGACTTGGGAGAGGATGGATGCAAAAAGAAGGCCCTTGATGCCAGGGAGCTACTGCGCATCCCACGCGGAAAAACAGGTCATGGCCTACATCTAATGGAACTTTACAACAACATACGAGGGGGGGCGATAAAGGTGGCAAAAATAACGCCGAGGAAGACGAGAGGGATTAGCGGCTCGAGCGGTTGGAAGAATCAAAGCCTCCAATGCTACCGACAGACTTCGATATTTTCGTCACCAAAGAGCCCTGCGATGACTGTAAAGCTTTCCAGAAGCGCGCCAGTGAAGTCGCAGGAACTAGCTTCAACAATAAAGTTCTTTCTCCAGTCGAAGGATAGATAACAACGAGGTGAGGAGAAAAGCTCCTTTTGATCGAAGGCATACTTGCCCCAGTGGTTCGTTTGATGGAAATAGTATGGGCCACAAATAATGAAGAGGCGCGATATGGTGAAAACTATAGCGGTTTCAGAGGTCTGAACAGGATGTTATCGTACTGGGTATCGATCTTCTAGGATTAATTTTCCACCTTCCCCCTTCCTCATGTCTGCGCGTTCTTCGGATATGTGCTTGGATGACCATGCTTCTTCCCATACGCTTTAACCTTCGAATCAAGATCCATGCCAACAAAAATGTTGACAATACTCGCGAGCCAAGTCATAGCCGTGTCCACGAGATAGTTATTCTTCTTCGACGGGCCCCACGAAGTCGCTCTCATCAAGGAACCCAGGAACGACACTGTAACCAAGTAATCGCCCCTCTCGAGTCCAGCAATTGCACTCGCAGCCGTTTCATCTGGCGTGTAGTTCTTGTCTGCCTCCTCCAAGATAAGCGTGATCTCAGGTTTCGTCTTATTCTCTCTCTCTAACCCAGGACTGGAAATCGAACCAGGGAACACAGTATGAATCTTCACATCATCCCCGTAGAGCAGCATCTCCTGCACCAACGTATCGCTCAAGCTCTTGATCGCAGCTTTAGAAGGCGAGTATGGAGTGTATCCCGCAATAGTATACACACCTGCAACTGAGCTTGTGAAGATCAGGTGCCGCGTGCTGCCTTTGCCAATGGAAGCAGGTTGTAGCCACTCATTCAATATTGCGTGTGCCATATCGTTGCAGGAGAAAAAGTTGACATCCATTTGCCGCCGCATTATTTCTGGGGATGTCTCGATGAAAAGGCCGGGAATGGCAGCGCCCGCGATGCACCACACGACATCTGGTGCCTGCCCCTTGTTCCACGCAATTGCTTCGGCGATGACTCGAGCGTTTCCATCAGGTTCGGAGAGGTCGGCAGAGATGTATTGAAACCGTTGGGTCGAGGGGTCGGCTGCTGAGGCCTGGTGGTGTTGTCAGGGAGTGTGGGCATGAGGATGGGAGGAGCTTACCTTCACTTCTGCCAATGCTTCTTCCAGCCTCCCGACATTGCGAGACACGATTATGATGTTCGCTCCTTTCTGTGCGAGCTGCTTCGCCACACTCTTGCCCATTCCCTCGGAGGCGCCTGTGATGAGGACTGTCTGCAACGTGTCAGGCAAGGCTGGAGTAATGGGGAAAGGCTGCAGACTTACCTTGCCCTTGACATCGAACTTGTTCCCGCTGAAGAATCCCATGATGAATGGAAGAAGGACCGCGAAGCCGGCGACAATGCTAGTAATGGTCCAGTAATTGATGATGTCGGCCATGATGAAGGATGGAGGTGGTCGATGTGGAAATTATTTGTTCGCTCCTGTCAGCCAATTTAAGGTGGAGCAGTGGCTGGCTCGATAAGCGATAAGGATTACAGGGGGGAAATTGTGGATCAATACCCCCCCTTTTCTCCTCGCACCTCTCTCACTTCATTAGAAATTGTTCAGAACATTGGCATACGGAGAAGTTCTCTCTTTTCGAATAAACGATAGCTGCTCTCCTTACCAGTAATCGGAGAACCGGCGTCCGTTTTTGTACAGGTACATCTTGGTTGCCGCCTCCGTCAGCGCAAGGCGCAGTTGGCTCATGATTGCAATTGAAACACTAGTTGCATCTTCTTTTTGTCTTCTGCGGGTCCACTTCTGATTCTTTCTGGTCCAAATATGTATGGAACGCCATCTCCCTATCGATCGCGCAAAAGTGTCCTTTCCCGTGTGGTTGCATCATCTCCTGGTTACTTTTTCGAGTGCTTTAGCTCTACAACTCTAGCCTCAATTCAAACACTTAGCTTTCAGCTTATTCGAACCATTGGTTTGCATACTGCGCAGTGCGGCTTCAACCTGGAGCAGTCAGTCATTTTCAGCAAGTGCTCACTTCCCCGAAGCCTGCCGTTGACTTCATGTCAGCTATTTGAGAAGCTTCTGCAGGGGTTTTCCTCCCGCTGATAGGCTGTTCAGTTGCCCGTGCCAAGGATAAATAACTTGAGCAATGAAAAGGCACCACAAATGAATGCCACAAGTTCGATGCATGCAGCTTAGTCAACAGCTTGTGAACCCCCCTTTACTTATTACTATACTTCCTATACTTTAGATAATGTACAATTAGCATGTGCTACAGTGGTATATAAAACCTACTCCCACACGAAATCTACTTCTTCCCCTTCAGGTTCTAAAACTCTTCTCACATTCACACGTTGACTTTTCACTCTTCATATATAAATCCAAAATGACAACCTCACAACCTCACCCAAACCACTACGACCTCCTTGTCCTCGGTAGTGGCGAAGCGGGGAAATTTATCGCGTGGACACTTTCGTCCAAAACCGGTCAACGTTGCGCTGTCATCGAGCGCCGCTGGCTCGGCGGCTCTTGCCCTAACGTTGCCTGTCTGCCTAGCAAGAGCTTTGTCCATTCCGCGAACGTAGTGCACGATGCCAAGCATGGAAATTCCTATGGAATTCGTGACGCGGATGAGAGCGTGGAGATGGTTGCTGTGAGAGGGCGGAAGAGAGACATGGTGGATGGACTCATGGATATGCACGCTGGGAGATTTAAAGACTTTGGTGTGGAGTTGATCTGGGGTGAAGGCAAGTTTGTGGGGAAGAAGAGCATCGAGGTTACTGGAGAAAGCGGGAAGAGGGTTTTGACTGCTGAGAAAGTGGTTGTGTGTACGGGGTCGAGAGCTAAGATCGATGATATTCCTGGCTTGAAAGCTGCCAAACCTCTTACGCATGTGGAAATCTTGGAGCTGGATGTTTTGCCGAGCCATCTCGTTGTTCTTGGTGGTGGGTATGTTGGTCTTGAGTTTGCACAGGCGATGAGGAGGCTTGGTGCACAGGTTACGGTGATTGAAAGGAATGCAAGGTTGCTGAAGAATGAGGATCAGGATATTGCCGATGTCATAGTCGGCGTGCTTGACAAGGAGGGGGTGAAGGTTTGCACCGGGACAACTATCCAGGAAGTATCTGGCGAATCTGGTACTTCCGTTACCCTCAAAGGTCTTGCCTCAGGGGGGTCCTTCGAAATCACCGGCTCCCATATCCTCTGTGCAACAGGGCGTCTCCCAAACACTGACAACATCGGCCTCAAAGAATTCGGCATCAAGCTTACAGGAAAAGGCTTCATCGAAACCAACGAGAGTCTGGAGACACCAAGCGAAGGCGTTTTCGCTGTAGGCGACTGTGCAGGCTCACCACACTTTACCCACGTCGCCTTCGACGATTTTCGCATCGTCACCGACGTTCTCCTTCACAAACCTATCCCACCGAACCGAAAATCATCCCGCCAAGTCCCCTTCACGCTCTTCACCACTCCGGAACTAGCCCACGTCGGACTCCGTGAACACGAAGCCTCGAACCTTGGGATCAAATTTAGGACGGCGAAGCTGCCTATGGGCGGCTTTTTGAAGACAAGAACGCTCGGGGAGACAACTGGCTTTGCAAAGGCGCTGATTGCGGAGGATGATACGATTGTGGGTTTTACGGCATTGGGCATTGGGGCTGGAGAGTTGTTGCCTGTTGTGCAGTTGGCGATGAAGAGGGGACTGCCGTATACGGATATCAGTGAGATGGTTATTACACATCCGACGTTGAGTGAGGGGTTGGTCTTTTTGTTTTCGGGTGTGCCTGCGAGGAGTTAAAAGTTTGGGGTTGGTGTTGATTGAGAGGTTTTCATTTGGGAACACTTTAAACGTTTGATTGTCTGGCAATGAATCAAGGCTACCAAAATCTGTTGTTTCCGGTGTTGCATGCGAGAGCTTAAAAAAGTTTGAATGAGCCATTGATCGGAAGATAATACTGTTTAACGTTTCCTATGGAAGTGGATGTATTGAGGCTACTCGAGTCTGCAATTTATTCTCTCGTTCAGCCACTCAAACCAAGTTAAATGTCTGTATATCCGCTCAGCGTTGCCTCAAGGCTTCGACTGGAAGCCTTGGATCGTGCATTAAACTTTCTTCCCCATAGTTACCATCGACCAACCAATCTCAAACGATAACTGAGCCCACCAAAGTCCATTTCCGTCTTTGACCTGAGCCGAGGGTGAGCAACTTAAGCATTCTCTGAGTCAGCCCGTGCACTACAGGTAGGGATAGCCTGGTTTAGCCCGCTTGTCATTTCCTAGAGCATCCAGCAAAGCAGGAAATCCATTCTCGCTCCTCTTGTTAATCTTGCACAGATTTCCCAGAAGTCCCATGCTAGCCTCATATGAACAATAACTTATCCTTAACCCGCCTCCTTTAAACCTACCAAGATGCCGTGAATCCATGCCTTCGACCGAGGTAAATGCCAACGTGCGATATTGTGAAGTATCTGTACTGATGTTTGGAAGACGCTCGTGACCATTCTGAGGGTCAATCCCACAAGCACGGGAGCGGAGCTGAGAAAATTCGAACCAGGAGAATTTGCTTTCGAATAATATAAAGGGGAAGAACGGAGCCGATGCATAGACATGACCAGGGCTTTCACTAGTTCTTCGATCATTTTGGGCATAGTCGTTTTGCGCCATGGGAAGCAAAAATAGACCTTTGTATTTCAATTATCGCTGATATTTGCATGGTCGAAAATTTGTTGCCTTTGCTCAGTTCGATACCTTCTCCAGCTCAGCTCCAACACGTCATGGCATCTGAAATATTTGGCCTCCATCAACCTGCGCGACTCCTTTATCCATGGGCTTGTTGAGATAGGCTCCCTCATTCCTTAATTTCCCCTCAATCAACTGTTCACATTCTGCTCTCGTCATAACCCATCCTTGCCTCTTAGCAAGGAAGAAAAACCCGCCAACAATAGCAAGTATACCAACAGCTACTCCAGCCACTGCACCGCCAAGAGCCCCGGCAGACACACCTCCGTTCGTATTATTTGACTTGCCAGGACCAATTTGCTGGGAACCTGATGATTGTTAGTGCTCCAATCGAAGCTCAGTGAGAACGTTGTGTACCGCCGTCCTCTATCTTCCCGCCAGCACAAGTCGTGTTTGCATTAATCCCGCCATCCCTCTCATTGATTATTGTGAAGAAGTCCGAGTTGATGATTTCACCTCCCGTCCTGAATTCTAACGCATAGTTGCAATTACTATCCGGCCGGTCTGAGTAGCCGCCATACAGGTAATTGTCATCACGCGATCGCCAGGCATAACTGCCATTGTTGGGGGTGCTTGCTAAAGGAACAGGTAATCAGCTGTTTGATCTACAATAACGGCGGGACATGTAGTGTATCGGTATAGAGGAAGACCAGACATACCAGCTATGACGTGTACGAGCGTCATGTTAGTTGTTGTTCCTTGCCTCAACGAAATCGTCACATTGTTCTCCGTCGAATGCGTCCATTCAATGTCGAAGTCGGCCTTTGCTACGATCGTGTCTCCAGAGTTGGGTTTCGTGATAACTACAGCAGCGCGCTTGAATAGCCCCCATGATGAAACAGGCGAACTCCATAAGATAAGAGCAACTAGAGGGATAAGTTGTTGAGTACGCATCGCAAAGCTTTCGAGCTAATAAACACAAAACGAAGATTATGTCCTCCCGGCAATACCATTCATTTATCTTGGTGTGCGGGAGAGGGCCATTTCTAAAGTACACAAGGGAGGATCAAATTAAGCCAAGGCCACCCCCTCATTTCCGCACCTGAAATAGATAGCTTGGGTGCCAACAACGCATCTGTATGGATGGAAGGTGCCGCCCGACAAGCTGAAATGCGAGAAATGCGCTAACCGAAGTACCAAGACCAATCACCGATCACATGGTGGCGTGAGCAAAGGACTCATGCTCTTATGGAGTCTCAGCCTTGCAGGCTTGGACAAGAATGCAACGAGGTGGGCAGCCAAAGTCTGTCTGACCGGAGACTAAAGCGAACAGATTGAAAGATAAATGCTTTCGTCAACCTTGGGACTACGGATTATTATTCTCAAGTCTGAGCTGTGGAGGGTACCTTGAAATCGGGATTTAGATATCCCGCCGCTTATGTCGCCAAGTTTGCGCCAAGGGTGCCAAGCCTCTTCGAATGATTTGCCGTTGTTTGGTTTCTGGCCACTCAAGGGTTAACATTTATCTTAATTGAACATAAGCGAAATCCTACTGAAAGATAAAACTCCATTAGATTTCTCACTGGTTGCACTTTTCATCCAATATCTTACACACTCTCCTATCCTTTATTATCAGCTCCGTTTTCACATCTTTCACTATCTGACCAAGCTCTGAGAGAGATTTCATCTCTTTCGCGGTGGTGGTATTTGGACCAATGTGTGTTGTCGTACCAAAGCGACCGTCATATCATGCGAGACAAATGGAGAAAATGGAAGCGCACCAAATGTCCCAAAAACAGACTTTCGCATTATCCCTCTTCCGCGTCATCCTGACCCGACCCCCAGCCTTCCCAGCCGACCCAGCCGTAGTGCATGGCTTCAATTGAAACAACCAAAACTATCTTCCAATCCCCCCTTTCTTCTTCATTTCCTCCTTCGTCCAGTCCTCTAACTTCGCAGCAAGCACCATATCCTTTGCCGCCGAGCTCTGCCAACCTGATGTTGCGATTCTCTGGAAGTACGTTCCACTCTGCTCCTTCTTCATCATAGGACTCGCAGCACAGAACACCGATGTCCAAGCCCCAGTATCAGTATCCATATAACCCCCAAACAAGTGGAACACCTTGAGCAGCGTTCTTTACGCTGCACTCTCCACTCTCCCCTCAAGCTGGCTCTCAACGAGCCCGGGATGCACAGCAGATGTCCAAATCTCGCCCTCCTTAGCCTTGGCACTGGAGGACGAGGGGCCGTAGAGTTTGTTGAGAGTTTTGGAGTGCAGGATGTTGGCGAGTTTGCTCTGTCCGTACCTGTTGTTGGGCTTGTTTGGCAGATTGGTATCAGCAAAGTTAATGCCTCCGCTCGGAGCCGTGAAATGTCCTGCTGAAGACAAGTTCACAATTCTGACACTGCCAGCAGGAAGAACCTTTGAGGTCTTGAGCATGAGAGGCAAAAGGTCGGAGGTGAAGACCCAGTGTGCGAGATAGTTCGTCTGCCATTGTGCCTCGTGCCCGTCTTTCGACACCTCGAAAGGTGTAGCCATTATTCCTGCATTGTTGACGAGTCCATGCAAGGCTACTTCTTTCGAGAGGAAGAGCTCAGCGGCTGCCACGACGGATGATAGATTCATGTGATCCATTTCCAGCAGAGTGATACTGGATTTCGGGTAGAGTTCCTTGATTGAGGCGATGGCGGCAGAGGCTTTCGCGGGATTGCGGGCACACATGTAGACATGGGCGCCGTGCTCAGCGAGACGTGCCACAGTATAGTAGCCTCTGTAATTGGGTCAGCGCTCGGAAGAACTAAGAGCAAGAGGAAGACATACATCCCGGCATTTCCACCAGTGACAATATATACTTTTCCAGAGAGGTCTGGCAGAGAATCAGGATGGAATGTCATCTTGGAGTTCTGCAAAGGAAATATTATGCCGTGAACTAAGTAGGAGAGGAGTGTTCATCCCTAGGTGAGGAAGAATTTTCAAAGCTGGGGCTCAATAGAAGCGCGTCGCGTCTTTATATGGACTTGAGAAAAGTAGGGAGCCTCCCAGAGCGGAGAGAACTTCCACCGCGACGCCTCATTATCATTTTTTGTCACCGGAGCTTCTTCTAAATACCGATGTGCTCGGACTAATGATGGGTTCGATCACCTCACTTGAGCGCAGTGATTGATTGTAGCACGAAGAATATTTGAAGGGGTTCTCGCGACTTTCGGAGTTTCGGGGGCCGCCAAGGGTTGTAAGCCAGCTGCATGAAGCTAATTTTCGTAAGGCTTAGGGCCCGTCCTGCCAACCACCCATTTAATCCCATATCCCATTTAAATCCATATCCCATTTAATTTTAAATGAAACGGTGTATGGTCCCATACGATAATATCGTAAACGTGTTCTTTTACCCTCCATTCATAGCGGTGAGCTTACCGCCTTACGTAATATCTCCACTTTTAAAGGCCGTGCTATTCTAGCAGTTGACCCCGCATGCTGACTCCCATAAATCTCTTCCTTTTTGAGCTTTTGAAGCTATTTCTACGTATTAGATCCTCTGATTTTCGCTCAAACGAGTGTTCTATTACAGAGATTTCATCTTCAACTCCAGGTAATTAAGCGATTAGATAATACCTTTAATAGAATTAAATGCTAATACGTACGATTAGGAGAAGCGGGAATTATGGACGACGATATATTACGCCCGGTAGCCTAGCCTTCTAATAATTTATCACGCGCTTGTTAAGGTAGGATTCGTAGTGGGATGAGAGAATTGATATACATAATTCAGTAATAAGGTCTTCTTCTTCTGAATCAGAGGTTGTAATATAGCCATCTGCTATTAATATATCGGGGCTTGATATGGAAGATATGATAATAATAAAGCCTTACCCCACTTCATAATGTAATTCAATAAATTCTAGCTTGTGGAATTAATATTAAGCCTTATTAATGAGGCATGGTTACGTTGAATAGAGCCCACCCCTAGTCAAAAGCTGGTCGCGATTAACTTTTAAAGTCATTCAAAAAACACGACCTTTATGGTGGTACCATATAATACCATATAAATATGGGATATGGCGATTTTGTATGGTGTGGTTGAAGAACGCCTATTTAATTTAATATGAGATTATATGATGAATGGGGCAAATGGGTGGTTGGCAGGACGGGCCCTTAACCCGCCTCGACGCCGTGTCCAGTTAAAATAACGGTTCCTCATTGGCCAGCAGCCCCTGTTGCAGGCCGTAAGCGAGAGATGCCATGGTGTTTGGAATGACTTCACTTCCTTCCATCATCAGATTCATCACAAAAGCGCAAAAAGTCTCAACGCTGCTATTTGCAGATCGCAATTGATGGGCGCCTTGGACTACCCATTATGCACGGATGACGGATCTTGACGCTACTAGGCGTAAGCAGGGCGCATATTTCAGCACATTTTGCGCTTCCGGAGCCCATCTCACCCCCAAACTTCCTCCTCTGTCCAAAGCTTCCGGTATTGGCATCGCACATTCTATCTCGCTCAAGTAGATCTAAAACTATCGGCCATCATGGCTACATTTCATCCTCAGCCCGAGATACAGCTCACATTGATGTCCCAGGTGGCATTGGTAGGTCAAGCTAATTTTCTTGAAGGTCCTGACCATGCTAAGTTCATGAAGGCCGTGAACAGGGAAGACGACTGGACAGGGCTCACAGACGCTGCAGCCCGTAGAAAGAGACAAAACAGGTTGAATGTTAGAGCGTATCGTAAGTGAGGCATATCTGAAGACTTTCCCCACGCAGGGTCCCCGAGTGATTTCTCCACGCACACGCGATGTTCCTCCTTTCAGCCCCTGACAATTCTATTTTGTAGGACTACGCAAAGCTCAAGCCTTACAAACAACAGCGCCACCACCATCGAAGCATGATCCAGCCTCCCTCGAAAACCAACCCAAGCAGGCTTGGTGGCATGAGGACAAGCAAATGGTCGTCGCAGTTCCGGCCTGGTTTGCAAAATCATTTTACGCCACGATAAAGCCAGTGCTCCCCAATCACTTTTCTATTCTCAAGTCGGATGACTGGGGTCCAACAGGCATCCTGTTCCCTCTCTCCTCCGACCACCTCATCACGCTTATACAATACAACGTCCTGCGTGCTTGTCTCGCCAATCTCAGACTTCTTGACCTTGTCGATGTCGCTAGAACACCAGAAGAGTGTGGCTCTGTCGTCCTGCACATTCTGACAGATCCTGCACCTGAATCAACAACTGGGAAACCAACCATTCCTCCCCACCTCCAACCAACTCTCGTTCAAAAAACCGTCGAACATCCACCGTGGATTGATATCATTCCACACCCAACCTGGCGAGATAATCTTATTCTTGGACAGGGAACATACGATGCAGATGATATCTGCAATGATGTTGTAGGAGGACTTTGGGATGAGCTTCCGGGCGAGAGTGTTGAGGAGAGAGGCGTGATTGCATGGTCACCACCGTGGGACATAGGTGGGTGGGAGGTCTCAGAGGGGTTTTTGAAGAAGTGAGGCTGGCTTCTGCGGGGCTGCGGTGAAGTGTTGGAGGCAACAAATCGGTGGAGGACAATGAGGGGAGAAGAAGACCTCATTGCTGAACTTGAATGAGGGACTGCTGGGGACTTACCGTTCCTCACTCCACACAGAGTACACCGCCATATCCTTGAATACACCATCCGTATAATATGTATGCATTGCTAAGAACCCAATCGCCTCGTAAGCATAACCAGCCTCATAACTCGCCAAAAAGAAACCCTGAGTCCCTGACAAAACCCCCAAAAGAATTATTTCCCGTACTGAAACAGCTCCAGAATACCCTTCTGCTCGCAGGCGGCCGCAACATCCAGACTACTCCTTCCCTTCCCATCCTCTTCCAAGGGATTCAACCCCTTCCTCATAAAAAACTGATACAACTCCTTATCATGCGTTGGGACATGATCATGCTCCTGCTCGCGCTTCCTATAGACCTTCTTCTCCTTCTCTCTCCTCGCAATAACGTGCAAAGCGTTCTCTCCATTCATGTTCTTCGCACCAAAGTCTAGAACCCTGGCCACATCTTCATAGAAGTAAGTAGCGAAGTATTGTAGATGGCAGCACCAGTCTTCAGGCGCATCGTACTGGTCGCGCTCCGCAGATGACAGGAAATAGAACAGTGGTGGTGCTCCCTTGTTGTCCCGCACGTTGATGGACCCTCCCAGAGAGAGGAACTTCTTCCACAGGGCGAGTGCACCGGTATAGTACTCAGGCTGGTGGTCTCGACCGAAGTTATTTCTTCTGCAAGGAGATCGGCAACGAAGACACTGCTCAGCTATACGGTGAAGAGCTGTGGCACCCGTTGGGTCGGCGCCTAGTAGGTTTGCACCCATTGTGATCATGACCTCAACCACCGCTGGACGAAGGAAACGTAGAGCACAGTTCAGAGGCGTGAAGCCATCTCCATCTTTGCGATGTAGTAAGTCTTTGGCTGAGTCGTGGGCGAGGAATTGAACGATAGTGTCTTCTGGAATCTCAGGGTTATCGAGGAGGTGGTGCAGCGCATTTCGGCCTTCGTTGTCAACGATCCGTGGATCGGCACCAAAATCAAGAGTTCGGAGGAAGGGAGCTGTTTCTTTTGGGCACTGGCGTTTGTATTGGTAACCTGGAAGACATTCCACCCATTCACACGCAGCTATGAAAACTGACCGCCCAAGCGAGTCTCGAGTGTTGAAGTCTATGTTGACCTTGGACGCGCAGTCGAGGAAAGCAGAAACAATTCGGAACTCTGCATTTTCGAAGACGTAATGTAAGAGAGTTTGTTTTCCATTCAGTGCAGCGTAGATGTCTGCTCCTCGCTCGATGAGTAGTTTCACCAATGGAGCTGAATGCTCCTCTCCTTGGTTGTGCAGATTGGAAAACGACGCACAGAGAAGCGCAGTACGGACGACGTTTTTGGCTTTGTAGTGGAGTTGGAAGCCCTCATCGTCGGTATTGGGATCTACAATGTTGGGACTCACACCAGCGTCGAGCAGAACGGTAAGCGTTTCGAGGCATTGGATTTGTATTGCTGAGAAAACTGGCGAGAGCTTCCCGGCAGTTAGATCTGCACCATGATCCAGCAGGATTCTCATGATCTGAGGGGATGAGCTGGCTTTGTGAAGACAGGAAAGACCGTCCTTGTCAAGAATGTTGATGTCGGCTCCTGATTGGAGAAGTATTTTGACCACTTCAATTCTCCAGTATCCGTACACACCATCTTGGCAATTCATAGCTGCAAAGGTTGTTCCTGTGCAGGCTATGTGAAGTGGTGTCTCCCCTTTCTCGTCAACTGCGTCAATCTTTGCTCCCTCCTGGAGAAGGTAATTGATTGCCTCAAGTTGCCAGCTGTACTGTGCTTTTGCGAGAACATGCAGAGCAGTCCCTCCTTCGACGCACTTGGCTATATTTGCCCATCTCTGGGGTTTAGCTAAGGTGCGCGCGTTGACATCAACACCGCATTTGGTAACGAGAGCCTCAACAATTTCCATGTTTGGCACCTCTCTGGCGCAAGCTACATGGAGTATCGGTGTTAAGTTTTCGACTCCAGGATCGTATTCTGGATCTATAGATAATCGCTCATGAATCCGCTCCGTGACAATCTTGGGGTCATCATTAAAACAAGCCAGGGCACCAAAACTCTCAACCAGCTGGGTGAGACCGTTCGAGGCAGCAATATGCAGCAAGGATTGCCCTGAGGACTGAATAGGTTTCGCCTCGTCAAATCCTGTAATGTTACCGCCATTCTTGGCTATCCACTCAATATCGTCGAATGTAAGGAAGGGCAGATATGTTGACAGGTTCCGAAAGATACAATCACGTGATGGGTCTTGGAGGTCCATTTTCGACAAAGTTGAAACATTTGAACCCTTCAAGGCTAGCAGAGTTGAAAGCCTTCCATCCTCGGGTTTCAGGTGATGTTTATTACTGAGAAGGGAAGCGGCAAATCCGAGGACCTGGATCATCCCTTGACAGTCAAACTGGAGAGCGAGTTCCAAGGGGGTTCGACGATAAGAGTCTTCAGCCATGACGTCGCTCCCAGCCGAAAGGAGTTGCTTGACAACGAGGCCAATACTGAGATGTTTCTTCGTCATAGCCTCGTCACCACTGTGTGGTCTCAAAGCGTACCAGTAGTCCCAGGCGAGTGGTGTTTGGGAAAATGGTCTGAACCGATCATGAAGAACTTGACCAGATATGTCATTTGGATGTGTCAATAGCTCCCACAATCTCTGCTCATTGGGAAATTCTGCGCAAGCGTGAAGGGGTGTTCTCTCATTCCTGTCGATGATGGTGATATCTGCGCCGGCGTTGAGGAGCAGACGAACTGAGTCTGGTTGGCCTGATGTACAAGCATCATGAAGAGGAGTTCGTCCGTATTCGTCTTGTTGGTTAAGCAATATCGGGTATGACTGTGATTAAAGATAGTTAGCTGGGATTGCTGTGCTTAAAGTATGAGTATGGAGAGGGTGATTTCAGGCTGGAGAGTATGATTGGGATCTGTGGGGAGATGATAGGGGACGGGTAAGACGACTCACTTGACAAAGATATCCAATGACGTTACTTTGGCGAGCTCGACAAGCCAGATGAAGACCGTTTCGCCCCTTTTTGGTCAACAAAGTTGGATCTGCACCTTCCCCGAGCAAGTAATACATCCGGGTTTCGGAACGCAACGCAGCTAAATGGAACACAGTGACTCCATCCGAATCAGCTGCATTGATATCGATGGTCTCTTTGTTCCTTCGTTAAAATTAGTTCATTACTCAAATTTGAGGGCTGATCTGGGGTGTTAAGTGAAGTTTACCTCCGAAATAAATTTAGTAAAGGTATTTCATGGCGCTCATGAAAACGCTCAACAAGGCGTTTTTGGACTGCGTTCGCAGAGATACTGGCATCCCAATTGTTAAGATGGACATGAAGTGGAGTCATGCCTTCGTTGTTCTTTGACTTGACCGAAATCCCGTAGTCGAGGAGTTTCTGAATGAACAAGTCGTCGACCTCGTTGCCTTTATAGATCTCTGCACGCAGATGTAGCAAATTGTTTCCTTCATAATCGACCTAGAGTTATGTTAGCATTATCTTGGAGGTCTCCTTCGGCAACCGAGGCTTTGTAACACTTACTTGCATTGGATCCAAGCCCATATCTACCATTTCTTCCAGTCTCTGAAGGCATTCATGAGGTTGACCGTAGGGACTACTGGATATGTAATAATGAAGAACCCCTCTGCCTTTGGAGTCAACGGCTTTCAGGTCCGCGCCACATTCAATGAAAGCAGAAAAGAGCTCCCCAGACTCCGCACTTTTAAGCAAGACAGTCGCTCCAATGCTATCACGATCTTCCAACGACACACCAAACTTTTGGAGCAGGCGAATATACTCGGGTGTATCTTTTTTATCCATCCACGCGGACAACTTCCACATGCAGCGTTTGATAGTTTCTGCATCAGCACAGGACCGGAGGAGTGATGTGAATGTTTCCAGGTTGCACTCCCGTCTACCCGCGGCGTATTCTATTGCCGTGATGCCGCCGTTATTCTTCACGTCACAACGCGTCCCCATATCCAAAAGAAGATTGATAACATCTGCCAGGGAGGAATCCCTTCCTTTGTGACAAATGTACGTCATTGCTGTATGAAGAAGAGTGTCTCCACCCTTGCCAAGAACATCTGCACGTGCCCCATATTCGAAGAGTAGTTTTAGTATTTTGACGTCTTTTGTTATTTGGAGACATCGATGAAGCACCGAATTGCCCTCTTTGTCGACTGCCAACACATTTGCCCCAGCCTGTATAATGCCGCTGACGACAACAAATTCGGGCTTGGGACCGTTGTGATCTCCAAACAGAAAAAGCACAGTGGTGTCTCCATGGGTATCTTTAGCTTCAATATCTGCCCCGGCATTGAGCAGCAGACGTAAGATTTGCTGACAAGCAATGTTGTTTGTTCTCTTCCAGCCCACCACTACACCGTGAATAGGCAGTCTCAAAGGCTCCTGGCGAACCTGTGCGCCACAGGCGTTTCTATTCGTGATCTCCCATTCTGAAGTCTGATGCACATCGGCTCCTTTAGCTAGAAGGAGCTCCACAATCCCGACACTCTGAGCCCGGCATGCAAGATACAGCGCCGTGGCGCCACTATATTTTGAGTTGGGTGACACGTCAGTGGCCTTGAGAATAGCTCGTACCGCCTCAAACTTTCCATAACGGCAGCACTGACAGAACAATTCCTCCAAGGTTTCAGGTGTGAGAAATGGCAGCATAGTGGCTATCGTATCAGTGTGCCCCTGAAGCCATGCATATTCCACAGCTGTTTCTCCTTTGGTTGAGACATCTCCGCAAATCAAGCGTCTTTTGACGTTCTCCTTTGTCTTTGGAGTGAGTGGATGGACACCAGCCTCGAGCAACACATTCACAATTGCGGCATGATTCCTCCTCGCTGCCTCGTGGATTGGTTTTACACCTCGAATGTCTTCTGGATCAGCGCTTGCACCATTCTTGAGCAGAAGTGATGCCATTGAGGTATGGCCTCGTGCGCAGGCCCAGTGCAAAGGCGTACGATCTTCGGCATCGCGAGGATCGACCGGCACCTTTTCTTCGAGCAGCTTTTTGGCATACAACGTTAAGCCAGCGAACGCGGCTATATGCAGCGGAGTCGGGGCTTCAATTTTTGAAGACTCCACTCCTTTCATCCATTCGAGCTTCAGCCATTTCTTGAAATCCAAGCTGTCAGGATCCAGGAAGTTTGCCATTGACGTGTAAAACTCGTCGTCTTCGAAGTCGTAGTTGCTAGCATGGAAAGCCCAGTTACCAACTGCGTATTCTAGAAAGGGATATCGCAGCTTTGACTCTTGGTAGTTATACCCATCGGTCTCCTGAGCTTCATCGCCAAAGGGATCGCGATATTTGGGAGAGTCTACCGCTGTACTGGACTGTGAGGCTCCAGCATCGGCATGTACTCTGAGGCCACCAGCTCCGAGATAGTTCATGCAAATGACTGACAGCTTCTTGTGGGCTTGGTCCGGGTTGAGTACGGGAAATCGTGGAGTGTTGTTGTGAAATCTATCTTTGATTCGATCGTGGTTCAACAGGAATTCTGTGAATGAGTGGTGGATGACCGAAACCGTTTCATCTTCTAGAATTTCGAGAAGCGGTGCACATGCGGATCTGGCGATGGCCTTTGGAGCGTCCGGCATCATTGAAACTGGAAACGCAGAAGCAAGTACACTTGCCATCTCGTTCAGTCGCAGGGCACGAGATGAGTGCGTGGCTAGTTCGAGAAGGAAGACTTGGATCTGAATGTCGATTTTGAGAGAGGCAGCCTGGCGAAAGAGCATGCTGTTATACATCTCCTCCAAACCGACGGGTAGGCTCTCTACCAATTTCTCGACATCTAGTTGCTTTGATCCTAGATTAGGGATGATCTGATCAAGCAGAAGTCGTGCATAAAGGAAAAGACCGTCCGATCGTTCCGAAATAGCAGAAATGAGAGACTTTCGCAACTCTTGTTTATCATCCCCTGGAAGCAGTCCGTTGATGCGATATGACAAGAATAGGGTAATGTCATGCCCCACCAGATCGTCTTCAAGACTGATGTGAACAATTGAAGTGTCTCTCAAGCTGCTTTGCAGGTACTGCTTTGGTCTGCTCGTCATCAAAAGCTTCACAGCCTTTGGTCGAAAGGTGGCTAGGTTGTTGAGTCGAGCGAGAAAGCTATCTTTAGGAAGTAACTCCATCTCATCCAGCGCATCGATGATACAGTAAGCCTTACCAACCGAAGATAGTCCTGTCAATAGATACTCCCACAATATCTCATCGGAAAAGTCGTCCAGCGGGTTACCAATCAGCGGTTGCAGGGTTGCTTGGAGTCGAACACTGAAGGGAAGTAGTTGTGCCAGGAAATCTCGAACCAACCTTCGGGGGCGTCTGTTGGCTGATATGATATAGCGAAAGAAGAAATACAACACCGGAACACCTTCGGTCTTCTGCAGATGCTGGATCATGGAGGCTGCAGTCACCGACTTCCCAGCCCCAGGGACTCCTTTGATCCACAAGCTTCCATGCTCGCTCGACTCCTGCCACTGTTGGTACTTTGAAGTCTCGCAGATCCAAAGACCAGTCCCAGGAGCTTGAGAGGATAGGTGGCGATGGAATTCGCTCGACTGGGCTTCGTAGTCTGTAGCTTGAAGCCATTCTTGAACTTTCGCAAGATCTTCTGGCGAGAGGCTGGCTTCAAGTTGGTTGATTATTTCAAACTCGTCGGATTCAGAAGAGGACATGGTTTGAGTTTGAGAATCGTGGAAGTTGAATGGTCAGGAATATAGGAGAGCGTGAAAGTCAGCGTAGTTGCTAAGCACACATTCGAAGTTTGCAAGAGGCTTGAGAGAGTGGGACACGGGATCGTGAAGTAGAAGGGAGGCATGCCGTTATTTTCGGTGTTGGCGGCACATGCTGCCGCCTAGATGAGCAGGCATCTGCAGGGCGTGCAGGAATGAGGCGAGAGAATCCGCCTGGTTTCAGGCTCCAGCAACGCATCACGTGATGCCAGTCCAAAAGGGGTTCGTTTTAGAATGATATTTGTAAGGGGATGGGGAGAAGGTAAACTCATAAGTTGTTGGCAATCTTCGAAAGTTACGATGTGTGGTTGCAGCTTAATGATCTTGATGATTAGAACTAAAAGAGCAGTAGTTCTCGGTTGTAGTTCGCTTGACATGGCAATTCCAAGCTGTACTTGCCTGGCCTGCTAGGCGCCTCACCTCAGGCCAATGCACAGTCTCCTACCTTGCTCACACTAAAAGTAATAGTTACAGACTTAAGACTCATCCCTCGTTAGGAGAAAGCCACGTCCTCTCCCATATCTTCCCTCTACCTCCGCCCCCACGACGATCGTCTCAATATTTGGCAACAAACCGTACAACCCCGCATCTTGACGTTCGACTGTGCCCTCTACCCTGGTGATATCCAAAACGCGGAGGTTTCTCGGTCTTCTGCTAGTAAAACATTGCTAGTATGGTCTTTCTCATTGTACACATTTCACGATGGGGTCCCCTGAGCGACCAGCTCACCTTATTATAACGCAATGCTATCACCGAGACGACCTTATCACGCCTTTTCTACTCAACTTCTGCAAGGAGTCCCGAAATCAATAGGAGTATGCTGGCACAAAAAGTTCACTGTTGAAAATCAAAAAGGGCAGAGAGACGTGTGGTTGAATCCAGCGATCAATATTATCTCGCTGCCCAAAAACCTTTATTGATAGCCCGGAAAGCGATGTGTGGATATCTCCACAAAGCAGTTTCACCTACGGACTGAAGAGGCCCAGCATCTTGCTTTGGATTGCTGCTGTTTACAGTGATGGAAGGGGTTTCACTACTTGGTCGAGCCTTGTGAGAAAACGATAGGGAGTTCATTACTTAGTTGGGGGGGCGGGGCGGGTTGGGCCATAGCCGACAGGGGATTGTTAAGGATTCAAACAAACTTTGAAGGAGGGCGGAGGAGATTCTATTGAAGACGCAGTGGTTGGAGTACGGAGTATTTGACACTCCAGGTTTCGGGACCCCCCGAAAAGATATGAGACCCCACGCTGCGAAAACTTGGCTTTCACTATGAAAACGGAAAATGATAGTCGACTTTTGGAGAAGAAAAGAGTAACATACGATAGTGAGAAGGGAAATATCTATTTTATGTTTTATATAAGACGAATTGAACATCATTCTTAGAAAATTACTTGAAGGCCATAGAATATGGTACGCGGTATATTCTAACGTATGGTACGAAGTGCAACGAAACTCACCTTGAGGCTTACGACGAGTTGCAAGGTTGACACTTCGCATCAGGTATTGAAACTGATATCTAATCATCGGTAGCATCTGAGTTCGAACTCTTCAACGCGCTCGGCAAGATTGACCACAGTCCTCAGGCTCTGAGGGAAACACGATACTCTTCTTAAATCAATCTTCTCAAACTATAAGGTGAATCTGTGCACAGGGAGCAGACATCGTTGTCTCCCAAGCCTTTTCCTTAAACTTATCAGCTCCAGGAAAAGATGGACCAGCCTCGAGTTCCGCAGCACAATGTTTTGCGTCTTGTCCGTCAACATCACTCCAGGCGAACAGCTCAGGGAGCCCAAGAAATGCACAATCCACATCCGGCAATTGGTAAGGTATCTCAGACTCAATCCCGTGAGTCGGTATTACCTGCTCTGATTCCGCTGTCTCTTCATGCTCCTTAATTGGGCGGACAAGGAGTTCATATGATCGCATTGCAGGCAGCTCATGGATGCATTCTGCAGTCCCGACACTTTCCCGAGGATGGGTGGAGCTTTGTCGACCAGGCACTTCAGGGAAAGAAGCTGGGAGTTCCTGTGCATGGATGATCGACGATGAAGATCCACACTCTTGGTTATGCCTCCTCGGATCCCGAGTATGTTCATTATGGACACCATGCTCCAAGCCCAAAGTGCTACTGACCTGCTCCGTGATAGAGCTCTTCTGGGAACCGGGGCCTTGGTCAAGTTCAGCACTCACAGAGCTCTCTTGCAACTGCATTTGCGCTCCACGTTGCTCCATCAATTCTGCTCGCAGTACCTCAACCTCCTCACCTTCCTCGATCCAACAGTCCCTATAACACCCTCCTTTCCTATCTTCACCCACCTTCTTCTTTTTCTCCTCCTGGAATTCCGCTCTCAGCTCTACAATGCTCTGCTCCAGCCCATCAACCCTTCTCTGGAGAGCCTCACATACGGCGCTAACTGGGATACGAGCACGCTCCACTTCCTCCTCCTTCTTCAACAGATCCTCAGGCATCCGCTTCCAAAGCCTATTCCTCCTTACCGGCTCGCCTCGAAAGCGGAAGATGCAAGTCCTTTTGACTCTTTTCCTGTTCCACACGTCAGGCAGGCTCACGCTGCGCACGACATCCAGGCCGCGTGGCCGCGCGGGAGGGATGATTGGGACCGCGAGGCCGCCGAGGTCTAAGGCTTGGTGATCATCACTTGGCGTCTGTTGCCCGAACGAGGATGGAGATGGAGAGGGAGTGGTGGAGGCGATGCTGAGCACAGATGGGAGGGATGAGAGGTTGGGTGGGAGGAACTGATAGCTCTCTTGGGTTTCTTTGGATTCGATGTCCTCCAACTTGCATGAAGGGGACTGGCATTCCTCAACTGGGGATGCGCATATCTGTCGAGGATCAGATGTGGTGATAACTTGCTGGGTGACCTCGACTGCCTGCTCCTGGAGAGGCGGTTGGTTCATCTGAACTGGTTCGGATTTAGACACACTGTGTGGAGACGACCCTGCCATCTCGTGAGGAATTGAGATTCCCACATGGAGGGCATTCGATCCCTTGACACGGCGGAGTACGGGTCTTGGGACGGCGGCGGCGTGGTTAAGTCCCGACACTGGATATGATTGGTAGTGTGGCTGTTGCATTGTGGAACTCGGTTTAGCTAAGAAACTTATATAAGGATCCTTGGTGTTGATCGAAATTGTGTTGGGAAATCTGGTAACTGGAGCGGTAAAGCTATTTGCTACCCAGAGGAAGCCCAATTCCACTCCACGGAGTTGTGGTGTAGCATGTACAAGGCCATTGTTCAGGAAGACTTCTTTGATGGGCAGAACAACGACTTAGAGAATTCTCGCACAAAGGACACCGTCTGTTTCACAAAGAAGATCCTTTGATGCGTATGTCTTTTTCTGCAGTTACTCGGCACAAAAGCTCCAGCACTGTTGCCTGTTTTAATTGTACTGCAGGTTTTGTGGTACAGGTGTGACGAATTAGAAAATAAGTTCATGGTCCCTCTCAAGGGTTATGTATAGTATAACAGCGAGAACGATCAGCGAAGAGTGTTTGAAGCGCTTGGACGGAGGACGTAAAGTACAAACACAACAGTGAGGGGTCCTTCTTGCCCTCAAGTGCGCGACAAGCGGGAAGAGCAAGGATGAAACAGGCGGCCATAATAAACAAGAATAGTACCGCAAAAACACTATATATCGGTGCCGCTTGACTCGGAGCGTTTCGGTGGAAAGTGCCCGCCTGTGATCAATTCTGATACCTTCGGTATGGGTGGCGTAGAGTGGGTAGAGGCGATGAAGGCAAACCCTCGTGCCGCCAATTACCAACGTTATGAAGAGTAACAAATGGTGTAGACCATGGCGGATAGACTCGTTCTGAATGCTCTGGAGACGTGTGTCCTCTAGCCCGTTCCTCGACCGCCTCTTTCCAGACTCGAGAACTGTGGTAGTCGCGGGCCGATGTTAATGATATCAAGAAAATGGATCTGGCAACCTGCGCCAGGATCTTCAGCGTGCATCCACCCACTCGTGACCGCACACTCAACAACCATATCCACCCTTATTCTCGCCCCTACAAGTACAAGCATCGGCACAATCACCGATATTTCCACAAAATTGGCATAGTCATCAATGGTAAGATTACCACGATCAGCCAGACGCAAACCGTTCTGGAACTACTTCTTCCACAGTTTTGAGCAACGGGACGGCGTCGGTGGCTTCACCGACTGGAGCGAATAGTAGTCTTACATATGTGCTGTACAAGCCTGGAAATTCTGGAGATAAGATTGAGCTGTGCTTGAGATGGTTTGTTGTCACTGGACTGGGACTTGTTGCTTTGAGTTTATAATGAGTGGCCAAAATGACGTGAGACTTTCAGAGGGCTGGTGGACCACGCTGAATTACTCCGTGCTCATGTCCCCCGCCGTGTCCCCCGCCGTATTCCCCACAATACATAGCCCCCTCTTCACCCACGCTTCTTTTTCCCTCGCCCTCTTCCGCCACCTTCTTACCCTCATGCTTCTCCTCCTTCTAGGATGCACAAAGCCTCAAGACCTTCAATCCGCAACCCCATCCAATAATGCTCCCCACTTTCCCCCTCACCATTTTCCACCGTCCCCTTACCACCTTTCTTATAGTCCTTCTCCAACACCCCCAGCTGCTTCTTCAACAACTTCATCGCGTGTCCCGTCACCCCCTCCCTCCCATCAAAGACGAGCCCAAACCTCACCTCGCCATCCACCCTCATCCTGATCCCCGTCGCGATCGTGACAATAAGCGTTATCACATCTCTCGTGCGGACCGCAAGGCCGCCTTCGCGCGGGACCGCCGTGTCCCAATAGAGTTTTTGGAATCCGCCATGACCCCCGGAGGCGGAGGTGCTTTTGGAGGAAGATGCAGGGGTCGAGAATAGAAGAGGGAGGGCTTGCATTTCTTGAACTCTTTGAACTATTGGGACTCTTGGCACTCCTCGAACTCCGTCGCCTGAGGTGGTTGATGCAGAAGATGCAGAGGTTGCGGTTGGAAGAGGGAGGCGGAGATCAAACACGAGATCCTGCATCGGCGGGGCTTTGATGACGGCTTGTCGCCATGCTAGGCTGAGTGGCTGGATGTCGAGGTATTGGAGGTTTGAGGTGGAAGTTGAGCGGGAAGCTGGGAGGCATGCGGCGAGTGTGGCGGCATTGGCGAGGGGTTGGAGCAGAACGAGTGTTGTTGGTGGTGGTTCAGGTGCTGAGAGGTTGAGGGTCTCAAGTTTGGCTGCGATGTCGGTTAGGAGACGAGGCTCGGTGATGCGGAGTGACTCGACCATTTTGAGAGAGAGTGAGGAGAGGACGAGCCTGGAGAGGGTGTATTCGGTGTAGGTGTATACAATTGAGGCATACAGGTTGATAACATAAGAGATGTAGTTGCCATATACGATAAGCCTTTTGGAGCCTCGGAGGTGTACGTCATATGACTTCCAGGGATTTGGCTGGTGCCTGGAGTAGCTGGCACCCTCATTGGAAGTGGTCTTTAGAGTTCGGGTGAAATGGGCAATAGGCATGATTCTCGGTGCTGGTTGTCATGACTTTAACTCTCGTCTGTTTAAACTTTCGGGTCGCCATCCACCCTAGGTCCCGCAGGGCATAGAAACGGTCCCAGATTTGGGAAGAAAGGGCCGAGAGCAAAGATTTGTTGCAGTTCGCAAAAAGAAGGCAAGAAAGGATAGCCAGGGGCCTGAGGAGATGGTCCCCAATCATGGCTTTGGGTGGAGAACACGTGATATAAGCTGTCTGAGGCACAGCCCAGAGTGTCGAGGTTTGATGGTGGGGTCTGGCACCCGTTTCGGCAATTGCTGCTTTTATCCTATGTTCTCGAATGGAAGAACCAGCTCGCTCAATTGTGGGATGCGGATAGAGGGTTGCGAAGTCGGGTTGCTTAGAGTTGTGTAGTCATTCAGCCTTTCAGGAAGCTGCCCCGCAGATCGCCTTGCGAAGTGACGCTTCACCCTTCACTTCAACAAATCCATTCTCATTTGGCTCAAAGGGAAATGCTCCTTTGAGTACGAATCCATCCGGAACCCTGGATCAAGCACCTACCTTGCGTTCCTTGAACTTTCGCCGGCGAACATCATTGCATACGCACACTTGAAGCCAGCCTCAGATGTCCGCGAGGAGGTTCACAACAGAGAACACGGGAAAGAACACGGAGAAAAGACTCCTACGGGGTACACCCTGAAAAGAGCCCCACGTACAGTTGACATTGAGTGCTGACCGGGAAAATGAAGAGACGGAGATGGTGAGAAAAGGAGGGGAATTTGCAGTCTTGGGTGAGAACCAAGCCTCGACGCTTATGAGGTCTGACTGCGCTAGCAGCAGGCAAAGCATTTCTCCCGACCACATCATCTTTCCTCCCAATTCTTCCTTCCTTCCTTCCCTCTCTCAACCTCTTCTTGCCTGTTGGTTCGTCTGATGTTCGACGATGCGCCAAGGCGAAGAAAGAGATTGATTGATTTTCGAAATCTCAAGGTACTGTACCTTTCGTACCTCCCCGCTTACCTCCCCTCCCCGCTTACCTCCCCTCCCCGCGAGGGATCGGGCCAACTTTATGTTCTTGTACGAGGCCCCGGCTAGTCGGGCTTGTCCTGGTCCTAACGGGGACGCCGTCGCACAGAAGATCCAGAACGAGCACCGAATGAAGACGCCACCAACCCACTCACCCACCCACGGTTACACGCACCCACCAACCGGACACACAGAGCGACATGAAGCAACGTAGCTGCATACAAGTATCACCGCGACGACCACTCCAACCACTTACATACGGATCCGTGCAGTAGTAGACCAGTGGCCCGCTCCCAGCGCCTTTCCGCCGTTATCCGGACGAGCTGACCGCTGCAGGGTTCGTTCCGCACGGCTCGGCTCTTAAAAAGCAAGTCCGTCAGTGGCCTGACTGGTGCACAATATGGAGTACAGTGATGGCTGGTGGTTATCACATGGCAGGACATGTCCACTGCCTACTGTAGCAGATAGGCAGGCTGAAGAGACATGAGATGAACACCAGTGGCCGGAGGTTCAGAAATCTTCAATACCACGGCCCAGTGGTCGTCCCCTCCCCTCCCCTCCCCCTCCCCCAAAACCTCCACCGAGGCAGAGGCTTTTTCTTCAGCGCGGCTGAAATTACTCCCCCGTTTCGAGTTGCTCGCTGGGGATCCCAGCCAAGTGTCCACTGGGACGATGTCATCCCGGGCTGGATCCCAAGTCCTGCATCCCCCACCATCCAGCGCCGTGAGTGGTCAATTCACGAGCTGGCCCCCAATGCTGGCTCTTTCGAGGGCCAGAGACATGGGCTTCAGCGAGTCGCATTGGCCAGATCCAGCTGTCAGCTCCGACTTCATCAGCCCTGGGGCCTTGACTTTTAAATGGGTTCACCCCGACGGTTGGCTCGTGTGAATGTCATCTTCATCATTGTTGCTTCCTTTCATGTTCTATCTCACGTCAATCTTATCTTCGGCGAGCTAGTCCCCTGCTATCTGCGAAGTTCTGTTCAGCCGCGATAAATATACTGTCTCTAGCTTGGCGCCATCGATCCCGCCCCTACACCTGCATTTGTCATTGGGCACCACCTCAACCCTCCTTGCGGTCGATGAGGCTGTGAGATTCTCCAAGCGTCAGCGCTCTCTTCCTGAAATAAATCACTCACTTCCTCCATGTAAGGCTCCTTCGACTGACACTCAAACCCCAAAGTATCATTACCCCACCATCAAAGTCGCACTGCGACACGTTCGAAGACAGCACCTCGACTCTCTCGATAACCTCACCCCTCACGCCTTATTTGGTGTCGCACTGACTTCCCGTGCACGGAGAGGCTACGTCTTTACCTGAAGTCTACCTGAGGTGGGAACGGAGGAGAGAGGCGATGACCGATGCTCATGAAACCGAGGTAGCCACTGCCGATGAAGGCGAAGGCATCGGGAGTGAATCCGAGCAGGAATACCCAAGCCGGAACACTACACCACCGAGTCTGGAGGAATTTGAGAGATGGCAAGCGCACATAGGCTTGCAAAAGTTCGGCGAAGGCCTGAATGCTGCAGCAAAGGCGATATTCCCGAGTGATGGTCGACCACAATACTCGAAGGTTTATGTGCTGATGCTGAGCTGGGACGTGGAAGGTTCAGTGGTGTCTGGAATCTCAAGGCTGTCTAGTATCTTCAAGGACGTTTATCATTTTGATGTCGAATCTTGGATAATCCCTTCGGAAGGCAGCCAAGCTACGACGACTCAGAAGATATTGGATTTCGTCAAATTAGGTGGTGATAGCGCCGATGATCTGAAAATTGTATTTTATGCTGGACAGACTCGACTTATCAAGAACAAGGACTTGGCTTTGACGAGGTTCGTTGATCCTTTTGCATCTACCTTCTCTCAATTTTCGTGCCGCAGCTAATGCATAGCAGGGGTCGCAAGACCGAGAAATCCGGATACCCCGCCGTCCAGTGGAGTGGCATTCAAAAGTCTTTGGAGGATGCGCGAAGTGACGTTCTCATCCTCTTGGACTGTCCTTACGTAGGGACGGCAAGCAACAACCAAGGTAATGGAGTAACAGAACTCATTGCGGCATCTGCCTATATATCTGTGGCGAGCCACCTCGAAACACATTCCTTCACCCGTGAACTGGAGACCGAGTTCCGAGAGTTGAGCAAATTGCCGTATTTCTCGGTTGGAAACCTTTTTCACAACATCTACTGCCGCGTTCAAAGTCGAATGGCCGAAACAGGACAAGAAGAGGCTGCACCTGCTTGTTTGCAATTGACCCAGGAGGATCCGAACATACCTCGGAGTATCCGACTGTCAGCTCATCAGACGGATACCCCTTCTACATTGCACCCGAACCCCACAAATACCAACGGACCGTTCCATACCTCGTCTACCCAAGGAAATACACCGCGTATCGCATTTGCAATTCGTCTAAAAGAAGATTTCAAGGTTGGAGATCTCTCTTCAGACCTCTTTCTGAAATGGCTCAGCTGTATTCCAGAATCGGTGGCGGAAGTCAAGATTGAAGCCGGATTCCACAGCTATTCATCCCTCCTAATTGTGTCAGTTCCAATCTGCATGTCGCTCTACATGCCAAAGGATCCAGCAATCATCAGTCTTGGGCCGATCACTTCATTCAATGAGGTTCTGAACCTCTTGCCAAATTCCATACCGAAGGATCTCCCAAGTCCGGCACCTGACCATCATTTCTGGGATCATCCTAAGCAGAGTACAAATGGCGTACATGCCGTCACACCTCCACCACACAACCTTACCAATGGCACCAGTGGAGCTCCCACGGCTTCAGAAGTTCGCTTCAGGAATCAAGCTCAGGTTACCAACCTCAATGGCACTAGGGAATCAAGACTAACACTTGACAAGGGCAACTCTTCTCACTTCCGAGTCGATGGCAGTACCGATGGATATCCATTTACGACTGGACTCCGACACGCCCGTACCGCACCTGTGGACAAGTCCCATGAAATACCAGCTTTCGGTCCCCACACCACCGAAGCCGACGGCCCACAATCGAAAGCTCACGCTAAGATCAGATCTTACACTGATGATCCAACCACTAAAGAATTCCCTCGAATATCGAAACCTGTTGAATTGCTCAGGAATGAGTACGACTGTGTCGTAATCGGGTCTGGATATGGTGGTGGTGTTGCAGCCAGCCGTATGGCTAGAGCTGGGCAATCTGTTTGTCTACTTGAGAAAGGCAAAGAGAGGTGGCCTGGAGAATATCCAAGTGGGTTCGTGGACGCTGTGAAGCAGCTCCACGTCTCAGGCGACTTTGCTCCCGGATTCCTCACAGGCGCAATGGTGGAAGCTGGTGATCCAACTGGTCTCTATCATCTCATCTGTGGCAAGGGACAGAATGCATTCGTCGGCAACGGACTCGGTGGAACCAGCTTGCTGAACGCGAATGTCTTCCTCGAAGCCGATGATGGGACGATGAGGCTGCCGTGTTGGCCAAAAGAGATCCGCGAAAACGGGTTGAAAGAGCTGGAGGATTATTACAAGCGCGCATCTAATGTCCTCGAGCCTGAAGAGTATCCCAAGGACTGGCCGGAACTACCGAAATTGACCATGCTCGAGAGACAAGCTGCAGCTCTCGGATGGAAAGAGAAATTCAAGCGTGTGCCTCAGACGACTCGATTCAAGGGTGGGCCAAACAGTACTGGAGTTGAGATGTATCCGTCTGCTCTGACTGGCATGGATAGCACGGGACTCAACGATGGGAGCAAGTCTAGCACACTTGTCAACTATCTTGCTGATGCTTGGAACTGGGGAGCAGAAATGTTCTGCCAGTGCGAAGTGAGATATATCAAGAAGCATCCCGATCCGAAGGTCGAAGGCTACCTGGTCTTCTTCGCGTGGCATGGGAGCGAGCGTAGTGCTTTTAAAGACAACCTCTACGAAGACCTGATGTGGGTTCATGCGAGGAAATGCGTCTTCCTTGGAGCTGGAAGTATCGGCACGACTGAGATCCTGTTGCGAAGCAAGAAACTTGGCCTTACAATGAGCAACAAAGTTGGCCTTCAAATGAGTGGAAACGGCGATATCTTGGCTTTTGGATACAACACTGACACTGAAGTCAATGCCATTGGGCGCCAATACCCTTCTCCATACAAGCCAGTTGGGCCAACGATCACAGGCGTGATAGATTGTCGCGATCAAGATAATGCTCTTGATGGGTTCGTCATTGAGGAAGGTGCCGTTCCTAAAGCACTCGCCCCGTTGTTCCAAACAATGCTGGAAATGATGCCGGGCAATCAGGTTCCACAGGGTGAGGGCTTGGTTGAGAAGGTCAAGCATGTGTTAGCTCAGCAAGGTAGCCGTTTTCTTGGACCGTATTTCTCCAAAGGAAGTATCGAGAGGACTCAGACCTATCTCATCATGAGCCATGACTCCAATCAAGCAAGCTTAACTCTCAAGGATGACAAGATTGTTCTGGAGTTCCTTGGCGTTGGACGAAGTGGGCACGTCGAGTATCTTAATGATGTGTTGAAGCGCGCCACCCACGCAGTTGGTGGTACTTTCGTCAACAGTCCTTTCTATGCAGCTTTGGGCCAGCAAGAAATCACTGTTCATCCAATTGGAGGTGCATGCATGAGTAGAGACGGAACGGGAGAGCACGGTGTCACGAATCATTATGGAGAAGTCTTCACTGGCCGCGGTGAAGAAACACACCATGGCCTGATTGTCACAGACGGAGCGGTCATCCCAACAGCTCTTGGAGTCAATCCCTTCGCAACCATCACGGCGCTTGCTGAACGATCCGTTGAGTATGCTGCCAAATACAGAATCCTCGAAGAGATCGATCTGAAGACGAAGAACGAGGTCTTGGATCTCTTCGCTGAGCCATACCAACTCGTTGGCGGCAAGAAAGCAATACAACGAAAGAACTCCAACAAGGTCAACGATGCTACAGACTTGATCAAAGCCACGAGAGCTGCTAAAGCCAATGGCTTTGGATTCTCGGAAGTCATGTCGGGATACATTCACGTTGGAAAAGGTCTCGAAGGCGACAAAATCGAAGATTACCAAACCGCCGCGAGGACAGCTCGCGGTCTGTGCGAAGAGGCTCGATTCTTCTTGAGCGTCAAAGCATGGGATACACATACGATAGTTAATCGCGCCGACCACCGAGCCATGCTAACAGGAACCTTCACCTGCGCCGGCCTCAAAGGGAGTCCATTCATGGTGCAGCGCGGCGACTTCCACCTCTTCAGCACCGACCAACAAGCACCAGGAACCCGCAACCTGACCTATGACTTCGACATGACATCTACCGAAGGCATCGAGTACCATTTCAACGGATACAAAGTCGTCAACTCCTCCGTCGCCCTCGGCCCCATCCGTTTCTGGACCGCAGCCTCAACCCTCTACGTCACAATCTCGGAAACGCGAACGGGCAAGGTCCGCGGAAGAGGCATGCTGCACATCCGTCCCTCTGACTTTTTGTCTGAGATCTTCACTCTCAATCCGTCTGGCAAGAATCTATGGGCGAAGGTGAGTTCCACAGTGTCCTTCATGAGTTTCTTCGCCCGGCAATCCGCCGCCCTCTTCCTCGCCCCCTTCACCTGGCAGCAATACCCCTCCGTCAGCTACTCGGGCTACATAAACGACACGTCCCCAGACCAAACAATCAAGATCGTCGCCATCGACGGCGTGCAAACACTTCTCCATGTTTGGGAGCCTCGTGCTCCGGGCATTGAAACGAAGAATTTATTCATGATTCCTGGTGCGAGTGTGGACCAGCAGATCTTTGCGCTGCCGACGATCGAGGTTAACGCTGTCAATTACTTTACCAGGGCCGGGTATAGGGTTTTTGTTACCGTACATCGGATCTGCCAGCTCAGGGTCGCTGAAAACAACTGGACGACGTACGATGCTCGTCTCGACATAAAAGCATGCTATGAGTGGATCCGCCAAGAGCACGGTCCGGACCCCGTCTACACGATCGCTCACTGCATGGGCTCGGTCGCCTATTCTTGCGGTCTCCTTGATGGAACCATTCCAGCGAGCTGGGTGAAGGGAATTTCCTGCTCGCAGGTCTTCTGCCATCCCATCTGGTCAACATTAAACATGGCCAAAGTCCTCGCAGGCCCCATCCCATTCGATAAACTCTACGCCATGTTCGGCGGCTCGTGGTTCTCTTGCTCCTCGACAAGAGATGATTCGTACTTCCAGCAACTAGTCAATCAGATCCTACGCTTTTATCCCGACTCTAGGGAAGAAATCTGCAACAACGTATCCTGTCATCGCTCCTCACTGGTTTTCGGGCGGTAAGTTCTAAACCCCCCCCCCGGCCCTCCACGAGATTATGACGGTGCTAACGAGAACAGACTCTGGAACCACAGAAACCTAAACCAGGCAACCCACAGACAGATAAACCGCTTCTTCGGCGGCGTCAACATGACGCTCTTGCACACACTAATGCAGCAAGGCTACCGCGGCACCGTAACCTGCAACGGCCCCCTCTTCACGCCCCTCACCGCGCCCTCCAACCTCCGCCGCCTGAAGGGCATCCCCATCCTCCTCTTCTCCGGCTCCGACAACAAGGTCCTCACCCCCGAAGCGACGGAGAAGACGTACGGGATCCTCAGGGATACGTTCGGGCCGGAGGGGTATAGCAGGGAGGTCGTGCGCGGCTACGGACATCTGGATTGCTGGATGGGGCGGGAGAGTTATAAAGACGTGTTCCCGATGGTGCGGAGTGAGGTGGATCGTGTGTGCAGGGGCGAGGGGTGGAGGTGGAAGGAGCCGGATTGGAAGAATGATTGGAGGGATTGGAAGAACTTGGAGATGTCTGGGGGGAAGAAGGAGGGGAAGAAGACCGTTTGAGGTGGTGGATTCTGAGCTGGGGCATGCATTTCGTTCTCTACGTATACGACTTTTCCGGCGGTTTATTGATTTGATGGGTTTCATGGGAGGTATGCATGGGATATACCAAGGAAGGAAGCATGGATATATGGGGAGCATGGGATGCGGTTATTTTTATCTACGGAGATAAATGGTGGGGGCGTTGCGGCACTTTGCTTTGGTTTACTTTGCTCAAATTCTCAACTTCTGGAGCCTGCGGGAAAGGAGCCTCCTACATTCGCTGTAATTTCTTCCGGCTCATGTTTCGAGATCACTGATCTATCTATTCTTAACGATGTAGTTCAAATCAATCGAATTTGCTGTCTCACTTAACTCAGTCTATCTATCTATATTCAAGTCTAGGCGCACACATTTCTAAGCACACTTGCCATACTTCAACCCCTTCCAATCATTCCTCCCCTCCCAACTCCCCGCCACCTTAAGACACGTCAAATCCTCCCACTTCCTCCCCACAATCTGCAATCCAGTCGGCAACCACACGTTCCCATCATCCCGCGCCGGCACGAACCCCACCGGGAGACTCAACCCAGGGTGTCCCGTACTATTGAACGTAGCAGTATTATACGTCGCGCCAATCGTCCTGCTTAGCATCTTCAGCGGTCCGAGACTTTTCCCACCACCTTCTTCGATCTTGACAGGCGGGAATACGATCGTCGGCATTACCAGGACATCGACCTCTTTGAGCGCAGCCTCGTATTCATCGCTCAGCTTGCGAAGGAGATTGGTACAGCGTGCATGTAAAGGGCTTCCAAATTTCTCTTGCAAGAAGAGGCCACGCAGGTAAATGTTCTGCCCACCGGGCCCAAGGGCATCGAACGCTTCTTGCGATAGCTGCGAGCCAACGAGCTCACAGCGGTCCGGGTACAGAAGTTGTTTTCTCCCTGCTGGATTGGAGAGCAGACCTTGTGTTGTGCCTGCCATGGGCAGGGCGACCATCCAGATCATGCCGCTGTCTCTGTGCAGCGGGATCGAGATCTCTTTCACCTCCGCACCGAGTTCAGCCAGTTTGGCGATTGCGGATCGTGAGGCGGCTGCGACGTTGGGGTCGGTCATCGGGTCTTCGAAGCCTTCTTTGAGGACGCCGACTTTCGTCCCTTTCAAAGGAAGGTCTCCTCCGCTTTCAACATGTTTCCGCACTTCTTGTCCGAACTTGACTTTCCCATGTGGCCAATTCAAAGGTTGACGATCGTCAATCCCGTCACTGCCAGCTATTACCTCGAGCAGTGTAGCGCAGTCTTGAACAGTTCTTGCCATTGGGCCTGCATGGTCGATTGTAGCTTCGAGGGATATGCAGCCGGTGTAGGGGACGAGTCCCCATGTTGGTTTCAAGCCAACAACACCGCAGTTCGCGGACGGGAGTCGGATCGAGCCGCCTTGGTCTGCGCCAATTGCGAGGTCTACAGCACCAGAGGCAACGAGGCGGGCTGAGCCAGAGGAGGAGCCACCTGTTGAGTAGGCGTGTGCGTAGGGGTTGTGAACGGGGCCTGTCACGGAGGTGTCGCTGAGGAGAACAGAAGTTTAACAAATGCTCCGGCAAACTGAGAGGGGGTATTTGGGTGGGTATCATACCTCACAGCACCAAAGCAGTTATTCTCACAAGCAGCCTTTCCCTTGATAACCCCACCGGCATCCAACAACCTCGTAACAAGTGTAGCATCCACCTTCGGCACCCATTCTCCAACCTTGCCTCCCGTCCCATTCGTACACTTCACGCCCGCGACGGCAATATTGTCCTTGATCGCAATTGTTCGTCCAGCCAGCTCATCACTCTTCGGGTTCGTGCTCCGCACATCGCACTTCCATGCCCATCCGCCGTGATCTGTATCTGTAGGTCCGACAGGTCGGTGGATGTCCGTTCGTGGGTAGACGGAGAGGTCGACCGCCGGCGTGTAGTCTTCGAGAGTGAGGATTTCTTTCGCGCAGTGATTGAGACCGGAGAGCAGGGCGGACCAGTCTTTGAGTTCGGAGGGCGGGATTGTGATCCCGGATTTCGTCGCGAGAGTGTTTACATCTTGGGTAGTGACTATGGAGTCTTGTCTGTGGAGGCGTTAGTCTCCAGGTTGGGGTTTGAGGAGGAAGGAGAGCGTACTGAGCTGCGCCCAAAACGCTGACAGACATGTTGGCAGATGGCTATGTGATGTGTCTTGGTTAAAAGAAGCCACGGGAAGAGCGAGGCCCGTTATATAAACATTTCAACAGTGAAGTGTCACTGTTATCAACAGTGGGGCATTTTCCAGCTTGCCCACCGCGGCGCATCGATTGAACGCCGACATGATGTCTTCATGACTCGATTGAATGTGGCGAGTCTCCAATTGTACGCCGATATCATTTTGGGCGCCGGAAGATTCTCGTTCTTGTGAGGCTGTCAATTGTGACGGTTGGAGATGATGGAGCTTGTCCGCCGCGATAAGTATTTTGGAGGCGAGGTTTCGGCGCTCCGACTGCCAAGGCGTCAGACGCCAAGAACTTCAACATCATCCACTCCCCTTTCTTTTTGTTTTCGAAGAGTTTTATTGATTTTAGTCTCAGAATTTCCTCTTCCTTTTATTTTTCTCTGCTTGTTGCGCCAATCTCTCAGCAAGACCCTGCTTGATCCGCGCATTCTTCTCCAAGACTCTCAGAGTCTCTCTCGCCTTCTCGGTCTTGTCTGCCTTCGATCCCAGAGCGACGGTATATCCCTTCACGGCTTTATCGATATAGAATCTTGCCTTGTTCCATTCTTTCAGATCAAAGAAACAGTTGCCAAGGACTTGAGTGGCGTCCAAAATATCTTCATCTGCAGCTCCCAGGCATTCCTTGTATGTCGAAATCGCCTTCTTCGAAGCTTCACACCCTCGAGAAACTTCTCTTCTCTCCGTAAACATACGGCTAGGTAGTAATAACACTGGCCTTTCTGTCTCAGCTGTCCATATCCGCCCTCGTACATCTCGATTTGCTTCCGTTTATAACCTTCCGCCTCAGCATACTCGCGCTTGTACGAGTGCGCGGCATAGAGGATCTCAAGCGCCATCTCCTTCGTCTTCAGATCTTTGGGGTGATTCGTCTCCAGCGACCATAGATGTTCCACCACTTCCAAAGCCTGGTCGACACGCTTCCGCTTCATCGCGATCGCACACTCAAGAATGTTCTGCTTTGTCACCAATGGATACGTGTTGTCGAAATCCTTGAGAATGGTCAAGTTCTCCCTAGAAACATCTCTAGCTCGATCATACTCCTTCATATTGTAGAGAAGCTGTGCATGCCGGTATCTCGCATGGCAAGTATGTATTGACTCGCGCCCTAGCCGTTTCGCTCGCCGCCTGACCAGTTCTGCATTCCAATCATCCGCTTCCGACATAAATTCCAAGAGTTCCGAGATCTCAGACAGCTGGAGAACGGTGTTCATGGAATGGATGCTGAATTTTCCCGTCGTCCGATTGCGCTCGGGAAGATCGAGCAGTAATTGCGTGTAACTTTGCTGTAATGCAACCCTCATCCATCCAGCTTTCTTCTCTTTGAACTGTTCGAGTCGCTTCTTAGCCTCCTCGTAATGTTCCTCCAGATTCTTTGCCCTCGCTCGGAGTTCCAAATTCGCTTCTTTCCACTGCGGATGTGGTCGACACCACCAGAATAAATGCTTGCATCCGGACGCCAACACGTCGTTGCCGGCTGGTACTCCTTCACGCACAATCAAATGGTCCGTGTACGTCCTCTTTACCCCTCGGGCATGCATAACCACGCAATGCTGCGTCCCATTCCCGCGATCAAAACAGATGCCGAAATCCCAAGGCTCGTCTGGGGGTACACTGGTGTTGAGATATTTCTGGACAGCTGCTTTTGATCTAAAGACCTTCCATGACATACCCAAGGTTTCCAGAATTTTGAGGGCATGATCCTCGTTGGTGCTTATGGGACGCGAGATCGAGCCATCAGGCCGAGGGCTTAGAGGAAGGGACGCGATGCCACTAGTGTTTTCTCTTACTGGTACTTGACCTTGGTGGAATCGTTCGGCCATTTTGAGAACATCGCACCCAAAATCTGGACCGAGGAGGAAAGCTGTCGTGGCGTGAAAACTACTGTCGTGAACCAGGTCGAGGGTCAAAATTGGTAGCTCGACGTCCGCACGTCCACTCATCATCCGAGGGCTGAGGATGCCGGGACTGGGACTTAGAATAGGCGGGGTAGCGGGAGAGGAGGCCTCGACGAGGGTGTTTGATGAAGACATCCTATCGTATATCGACTCTGATCGTGGAGATGCGCCAGACGGTGAGGGAGAAGGGCTCCTCGAAAGGCGCGGCAGCGTGAAAACCGGCATCGTCTTCGCGATTCTCGCAAGGCGCTTCATGGTAAGAGAGTCTAGATATGATCAGCTAATTCTCTCTACTGTATCACATGCACCTGATTCCATTACGATCTACCGACCTTTCGAATTCTCATCCGCACCAAAGTGCCTTCCTCGGCCACAACCCTCGCCGATCCCAATTTCTCGTTCTCTCCCCGTGTTCCAGTGCCTCCACTCCTCACTCAAAAGACGGTTAACTGCACTGCCTTCCCCCTCGTCCATCATCGCGTCATCTAAATCCTCTTCCTGCCAACTGCAGTACCGATCAATGATCCACGCCGGACCCAGCTCGTCGTCCTCCCGTGACACAGCGAGGAGATTGGGGTGCGCTGCTTCAGGCCCCGTACTACCGCTATGCTCACTCTCTCCGTCACCGCTCCAATCCTCCAGCCCACTCTCATCGTCGAGATCCATTGAGAAATGTGAGCGCTCAATAACGCTGAGATCGGGAGGTTCCGTCCTTGGTTGGGGCCCGGCAGCCACAACGGTCGCGAGTCGCTGGCGCAGATACTCGACTACTCGTTCGTCCCTAGTTCCTTCGCTTTCCTTCCCACTCCCACTTGCCTGAGCATCATTGTGAGAGGGAGGCGTGTCCGAGGGAAGCACGATCTCTTTATTGCTGTCACACATGGTGGCACATCGCATCACAGCTAAGTAGACAAATCAGTCCGCCGGTCTCATTCCAATCTTGATTCGATCATGTGTGGCTTTGCCCCCAGCGCCACAACGGAATCGTCCTTTGGATGTGCTCTTGGGCTGGCGCTGGGCGGAAATCATTGGGTTGATATCGTGGGCCAAGACTGCGGAGACGGTGTGCGGAATGAGTTGGGTACGCCCAAGAATGGAATTAAGGGGGATGGTGGGAGGTCTGGTCACCTGGTGAGGTGAGCATATTACCCTCGTTGCCGACCCGGCGTGGGGCAACCATGTCGGTTGAGATTTATGAGAGATTGCGATAACAACGTGTGCCCCTGGCCATGCATGCCACTTCAAGCCCTGGCCCTGTCTTTCCAGAAGCCGCGGGAGGCGCAGGGGTGATCTGGTTGCGGCCGATCTTTGTCTCCAGAGGATGTCCCCCCATTTCTTCGGACATTCGGATCATTCGATATATTGCATTTGTCGCTGAATCGCTCAAGTAAGCCAGGTTGGCGATGGTCTCATTCTCAAGCCCCAGCCCTAGCACCAGCTCGAGTCAAGCTGGCCAAGGGAGAGCAAATTTAGGAAAGTCACGGAGACTGCCTGGCGATGGGAATGCGGAGATGAAATCCATTCCGTGTCGATTACAGTACAGTAAGGTTAACGGCTAACGGGTGCGCTGTTTCATCAAGCGAGGCCAAGGTCCGGGGAACCCCATAAAGCCCAGGCTGTATTCGCTAAATCCCCATCCTCGGCAAAATAGGGGCGAAATGAAGATGTCTCACTCAATCTCCTTTTGTCCTCAGGTTCCCGATTAATATCTGCACATTCCTCCATTTCGAGACAAAGTTTATCACTTGAACCTGCAGTTATCTCAGTACTTAGGTCGAACTACGTGTGTCACAGGACCAATTCCCCAATTCCCATACGGACATTCTTTATTACAGTTCTCACACCTCTAATTCAAGGGTATTTTCAGTATCTTTGCTTGACTTACGCACTCCCTCATTACCATTACTTCAAAAGCCGTCCTGTCTATCCTCTATCTCAACCCCTTAATTCCGCATCAAACTCCATAATGATCATGAATTGCAGGGGAAGTTCGCACCCGGTGTCTCGTCTGGAAACAGATTCATCCAAGCTTCATGGGTAGAATAAATTGGGACTGGAGACAGACCCAGCGTCGCCACACCCTCGGTTGTTTATATACGGCGGCGTATATTTATTGGTGAGGTCTGGCCAATCCCAGCCGTTGCCGCCGTGAGCTGCGAATGCTGCTCCGCCGCAGTAGTTGTCAGCCAGTTCACCCTTGAGGCTATGCAGCGAAGAAGAATAGACATGCCTTCCGACCAACACCTTTTTGTAAACCCGCCGTAAGACCTCTTATTAAGGCTCTTGAGTTTAGATGGTAGCGTACTGGGAGCGTTTGTGCGAGTACTGTGGTGAATTGATGTAGCTGTCATAGGGCAATACTCATGTCCCATGAGCAACTAGTAAGGAACGTCGCCGTGTAAGCAGACGAAGGCGGAGAGGCTGACTGGGTAGTTGTTGAAATGGTCAGAAGGGTCGTAGCTGTTGCAGCGAGTGTCGCTGTCGCCTTGAGACAGATCTGCGCCGCGCGAATATACTGATACATGCGCAGGTAGGACGCCGCAGCTGGCGAGGTGGTGGAGAGTCAAGACGGATTGGGAGATGAAAGAACTGAAGCAGTCCAAGCCTGCTCCGGGACAGAATGGTACTGCATCGGGCAACGAGTCGGCAGCGGTGGGTTAGAGATTTCAGACGAGATATGCTTTCGTCTTGTTCGCGTTTGGTGACAGTGGAATCGGCTCGTAGAAGGCATGGCCAGGTTATACTCGATATTCACAATGGTTCCACTGGGTTCGTGTGGGTCCAGAAGACAGATCGAGAACATCAGCTCTCCCGAGGGGCAAGTGACACCGATTCAAATACCAGGCCCACCAATCACCTATCCAAAGGGTAGGGGTTTGACAAGACCTTGGGCATATCCACGTGTTTTCCTATGACTAATCCAAGAAATTAAAAGACAGCCAGTGAAAGGCTATACACGCAAGCCTTCATGGAAGGCTGCGCCCAGCTTCGCAGCAAAAATCAATCTAGTTTTCGTTGACCTCGTGCCGCTACTATTGGATGGTGCATCAGCTCTTAATTCTGATTAGGCATGCTTTGGCCAGTTTTCTTTTCGGGCCACGCATCGAGTCCCCATCCGCCAGCATAGCACAGCTTCTGCTCCTCTCAAGTTACTAAACCTTCCACTACCAAGGGCAGCACAATCAGCGACCCCAAAAAGAACTACCTCGGAACAAGCTCGCCAAATTTCGGATCTGTACAGGGTGACTCTTGGGGAGATATTAGGGCTTGCCCTTGCCGTCGCTGCTCCCCTTCCGGTGGTGGTCAAGGCTGGCGTAGACGAATGTCGCTCTCTTCGGGATGCACCAAAGGAACTGGCCTCATTCCGTCGAGACCTTGAGAACCATTACGCGATACTCACCACAGTCGAAGCGGCAATTGAAGAGATTTCGAGTTGGCCTGCAGGCGACCGGCCAGAGTTGGCCTCAATCCTGTCCATTGCTCGACAGGCTAGCTCCGATTGTAAGGAGACAGCATCAGAACTCAAGGTCGTATTGGCGAGAACCAAAGGCAGGTTCCGTGCCTACTTCAGAAGAGAGAAGATGTCAAAGCTTCAGCAGAAGCTGACTAGTTGAACCGTTACGCTCACGGCTCTCGCACAGGCTCTCGAGCACGTGTAACTGGATAGTGATATGCTTATAAATACCTAACATATATCCTCACTATCTTATAGTCGAGCAGATCGATATTATCCTTCTAAAAAGATCGCTGACCGACATGAGAACGTTTTCGAACCTGATACCGCACGAAATCCTCCTGCAGACCCACCACCACCTTACCCTGGAACTCAATCTCGTCCAGTCAACGTCCAGTGAGCTCCCCGCCCTCAGTAGAGATTCCATGTAACTGACAGTAGAACCAAGGTACCGCACCAACTGGAGCAGGATCGGTAAAATCGCTCTCTGGACCATTCTCGGAGCTGCTTCGGTTGCCGCCGCGGTCTACGCTTTGCCATTTCTTGTAGCATATTTCACGGGAGGTGCGGCAACAGGGTTGGGTGTGAGCGCGATACCTACCGCAGCGTTACCGTGGACCGCTGCGAGCTATGTCTCTTATGCGACGACCTGGGTGTCTACGCTCGGAAACACTGCTGCTAGTAGTGCTGCCGGGACTGCTGTCGCTGGGGCTAGAGCGGCCGCACTTTCCGGGATGTCGACGATGAGCGCTTTAGGTATCACTGTTTTGGCGCAGCCTGCTGCTGCTCTATTGCCTGCTGCTTTCGGTGGTATTCTTGGTGGAATATGGTCTGCTCGAAAGTGATCAATATACGGTCAGCGTAGGAGATTCTACGCGACGTTAGATGTCCGGCATGCGATGATTTAAGCAGATCGGGTTATTTTATATGATAACACAGTATTCTCTTTGCCTCTTTCTTGGTTCATCTGGTCGGGTGCCGCGGAATAGGCGCTTTAGGAAATGGGCAAACAGGCAAATAGCTGAAGCGGGAGAGTCGTGAAAGGTTCAAGATAGATTTAACAGGTACAATTACATTAATGGAAACGACCGAAACCCCACATTCTCCACTAAAACTCTCTTCTAATACCGCCATGAACATAAACATAGTACGGCTCCAGAAGTAGCAAGTCCTTCCCCTCTGCCAATCTTCTCAATATAAATAAAAAAGAAGGCATTCCAAAAGGCGTTTGGGAAGGAGAGGCGGGGTCCCAAGCCGAACAACTCCGATCGATAGCGAGCACCACGACACTCCGCAAACCAACCTCTCAGCTACGGTGGAGTCGGTACCAATTGCTTCTCGCAATTTTCAAAACTCACCTCACCTGAACTCGAGATGCTATAATTTGCAAGGTATGCCAGAATTACTAAGCGAGGCTCACGACGGAGCCACTCGATACCGCCAACATTATTGACGTCTCTACTGACTTATCCACTTCCCTTCGACTACCTGATAAACAGCGACAGAGCGCCTAGTCCTACAAGCCGACCTTCTAGCTATCTACACCTGCACGAGGCGGCTGTGCACCGCGCGGACGTACGGACACACACACAAACATACATGGGTAGGACGTCGCGAGCTGGCGAGGGAGTAGTGTGTTGAAATGGTACTACGTCAGGCAACAAACAGACCGCGGTGGTGCAGACGTCTCAGACAAAACATGCTTTCGTCTTGTTCGCGAGATCGTTACATTTTATAGCGGAATCAACTCGTAGCAGGCACGATGTTTCACTAGGTTCGTACAGCTCTAGGCAGACAGATCATGGAAAAAAGTATCATCACTCCACATGCCTCGCAACGACGGATTGTACTTGCCACCTTCAAATGCAACAAAACATCAGATTTCTCAAGACGGCCGCAGTAACTTAGCTCATTTGACATTGGCATAGAGTCGCGAAACAAATTTCGTGATCCAGCTATACTTTAATACATGGCTCGATTTCGATCCACGTATTCCACGATATCGTTTGGTTTCGCGCTCGAGACAACGAACCAAAGCGGGAGCGTAAGAGCATCTTGTTTGATTATATTATGCAGCGATGCAAGAGCCTCTACTTATATTGGCGTCACAGGCGTTTGTGGTAATTCGTCGAATTTTGTCATCAAGCTAGTTATGAGCCTCGGTAGCCCTAGGTATTCATCATCAAAGAGGAATAAGAAGGGAGACGGCTATAATTCCTTTTGGTTTGTATTAAACCGGCCCCAAAAGGTGAATGGATGTTAGAGTAGAGAGTTATCTACCACCAGATGGGTTATGCCACCTCCTCGTTACACGAGGGCATCGGAGGACTGAATGGCTAGGGCAGGGGAGGCTTAGCGAATCCATAAGGAGTTATACGGGTATCGAGCCAAGTACGAGTTTTCAAAGTACCTACCCGTTTGTACCTCCCCTTGTCCATAGGGGGTTCGTGAAAGCGACTTGGCGACTCGAGCGAGTTGGCTAAGTATTTTACATAATAAATTTGTATTGGGGGTACTTTGAGCTACTACGCTAATTGGTCCGTGCCATAGAATTTAGCGAGGAACACCAATTTTGGCGAACCACCAGTGGTAGAACTAACCAGTGGAAGGCACGAAAGGGTAGCGAGCCGCAATGATAGGAAGTCTGAGGAGTTGCCAGCATCAACAAATCCTTGAAATCTAAACTCCACTCACGTCACATCACAACTGTGCGGCCAATAACCAAACAAGACTCATAATAAATATCTCCTCGTGTTGAAGGTGTCGCCGCGTTTCATCCTCTCGGTACCAACTTTGATACTGCCAGTCATCACAGCCCCTCCTCAGCCTCAAGCACCTGTATTCTCACTGCTAGAAAATACAGAAAACCATCGCCTTAATATCGATAGTACAAGAGCAATCGCTCCTCAGATATTCAATGCCATCCATCTACTCTTCTGGGAGAAATGGGGATCCAGTTTGTTCTATAATGGCATGTCGTTCTTCCTAGCCCGAATGCCTTTGGTCAAGATTAATTTTTTTCATTTTCTGGTTACGTTCTAGTCCCCGGACGTGAGCAGCTGCTGCTTTAACCGGAGCTGAGGGCGAGGATGCCCGCCATGCCTGAGTCGAGCCTGAGCCGAGCCCTCAGCAGGGGGCGGGGGGTTGCCCGTTTGGTTTCGGGCGAGCCTTAATTAGTAAGAGCCGCGCATCCCACGTGTAAAAGCAGCTTTTTCTTTGTTTCGCTTTCCTTCTAGTTCTTCTACTACACCTTAATATCGACTTTCTTGACTTTTTGAATTCCATGAACTTATTATTAACTAAGGTATACTATTATATAAATGTTTTCCCATTTAATAAGTCTAAATAGGCCTTTAATTATTGAATTTCTTAATTTCTTGAAAGGTAAATTTTGGGTTTTACTATCCGAGCGCCTTTCTTTGGGTTAGTGTGGCCCCTAATCGACAACCGGGCGTCGTTTACCTTTTCCCGTTTAAGGTAGAGGGCTGAGACTCAATATTTCTCTGCAGGAGCCTGTTCAATCATCTTTCGAGATTTACGCCAAGTCACAACCAGCCATAACGGCTTAATAGGTCAGCATCCCATTCTCGTTGTCTCGTTCCCCTCTTTTCTGTTCCATTTCCCAGCTGCTTATTTGTACGCGCGATTGTTTCCGCACAGCACGAGTAATCAGCAACATGCCAAGGAATGTGGTCATTCAAGCACTTTCAATACATCTCTTGTTTACTGCTTCTATAAGCCCATTTACTATTGCCTCATCATCGACTCCTACATATTCTGAGGATGCAATAACCGCCCCGGCTCGCATGTATTATGTCGAGGAAGCAAAAGTCACTGCAGCGCCAGAACTCAAGCGACAAGATACCACAAATTTTTGCACCGAATGGTCTTTTGCTAATGGTAATAACTTGTCTCCACTGATTGTTATGAACGCAACTAACAAGTGTTTTAGAAGAACCACTTGGATGCTATGCGCCTGCTACATGTTTGTACAGGTCAATCTCGACCTTCGGGCTTGCATACTGTGGAGTCAGTGGCAGTAGCTATGTATATGCAACAACTTGCTCTGATTATACAGCGCTCACTGTGACGCCTCCTTACGAGACACTACACTGGTCTGTTCTTTCACTCCATGTGCCGGCCCTAAATCTAGGGTGATAACGTACTGAATATTTTCAACAGTCCATCCACGTGGCCGTACTGTCATACAGCCATACTCATCGCCGACAGCTCAGAAACATACACAATGTTTGGATGCGAATCCTGGGAAGGCACCGCAAGTATCGGGTATCTCGTCGCTGGAGCCGCGGCCATTACCCCTCAGTCGAGCGCCCCTCTAGAATCCTCTGGTCAAACAACTCGCGGATCTGTTGCATTGCCAGTCCCGTCAACAGTTACTGTGGAGTATGTTCCGCCATCTACGTCACATCAGTCCACCTCATCACCTGCTTCAACGGTTCCGAGCGGGGTCAACACGGCTGCTGCTATCGGAGGGGCTCTAGGCGGATTCGCGAGCGTGGTACTTGCTATCTTGGCGGTGCATAAGGTTTGGACCAAAAACAAAGAGAAGCCGCTTAATCAGTGAGAAAACCACGTTCACCACCAGAAAGATGCAAATTTCGGGAGCCGACCAACGACCCTTGGTGTTGGGCGGTCCAAATGGAGAAATATGAGCAGCGCTGGTGGTCAAACAGGCTTTACTCTTGGCACATGCTCTTCAAAGGTGCGCTGAGGATATGAGACTTCCAGAAAACGTCCCATTTTGACGCATCCTCGTTCGGAGTAAACCTTCTCCGGATCGATTTTAGTTCCTTCAACGTGCATTCAACACCTCGATGCATCGAGAGCAATGACTTGCAAGTCTCGTCATCGACCTCCGCACTCTTTAGTTTTCTTGACCGTGTGGTTTATCGGTGGGAACCCACCTCAGTCGTAAACGGCGTCTAATTGACCGCTGAGATGATATTGGAGCCTACTACTGATCAACAAGACAATTGTTTGAGTTGAGACGTAACACCGTAAATCGTTAATGCATAAGAAAGCTTCTCCGACATCTTTTCCATTTGCACGAAGTTCAGCGGCGCGAGAGAGCACCTTTCGGCTGAATTTGACAGTGACAATGCCCGCGATATCGCTTACCACCTCCAATCTTGACATATTACGACGAGAGGTTTGCGGATTCCGGCGGGATCGTGCGAAGAGCTCCTCTGGTAACTCCTTTTTGGCTATTAAGGATATTGAAACAGTAACTTACACTAAGTAGTAGAGAGAAGACAATTGATAAAACGAATTGTGTAGAGAGATTTGGGGAAGTCGATCAAATGATGAGATTAAAGAAGGGAGGTAGTCAGATCAAAACAAATACGGTATAGAGGGAAGAGCAGCATTCTCTTTAGCGGTATCTATATTAATCTAATATATACCGTAGGCAAAATACTAGGTATAAACTTTTTTCTTTTAGAAAAAATTACTTCCTTGGGAACTTGTTTAGGCTCCTTGAGTTGTGTCGTCAATACTTGACAAAAATGATATGAGAGACTAGAGTTCAGATCAAGTGTAATTGGCTAAAAATGAGAAGTCAAAACAGGTGACGATAGGGTAAATCTTGCTCAGGTGCGTTGACTGAACTGAGGGTGAGCCGAGGGTGATTTGTGCTTGAGTAAAGCCGGCAAGCTCACTAACCCTATACGACGCACAAGGAAGAGAAAATCGATTCATGATGCCTAACAATACTTGCTTCTATCATGGAACACATAGGCTTAATGTAGTCACAGAAATAGAGTGGCTGTCATTTGGGATATGTTCAGCTGAATGTGTTATCGGGATGCCTAACCCCTTTGAACGTCAGTGGGAAGGGTTGATCATGCGCTTCGGCGTCTTCCGGCGCCAGGCCGAGTATCTGCAAGCCGAGTCGTTTCTTTTTACACACGGCCCAACAGCGCACACTCCCCCTCAAGCAAGAGCAACTGAATAAGCGGACTCTGATGTACCCCAAGAGACCGCGCCAAAGCCGAAAGACAGCATGAGTGAAGGTTACCTATGTGAGCATTGCCAAACGAACTTACGGATCGTGGCAAAAAGTTTGGATTCCTTGGCACAGCCTGGCATAGGAGATGGCATTTTTATCGCTGATCTTGGCCCTGAACACGGACCATGGTCAACATCGACGTGCAAATTTTGTCAGCTACTCTACTCATTAAGACTGAGCAATCAAATGGTCGATACGTACCGTGGACTCGACAAAGAAGAGGTTTCACTTTCGACGGCACTGAAAGCTTCTAGTCCGGAGCCAGTCCATACGAGACCCGACCCCAGTACATGCTCTTACGAGCTCCGACTCTTCTCCTTCCTCCGTGTCTACGACGGCATCGACTATAAAAAGATCGATCCACATTGCGTATTCAAAGACACCATCACTCTTGAAGCAGTCCCATGGCACTTCCACGGTTATCGACATCGCGATGCTCTTAAATCACACATGTGGACAAATGGGCACCTAATGTGCAGTAAGACGTCAATGGGGAGATCTTCTCAATTTTTAGCTAATGTTGTCCCACGCCAATTCGAACCTCAAGGGGTATTGCAATGCCTCAATTACTGCAACAAGCACCACAAAAAGCTATGTCACACTGCCGTGGAGATCCCGAATCTGAAGTTGATCGACTGCTATGATCGTACCATTATCCTTGCACCCCATCGTACAAGATACGTTGCGCTATCTTATGTTTGGGGCACATCGAAAGACATTTCCCTCCCCAACGTTTCGAGGGAAGCAGGACCTACAGGAAGTCTGTCTCTCCCCCATGATCTCTCGGGGGCAATCGAGGATGCAATTCAAGTGACGAAGCAATTGGGACTCCGTTATATCTGGATAGATAAATACTGCATTGACCAAACCAGCACCAAGGATAAGCACGACCAGATACGACAAATGGACATGATCTATCAAGGAAGCGAGGTTACTATCGTCGCTGCTGCTGGAGACGATGAGAATACCGGACTCCCTGGAGCTGGAAGCACGGCAAGGAAGATACAACCGTATTTTTCTTTCGGAGGCATCACCGTAATATCAACGATGCCTCACCCTCACCACGTCATAAAAGGCTCAAGGTGGATGACACGAGGATGGACATTGCAGGAGTCTATCCTCGCACGGAGGCGGCTAGTCTTCACTGATGAGCAAGTCTACTTTGAATGCAATGCCATGAATTGTTTTGAAAGCATTTCCGTTCCTATGGATCTTGTCCATACAAAAACGAAGGATCGATTTTATTCATTTATGCGGTCGGGCCTTTTCAATGGCAGGGACGAGGGTTTGAGCAGTCGTATATTCGGCCTGCCGTTTGGAAACTTCGACGATCGTACTGCGTCTTGGAGCTACTATATGAGGAAATACTTGATACTGGCAACGAACTTCACTTCTCGAAATCTAAGCTTCGATTCGGACTCGCTCAACGCGTTCGCGGGCATTATGAGACACCTCGAAGGTGCCAAGCACCCCATAACACAGTTATTAGGCATCCCATATTTGCAGCCATTTATGAGACCGAATCAGTACATACACTATGACTGTGTTGTGGCCGCTCTGTGTTGGAGGCATATTCACTGCTGGAATGGAGGTTCTCATAAAACTAAGAGAAGAAATGCTTTTCCCACCTGGACTTGGGCGGGGTGGTCAGGTGCAGTCAGTTGGACGGATCTCTTTACAGGTGAACAGATGGATTTGGTTTCTCTGGTCGATAATTTCCAGTGTGAGCTAGACGATGGCACATCCATGACTTTGGATCAATATGCCGCACAAAGCCGCTGTGGGCAACTTTCTCCTCTTCTGGCGTTGAAGTTCTCTGCTTGGCTCGTTCCCCCAAGTATGATATCGCTCCACGACTGTCAAGATTCGCAAAGAACTCCATGCTGGAGGATCGATGTATTCAAACTTGACTTGCACATGTCTGAATTTGAAGGAAGCCCAGGCGATTTTCTAGAGTTCTTAAGGATTGGCAAGCTTAGTTGCATTTTCGTGGCAAAAGGATGGTATAACTCCTATTTCTTGATACTCGAGCAGCAGGGCAGTGTCTCTTGGGGCTCATTAAGACGAGTTGGGGCTGGAGAAGCCTTGTGGCATAACGATGAAGATGACGGGCGTCCCCGTCGCTTTGCAGACGAAATTCAATTTTTAGCGGCTAAATGCGCTATACGTCTTATCTAGTTTTGTCCAGTTGCAGGTTAGTCACTTACTACGCTGCGTATTAGTACGCTGTAATAAATATGCGGTGATGGACAAGGCACTGGAAGTTCACTCCTATATATGCACTTCGTATCGTTTAATGCGAAGTGAATTTGCACTGAGTGGCCGAAACCAAGAGCACCGAGCAAATAAACGGTACTCCTGCAAGGACCCCGCAGTTCTTTTTTATGAAGAGAGGAGACATCATTTCCTCTTTCGGAAAACAAATCGACAGTGAATTTCCGAACACGTTGCTCCCGATTACAACACCGCCTCGGCAGCAACCATTTCTGGTAGCAACAACAGAAACGTCAACTGCCCCAACATACCAGTACATGCAGGGCTCGAATTTCCCCGCTTCCCCAAAGCGCCGTTTATTCGACTGCGTCCCGGGTGATGGTGATCCTGATGCCGGGGATAGGCATTGTGATGGGCGCTCTGCCTCAAATTGGATTCCGAAGTTTGCAGATTCGCCAAGGTGCTATGGATGTTCGCCGTGAGAAAGGTGCTGTGGCAGTATGTCGACCGGGAGGGAACGTTACGCCATTTTAGATTTTTCGTCAAGCTGGAGGCGAGGGTCAGATTTGTTCAAAAGAAAAGTTATTAGATAAGCTCAGATACGGGAACTATGACTTAGAGGAGAGTTACCACACACTTTTCCCTTCGGAGATACTCATCACGATCATTCTTGAGAAAGAGATAAAGTCAAAGTGGACTACGGAGGTACAGCCCATAATAAGAGCAATAGCGCTATAAGGTCCGAACTTTTCAACCTTGTATCGCAACAACAATGTATCGCAAAAGCTTAAGAAAAAACGTAGCACTACTATACAACACTATTCTGGATATTTCCAGCGTTTAAATGAACTTTATATGTCTTGTGTAGCAAAAGTTGTCGAGTATTGAAATTACGAGTTTTCTATTGACCCCTGCTAGCGCTATTACTATCATTATGGGCTGTTACCCCCTAGAGCAGCAGGCGCAACAATTGTGGAGGCTATGTAATGACCTGAAGCCAAAGCACAGTAGCGGTGTACGGAATGGCGCGTAGCGACTGGGGGCGCTGCGGCCTTGGATGCTCTAGTTTTTATGAATATCGCATCGCGAAGATCTCGAGGGGTTTGCACTTCCCAGGAATTTAGGAACTGCGAGAGCTTGGTTTTTAAGTCTCATTTACGGAATCGCGGTAGAGATCTTGGAGGACTCGAAAATCCCCCTCTCAGTGTCAGGCGAGGCCCGTCGCGGCCCGTTGTTCGGTTCCGGTTCAATTCGCCTTGCGACGGCCGCGTGGTGCATCATTCTGCACAGCCAGCGCCGCAGTCAGCCTAACCACCGAACTGTCGAGAAGGCATAAGAAAGGCCATTTCCTGAAGGGACTGCCACTTCTCGCACTGTTCGGCTTCGTGATCTGCCTCCAGAATTATCTTCAAACGAGGCTGAGCTTGTTGTTCTATTTAGGGCTAAACACAACTCCCTTCGGGACCAAATACACCACGCGCTGTCCCTGGCAGTTCTTACGCAGAATTCCTGACTTCCGAGATGCTTGACGGATTATCTTTTGTGGCGTCCATCGCGGGACTCGTGTCACTCGCCGATCTTGTCGTGACAAAGGGATATAGATATCTCAAAAGCGTCAAAAACTGCGAAGAAGATGTGCGAAGCTTAATCGTGGAGGCTGATGTGCTCTGTGGTGTTTTGTCACGACTGGCAAAGTCTCTCCAGGAGAATGCAGAAGGCGATGAGGCGAGCTTGGAGCGTATGTAGACTTTCAATGGACAATTCAAGCTGGAACGAGCTAATTGTTACTCCCGTCATAGTCGCGCTTGAAAGTGATTACGTCTACGAGTGTCAGAAGACCTTGAGACAAATCAATCGAATTCTAGTAGATTTCGAGTGAAAAGCAGCGGCGGAGCCAGCAAACGAAGTTAGCGAGGATGCTGCAGCCTCGAACAAATCAAAGAAAAGCATATTCAATCGACTCTCGCGCACCGATTTGAAATGGCCTTTATCCAAATCAAAGACGACGGAGCTAATCGAACGATTGGAGCGACATAAATCCACTTGCATCATGGCTCTGGCTGCCGATGAGATGTCAGCTCTGGTGCAGGTGCTTGGGCAGCAAAAGATCACCAATCAACAACTTGCCGAAATCATGCACGAGCAGAGGAAAGCCGACGAATTACGCCTCACTCAAGAGTTTGGGGAGGAGACGAAAAAAATATTGAACTGGCTGTCTCCTGTCGATCCTGTGCAAAACCATCAGGCTGCTCGCAAAATCTATCAGAAAGGCACTTGTAGATGGCTCATCGACAGTCCGGAATTTATTCAGTGGATCAAGACGAAGAACTCAGCCATATGGCTCTATGGTATCCCTGGAGCTGGCAAGACCATCTTATCATCCCTTGTAATTGAGGAGGTGTTTTCCCTGCAGGATAATGGAGTGACCTTCTATTATTGTGATTATAAGAATGCTGCTAGCCAAGAGCCCACAAATATCCTTGGCTCCCTAGTGAGACAACTGGCGTTGCAGGAGGCTCTCGTTCTCACCAAAGTCAAAGATTTCTACAATTCACATCATCCAGCAAAAAGACCATCTAGCCGTCCAACGGAGCAAGATCTTGGACTCTTACTACAGAACATTTCCAATTCATTTGCAGAGGTCACGATCATTTTAGATGGACTTGATGAATGCGGCTCCAGTCCTGGAATTGAGAGATCTGAACTCGTTCGCATCTTGTCTACCCTTCACGACGAGCATGCTGGATCCATCCGAATAGCGATTGCGAGCCGCCAAGAACGCGATATTGAGGAGTGCTTTGGCGAGTTCACCAAGGTACCCATTGCAGCAATGTCGCTTGATCTGGAACTTTACGTTGCATGCGAAGTTGAACGACGTACAAAGACCGGGAGGTTGAGGATTCGAGACAGCGCTCTGAAGGGAGAAGTTATTCAGGCCTTAATAAACGGCGCTGATGGCATGTAGGTACACCTGCTTAGCATGTTTCTCCAAATCCGTTGCTAATTAATTCTTTTGCAAAAAGGTTTCAGTGGGTCAAATGCCAACTGGACTCTCTTCGTGGTCTGCCAAATGATGCTGAAATACGCAAGGCCCTCAAAGAGCTTCCGCCCGATCTCCCAGCAACCTATGTGCGAATTCTAGAAAGACTCGACAGGACACTATCTCATAAGGCAAAAACTTATCTGAAAAGAACATTAAAATGGCTGGTATTGAACGATGGGCAAGATTATGACTCAACTATCACATTGCCTGCTTTATGCCAAGCGATTTCTATTGAGGATGAGCACACACGGCTCGAGAACGATGCCATTCCCGACGAAATATGCATCATCGAGTGGTGCAGTAGTCTGGCTCGAAGGAATTCTGAGAAGAACACCTTGGAGCTATCGCACTTCACCGTAAAGGAGTTTCTATTATCTGCAGAAGCTTCGGTCGATAGCCCCGTTGCTCGGAAATATCTGGTACATAAATCGACAGATCTTACTTACCTGGCCAAGACCTGCCTAGGATATCTGGGCCTCGACGACTTTTGTATAGTCATGGATGTCGGCAATGTTTCTGAATCGAAGAGATTTCATGACAATTTTCCTTTCTACAATTGTGCTGCGTCTCTATTTTTCGATTACCTCAACATTCCTCAGTTAGAAGACCAGGCGGATCTTCAGTTGCGTCGTTTCTTCACACCACAAGCCAACGAAAATTTTTTCCTCTGGAGACAACATTTTGTGCCTGGCTCCTTCGGAATTGAGGAGATGGACATCGAGTGGAATTCTGGTTCCGAGGTGAACTTAACTCCTCTCCATTTGGCATGTGAGTTGTTGCTCAAAAACACAACGGGAAGGCTGCTTTCCGAAGGCGCAGATCCGAATGCAACGTGTAAATACTTTGGCACCCCACTCGCTCGACTCTTTCTCTCGGGCGAGTGGTGTTTCATCGGTGTCCCAATACCTCTGTGGGAGAACCTGTCATTTCAATTCATAGGTGCAGAAAACGGGAGGGAAGAATATGAAGTACAAATATGCGATATTTTGTTATCCAAAGGCGCATATGCCGGTCGAATGGTTCAATGTCCATATGTCCCAAAAAAAAATGGGGTCTCAAGCCTAACCAGTCCACTCTGTGTTGCATTGGTTTTGATGAAGCCGCTTCTTCTCACTCAACGACTGTGCCTCGCCACTGCCAACTTGTCAGCTGAGATCTGCTTTGGGATGGATTGTGAGAATTTGCCCCGTATCCTAAGATTTCACATGGAGGGTGACATAGGGGATACAATGCCCTTTTGGAAAGATTTCATGAAGTGCGCAACGGAGTTGAATACTCTCTGGGCGCAAGATTCCAGGTTTCTTTCAATTATGGGGGAGTTTTTCTCAAAAGGCCGGATAATTAACGATGCTAAAACCGAAATTAAGATGCGAGACAATACTCCAGACCAGCAACTTAGGCTTGCCTGCCAGATTGGGAACGAGCCAGCCGTTGTACGACTTCTTGCTGAAGGCGCCAGTGTTGATGCTTTTAACACAAAAAATGAGTCAGTTCTGTATTTTGCGTTGAAAGGAGGATACTGGTCAATCGCTTTCGTACTTCTGGAGGCAGGATCTGACTTGAATGCGGAAGATTCAACAGGTAAATCACCTTTGCAGATGCTAATGGGGCTAGAAGGGGAGGATGATGAGTACTCCGAAGGTGTAGACGCCTTGGCTTTCTTCGAGCAGCTGGTGGGAGATAACCACATCGATATATTTCGTCGAGAAGCACCCAAAATACTTCATTTGGCATGCCAGAATGACAGATCGGACATTATTGCATTAATTCTTGGACACGATGTCGACATCAACGTGCTAGTTGACGGATCATCTGCTCTTCACACCTTACTAAATGAAGACTCGGGAGCAGAAGATGCCTTCACGTATTTACTAGAGCATGGAGCTAACGTCAATCTTCGAGATAACAAAAGACGTACGCCTCTTCATCTTGCTGCCCAGTGGGGAGGCTGGGGTCGGAGCCTCGTTAGTCGTCTTTTAGATCTCGGAGCGAACAGGGATGAAATAGACGTAGACCGCTGGACCCCACTTCATTTTGCTTGTAGTGAGGGCGACCTAGGCACTGTCAAGTGCTTGCTGGAACATAAGCAAGGTTTGAGAGTCGTCGACATCATCCCGTCATCACTGATATTTTGTAGAAGAATCTTTTAATCTCGGGGATCAAGCGAACGAACCTTCACTCAGTGAGACCGATATAATAGTTGGCAGTATAAACTTAGCTACTGCCGGGCTAGATACGCCCTTGTCGCTCGCTCTTACGGGCCTTCCAAAACCGGACCCGGACTTGATTGCATTGCTTCTTTCTTATGGAGCATCAATGAATTCAATTCTTTGCTCAGGACGTACACTATTTGACGACTTCTTTTCAAAAACAGACTTATCAATACAGCACATAGACGCCGCTAGTTCTATGCTCCGAAATTTAAATGCTGGAACCTTGAAAGCTTTTGGTAGCAAAAATTTGTGCAGTTTAACTCGCAATGGACAATTCGAGATCGCGAGGTGCTTCTTAACTGCAGCTGAAGCACTTGGTGTCGACCTTGAGGTTGACTCCAGTGTTCATGATGCCGCGGGGTGGGGCTTATCACATTACAGTGCACGGGGAGATCATTGTTTGAGTCAATATTTTCCTGTTCTTCTGCGGATGGCGAGCAATGCCCTCTCGACAACTGAAGACGGGGATTCCGAACTCTACGTAGCAGCTAGTCACGGCAATGAAAGTGGTCTACGGCTCGCTCTCGAATGTAGCAACAGCTGCCACTTCATCGATACGGAGGCGTCTTCAGGACTCACGCCTCTACAAGCTGCCTTGAGAAATCGCCACTTCTCAGTCGTATCTTTACTCCTCAACAGTGGTGCATCCTTAGAGGTGCAGGACAACTTGGGACTCACTCCGTTATGCATTGCAGTTGATATCGATTCACCTGAGGCGGTCGGGATGATTCTTTCGCATCTCAATCTGCGTTCGAGACTCACATTGGATAACCCGTGTATGAATGGACTTTCTGCTCTTCATTTAGCAGTGAAGCGAGGAAATCTGACTATTATTCGAATATTTGTGGGCAGTTGGGCAGAATTTAACATCCCGGTGGACGAAGGCGATGCGCTACTTCAGTCTGCCTATAAGAGTGAAAATTCCTCTATAGTTAAACTGCTGACGGAGAGTGGCATGGTCCGGATTCCAGATGTTTCCGTGAGCTCGAAGCCAAACATCGCTTCTATGGATGACCATGCTGAGCAAGCTCTACCACCACTACTGGATGCGGTGGGATTAAGTCAAAGATTTCGATTTTCTGGGATTGACTCAGATAACATTGCATTCAATATCGAGCGTCAAAGGTCGTTGGGGAGTTCGCATCCTCGCTCTCGAATAGGAAGATTCCTCGCGCTCCCCCAAAGGCACAACGGCTATAAACCTAAACCGCAGAGCCAGGCCCAAACTATGTTGGAGATCTTAGACCCCTCGCTGCAAGGTCCGTCTGGTTCTATATGGTCACAAAATGGGCTCTTCGGAGCTTCTTCGCAGGCGGGCGCAAGAGACACCTTTTCCCTCGAAGCGAGCATAGACGCTCCAGAACATTCAAGTTACATCAATGAAAGAATTGGGCTAACTCCACTGCACGTTGCTGCGATCACGGACTCAGCCCATAGCCTAGGCAAAATGATTAATAAAGATAGTGGACAGCTCTATGTTCAAACAAAGGATGGACGAAATGCCCTCCATCTCTCTCTCGTAGCTCGCTCTGCGAATGCATCGAAGCTTTTGATTGAGAGGGGCGTTAACGGCTGGGTCAAAAGCCTACTCCACGGCCGTCCCCTGCATGTCGCTTCCGCGGTCGGCGATGGAGAATCTGTGAGAATGCTGCTGTCAAATAGGCCGGCAGACACCGCAATAGATGTAATGTCCCTCATCAACGAGCCGAGTGACTTTTTTGGTACACCGCTTTACGCGGCTGCTTATGGTGGTCATTTGGGTATTGTAGCGCAGTTACTTTCTTCAGAAGCAAATGTTGATGGAGTAGGCCTGGGAAATATTCTCGGCACTCCTTTGCTGGCTGCCTGCTCTCAGGGACATCTAGATGTGGTAGAGCTTCTCTTAGCCCATGGAGCTAACAAGAATGCATTTAACAGAAAGTTCAAGAGCGCGATGGACGTAGCTAGGGCGTTTCGGCAGCCGGAGGTAGTACGGATTTTAGAATAGATTGTGATTTCAAGTCAAGGATGAGGACGGGGAAATGGGCCCTGGGGCGCATCAATTTCTGCTTCCATCGTAACCTAGTCTCAAGTACCTATTAATGCATTTAAGGAATACTGTCTCCAAGTCAATCCGCCAATCTAGTCCAACTCCCTTCCCACAATAGTTCAGAACTTCCTAGTATGCCGAGCATTAGTGGGAAGTAGCCGACTAGACTTCAATGTACGGCCAAAGTGTAAGAACACCGGAAATGCCTATTCTGAAATGAATTACAAACAGCTCAAAAAGTAAATTTTCTTCTTCTTTATATGGTCCATTTAGCGCAAGCGGTGACCGCAACTCCCTAGCCTAGCAAGCGCAAAAGAGCCTTCCAAGTTCCTCCGGTACTTGCTTCGCGTCACTCGTCATTGCCTCCAGCGACCGCCACATCACAATCAGAATTATACTAACAGTGACAACCATTACCCACATGATCCAGAACTAGTGGGAGAAAATGAAATCTGAACCCTATCTTAATTAATCCAGAGATTAACGAACTAGCTGCCAAAATAATGAAACTGCGCATAGAGCAAGAAATATTAGTATTGAGAAGGTAATAGTCTTTATGGACTTCGAATTTTATTATATTACAAAATGAAATAAACAGTTTATTATAGTATTTACTTTACTTTTAAGGCTAGGAGAACAGAGCTTATTTCTTCGTCTGGTGAGACATTGCTAGCGTATCAGCCACAGATGTAACACCTATTAAAGTGCACCCACTAAGATTCCAGATGCTATAATTTTACTGGGCGCCACAGCTGTGGCTAATACGCTAGCAATGTTTTGAGCCACCGGATGAAAGGGATGGGGACCTAAGGCCTCGGTAAGGGCGTATGGTTTCAGAAGTATAAATAGTGTTTACGGCGGGGAACTTCCCTGTCAACCTCGAGCACCAGGCAGCGGGTTTCAAAAGATAGGGGATCAAAATTTTGTCTACGATCTCACCTCCTCACTGCAACTTAGACAGGAGGGATACAAAATTCGAGGCGGATTTGATAGAATAATCAGCTCAACAGAAGAGCCTCTTCAATAAATGTGTTCCTGCCTTTAACGGGCAAGCCACCCGATGCTTCCTATTCTACACTGCATGGTCAGGAGAGCACAGACACTGTCTCGTGGGAGACACCTGCCGAATGTTCCGAGTTCTCTAGAAACACTACACGTCGCATAGTAGTCCATTTGACAATTCACGTATGGGGTTTGGATTAAGTCAAAACTAATACATCGATTCATCATCTATACTCGATTCTCTGCCTCATATTAATCTTCATCTTGTCCGTGGACCCCAGTTAAACGACCCATGCTTCAAGCCTGGGGGATCTTCGTGTCACTGATCACTCCTGCATCAGTGCTTCATACGTTGATTAAAGCTTAATTGAGCTCACTGCGCTTTGACTTCTTTCTGCGCATATTGAAGGATTGCGACATTTCAAACCAGGTTCCCAGACGAATACGACTAGGTTGCTCGTGTGTTCCCTATCGGGACATATAACTGTGGCCTCTGTGGATCATAGTTCATGCAAATTCAACATTAAATTGTTTTTGCTGAGCGACATACACATAGCTTCTGCGATGGTGAATACAGGAAAGCCCTCATCAGGCTGCGAAGCTTGTAGAGCTCGCCATATCAAGGTATTGAAATGCTCATTCGTTCATTCCTCCCATCCGACGGGTGGCCGTTTATAATTCTGGGGGATTGACATCTATTCTAGTGCGATGGGAGTAGGCCGAGCTGCATGAGATGCCAGAAGTTCAAAAGAATTTGTCCTGGATATCGAGATCTATCAAAAGTTCGGTTCGGCGGTAAACCTGCATCTCGAAAGGGGAACACTCCCACATATGAGCACAAACCCAAGTCAATCTCAGACCATGTCGGTGATTCACTCCTCGGTAATTTCGTAGGGACTGAGAGTTTCCAGACAGCGGATCCAATGGCTGTCAGCCACATTGTCCCTGGCTCCATGAACTCCGTTCCTCGCGCGATGGAAGCTCTCTTTGGCCAAAGAAGCTTATCTTCCATGCACTTACGAATCCCAGAACACGAAGCTGCGCAGTGTTTTTTCCTTGCCAACTTCATCCTTCTTCCGAGTACGGCCACCAAAATGGGCCACCTCAATTTCATCATCCCTCTTCTCAACACGGCCAGCGAGCGTTCTCCTTTGCGATCTGCCTTTTCTGCAGTTAGTCTAGCTTCTTTAGGAGCTCAACCAAACTCCCTTGGCCTGCTTTCAAAAGCAAAACTTAGCTATGTCCAAGCCCTGAAGCAGATCAACGTCGCCTTGGCCGATCCGAAACTGGCGAAAGAAGATTCAATCATGGCGACCACTTTCCTCTTAACAGTGTATGAGGTAAGTTTCACCTCTCTGACTAATTCATATTCAAATACTTACAGTTATACAGGTAATGGTTCGCCCAGAAACGGATCTTAAAGGGTGGCATTCTCATAAGACTCATATTGACGGCGCGGTGGCGTTGATCACTTCTGGGAGGAGGAGACTGTTCCGAAGTAAGATTAGCAGAGAATTATTTCTCTCTATTAGAGAATTGATGGTGAGTACAAAATTCGGTGTGACAGAGCAACAGCTTACTTTCGTTAGACAATCGAATATATTGGGACCTCAAAAGCACCCAACCGTGGAGTATACTGGTGGACTAATAGAGTCCCAGAAGAAGAAGTCTCACAAAGATATGCTTTGCTCAATCTCCATGTGGCCGAGCTTCGCGAGGATAACAACAAAATTACAACCTTATCGCCGCAAACGGCTTGCAATACCGAAATTGTTGTTGAATTTCTCGCAAGGGCAGAACAACTCGAGAAGCAATATAGGGATTGGCAAGAAAGCCAAGCCTCGTGTTGGGAACCTACAACGGTCGCTTGGGTCGATAACGAGGACACGATGGATTTTGCTACATCAGAAGCATTTCCGGGAAGAGTCGAAGTATTCACAGATCTCACGGCCGCATACAGATACAACATAGCGAGATCCTCTCAAATTCTCGTATGGACATCAATTCTCCGAGCCGTTGCGTGGACAGAATACCCGGAGGATTACAGACTTACCACCAGCTACTCAAACGCACGTCGGCGCTGTATTGAGTTGATCGACGGTATTATCGCCAGTATTCCCTTCTTCCTGGGATGGAAAGAGCGTTCAGACAAAGTTCTCGCAGGAGAATCTCAATCCGCTTGTGGAAGCAATTCGAAGGTGATTGGAGTTGGCGCTTTCTATGTAATGTGGCCAATGTTCGTTGCCGCGAATTCTGATTTTGCTACTCCGGAGCAACGTGCCTTTGTGAAAGGGAGACTTACCTATATAGCCCAAAATTTTGGAATCGATCAGGCCGACCGGTTGATACAGGTATGTTAACGCACTTCAAGAGCTCGATGAAGTTTCTGACAGGGATTTACAGCTTCTTCCTCTTCAGCATCCGTCGGTATATATTATGGCTGATAGTATGACTCCCCTCAACACAGAATTGCCTGGAATGGATATTTTACAAAAGGAAAGCATATCTGCATTTGGCTGTGTGGTATGAATCAACTGGGGTTAACTTGACGAGAGTAATCGTTCTTCATGCAAGGTCTGGATACCAGCATGTCTTTGGCTTAGCATACCTGTAACGTATTCAACTCCTTTCTGATTAAGTATCTCTCCGTTTCTTAAGTCCTTGACGGCCTTGCGACACGCCTGAATCCAATCGTTGTTACGCCGAATTCCGCTCTCCACTGCTTTCCTGGTCTGAATTTCGGCATGTGCAAACCACTCCTCCCATTGTTCACACCCCTCAAGGAGCAACATTCTGGGACCAAATTCCTCTCGTTACACGCAAGCAAGCGCGATCAAGGATATCAATTTCTATCTTGGATCCCTTCATTTCAGACCATAGCCCTTACCCAACAGCGTGACCAAGACAGTAGAAACGCATTGATGTAAACTTTCCTGCGAAACTATAAAGTGTAATCAGGCAAAAGTTACACACTATTGAATCTAAGCTAACACATGCCAATCCGATTATGTCATTCCGAACTGGTTACATGGCGAGTAATTACATCCCAAGATAGAAAGAAAAGTACTTCGCTTACTTAAAAGGCGGAATGTACTGTACCTCTAAGACTTCAATCGTACACCTCGAGTACTTAAAGAAGGTCAATTCTTCTTGATAGAGTCGAATATTTGAAAGCTGTTTCTCTCACCCGCACCCTGTCCTTCTGCTTATAAATGACGTTGCTCCTTAAATTCTTTGGAAGTGTTGGTGGCCAGTGACTTGACAGTAATCACAGAGGCTATTTTCTGACGTCAGCTCACTAGCGTCAAATGTTGGTTGCACAAAGCAACCAGGGTTCGACCCAATCCCCCTCACTCTTGATCAACCATCCTCAGAACTCAAAAAGCTGGTATCAAGCCATGGCTGCTATTGCCAAAACCTTCGTCGCAACAGGTTGCTCGTCCGGCCTCGGCTTCGAGCTCGTCAAGCAGCTTCTCGGCCAATCCCAACCATATAAATTCATCCTCGGCGCCCGGGACACCAAGGGTGTCTCTGCTTCATTTGCTGCCCTGAACTACGATACCAATAAACATGAACTGTCCGTCTTCCCGCTCGAGCTCTCTGATCTGAAGGGTGTGAGGACCTTTGCTTCTCAGACGTTGGAGAACTTGGGAAGTGGCAAGGTGGATTGCTTGCTTTTGAACGCGGGGATGGTGAAGAGTGCCGAAGAGCCGGAAGCGTGGGGATCGAGATGGTCTGAGCAATACATTGTCAATGACCTTTGTGAGTGTCACGAGTTATCTGATTGCGAAAACATAGAGGAAAGTTGACTGAACATCGATAGCCCAGCACTATCTCATCCACTTGCTCAAAGAAAAGTTGGTCGAGTCCAAGACTCGGATTGTCTTTGTTTCTTCAGGCGCTATTCGGCAGGTCAAGGATACCAGTACATCAATCCACATCTATTTTATCAATTAATCTAATTGGCCCTTCTACGTAGGCAAGCTTGAAACCGATGTCAAAGCAAGAGCCGGGACGGGCGCTGTTGATTTATACGGCTCGACCAAATTCATTCAGCTGCTGAATGCACACTACTGGCGTAGGCAGCTAAAGGGCTCGTGTGACGTGGTTGCCGTATCTCCTGGCCTGATTCCCGGAACGGGACTAGGGAGAAACAGTGTTTTCGCCCTTTCGATGGACATGCCGGATGCGAAGACGGTTCCCGAGGGCGCGCAGAATATTCTCCGTGCAATTGAAGTGAAGAAGAGCGACTTCCCTGAGGACCCCGAGCAGATATTCTTGACTAGTTGGGGCGAGTGGTGGGGGAAGGACGTGTACGGCCTCAGTCTCGACAAGGCTCTGCAGGATAAGTGGTCAGTCGGAAAAGATGAGATTGAAAGGGAGGAAGGATTGTGAACTTTCTTCTGTTTAAAAGATGGCTTCCAAAAGGAGGGTTTATTTCTAAAGTTCCGGGCCCCGGCGCAGAGAGTTCGAATCTTGACCAACGAGTCCATAGTGCTGTGCAACTGGCCTGTCAAGTGCTATGCACAGGCCACGCACAAGCATATATATAGCATCTTTACCGCCCTTAGGGCGCCATCATTCCTTCAAAAACAAACCAATATATACCTATATTATCCGCACAAGCCCCTTCAGGCCTTGACATAGCCGGAGCGATCCGCCTTGATAGAGAAGATAAGATTGCTATTCGAATGGCAGATTTCTGAGCGATATGTTGTGCACATTTTGTCTCTGCCGTCTCTACACGATCGAGGTTTTAAGATGGAGCCATACGGCATATCCAATAAGCAAGGTAAGTTAATATAACCGCAAACCACTAGCGACCTATGAAAAGTATCCACGAAGTACACAATTCTTGACTCATTGTCCTTGTTTCGAGTGTGCTGTTCATATCTGTGTAGATGAAAGAGACCTCTGGGCTGATCCAAAGGCATATATGGAAAAAGGATATTGGACTCCCTGGAAGCCTAGGATATTAGATCGAGATTGTTGTTAGTCTTATAGCTTGGAAAACGCTTGTTTGTTCAAAGTTCATATAGATCGTGAGCTCAGCCGTGACGCGCGAATTGTTATGGTAGTTATTGGTGGATGCCGCATTAAAGACAAATAAAAGATCCGAGCTGAGGAACTCGAATCGGAACTACAGCAGGGATTAAATAATGACGAGACGCATCTCTCTTAGCTTGTTCAAGAATAACTTGAGAGGATTAAGAAATAATTGGATGAGGATATCAAAGATTAATCGCGTTAAATAGAAATACAAGAACATGTGGGTAGATTAGGCAGTGGCAAGACATCCTGCATTGGCGGCCAAGATGAAAGATATGAAGGCTGAAATCGTTAAGCCTCAACAGCGACAGGCACCGTTAGTACAACATTGGCAAAGGTAGCAACAGATGTCGCGACCGGCAAAATTTACAAATATGTTACTTTCTATGAGTCAAGTCACCCATAGCTATGAGCGAAATCAGATCCCTGTTATTTAAACTCTTTAAATATAAGATAGCTAAACGCGTGGATATGCTAACAAAAGTACGCATTCGTTTTATCTATACGTAGTATTTTAACAGGTAGTTTATCCTAAAGCCAGAAATGCAGTTTTCGTGACTCGTGACATTAGCAAGTAGAAGCTCAGCCCCGTCGCCACTAAACCAATTATTCATAAAGTCATTAAGGCGGTAATGTGGCGTATGTATCAGAAAAGCCGAAGCGGGGACATTTTTACCTGTAATATCACCCTTTGTCCCTAAGTTCTTAATCTAAGAGAGAACCGTCCATGTCTACTAAGATAATGACAGGGCAGAAGTTCCAAGTCGTCCGGATCACATATCTCATAAGGCATTCCTATCGCAAATGCACTAAGATCCTCTCCTTTCTTTCTTAATCACCATCAAAGATCAAAAGGCTTTGAATATTGACTCTGCCAAAGCCGTTTTGGCGTAACAGTTCCCGGCCACGGTGAACAGGGAACTCAGCCACTGTCATGACGCTGATATCCTTAGCACCAATGCCAGCTTCATCTAATAGCTGGAGCACCGCCCAAAGCGTCTTCCCCGTGGCAAGCACATCGTCCACCACCACCACTGACGCGCCTCTGGGGAGAAGATCCCGAGCCATCTCAATCCTCTTCTCCCTTGGATCGTCGGATACCGAGGACGAGATATGCGACGGGGCCTTGACGACGGAAATCGTGGGTGGGGGGAGCTTGCCGGCTTCGCGAATCAGCGTCAGGGGGACATCGACCCGCGCGGCCAACGCCGACGCATAGACAAAGCCGCCGGCCTCGCAACAGGCCACCGCGTCGACTTTGGCCCAGTCGCCAGCGAAGTGAGATTGCAGCAGAGACGTGCATAGGGTCAGCCCACCCGGCTGCTGGGAGATGTCGAGCACGTGGCGGAACTTGATGCCCGGGCGTGGAAAGTCGGGTACCGTGCGCACCATAGTGGCCAGTCGCTGCAGGTCTTCGTGGAAGAAGGGAAGCAGGTAGTCTTCAGCAAGCCTTTTTGCTGCCTCGTTTCCGGTCGTGTCGTTGTCGAAGATGAGACTGGGGCGGTAGTCCAAGGCCGTCAAATCCGACTTACTATTGTTACTGTCCTTACTCTCCTCGTTGCCGTTACTATCATTACCACCGCCGTGGTACCGTCGACGAATCCGCCGAGTCTCTTGGCTAGCTTTGACACAAATCTCGAGCAGTCTGCTTTCTGGTATCAAATGGGACAAGGCGGCGACTGGCGCCTCGTCTCTCATGCCGGTGATAAATAGCACGTCCACATCTCTGGCGCCGTACACCACGTCCAGAAAATGCTCCTGTGGCAGCCGAGGCCGTTGGTGCACCTGGCCTTGGAAGAACGCCGTCAATGCTGGCCGGTGTTGCTCCTTGTAGCCACGGTCCCGAAGCAGACGGTCCAGGTCGGCACCGGTAGCCGCCGCGTATTCTCGCTTGGTCGCATCGCTAATGCTGACGGCACGCGCCGTGAGGCTTTTGTGGGGGCAAGTGGTAAACACTGAGACCCAGATATCGGCGCAGTAATCCTTACCGGCGCAGCTTTCGCCCGTGACAAGAACAATGAGCTGCTGTTCCGTGGGTGCTTTCGGGAGCGGGCAGGCGTAAGCTAGCACATTGGACGGGTCCGCGCTACGTTTGAGCCGAGCCAGGCGCGGCCGGTTGGGTCCGAAAGCCTTGTTCGCCAGTGCGGAGTCTCGGGGGTCCGGCCCGAGGTCGGCGCCGTAGGTTCCGCTACTCAGGGGCAACAAGTTCCCGGCGATATTGTAAACCCAGCTCACGGCAGCTCGAGCAGCTTCGGTCCCATCTTGGTCGCGGGGCCAGACTCCCGTTACCACGCAGGCAAAGTCCCAGTCTCGGCAGCCAAAAGCAGTAGCATCGGCTGCCACCTCGCGGACCGCTCCACCACCCTGCAGCAGATGGAGATAACAGAGGGGCGAGGGACGAGTCTCAACGGCTGCCACCAAGATATCAGCAACGTCCACTGCTCCAATGTGTTTTAAGAATAAACATCGCTTGAACGAGGAAGTCTTGCCGCCGCCGTGTCCACCATGCATCCCGGAGATGTACATCTCGGTCTCGAACAAACCGACGCCGTCCACGACCTTGAAATTGTCTTCCGGCCCCAGAATTGCTACGGGCGTGGGTGTCTCAGAGGTGAGCCCAGTCGTGGAAGATTCGAACATGGTCACGCCAAGATGCAGCTGGCCGGTGTCCCAGTACAGATACGCGTCCGCAGAACAGTTCCTGGGGAGCTTCCCGGCGACGAATTCATCAAAATCGCTGAGCCTGAGCCGCGCCTCGAGGTTGTCGCTCAGCGGGACAATCCAATTTCGAATCGAATAGGTCGGAGCCGTGTAGGCCTTGAAAGTAACGCTGACCACGATACCAAAATTGGTCCCAGCGCCTTTCATCGCCCATAACAGATCGGTTTCGTTTTCCGGGATCACGGCTCCGGCCGGCCGGTGTTGGCTTGGTACATGGCCGATGCAGAGGGCCTGGCTAGAGACGACGCTGACCACCACTGCACCGACAATGGCGTCGCATGCGAGTCCATATAGCCTGGCCAGGTGCCCGATGCCGCCTTGTAGCCACAGCCCTGCGCCTACGCTTGGGCGCGCCCCCAGGGGTACTGTCACGCCCGCTTCCATGGTCTTGCGGACGATATCCCCTGTCTTGCAGCCGGCCTCGGCAACGACCAAGGAACCGGAATCAGAGCCGGAATTTCTTCCATCCTCCCAGGCCGTGAGAATGTGTACTTGGTCAAAGGCTCCCATGTCAACCGAGACGACGGTTGGCCAGAGACAATGGCCGCTGTGGCCTCCGCCGACGACGGTCAGGCCGACCCCGTGCTCCAGAGCCCATCGAACGCACTGTTGGACGTGTTGGACCTCTGTCGGCCTAACAATCGAGGCGGGACGGTGGAGGCGAGCCTCCCGGTTTTTAACCGTTATGTTCCCTTTCACTGTTGGCACCTGCGCCATTAGCTCCGGTAATGAGGTCGCATGTTGGGTAAAGGCCACCATAACATTGGGGGAGCTGAACAAGACGTGGTATGGGTGAGCTTCCTCAGGACGGCCCAAGGCGCGGCACACCTTGCGCCACTCAACTCGGATAGCCTTGTCCACTTCCACATCGTGTATGACAAACCCGGCGAGGAAAGGAACAAAACAGTCTAGCACCTCGTCGTCATTTGCTACGCGAATGACTCCGGTAGGGAAAGAAGCCGTACGATGGCACACTAAGCCGTCGAGTTGCAGGGTCCCGTCGCGATGGAAGACCACCACCATTCCGCCTTCTGGCCGCTTAGCAAGCATTTCCAGCGCCCGTTCGATGAACTTGTGTTTGGGCTTCATGCCGTACATGCTGTGGCAGAATAGGATGACGTCGAATTTTTCGTCGCCGTCACTCGTCCCAGCCCTTGTGTTGCTGTCCAGAACGAATGGGATTCGACGGATGTCAGGAGGGCTTTCTAGACAAGGCAACAAAGACTCCTTCTCCGAGGTAGAACCAAGCCATTCTTCCAGCCTTGCAGCAAACAAGCTGTTAGGCTCAAATGCAGCGTAACTCCTGACCTTCCGTCTTAGATGGCGGGGCAGATATCCAAATACGCTCTTCGGGCCGGGTCCGATTTCTAGCACCGATATATGGATACGAGAGTTGAAGAGAGGGGCTAGCACTTGAGATAGTTGAGGGATAATGAAGTCTTGGTACGTCATCCATCCTGAGCCTCGCACCAAGATGTCGAAGCCAGCACTGTACTGTGTGTCGGACAATGGCTGCTTCGGGGACGACGCTGTTGCCGTGGCTTTCTGCCTAAGGGCCCACTTAAGGGAGTCGAGAGTAGCCATGTCAGTTTGGCACGAGCGTGTGTGTATCTTGCACTAGTAAGGGATGGCGACAATGGTTGCTGTGGGCCTCATGGCGATGTACCGCCGGCTAGGGGCAAAAAGACCTGCGGCTGGCAGCTATGCAAAGCCACCTCTAATTCAACCAGGGCACATTGGCATTATGAATGAAGCCTGATTGCTCCAAATGCAGTATCAGAAGAACGATTCGAGTTCAATGTTGCACCGTCGTGGGTGCCGCGGCGTTCGCTCTCAGAGACCCTACTAAGGACAAAGAGTTAGCTAGACTTCTAGACATAACGGTATTTCGGTGCACGAAAAGATCTGATGGGCACCGTTGCTAATGCGTAGACCAGCTGCTCGATTCCTTCAGTTGGTTATGGAGTGTCGTCGACGCAGGTCCGACGTCAACTATGTCTCGGGCAAGAAGGCTTCTTACGTAATTTCAATGCGGCCGCTCGAATGCATAATCGCTCATGCACTCAAAAACAGTACAATCAACAAAGTCAGGTAGCTCTGCTCCTTTTCTAAGTTAAGCAATAGCATTTCCTTCTCCTTTCCCTCCATCATTATTTCTTGTATCATACAATAATAATCCATTCACGGTAACACTGCACACCAATATCCACAGCAAGAACTTTTATTTCTCTCTCCTTGCGCAGCAGCACATTTTCACAATTTCACTTATTTACGGCACAATATACCAAGGCGAGCAGTGGCTCACACCACTTTCGCAGATAGTCAGTCCCACGGTCCGATCTCTCGCAAGCCAACTTCATCAACCTGACTCCCACTCGGATCAGGTAAGTAGCAGCTTATATCTATTCGATATTCCTCGCATTCGCACGGCTGGGGAACGGGACCTACGGATGCGTTGATGAGTTGGGATTGTCGGGTTGACGGTTACGGGCACGGGCCGCAGTACGTGGGGACTTGCGCCGCAGTTTGGGGGTCTGACGCATGCGGAGGCGGGGTTCAGTACGCCATTGGGGAAATTTAGTGCGGCTTGGACGTTGGTACAGGGTGGGTATACGGTGAGCTGGGGAGCACCGGCTGGGACTGTTGGGGACAGTATGTTTTTCCCTTGCTTGTCGTTTGATACAATCTTTCTGCTTCGAGAGGAAAAGAAACGTGCTAATTGGTATATGTAGGTCGTGCTTCCTGGGTCGAAGGGTAAAGAGCCGAAGGTGGTGTATAAAGGGGAGAGTAAGGCGTTGGAGCAATCGAGTTATAACTCGACGACGCAGACGTTTACTTTGAAGGGTAGCGGAGGAGGTCATACATTGAAGGTTACTTACTAAATCATTTTCTATCTATTTGTCTCGATTTTGCAGCTTCTTCATGTCTATTGTATTAGATTGCATAGGGGTGTGGTGGGGTTGGCATGCATAGCGATTCTGCAATTCTGATCTGTATTTCTTTTTTTGCACATCACATTCATCAACATACAAAGAGTTATCATATCATCCACCAAGCATAGGGTGCAGAGGAAGGTAAATATGGACGAGAAAGCTCCACAAGATCACAAGGTACTAGCCGAATGAACCCGATGAGGCTTATTGTTTCCAAGAAGCGCGAGGGATAACGCGCTCGACAGTCATTTGTCACCTGTTTGAGTTTCTCTGTAGGCAAAAGGAGTTATTCCGCGCCTCCCTAGTCCTGCCGTATCTAGGAACTTTCAAATAACCATGTGAATGAATGCCTATGTATTCAATAATCTGTGTCCGGGACTCACATCCAACAAACCGCTAATCTGAAATAAAGGAGAGGAAAGGGTGGAAATTAAAAACGACACTAGGCCCTAATTCTCCGCAACAAATTTTCCAAATTCCAATAAATGAGTGATCCATACGAACGAACATTTGGAAGGCAGCAAACTCTAGTGAGATCTTGGTCTCAGTAGTCTAGCTCTAATATCCTAGCGGAATTCCACTCATCCAAGGCTTCCTCCCGATATTCTTGAAGCAGCTTTACAACCCCGAAGTTCGGCTCAAAACAATCTCCTTTGGCAATTCGAAGTGCGGAGGAGTAACGATTTTTGAGGGGAAGATGGCCGTCAGCACCAGCGTTGAGAAATAACTGCAACATATCTAACCGACCGTGCATAGCGGCTGTCTCAAGAGCAGTTCTCCCATAAATTGTGCTCTCTGGCCCCAAAGCATTAACATTGGCGCCTCTTTCAAGTAGAAGCTGAGCGATTGCAAAACTTCCGTCCTTCGCTGCAAATTGAAGAGCTGTTCCTCTGTCCGAATAAAAGCCATGGTCAAAAGCAGGCGGGTTTGCATGGGCACCATTGTCCAGTAAAAGCTTTACCGCCTCCAGATGCCGTCCTCTCGTAGCAGCCATTAGAGGTGTGATATTGCGTTTCCAGTGATGATTTACTGGTGCTCCGTGTTCTAATAGTATGCGGATCATGTCCAGTTTGCCATTCTCAGCAGCGATTACCAATGGTGTATCTTCATTTCCACTGAATGGCCAATGCACAATCGCACCACGGCTTAGGAGAAGTCTGGTAACCTTGAAATTTTGACTTATTCTGGGCAAGTGATCCAGTTTCAGAGAAGATTGAAGTGGTAATTCTTCATCCGTCGAGGTGTCATAGTTGATAGCTGCACCATTTTCCAGAAGCTGCAGCGCCATCTCAACATCATCTGACCATGCTGCTAAATTCAAGGCAGTAACTTTGATGCCTTTGTGATATTTCCACCACGTGTCAACATTAATGGCAGACTCGAGCAAGAATTCCACCAAGTCAAATCGTCTCCATCTTACGGCAGTATGAAGAAATGGCTCAATATTCCAATTTAAAGCAGTATGAAGAACTGGTTCCAGATTATCTTCCGAGTGTTGTTCTCTTAAGCCATCGATTTGTTGGCACAGATAAGTGAACATCGACGAGTCGACTATTGTTTGTGAGGTGATTGCCATGTGCAGCATTGTAGCCCTTTCGGATACCGAACGCATTTTCCGTACTTTCCATGGTTCAGGCCTGTCTCGATATTTGTCTCCCATTAAGTCATCGTCTCCGGGCAATTGGAACCAGCAAATCTCTTCCACGGGCCTGGTGTCAACGCATGCCCCTGAATTTATGAGATGGCGCACTATTTCAACATCGCCTCTTTGAATAGCATGGCACAATTGAATCCTTTTGAAGGAAGCCACACCGGAATCACCTGCAGGTTCAAGGACTCGAACAATATCTGGGCGACCTCCCTCTGCTTTCGCTGCTTCAATCACCGTCATCAAGGTTTCAGCATCAGGACTCAAGGCCAGAGAGCTCACGTCTGCGTTGAAATCTAATAAAAGCTTGGTCAGAACAAGATTTTTGCTCTCCGCCGCTGTTATTAAAGCTGTTCGAGGGGGTCTGGAGTTCGTCGCGGGGGCGTTCACATCTGCACCCTGCTCCAGAAGTAATCTCACTGCGTCGATACATTCCGATTCCACTGCTGCTTGAAGTGCTGTTCTTCCTTTCGGTCCTTGTGGTCGCTCGTTGATGTTTGATCCTTTCTCGAGCAACATTCGGACCATGTCGGTATTGCTTCTTGCTGCAGCTGCCTGGAGTGCAGTCCCTACGAAAGACATCACTTTGAAAGACATGTACTCCTCAAGGGTGTTGTCGGAGAAAAGGTAATCGTAAAACGCCGCTTGAACATGAACATCTGCGTTGCTTTCCAGGAGGGGGCGCAGTAAGTCGGTCTGGCCGCTAACGACCGCAAGGCTCAATGCCGTCACTCTACCCCAACGTTCGTCGACCAAGTCCTTACTCCAATCGTCATCATCAAAGAAGACCTTAGGATTGCCCCACCCATCGTTGACGAAAACATTAACGTTTGCACCAGCCTTAATCAAAAATTGGACCATCTCAATGTCTCTCCTCTGAATCGCTGATAGAAGAGCGGAATCGCCAATCGATTTGACGCTAGAAGCTTTTGAGACAGGGACCGTTACTTCTTTGGAAAGTAACTTTGACATACTAATCGACGTGCAATCTCGAAGCAGTCTCCCCTTCGTACTTTCAAAAATTTCAGATCTCAAGACGTCGAGTCCAAGTTTCAAGAGCAATTTCATCATCTCAACGTTATTGCTTTTGACAGCCTCAGGTAATAGCTGTGTAGAGCTCAACGCGAAGCCCTTCAGGCCGTTATCTGTATGTAGAAGATCTTTTACAAAACTCTCTCGCCCAGTCTGCACTCCAAAACGGAGCAATTGAAACCGAAATGCCTGAAGGGTTGGCGAGTTATTTTGCAGGAGAGTTCCAATGCTTTGAAGTGGAACATTGTCCGCTATCCAGTGCATAGCTTGATTGTATTCGAGAGTGGACCCGTTGAGTAGACTATTGGAACACAAATATATGATGACTTCAATTAGGTAGAGGCCGGCCGAAGGTTGGGGAGGTCCAAGTAAGGTGTCGATAGTCAGATCTCTTTCGCCTGGTTTTCTTTCCGGCATATTTGCTAGCATTTCTGGTAACCTTCGCTCGAGTCTCTTCAATTGGTCTAAAGCGTCTTCATTCCGAGCATTTAGAGGATTCATAGCGTTGCTAACGAGAAGTGGTGCGAAGGAGCCAATGGTCTGGGTATTACGCCATTCGTTCGGAAGCTGCACAGATGTTTCCAATGGTGTGCCCGCCGAAAGTAAACTCGCTTCATATTCTGTATCAAAACAATCAAAAGACTTCAAGGGATCCCAGAAGTCAGACCACATAGCATCGAAGAAATCCGGTCGGAATAGAGTTTGCGGGGTATGGTCTAGAAAAACTTTTCAGCTCGATCAAGTGTAAAGATTGTGAGAAATCGACATACTCAAGTCTAGCAGATCAAACAAATCCAAACACTGGAGGTATGGGATCTGTCTTTTTTTTACGAGACACATTGCTCCTGCAGCAAGAATTAGCCTTGTTTCACTTTTGCTTAAATAAACCGCAAACTTTGAGGGATCGTCACTTTTGGATTAAGGAAGCGTCTACACCCCTCCACCTAAACTTGAAAGTCAAGATTTAAATAGGGAATAATCCAAAAGTTGCAATCAATGCACTATGGCCGAGATAGGGAAGGGGGGTTATGGCTAATGGAGCTGAATATTACCATTGCTTTGTGTCTTGTTGTAGGGATCATTCGAAAGAAAAACGATTGTATCATCCTCAACATCTTGGGCTAGTTCTTCTTGGGAGGCAGTTCGTATAGAGGCAACGGGGCCGGGCGTATTGACCGCGACTAGTGACTGTTCCGAATTACGCGGTGCCTTGGCGGGAGGAGTGTGAACAGAGATGCCCTCAGGGGTTGGTGGAGCAGGCGAAAGATTTTGGATCCTTTTTAGCTCGATGATCGTAAATTGATACCTCGCCTTTTTGATTTTCTTCTCCGGTACTTCTTGACCAAATAAAGTGACTTCTGTCAGCTTTTCAAAGCGTTGACGTTTTGCCGCCTTGCATAGAATATATTCCCAGCTCGCACTATTGACATTCTTGGCGAAGTTCCAGTGAGGTTCTTTGAACTTCCTTTGGTATTGGTTTTTCCTAGTGAGGTTGATTAGATCGAGAGTCAGCCACGGCACAAAGGGAGCCTTACGATGCAATAAATTTGTATTTCGACTCCATGTGCTTCATGATATCTTCGAGTTTCGTGCCTTCGTGGCGAAGTCGCTGCAGTGTTGATTTGTGTGCTTCCCATTCTTCCAGGGAGGGAGGTTTTGTGGTTGCTGGTGGCATTGCGCTTCTTTGATGGAGAAGCAACCTCCGAGGAAGTAGACTCACAGATTCCGAGATTATGTCTACCCAAGCGTTACCCAAACAAAGGACAAATTCGAGGTATTTGATGGGGCACGAACCCTTACATACAATACTATAATTGACGGCTGATTCATTCTTCGTCAATTCGAAAATATTGCGGCATTAATTCAGCCCGATGTGTGTCAGCACTCAGCCTCAACGCCCAACGCCCGAGACCTTGTGCCGCATGCAGCCTAACGAATGCGGGTAGGGCGCTTTCTCATTGGAAGTTGCGAAAATATTATCGTCGGATTATCATATTCGGCGTGCCTCTATCCAACCTGAATTTCAGGTGCGATATCAAATCCGATTCGTGGACTCTCTTCTTTTGAGGAAAGCTCTCGAAGAGGCGATACCAGATTTGACCCATGGAGGACGCTCAGAATGGTCAGTTCCAAAATATTACTGGGGCTGATCCTTGACCCAGCAGGGTCACGAACAGAACCAATCAGTCTCAACTACTTTTACTGGATTTACACGGAACCATGGGATATAAGAATGCTCATAATTTCTTCATCAGGACAGATTGTAGTGTTAGAAATCACTACTAACCTATATAGCGATTCTTCCATCTTGAAACGCCGACCAAGGGATGCTGGAGACTACCAAGTCACAACCAAACATTTTCACTCACGCTTCCAACAAGATGCTCAGACGCGCCATCATGTTTCAAAAGATGATCAAGAGAATTTCTAAAAGAAAGGTATCTCCTTGTAACGAGTCACTGTCCAGAGTGAGTGTTAACCCATGAGGTATTTAGGAAGCAGGGGTATCTCCTTTCATAAAAACGGTCAAGATTTACCGTTCAGAGACGCAAGTGACAGATGTCAAGATGATACTCGATACCGGATGCGAAGCCTACAATCTCATAACATATCAAGTCGTTGATAACATGCACAAGGTCGAGGAGATCAACGGCTCTGCGGAACCTATCTGTATCTGCCTCAACGGCGAGACCCTTGTCTCGATGGGCACGATCAACCTGCGCTGGAAGGGGCGCGGCTTCCGAAAGATCTTTGAAACAACTTTCCATGTTATTGGGGGAGATAATATGTCCTGGCAAGTCATCCTCGGAGCCGAAACAATAAAAAGGGAATGCATCTTGAAATTCATGGGCTTTGGAGGACGTACTATCCTGCCTAAAAAGTCAAAAGGTATACAGCCATGGATCAGCTTTTCAAGTCCCAACTGACCGTTGGCATGCAGATGAGCGAGCGAGAGCAGATCAGCGGAGAAGAGAACACGACGAAGAAGTCGCCAGAAATGCTGCTGAGGTAGCTGCAAACGAGACAGCAAAAGAGTCGTCTGCAAGCTGGTCCAACTGGGAGTGGGATGAAATCCGCCAGTCGTACTATCGAGCGAGGCTTATTGGCAGTACGTTCAAGATGTAACCGGCTCTATAAACACACGTATGCTGACTTGAAATGCAGATGCTTGGGAGTATCAATACTCCACCAACCCCACTTGATCAATCAGGGGTCTTTCAAAAACTGATCGGCGGGGAAATTCTTTTCGTGGATCTGTCAGGGAAAACAGCGGGGTGAACATCTAGTTGCTATTTTTGAATTCGCGCTCTTTGTCTAAAACTATGATTATGGAAATTTTGATTGAATGGGTTTCTTTTCTGTTTCGTTTTCTTGCTTTTTGCCACAGAAATTGCGTTTCGAAGGCCTTTCCATGTGCATCTCTTTGTTAAACCCCAAGTGTAGATAATGTTTATCTATGCAGTACTTATCCATCCGTTACTAGTAGAAATAAAAACGACCTGAACTGCGGCAAATCTGTTCATAATTAGAATTAATTTTATTCCACATAACACTGAGAGCATGAAATTGCCTACGTTGAAGTTGCCACGAAAATTTCTCCCCTTTTAGTAGAAGTAAAAGAAGAAACACAGGCCGCAAATATCAGAGTGAAAAGGACAATGAGGCCTAGTCGGAGTTTCATCGAAGGGACGCAAAATAGGACAGCTGTTGACAAGATTGGAAGCAAGGACGCAACAATGGTAGTGACAAATGAAGTGTATCTTTCTATGGTCCTGCTCGAGTAAGACCTAATTCCGGACTCAAGATCACCAGAGTTCAGAGGGCGATGCCTAAAAGTGTGATGGAACCAAAAAATGAATGTCCGACTGAACCATCTAGAAAAGATGTCTTCGCATCCAGTAGAGTTTAAGGTAAGCAGATCGGCATGAGAATTGATAGGCTGATGAAGTCTACCCCACGTCTCGCTATCTGCTCCAATCAAGGCGAGATTTCCGAACGCTTGTCTTTCAAGCCAATCTTGTAGTTCTCTTAGGTCATGGCTATCTGGCTTCGCGAAGCGATGTATGACCGATTGCTGCACAATTGTATCGTCTAACCCCATAATCAGCTGCATAGTGATTGAGAAGAGTTGTACTCTCTTACAATATTCCTTCAACTTACTACGAATAGAAAGGACAATCTTCAACTGCTCATCGCTTTCTTCTTCTGGAGAATTGTCGAACCAGTACCAGTCTCTCGAATATCGAGCTCGATGCCCCTCTGAAGAGGCACTATCCGCAGCTTCAAGGCGACAAAGCTTCTGCTCGAGATGCACTATTTCTGCTTGGAGATAAAGTAGATTTCGTGTGCCAAGACTACTAAAGCGTCGAAATATGGCATTTTCAGAGTACTGGGCCATATGGCATGCCAGCCTCGGGTATCCTTCAACAGGTCGGGATGTTGGATTGTCCATAGTTTATTGGAACGAAGTTCATTTCCCCTAACTGAGGTCACGTGGGTAGAAATGTAAACCAAGTAAACGGTACTGAATTGACTGCTGTTTTTACAGTGGTAGGTAGCCCATACATATAGGCCCTAAATGCTCTAAATCACATGCCCTAAACCCCTTATCCGGCTGAGCCTTTAGCTATATCGGCAATGCCGATATTCAGTCCCTATATCGGTGTCCCCGATTCCAACATTACGGGGACGTTCAGCTCCATAGGTAGGTAACTTAGACACCTAATTCCAACGTGACCAACAAAAAATTGTGCCGAAAACTGCCTTGCTTCGCCCGCACAAAGCCTTCCGCTTCCTGCATGATTCAACATGGAAGAGGAAGGTCCAAGTCTACTTGCTGAGAATGAGTTGCCTTCGGTAGTAGCCGCTCCATCTTCTGTAAAGATTACGCGACGCCGGTCATTGGCAAAAGCGATCGCGGTCAAATTCGCCGAATGACTTGAAACCACTGTGTCAAAAAAAGTAATCAAGGTATTCCGAATACTCACGGTTGGTTTGGAAATAATACCGTTACCATAATACTTAAATAATTTGATTAGAATAGAATATATGCTCATGAATATTCATGAATACTTCGATTGTACACGTGACAATAGCACGTGATATACAAGCCTAATTGGGTACCTTATGGCTCCCAACCCAGCGTCGTCGTTGCAAGCCTTTGGCCAACTAATTAGACAGCCATGCGGCGCTAAGGGGACACTGGAAAGCGGCACCCACCTAATTCGCCCAGTGTATCACGTGATACACTCACGTGTACAGTAGGTAATCGAAGTATTCATGAATATTCATGATTACCCTAATTAGAATCTGATCAGAATATCATTAGTAGCTATTTTTGATGAATGGATTAGATTACTAGCCGGTATTCTAATTTAATGATCTAATTAATCCATTCATTTGACACACTACTTGAAACAAGTGGAACAGCTCAGAGCCCGGAATTCAGGCGGGGTATCGGAGAACGTCGATCTCATCACATCAGTTATGTCCGCAAGGGAAGGCGAGATGTCAATCAAGCAGAACGAGACGCTGAGCTTCTTAACGTTCGTTGCAACAGTGGTCCTTCCTTTCAGCCTAGTTGCGACGATTCTTAGCATGCAGACAGAATACGGATTAGTCAACCACAGTCCGGAGGCTCTGAACCCAGCCAGAAGAAATCTTGGGTTTTCTGGGTGGCATCCATCGGGGCATTTTTCTGCATCTGGGTAGCTTTTGGATTGTACAAGTTTGCTATACATATTCGCACCGCCTTACGATCTCGGGGAATGGAACAAGTTTGTCATTTGTCAAAGATTGTTTGATTTGTGTTATTATAATCTGGGTCCTATTACTACTTCAATGAAAATAAGAGCCTTGACGTGCAACCACCGATCTCTAAACACGTCACTTCTTTATAGGGTTTCCTTTAGCTCGAGAAACATCGCTGGCTCAAACTTGCCGTCACCTCCTGACGGCGAAGGCGACTGCGGTGCAGTTGCGTTGAAGAGGCTTGGTGATATTTTCTTGAAAATTCAAGCCAGGATGAGATTGACGCTGACGCAGGCAAGAGCGTTATGGCAGCTTAGCATATCGCTTCCGCCTCCGGATTCAAGAGGATTGTATTTTTTCCCGTCGGCAGTCGCTGCTAAGCGGCCCGGTTCTCGGGTTGACATCAAATCAGTACTTTGTTTATATAACTTGAATTTACTCTTGGTGCTACAATCTTCCCTCTTCCTGTAACTCGGGGAATCCCAGTTTTTTTCTCTGTTCCTCCCTGCCTCCCCTTTGCAGGCTCTCCACATCACCCGATCCACCCACCCCACTGTCATTTCCTCTTTCCTCATGCGTCCTCTCCCGTTCACGTCAGCGGCCACTTCCCTCGGCCCTCTAGAACTTCCTCAAAACATCATTCACCATATCCCCACCAAAAGTAGCCCCGGCACCGAACATCGCCGCATTCCCAAACTTCGTCGCCATGCCCTTAACCCACTCGTGATGTTTCGGGTTCTCAGGGTGTGCAGGGTGACTCGGGTCTTGTGCTTGCTGAGCCATAGCTCCCGGGTTGAATTGTTGTGTGGGATTGGGGTTATAGCGAGGGTCGATGTAACCCGAAGGTTGGCCATTTTGCTTTAAAAAGAAAATTGGTTAGAATTGAAGGATCGTAGAGATATGGAAGTGAACATACGGGCAATTGAGCCATTATGGACTGGAATTGAGGTGGTGAGAGGACGTTCGAAGCTTGTAGGAACTCGAGCTCGGTACGGATCGTGGAGAGGGAGCGGTTGATTTGAGCCGGGTCTGGCATTTTTTCTTTCCTTTCAATCCTTTCCAGGACTCGAAAACCTGTAAATCAGATCGGATGGGGAATTGGCTCTGAGGATTGAGGCTGACGAGTTGTTCTCATCTTCAGCTGTGCAAAGTACTTGTTGTCTCAGGAAAACAAATACCCCTCCACCAACCCCACTACGTCACCACTGGTTTCTGCCGCTCTTCACCGCCCTCTGTCTCTTGGGGATCTCTAGGACAATCAACAAAATGCACCACTTCTCTCTTCTCCGCCGGCAATTCTCAGCCATGGCCTCTTCTTCGAATTACTCCCTTGCAAGCACAATCAAGCTCAACAATGGCCTCGAGATGCCGCGCATCCACCTCGGCGTCTACATGACTTCGGGAAACGAGACCAGCAGAGCCGTAACCCATGCGCTCTCAGCCGGATACCGCGCCTTCGACTCTGCAGAATGGTACGCCAACGAGCGGGAAGTTGGATCCGCCATCAATTCATATCTCTCCTCCTCTGCCAACGACAGTCTTGGACTGCAAAGACAGGAGGTCTGGTTCACGACGAAGTTGAAGACGAATTCGAGCTATGATGCGACGAAGAAGGCGATTAAGAGGAGTCTGGAGAGGAGCAAGCTCGCGTATTTGGATCTCTATCTTTTGCACAGTCCGTATGGAGGGAGGGAGAAGAGATTGGAGTGTTGGAGGGCGGTGGAGGATGCGATTGAGGAGGGTGTGGTGCGGGCAGGGGGAGTAAGTAATTTTGGGGTTAGACACGTGAGTATACTTTTTAGGTGAGAATGAATGAGAACTGACAGACGTTCCGCAGTTACAAGAACTGCTCGACTCCAAGCCTCGAATCATACCCGCGGTCAACCAAATCGAGGTCCACCCTTTCAACACCCAGCTTGACATCACCTCTTTCTGCCGGGAGCACAACATTGTGATTGAGGCATATGCGCCCCTTGCGAGGGCGCTCAGGATGAAGCATCCTAAGATCGTGGAGTTGAGTAGGAAGTATAAATGCGAGCCTGCACAGTTGATGGTAAGGTGGAGTCTGCAGAAGGGGTACGTGCCATTGCCGAAGAGTGTGCAGAAGGGTAGGATTGTTAGCAATGCGAAGGTGGAGGGGTTCAAAATCGAGGAGGGGGATATGGAGGCTTTGGATGGGCTGGATGAGCACTTGGTGACGGATTGGGATCCTACTGATGCTGATTGAGGTGCTGAAAGTAATGGCACAGCGTCTGGAATGCAAATAATAAGGGAGAGTGTCGAGGGAAGGACTTGAACGTCTTGCAAGTCCTAGAGGTTTCCCGGGGGAGCGACTTCTCAAACAACAAGAACTCTGAAGTTGTACCAGCATCGAGGGGAACAATGAGGACCTGTACGGAATGACAACAGAGAAGGCACACAGCACTCGGGTCAACTCGACCAAGACTCGATGACAGGAAAGAAACAGCAATCGGAGCAGCAAGGCTGACATTTTACCTGAAAAAGTTCTGCCTCGCCGGCTCCGCACCCGTGACTCGCATCTGGCGTGGATTGTGCATCGCTTGGTTGCTTGTTTTTACACTTCCCCTCCCTGGACCCCCACCCGAATGTAGATGAGCGATTTACGTGAAAAGCGCGTGGACCTGGCAGGAAAGCTGCAAACAGCGTGGACCTGGAAAAGATTTTCAATTGCAACTGACTTTGTGGAGGGGTTGCGCGAAGTCAGCCCATAAAAGATTTTCGCAGCCCCCCTTGATCTTGATCATGTTCTTGATCTTGTTTTGCTGGCTGGCGCAACACGCCACTCGGAAGTGCTCCGCGGGGTCGGGGACGGTAGACGGGGGGGGGGGGGGACACTGAAGATCCCTACGTTTTTTTTCGCACCAGGCTGCTGGGACGATTTTTTTTTAGTGTGCATGCGGTACGGTACGGGAGAGCACGGGACAGCACTGCACAGTCGTGAGTGCGAGCGAGGATCGGAGAATTGGCGTCGCCTCGCCTGGCCTCGCTTCGCAGCTACTGGAGCTCTCCCTGCCCTGCCATGGCCTGCAAACCGCGAGCTGCCCGCATTGGCCAATCACGGCGCAGCGATAAGGCGCGGTGACACCGGTCCGTTATCAACAGCCGCAGGACAGAGCCAACCACATCGCCCGCTGCAAAACTCTTCTCCTTGCCTCCTCCTGCCTTCTCCTGGCCTTCTCCTTGTCTCTGCGAGAGTCGAGACATCAAATCTTTTCCCATATGCGCATGGAAAATACACTTCACGTCAGCCCAGCCCGTCTTGCCCATCTCGCCCATCTCGCCCATCTCGGTGAAGCGCATCGTATCCACGCAGCCCCACGCAAATCTCCCCACCGCGGTGCTGCGGTGCTGCGGTGCTGCGGTGCTGCGGTGCATTTGTCCCCTCACGCCCATGAGAGCACGAGGCAGGCCAGGTGTGAAGCTGTGTTACTGGCTCCCACGGTGCTGTTGACGCATAGCTACTGCAACACCCCGAGCAAGCGCAGTTGCACGCAGCCTCTCCTTTCTTCTTCCTCCGATCTGGGACCACCAGCCCGCTCGAGCTGTCCTCATTGTCCTTACTGGTCCTGCCGTCCCGATCAACAGGCCAGCCCAGGACGATTTCTTCCGCGCGCAAGCTCCCCCACCAAGCAGATAAAAAGCTCCCGCTTCCCAAGCTCGAGCTTCCTCTCCTAATAACACCCATCCAGCCTCTGCTCAACCTCACCTCAATTGACCTCATCTGTCCCGTCGCTTTTGCTCTAGATACCCTCACATAGCAATCATGTCCAACCTCCCCTCCGAGCCTGAGTTCGAGCAGGCCTACAAAGGTATGGCCCCACCCTGCGTCTGCTTATCTATTGGATGATCTGCCTCCCGGACAAGGCTGACAAGGCACGCGACCCAACAGAGCTGGTCTCAACCCTCGAAAATAGCACCCTCTTCGAGCAGCATCCCGAATACAAGACCGCCCTCAAGATCGTCTCCATCCCCGAACGGATCATCCAGTTCCGCGTCGTCTGGGAGGACGACAAGAACCAGGTCCAGGTCAATCGCGGCTACCGGGTGCAATTCAACTCTGCTCTCGGCCCATACAAGGGCGGTCTCCGTCTGCATCCCACCGTCAACTTGTCTGTTCTAAAATTCTTGGGCTTCGAGCAGATCTTCAAGAATGCCTTGACTGGATGTAAGTTCACGTGACAAATTTCCTCTTTTCGGTCCGGGCACGAGGCTGATCAATGGCAGTGAACATCGGTGGCGGCAAGGGAGGAGCAGACTTCGACCCCAAGGGCAAGTCCGATAACGAGATCCGCAAGTTCTGCGTTTCCTTCATGCGCGAGTTGAGCAAGCATATCGGTGCCGACACCGATGTCCCCGCCGGAGACATTGGTGTTGGTGGACGAGAGATTGGCTACATGTTCGGTGCATATAAGGCTGCCCAGAACAAGTGGGAGGGCATCTTGACCGGGAAGGGTGGAAGCTGGGGTGGATCGTTGATCCGACCTGAGGCTACGGGATACGGTCTTATCTACGTGCGTGATCCCCTGTTCCCCCCCCCCAATCCACTTCCTAATTAGAGGAATACAGTACGTCGCCCACATGATTGCCTTCGCCAACCAAGGCACTTTCAAAGGCAAGACCGTGGCCATCTCCGGCTCCGGTAACGTCGCCCAATACGCAGCCCTCAAGGCCATCGAGCTCGGCGCAACCGTTGTCTCGCTCTCCGACTCAAGGGGTGCCCTCGTCTCGACCGATGGAAACTCCGTCACTCCCGAAGATATCAACGCAATTGCCGCCCTGAAGCTCAAGCGCCAATCACTCACCGACTTCAAGCACGAGGGAAAGTACCAGTACATTGATGGTGCCCGTCCTTGGACTCACGTTAAGGTCGATATTGCCCTCCCTTGCGCTACACAGAACGAGGTTAGCAAGGAGGAGGCTGAGGCGCTGGTTGCCAGCGGCGCACGATTTATTGCTGAGGGTTCAAACATGGGCTGCACACAAGATGCCATCGATGTCTTTGAGGCCCACCGAAAGTCCAACGGCGACAAGGCGATCTGGTACGCACCTGGCAAGGCTGCCAACGCTGGTGGTGTCGCTGTTTCCGGACTCGAGATGGCACAGAACAGCGCGAGACTCAGCTGGACAAGCGAGGAGGTCGATGAGAAGTTGAAGGGCATCATGGAGGCTGCGTTTAAGAATGGACTGGAGACTGCGAAGAAGTATGTCCAGGCCAAGGATGGAGAGTTCCCTTCGCTGGTTGCCGGCAGCAATATTGCTGGGTTTGTTAAGGTGGCGGCTGCCATGCATGACCAGGGTGATTGGTGGTAGATATTTGTATAGTTTAGGTTTGGGGATTGATTGTATGGTGTACTTCATTGTTTAATTGGCCGATTTGGGATGGGATATCTCCTAGCTGAGGCTTTTCTACTCGGGACGATAATGCAATGACGAATGAACTCGACTGTCTTCTTTCTTTTTTCGCCCCGAAATCATGACTCGGCTCAAATGCGCTCTTCGCCGTCACTTACCGAAACATGCAGGAGCATGCCGCTTAGGAATACAAAGCCGGTTCGGCTCGTGAATCACGGGACTACGCTCAACACTTCACCGTAACCTTTCTATTTATGAAGCTATTTTGACCAGCGAATGATGTTTTCTCAACCCTTGTCCTCTTCCTTCCTCAACTCTTGGCTCAAGTAATGCGCGTATGGATGATTAGTTACTGTTTTTAGAATTCCTGAGATCAGACGATCCAGCGGTGGCTGTGCTGAGCCGAGTCCCTGCATGAGGGGCTCTCCGCCCGGGTGAAACGAGGGGCTATCCCCCCTGTGATTTGGGGTAACCTTAAACATGCCGCCCAGTCGTGGCGGTTAGGAAACGTTTTGAATTCTCGTGGTTTGAAACTTTTCATCGTGTTTCTTGTTTGCGCTGGGGGAGAAATGTTCGGATGAATTGTTTCGACTTGGGGGGATCTGAGGGTCAGGCTGCGAGTGCAGCCAAACATGTCCACCTGCTCGTTGTCGCACAGGGCGAGGGGTTCCTGGAGACCATGACTGTGCAGAGGGGTTTCCACCTGAAGCTCCAGTTGAAGTCGCTCCTGGGGAGTTTTGGACTCCTTGCAGTCTACGAGTTATTTTTAAATGCGATCGAGTGACGGGAAATCACATGATGGTCGAACCAGAAGGAGAGTAATTTGAATATTCCTTGAATGTTTGCCCTCTGTTCTTGATTCTGCGCACGTGTGTTGTTATCAAGCCCACCTTTCAACGTCCATCTGTTGAACTGCGTTTTCAGATTTCAAATTTCTCCAGACCGCAGCAGCGCCATCCACGGTGCAGAGCGCAGCATCCACTAGGCAACGTGCCGGGAGCGCAATGAGAGGGCTGGAATTCTTGATATGGGGATCTTTGAATTCTTTACTTGCGAGATGGTGATGCTCAAGTAAACTTCTCTTCGCTTGAGAGTAAACTGCTGGCACACTCCCAGATTGAACAGCATCTTCAGATTGGCGAGGCAGATGATTCCTACAAACATATATCTACTTCCATTATTGAGCTGTTCCTATTTCTAAACACCTTTTTTTCATTTTTTTCATGATTCGTTTGAATACCTGGCCTCAGCATATGAAATCGCTCTGCAGCGATTGATTGCTCATATTCCAATTCACCCACCTTCCGGTACTTCTGAAATATCGAGCCTGTCTCCTCTATTCTTAACTTCGGTAAGCTGAAAGCACGATAAGATAGACTTTGTACTATTCATACTCCTGGGACCGTCGTTTCACCCACCACTCTCGTCGACCATGAGAGCACCCTCTTCTGAGGCTCCAGCCACCGAATTTGTCAGCCCCAGGCCCCACAACAACCATGCAGAAGTGGCCACTAATACTTGGGGGACAGTGTTTTACGCGTTTGCGCACTGTCTTCCCTTTACCTCACGGGAGGCTACAGCCTACGGGTTCAGTATATCTTCGCCCCGCCTGCGACCCATCCGTGTCCGTTACCTCTAACATTGCTTCGATACAAATAGACGAGTACAGGCCAAAGAGGCTGCTTGGCGAGCAGGACGGAAGGCTGCATCGTCCATTGTTGCTATTGTCGTGGTTGTTGCTAAAACAGCCAGTGTGGTGAACGACTTTCGTCGCGAGTATGAAGACGCTCCAAGGAAGTTCAGCTTTTGGTTCAGCAACTCAATTTGATTCAATCGACTTTAGATTCGATTAGTTACTTGCGCGGTGGATGGGAACATCCTTCAAAGGCTCAGAGGCACTCAGTCAAGTCTTGGTATACTTATGAGTCTTCTTCAACCGTGAGTATGAACGAATGAGGACCTTTTTGTACTGTTCTCACATCTATACTAACAATTCTTTAGCAGGGGCTTTCAAGCTTTACATCAGCTAGAAACCGCTCAAACCAGGGCTATTCTCCAGGAGATTTTCGTGCAGCAATCTTTGGTGCATAATTATATACAGCAAAAGCAGCAGCAGCAGCAAGTCATCACAGAAGCTATTCTGCCACGTCGTTGCCCTCTTGTTCGGCGACAGTTTCCCCAGCAGTTTATGAGAATCTTGTCGCTGCCCCAGATGTGGCAAAATTTTTACGGTCATGATGCTACCCTAGCAAAGCTGATCTGGAAAAGCTGGCCACTTATTATTTACTCATCTTGCGCCTCCAGTTACCTTCTATCAAAGGCTGGAAAGCTTTGAAATCGGTGTTCACCATTAGTATTTGCAGTCTTTGGCAAACCAAACTCAATTTCCGTTGGCAAATTGACATTGTCAACACTGTGCCTGACAACGCATGCTCCGTGAGAGCCTGCGAAGAGGGAAATGTGGCTGTCCTGGAGGCTCATTTTAATTCTGGGCAGGCAAGTATTCCCGAATTTACACGAGACTACCTTTCTTTGTTGTGGGTACGGTTCCTATCCCAGCTAAAATGACGATGCACTTTATTTATTATTGGAAGCACGCAACAAATAGCAGTTCCGTAGACACTGTGCAGTTTCTACTCGAGAGACATGCCGATGCGACAGTCATTACAGGGCCGTATTATACGTGAGTCTAAATATCAAAAGACATGTTGATTATTTCAAGTTGCTAATTGATTTCAAGAGAACCGCCATCCCGAGCCTTCTATCACCACTCCATTGATATCTGAAGACTCTTAATCCTGTTCCGAGTCGACAGCCACCATATAAACAGCTCCGGCCTAACACCGGTTGCTTTCCTGTTTAAACCTGGAGTCACCGAGCCTGCCAGTTGCGAATTTTCCGAGATAATGTTTTATAATGGTTTCAGCAATCTCAAATTGCGATGTTTTGTATGGGAATCAATAAAACAAAAGAGCCGAGACTTCTCTATGACACTTTAGAAGCCATTCAATTTGCTGGAAGAAAGGTCAAGATCGTCACGTGATCCTCTTCAACTCTATCTACTTCGTACTGAAATTCGATGCTATGGACCAAGGAGTGCCAAGGTTTGCCCTTTTGGAGGGAAGCTTAACCCTCCGCTGAAATTACGGAAAAGGGAAAGCTCGATGAAACTGAGGATAAATGAGGTGGAGGAGCACAGAATCATGCCGTTGACCGCGCATCGGAATTGTGTTTCCGTTTCCTCAACATGTTCATCTGAAACCCCATTCATTCTATTTGAAGGTCCTTGAGAAAATCTGTCTCACGAACCAACCCAAACATCTCGGCTAAGATTAAATCAATGCAGCTTTCATGCCTATGGGCTAATTCCACCAATCTTGCAAGATTGATCTGCTTGACCGTCCGCTTGCTACCGACTCCGAGAGCCGCCCCCACCTCCACGGAGCTGACTTCTATTTCAAGAAGAAGAGAAAATCAATTTGATGAGCAAATCCAAATATATCACCCCAAGATTGGGTCACACTCTTGGCCCAAAGAACAGGACCAGATCAATTGTTTTCTAGCCCCACAGCAATCTTCTCAAAAATCCCGACTCCCTCTCTTCCAAGCGCAGTTCCCACCCCCACGGCTTCTGCACCCACGGAACTCATCCTTCGAAACCCATCGGCATCCTTAACACCTCCAATACCGATAATAGAAATCGATCTCACATCCTCATGATCACTCTTATCCAGCAGCCCTCTTATCGTCTTCACGTTCCCCAAAGCAAGAGGATGCAATGCGTCGCCCGCCATGCCTCCAATCCCTTCTCCGGTGACCGATCCCAATGCTGGCTTGTTTTGGGCATCGAGAACAAGACATGAACCGAGCGTGTTTGTTGCTGTAATAAAGGAGATTGGACATCCGCCGTCACTCGAGCCTGATGATGTTTCCAGTGCGGAGATGAGCGTTTGAAACTGCCCGTGAAATGTGTACGGCGGGGTTTTGATGCCGATGTGTAGAACCTTGCCATTTGATGCTGGAGTCAAGGCTTTGGCCTTGGCAATGGAATCAATGTATTCCGTCAAGGCAACTCTATTGTAGGCCGGAGGCGGTTTGTGAGGGATATTGGGACACGAAAGGTTGACTTCCATCATAAGATTCAACCCCAAACTTTTCTTTCCCACGGTATCTGGGTACGCCTCATCAGGATCACCCAAAACCTTAATAAGGTGGGAGCAACATCTCCCCACCTCCTCAGCTGTTCCCGTGACAGAAACAATGAACGGCTTCGGTCCCGAGGAGGAGTTTAAGCTCAGCATGCCCTCTTGGCTCATCTGCACTAGCATTTCCACGTACTGCTCAAATGCGATTGGGCTGTAGCCAAGCGTGTTGAGAGAGCTTGTTTCGCCATCACGGACCGAGCCCCGGCCTTCTGAGGATGTGACGTCTACTAGAGAAGTGGCGTGTCCGGTTGAGGAAGAGAAGAATGTGTATTGATGTGTTGATGCATGTTGATTGAAGGCTTTCCAGAGGGAGGTTCTTATCGTGACTGCCCCGGTGAAGGGACAGGCGTAGAGAGCGGCGAGATCTTCACGGGCTGTGGCCCAAGGATTGGAGGAGTTGAGGAGAGGGGGCCAGATTGAGATTTTCGATTTGATGTTCATCGTTGTTTCGTACTTGGTTATGATGGTGTGGAAGAGTGGGGCGTGGAGATGGAAATAAAGTTAGAAGTCATAATCACGAGACTTTAGCTAAATGTGCCAACTGCAATTTGGAACATCAACGGGCGCAATAAAGAGGGCGATGAGTCAGAATGGAATTGATTGATTTATGCACATAATAAAATATAGGTCGAGCGTAAATAATTTTGCTCATCTCTAAGGTCATCGATTCGCTCGGTATCAAACCATCATTCGCCACCATGGGCCCCCCAAACTCCGTGCCCATGTCACAAAACTTCTATTTTGCATCTAAGAAATTTGCATGACCATCGGGCCAGCAACGGTGATTGCATCTGTGATCGTATTATCTGCAGGCTGCGAGCTGGTGAGGTGGAGATATGTGATGCCAGCAAGGTTTTGAGGGACGACGCAAGCACCGTTGGTAAATGGCACGAAGGCTGCTCCCCCAGGCAGGCCGCCGTTGAGAAATGCGCAGGTGGTTCCTCCGGTGGCCGTCGTTGTGACTTGAACTGCAGTACCGGCCGCGATGGTGCCGCTGGCGGAAGATGCAGGTGCGGCTCCGGCAGTCATGGTCAAGGCTGGGAAGGGAGTGATGGCCAAGTTGGATCCAGATGGGCAAGAGGAGATGAAGCCAGCTGCGAGTGTGAAGACAGCGCGGATACCAAGAGGGGTGTCGAATGCAGATGGGATGGCGGCTTGCTTGGAGGCTGTGCGAATGAAGGTTTGATGACGAGCCTCAACGGTGACGATCTCAGCGGCCACGGTCAAGATTCCTGGCGTCTTTACGAGCGGTGCGGCAGCGAGATATCTGCATTCAGTTAGCAGTTTGCCCCAACCTCAAAATCGAGAGGAGCCGTACGCAGAAACTCCAATGTTCTCCAAAACACCCGCGGTCGCAACCATAGCCGCAGCCGTGGTGAATCCAAAGTTGTACGTGCATGGCTGAACAGGTGCGGTCCCAGCCCCCGCAATGGCAGACGTGAGAGTGGTGACATGCGTTTGCTCAGTTCCTCCAATTGACTTCAGGTTGGTAATGTCGGCTGCTGAAAGGCCCAATGCTGCGAAATCAGAGTCCGCGAACTTGGCAAAGCCTTGCTGGTAGAATGCAGTCTCGAGATTCTCTGCTGTCAATGCACTGTTGGGCCATTAGCAAGGCACTTGGCAGGTGGAGGATTCTAGAACCCACAATTCAAGAATGTCGATGTCTGTCAACCCGTCCGGTAATCCCGTGGCAGGGTTTTGCCGTGCTTGCAGATATCTCCTCGCCTCTTGCCCATATTCATACGCCCTCCTTGCTTGCGGGCTCAGCTTCGGCTGCGCTGGGAGAGCAGACACAGTAACCAACCCAACCGCCACCGCTCCCAAAATCTGTCTGATGCTAGGCATTTTGAGCAATAAGTCTGGGTGCTAATAGTCGACGACGTGATAGGTAATTCGAACAAAGGATAGATGTACGCTCAACAAGACCAGCCTGGGCTATTACAACTAGTTGAAATTATAACTTATTAAGGACGAACAAGTGTTAAGAGACCAAAGGAATGGAAGCGATCGTCGTCTTTTTGAGAAAGCAAACCAGCGCTTGAAGAGGTATCGAAGAAGGCGAGAAGGCGAGAAGGCGATGGGGTGAGCTCTTCAAACATGAGGGAAATCGGAGTATTAAAGAGGGTGTGCAGGAGGATTGCTTGGCAGGCCCGGCTGCAAGCTTGACCGGCGAGCACCTGTTCTCGACGTAACAACCTTAAAGAATCCCTTGGCTTCCCAGGGCCTCACAGGGTGGTTGAATATCCGAAGGTCGTCAGGCGTTGGGCTTCTTGCAGTGACAGCGGGATGATCTCGCTCTGCGCAGCCAGCCCAGCCAGCCCAGCCAATGGCAGACCTGGCGCAGGCAGGGGAATTCGGAAAGGCGTCGTCCCATGGGCTGCATTGGGCCTAGAAAAGAAGCTTTACGCAGGTGGGCTGGATTTGTTCCGGCGGCTGCATGATGTTTGGTTGACTTTGGTGCTGATGCTGGCCGCGGGGGGTGGTTCTCGGTCGTCGGACCGGACGGGGTTGCTGTCTCACTGCGCGTTTGAGGATAGCATCGCAAACCCGCCTCTGCCTCAGAACATGAGACGTGCGCACGGCGGGAGCGCAACTCAAATTTCCTGCGCTTCAATCGCCCAATCGCAAGCTGCTGCACACCACGGAATTCTGTGCTGCCGTCGCCAAGAGCCGCTGCCGTCGCAGCGGCGAGAACAGAGGCTGGAAAGACCCTCCTATCTCTCAATGCCAAATGATGCTGCTCAGGGCTTCACACTCGAGTGGCTACGCTGGTATAACGGCAGGTATATTAACCAACGGGAAGTCGCTGCAAACCGCGGAAGCCAAGACCTTCCAAGACGTCACTGGGTCTTGGAAGGAAGAATTGGCATCTCATTCTGTCCGTGGGAGCTGGTGAGAGGGTTCTCGGGTTGGGATGTTGTCCACCTTTGGGGTGACCAACACCCAAACAAAAGCTTGACCTGCCTAAGTAGAATTCGACGCACCGAGGAGATTGGTATGATCGACGGCACCGATGGCCGCGCCTGAGAGAATATGTGATTTGCGCTAGACTATAGATGCATACGCTAAAGCAAAGGAAATACAATGTGAGCACCTAGGATATTTTGGTGCAAGCTTCATTTTGTGACTCCTGTCTCCTGCCTCCTCCCAGCAATCGGTGACTTGCCAGCGACCACAACCCCCAAGCTGCAAGTAATGTTTCCCACTGACAACCCCACAAAGAGCATTATTTGTGCTTGCTTCCCAGAGAACCGAGCACGGCATGGGACATTTTACATGGAGCGCAGACACTGCCCCCGATATTTGCGTATGTTCACGGACGATCTCTGAACGAGAGGTCCAACACTACATCACCGTCCAAGATCCACTAGAAGATGCAAGTAATCACACATATCGCTGCTCAGAGAGCGTATGGGTTGAGTGAGCGGATGGTGAGGCAACTGGCAGGTTCGTTAGTACAAAGAGCGCAAAGGAAGCGAGAAACTTACGGGGGACTCTTGGTGAGGTCCGTCTTCAGTATGACGGGAACTCTGGTCATTTCCTTGACATCTTGAATATACTCGCCGTTCTCCTCGCGAAGAGCGAAAAACTTCAAGTACTTCTCCTTGGCGCTGAGCTTGGCTTCGACCAGCTCCCCCGTGGGAACCTTGGAGTCGGAGCGGGTTCGATGAAGATTGCCAGAAGCAGTGAGCGAGTTCTTTGTTGGCGAGGGTGGGACACTCTGAGTTGGACGTTCAGCGAGTGAAACGCCAGCAAGGCTGTCGGCGACATCAGAAATATCATCTTCATCGTCGAATAAAGCATCAACATCGTCAGTTGACATTGTTCCGGTCTCCATGTGCTTGCGTTGAGCTTCTTCGTGTTCTTTCTTGGCTCTTTCTGCAACAGCAGCCTGTTTCGCGGCGGCGGCGGCATTGGTGGTGCGTTGAGATGCACCGGCTTTGGGGCGTTCGTCCTCCGGAACATATGCGGACGAGGGGACACCTTTCTCCCAGTACAGCTCCAGAACGCGCTCATTCTTTCGGAACTCGGCCTTCTTCAGGGGCAATTGGTCACAGTGGACTCGCTTCTCAAATCCATATTCTGGAATGAGAACGTCGAATGCAGAGTCGTAGACGCAGAGAACAATTCCCTCGCTGATGAGCTCACCCCCAACTTCTTCGCGCTTCCTGTCCATGATTCTGCATGATTCAATGTGGACACTCTGTTCTTGGGCATTCTGCGCAGAATCTTTCTTTGTGTTGCACGATTCGGTGGTCTTGACCAATGTCTCGATATCCTCAGTGTACTCGATCTTTCCGTCGGAGAGTACGACCTCAAGTTGCCGGTGAACAACCAAGTCGGCATAACGGCGAGAAGGGTTGGTGAAATGCGTGTAGAGGGGAAGGTTCAATGCGTAGTGGGGGAACAGATGCTGAGGTGTCTTTCCGGCAATGAAGTATTTGGCACGGTGCATAGCTTTGACAAGGAGAGTCTCCATACCCTTTCGGATATTGGTGTCATCCACCTTGAACAAGCTGTTCTGGAGAGTTCCGCTAGTGGTCGTATCGATCTCGTAGCCAATCTTATTCATGCGATCGGCAAAAGTCTGGAGCCGGCGGGGGTTGGGCGGCCCCTGTCGACGCAGGAGCGCCTTCTCTGGCAGACCCTTGGCGATCTTCTGTGCGACATATGCGTTTGCCTTGTGCATTAACTCTTCGATCAATTCATGTGATGGAGTTGAATCAAAAATGTTTTGTTCCACCGGGACATTCTCGTCATCGAGCTGGTAAATGAGCCTCAAAGGGGCGATTGTCTCTCCGTCGGTGCCGAGACGCTGCTCGCGCCATTTTTGTGCTACGGCCTTGAAATCGGTAAGAATCGAGTGGCAAAGGTATGTTAAGTGAGTACTTACATGGAGAATTTGTATTTGCTTGAAATCGGCTCCATCAAGCTTGGTATCAAGGTTGCCAGAAAGTACGGCATCAACCTCCTTGTAAGTCAATTTGCCAGAACTCTTGATGATACTCTTGCCAATCCATGTCTCTTCATCCGAGACTGCGCCGGTGTGCGCATGGACTTTAAAGATAACACTGACTGTGAGTCGATCTTTGCCAGGAAGCAATGAGCAGACCTCGGACGCGATCTTTGGCGGGAGCATCGCGCAAGATCCTAAATGATGGGAATTATTAGCAATCAGGCCAAAAAGGTTAGTGGTAACTCCAAAAGGAAAAGTAAGAAAAAAAGGGGAAAAGGTCCCCTCCCCCCGGTCCGAAGTGCCTAGGAGGGGCTCCCTCTTGTGATGGAGCTTCCTGTCGAGATGATTGTTGAGTAATTGCGGTGTTCCAGCAGCATAATCGCAAACAGTACAGCAATATCTTTTCTGAGAGACGTTGGTGGCCTGCGCAAGTAGGCGCGCCGATATCCCCGTGGAGGGAGTTTTGGTGGTTCCAGAGGCTTTTTCGCGATGGCTCTGCGTCTTGAGATGATTCTCATAATTGGTCTTGGTCGAAAAGGCTATACCGTAAGGAGCATATGTATGTCTTGTTGATGCTATCGGCAACCCGCTGTCGTAGTTGGGGGCGTTTTCTAGCCAATTCGTTGACCCTTCTCGATTCCCTCAAGTCCTCGAGGTCTTGGGGAGATGGAGAGGAATCGACACTAGTTTCTCGACCAACGGGTTGCGAGTGCTGGGTCCGGTGTATTGAAGGTCGTTGACATTCCATGCACATAGTCGATCAATCCCAAAAGTATAGGAGCCACCACCATTCTTTCCCATCATAACCCAGATATCAATACACAATGCAGCTTCAAGGAGACCAAATAGGCCTGTAAGAGTAGTTAGATCGGTGTTGGACAGATATTAGGGAATAGTAACATACCTTTGTGCCTGGTAGTATAGCTTTCTCGAAGGGCTGCTGCAAGCTGGAAGGATTGGGAAGTGTGAGAGCTGACACAGGCTACAGCAGGCGTGCAGACCCAAGCCAAAACGCGTTTTGAAGAGCGACAGGCTTTCTTCTCAAGAACGAGGTGTATTCCCAAGTGCTTGTACAAGGCCGAGGGGGGGTGGCTTCAATTGAGATGGAGTTGTCGTAGATGCTTGGAGCATGCCGAAGAGAGTTGGACAGCCAGCCACGGAGGACATGAGTCCTGTGATGGCCGATATGTTGAGGGAAGCTGCGGATCCCTCAAGTCATGATTCCCTCGGGGACTGCCCCGGGAACAAGTAAAGGAAAGACATGGGAGAAAAAAAAGGGGAGCTCACGGTTCATCAAATAGACTGCTGCGCCTCTCTTACGAGCTTCGCGGTCCACGAGTGAGTTTGCTTTGATGAAGTGGGCCACATCTGCAATGTGGATGCCGATCTCGATCTTTCCATCCACCTCAGTCTTGACATGGATGGCGTCATCAAGCTCGTTGGCGCCATTTGGATCGATCGTGAAGGTCTTTTCATCCCGGAAGTCTCGTCTCGCGGCGATGGCAGTCTCGTCTTCCTTTTCCAGAGACCACTCGTCGAGGCCAACGCTCCGAGTAACAGCATCTGAGAAGTCATCGGAAGCAAAGTTGTTATCTCGGAGGAGAGCATCAGTCTCAACCTTGAGCTCGCCCATCTTGCCAAGTTGCTCGACGAGGGTGCCGAAGGGGTGGAGAGAAGTGATTGGCCATCTCTTGATGCATGCGACGAAGATTCGGTCAGCGTACTCTTGATGCTTCTCAACAAAGTCACGTGGAGCTTGCTCCGTGGGGATGGCGATCAGTGGCACTCTTTTGCTATAAGACAGAAACATACGGTTAGCAATGCGGTAAAAAAAATGGTTGGTTGGTTAGTGGTAGATCTAAAAATCGGGCCTGTGGTGCCTAGAAAAAGCTCAGAGAGCTCTGAAGTGCCTGGAGATGGCGTTGGGCTTCAACTCGTGATTCCGCCGAGGACTTCCTCGAGGTTTGGAAAAAGCGGGAAAAGGGGGCGTGCTTACTCGGTCGGCTTGAACCAGACGATCTTCGGCTTGTCTTGCTGTCGTTGCTCTTGGTGGCGTCCGGAGTTTCCATCTCTGGCAGCACGCTCGGCTTCTTGCTTCTCCTTGGTGGCCTGGCTGCTTGGTCGCAGCAGGCCAAGTGTACCAGAGAACATCTGACCAGCGACACGTTCAATGACGGCGACAATGTGACCGGCATAGAGGGGTTTCTGTTCGTCGTTGACCTCCTCTTCCTCGACAAGAAGAAGACTCTGTCCTTCGACTTCAACATCGTCGTTCTTCTTTTGGGTGGGGCGCTGTCTCAAGCTTCCACGTCTTCGAATGCCGCCCTCGCCAGTTCCGGGTTGGTCATCGCCGTTGGTAGAGTTATCACGGTGAGCTCTGTCTGCGTTTCCAGCGTTTGATCCGCCAGTTCGAGTGTCCGTGATGTCTTTTCTTTTCTTTTTCTCCTCCTTCTCGCGCTTCTGGCCCCAGACTTCATCCACATCGAGCAATTCTACGGCAACGAGATCTCCTTCCAGAGCTCGGTTGCGATCCTTGCTTCCGCAGATGAAGATATCGGCATCGAGAAGGCCATCTTGAGTTGACACATAAGCATCACTTCGGTTCTTCTTGTTGACTCGAAGAATACCGGAGACGAGCTGGCCGTCACCAAGGAGAGCGGGCAGAGTAGCTTGAGGAAGGTAGGGGGTAAAGAGTGTCTTGCGCTGCTGTTGCTGTTGTTGAGCAGAAAGTTGTGGAGCATGCTGGCTTCCTTGAAGACCAACATGTCCATTCATTTGAGCAGCTTGCAGAGCCTGGAGTTGATTCATCTGCAGAGGATTCAATTGCTGACCAGGATACATGGGATTTGGGACGAGTGCCATCTGTCCCTGGGGCAATTGGACAAGTTGAGGTTGGCCTCCGTATTGGAAGTTTCCAATGTTATTGATGGACTGGTTCATTGAACCGCGATTGCGATGTCCAGGTTGGAATCCACTTTGCTGGCTCTGGAAGTTCCCCATTGTGCCCTGTTGATCTTGTTGGGGCTGGCCTTGGGCTGGTTGGTTTCTCCAATTGCCTTCGAAGTTGCGGGAAGAGTTTCTGTTGTGTCCAGTAGAGCCACCCCGTCTCGACAAATCATTGCCTTGTCCACCGGTTGCAGCTTCTGGGCCAGCTTGCATAGGAAATTGGAAGGAGCCACCACCACGCATAGCCGAGCCACCTCTTCCATTGGCGCCGACAGCCAAGCTTTGACTCCGGCCATGTCCGCTGCCTCTGCCACGTAGGCTAGAACCCGTTGAGATATGATTTCCAGTGCCTTGAGCTTGGCCTTGTCCATTCTTGTCTTCCGCACTTGGGCTATCGGTATTCTCTGCAGGCGTGGCTCCAGCAGCTCCGGGGATTGGGAATTGGAATCCAGAGGTTGTGCGTTTCTGCTGAGCGATTTCTGCAGCCTTCTTGGCCTCAGGCAAGGCAAGAGAGTGACGACGTTGATGTCCACCGCCGGGAGGTCCGCCTCCACGACCACCTCGCCCAGAAATGTTCTCTCGATTGTGTCCTCCAAATTCGCCGAAGTTGGAGCCAGAAGCTCCAGAAGATGGAGCTGGTGGTGGACCCATGCCCATGTTGGGAAGTGCCGATTGATTACGGCGATGTGATAACGGTTGTGTAGGAGCACCCATCGGGGCATTCATCTGTTGTTGCTGCTGCTGCTGCTGCTGCTGCTGTTGTTGTTGTTGTTGCATCTGATTGGGGAACTGAAAGGTGTTTGGTTGCATCTGTGGCTGTATGGGGTAGCCGCCACCAGGTGCGAGGTGTTGGGTCGGAGGGATCATGCCCATGTTGACATACTGCTGATGTGTAGCTTGAATCTGCTGCTGCTGTTGCTGAAGTAGCTCGATTTGTTGCTGAATCGCAAGTTGCTCCACTATAGAGATGCTTGTCAGTAATGTTTCGATGCCGACGGAGCTGCAGTTTCGATGACGACAGGCTACGCTTGATAGCGGCGGAGAAAACAAACAACTCACTTCCAGGTGACGAGAACATGCTCATGAGCGGCGTCAGCTCGGATGGACTCCTACGATGGGCAATGTGCAGTCTTCTGCCAGTTGGGCCTGGAACGCCGCCTTGCGGCGGTGGATTCTGCTGGTGGTCCATCATGGACGTGCACGTCGAGTGCGATTGAAAGGGTTTTGGTGTGCAATCCAAATGATTGTGGAGGTGGGAATCAAATGAGGGCAAAGGAGGGGATACGAAGAGGCAGGAGAAGCTGGAAGGAGCGATTCTCGAGGATTCGAGGATGTGGGTGGAAGGAGGGAGATGGAGAGAGTCTGAGTCTGTGGTGTTGATGGGAACAGTTTGGTTTGGACTTGCGTTGCGTTGGAGAGCACTCTTGGTGCGCTTACCCAAAGGAGCAAGGTTTGGTCGGGATGTTCCCCAGCAACTGCTCTAGCATTGCACGTGATTAAATCGGCTACACCGCCCGAGATTTCTGCCCCACCCGCGTATCGCGTTCGACCTCCATTGTTTCCCCTCGTATTGTGAGATTGTGCTGCGCTGCCATTGCCGCTATTCGCACCCAACATCAATAGCCACAATGCCTTGACAATACGAACGATTTTGGATTCCCATATACCTCTCCACGCCGTGGTCAGGATGTCTCAACAATCTTTTCACGGAGGCACATCCTCTCCAAGTTCCAACAACGACGACCTGACTACCGACGACACAACGGACGACGGCAACATGGAGGACTACGTAAAACGCTGGGAGGAGCGCAACAGCGAAGAGACACACAAGGCGGCTTTGGCAGCAGCTCACGCTCACCACACTGCCATCAGAGAGAAAGCATTGGAAGTCCTCGAGATTTCGAAGCTTCGTGAGGAAACCGAAAAGCTCCGACAAAGGAGAATTCAAACGGAGGAACGTGTCAGGCTCGAGACCGAGCGGGCAATGGAAGAGCTGCGAATTCGAGAAGAGGAAAACAAAGCCAAGTTGATCCCCAAACCTCCACCAAGAGTTCCCACTCCCCTTCAACCAGTTGAACAACCAGTTCAGCAACCGAAGCAGCTGGAGTTCACTCCAGCTCCTGCCAATCAGCCAGTCAATCAATTCGCACAGGCGCCAAAGCAAGCATCTGCCCCCAATGTCTTCCAGTCAAGCCAGACGCAGCCCCCACCAAACACCTCCCAGCCGAACTTGAAGCAATCCACATCCCAGCAGACCACACCAGCTACAGCCTCGCACCCCATGCAAGCACAATTGCAAGTCTCTGCACAACAGCCAAAGCGAGCACAACAACCTGCGCAAGCACCTTCAATGACTGCACAACGCTCTCAGGCGCCGCCCAATGCTTCCCAAGCACATCAAGCCTCCTGGACCGCCCGACCAGCCTCGCAACACCTCGAAGAGCAAAAAATCATGCATCAATCAGTTGATCGTTATGCCGATATTCACCGGAATTTGAAGGACCTCCGGCGAGTTATTCGGCAATTCGGTGAACTTAATCGTCAGTTCAAGACTGAGGCAGGTGCGATGCGTCGAGCCATAATCATGTCAGTTGGTCAACTCACAGAAGGTAGAGGCGTTAACAAGGTCCAAGTAAGTGGTCTATATCTCCCCCGTACCCTAGAATACCCGCCTGATTACTGGTTCAGATGCAAAATATTTGCGCACAGCTCGATGCATCCCTGGCCATGCCCATTCCCCCGAAATTCGAAAATGCTCTACTATTCAACCCAGCACTGGTTATGACAAGCACACCTGCTCCATCGAGGAAAGAGGACACGCCAAACAACGGGGACAAAATGCCTTTGCTTACCATCTATCTCCTCAACATTTTGGCCAAGGCTGCTATCTCTCAGTTCTGCACTGAGGCAGGTGCGAACCCAAAAGCCGCCGACCCGGTTGGTACGATCATCATCTCAATCTTCGCGCAGTCCAAGTACTGCTGGCGTGGAAAATCCTTGATCGAGATCATGATTGCAAAATTCAGGATCACTTGCCCGGTTCTGTTCGGGTTCCGCGGAAACGAGAAGACCGAAGAAGGTAGAGCAAGACTGGGATGGAAGAAAGATGTAAATGGCAATTGGATTTCAGAGCAAGAACACAACGATCGTATGACCGGCCTTGGCGCTGGATGGGGTTCGATCTGTCTTCGTGACTTTTCAAGAACACAACTCGACAATCCATGGCCTCCGATCAAGTATTGGGAATCCTTGGCATTCATCACCAACACACCTCCGGGGGAAACGTCTTCCACCCAATTCGTTGTATTGAAGGCCATGATCGACAATTACACAGCACTCTTTTTCAAATTCTTTGGCGACATGGGAGTTCGGGCGTTGCATGATGCCTTGCAAGTATTTCCAAGGAAAGCAGCTGCTGGCAACGTGGCAGCGAGTTCGCTGCAGGTTCTGGCCGCTAAATTGCAGCGAGATACCGGTCTTCTACTTGCAGTCAGCTGAATGAAAACATTCGGGAAAACCAACAGGGGGTTGTTTGTCACACTGGGAGTTAATGGCGTTCGGAGGTTGGAGTTGGAAAGCATGGCTGGAGCATTCGGTGGTGTGAAATCAAAATGCTTGATATGCGTGTATTCGGTGCATAAGAATGGGGGTATACTATGGCACGGGGCGTATTTGTTCTTTGAAACTTCAGTTCGAATCGATACTTGAATCTGTTTTCTGTCCTTCTGGTGACATCATCTTGTCCCTCGCGTGTGGATATTGCAGCACCTCACTCTTCGATTTGTTGAGCTTCGCATTCATCCATTTCTCTTTTTCGACTCTCGGGACTCTGGCCTGTAGTGTATTCTTCAGCGCCGCTGCCCGCGTACTCGATTCAGATTTCCGCTTCTTCCTTGAGTACCCTCTTCCACTTCCACATCTTCGCCTCACCTTCCCGCGATCAAACTCCCGTACAAGGCGGATTGCATTCCAAATGGAGATGTGCTGACTTCGCAACCACGCAAGTGTTTCAGTTTGCCTTTTCTGCAGTTATTGCCATGCTCACCGAGCCAGCATCGCCGCCTTCCCACCTGATGCTTCGCGATGTCTCTAATTCAATCTAATTCCCTTGTCCTGAAACCATCCAGGACAGCCAACTTTCGCAACTGAAAACGCAACATGCCCCTCTCACCTTAGTATTCGAATGTAGCGGCCGAGTCTGCTCAGAACACTCTCATTCTGGAATGAGCTTTCAATGTCCTAACCGACCTCCGAATAGCCAACAGGACCCAGACGCTACCGCCCGCATAACGAAATTCTCTACAATGCCTGTCGCTTGTGAGGAACTATAAGCCCCGAACCTGGGCGAACGGGGCAGGGGATAAAGGCCCACAACCACTGCTGTCTCCTGGAGCCGCTACTAAATTTTCTTTTCTTTTCTGTGGATTTACTTCTGACTGTTTGAATATTCTAGATACTCTTCAGGTGGATTTGGAGGATTTCGGGCCAGCCCTTCCCAGTTACCCCTCGTTACAGCTAGGCAGGGTGGGATTTCGGCTGAGAGTGCTGCTTAGTTCTAGCTTGGCGGTCGTAGGAGCAGAGTGCGAGGATAAACTAAGGTAACAACTAACTTGAAAATCAACAGGAAAGAAAAAAATTGCACTGGGGTAGCACAGTAGCTTGGTCGTCATAAATGGAACACTAGGGGTGTTTTTAAGGCGCTCTGCAACGTGTGCCCGTGCTCGTGCCTCTATTTACCTTGCACAACCATCCCTAAAATTTCCTCCTTCTTCAATTTTCCCATTCCATATCACCGAATACACGTCCTAGTCTTCTTCCCCACCGCGAATGCTTTGGTTTCGACTCTCTCCAGTCTATTATCTCATATCGAGGGCGGATGACTTCTCTGCACACCTCTTACACGTCGTCTCTGCCCACATCCTTCCTTCTCGAGCCCTCGGGGCACTGGCCGTGGGGAATTCTGTGTTGGGAGCTCGAATCTCTGTGAGCCATGAGCTTTGACAACCCCGTCTTGCACTCTCATTGTCTGGAAGTCAAGTTATAAATATTTCAACATTTCGATATCCAATATCCCCTTTAGTTCCCCTCGAATGTTCTCACCACTCTGGAACATTGAAATCTCATCCCAAGATAAATCTCCGGGCTCTCCTTGGGATATTCAAAGTTGGGTGCCACTTTTCTTGTCCAGCATGAGCCGGCCTAATCCCACACACATCTAGATCTCACTTCTCTCAGCGAACGAGCAACTCAAAGAGCTTCATCCTGGACCTCCTATATCTATTCCAACCCTTAACCCTATATTCATATCTCCTGCACCAATTTCAACCCATTCTCGTCAAGTTCGAAGAAAAAGCAAAGTCACAAGGTGGGTTCTCTCTTCGACCCCTGAATCTCGCTTAATTATCTCCGGAATGGACCACAACCAATCACCCCTTTTAACCTCAGCTAAAATGGCTGTTCGCTAAGACCTCCAGCCGCAACCAACACGGAATCTATTGAAGCGGACGATTCGCTCAAATGGGTATCGGGATCAGTCTAGGACCTGTTCCCCCATCCTCCTTCGGTACAGAGCCGAGAATCTGAAACGCCCTGGTCCCGTTGCTGATTTAAGGGCCAACCAATCAACATCCAAGACAATAAAGACACCAAGTTGGATTCGACCTCGGCATGATGAAGGGGCAGCCTGAGCTTTTGTGTGCTTTCTGAGCTCCAACCATCGGGAATTCATCTATCACAGAAGGGCGGAGATGTAAGTCTCGCCCGGGAACCGTCGAGCTACCCGCAGGCTTGATCAAATATGGACCTCCAATCGGATATCAAGGAGCTCTTGAGCCGCGACCCTGGTTCCTTCTGCTTCGCACTGCTTCGACTTGAATGCACCCTCAAAGGTAAGCACCACAGCTTCCTTAGTATCCGTACCTGCATGATTAACGGAAATAAATTTGACAGTTCTCGCCCCACATGAAAACCTACCAGTCGAATAGCTGGTACCAAAAGCAAGGACCAAAATTTCCGCCGGGAAGAGAAGAATATCCAACCAAGTCTCTGGCTAACTTACGAGAACGCGTCCGAGTGCAGATTGGAGAATATGCAGGTACGTAAAGCCTTGCAATTGCTAGTGCGATGATTCCAGACATATTTTATAGTTGGGAAGTTTCTCCGCATAATAAATCTCTGAGCAGAACATTCGCAAACAGTCGCCGCGCCGGGTAGTCTTTCTTTATAACCTCGTTTGATCTTTCTTGTGGTTCTTCAACCATCTTACGCTCCTTACTTCACAATGGGTGTTGCACCTTCAAGTCCGTCTGGATACACCCTCGCTCATACTGTGAGTTGGCTCCTATTTTTCCAACGCTTCCTGCATCAATGATTTTATCTTTCGAGAATGCTGAAGTGTGTGTGAACTACTTTTGACAACGGTCTAATCTTAACAGTTCGATTCCACCAATTTCTTTAACGATTTTAATTTCTTCGCAGGGGGTGATCCGACTCACGGATATGTCAATTACGTTTCGCAGAGTGCTGCGCAAGGCTCCAACCTCGCGCACATTACAAACAATCAAGTGTACCTCGGCGTAGACACAACGACTTATCAACCCGCCGGGGGTCGAAATTCTGTGAGGCTGACGAGCAACCAAGCTTTCGGTGAAACGTCCCCATATCTTCCTATGAAATGGCCGTTGACTCATAATTTGCAGGGCAAGGGCTTGTCATCGCAGATATCGAACACATGCCAACTGGATGCGGCGTCTGGCCTGCCTTTTGGATGTTCGGCGCAAATTGGCCTGCCGGGGGGGAGATCGATATCATGGAAGGGGTCAATAACCAATACGCGGACTCAATTACTCTACACACAAAGCCAGGATGTGTTGTCAGCAACTCTAACTCACAGTCGGGCACCTATACTATCACCAACGACTGTAACGCTGGCAATGCCGGTACGGGGTGCACCACCGGAACCTCCAACCCAAACAACTTTGGGGCTGGTTTCAATAGTGTTGGGGGAGGCACTTATGCAATGCAATGGGCATCGACGGGAATATATGTGTGGTTCTGGCAAAGAGGACAAGTGCCGGGAGACATTTTAGCAAAGCACCCAAACACGTATGGTTGGGGCACACCGTTGGTAACTTTCACAGGAGGTGGGTGTAACTTCGACACATTCTTCTCAAGTCAGAACTTGGTTTTTGACACAACTTTCTGCGGGGACTGGGCTGGTTCAGTCTGGGGCAGCGGGTCTTGTGCTTCTTTGGCACCTAGTTGTACTCAATATGTTGCAAACAACCCCGGCGCATTTACGAACGCTTACTGGCTGATCAACTCGGTTCAAGTATACCAGTAGACAATGCAGCTCGGGAATTAAAAGACAGAGAGGCGGATGTGATGAACTGTGCATTCGGTGTACATATTGGAATAGAACATTTCATGACCCGGCGCATTGACACCATATTGGGACCATATTTTGATATCATGTGAATGGAAGGCTTCGGAAATTTGGATTGGGTTGTAAGACTCAGAGTGCGTTATCTGGACTGCAGCAACAAGAGGGACGGTTCGAGCGATATAGCGACCTGGACAAAATGTTACTTTTACTAATGGAAAGCAACCGGTGATTACTTCTGGGAATTGAGTGCAACAAATTCAAAAGTTACCGAGATATGCTTATGAGAACCTCGGTCTTCACCACGGGTTCACAACTCGTTTTCATCCTCCATCTATCATTTCCAGATGTACACGCCAAGAGGAGCATCGACAACTCCCCACTTCGATCAAGCCACACTCTTCGGCTTCTGCCCATAGACAACATATCTACTCACATCAGCACTCATCGCGTCCTTAGAAGAAATACTCACATCAGCCCCCAAGCATGAATCCTCGTATCACTCATTTCCTTTCTAACATCCGCCAAAAAAAGCTCCAATTCCGCCAAAGTCCAACCCAAACCACGGGTGAAAAGCGCGACGCTAAGACCATACAAACTCCTAGTAACATTTTCATGATACCACATCCCTACTTTCGTTAGCTGCACCCACTACTAACACCCAAGACACGCACCCAGTTCCTTCATCTTGTGATCTTTGGGCCATCGATTTGTCGGCCATTTCCAAACCACCTCTACGACGTTCTTAAAACCAGCAGCTATCATCTGCTCCTTGTATAAACCCGCACTGTCTATCGATCGACCCAGATTCTGGGCAGACTCGATACAAAGAGCACCCCACTTGTAGGTCGCAGAGTTGAGTGGTAAAGTACCATCATCGGACCTGTGTGGAACGCATATGTCCGCGGCTTCAATCCACCCACCGGGATTGAGATTCCTAGATGAGTCAGTGCCGAGTAAATGTGTCTCAGACGACGCACTCATATGCTTTTTCGAAGTACTTAGGCCAAGATCCAAGCGAGCCTATCATCATGCGGCTATAGATGAAGTCGAACTTTGTAGTGAAAGTCCAAGGTTCTTCAATGTCATCAATCTCGAATTTCAAATTTGGCGGAGCACTGCGACAGTGTTAGTGTGATCCTCTTTGCTCCATCTTGTAACACACAAACTTGGCTGTATCGGGCTCAGATCAACTCCGATTACCTTAGCAGCAGTCAGCGTTAGCATTCAACACTCAAAAACTTGACTTTTACCTGTGTTTGGGGATATTCATCGGCTGTATGTCTGTTAGCAAAGCAATGGGTTGGAAGTAAGTCCTTACCAAAATCTATCGCCCAGATCCTAGTACCTGTACCCGCGTCAAGTACGCGATGTAATAGCTGATCTTTGGGAATTGGTGCAGTAAACAATTTGGCCCCAAACGTTAACAGGAACATGTGATGTTGCAGGTCTAAAGTTTCGTTAGAATCGCAATCATGCGACCCGCATCCAATTACCTAGGCGATCATTTTCTTCCTGCTTTGCGTCAGTAACGCGTTCGTATTCCTTACCAAATCTAGGAGTGGTTTACCTCGATTAGGGAAAGTGTATTCTGTCCCATGTTAGCGAGTATCTCATACATGTAGCCGAGATTCCGGATGTCGCACTTCCGTCCTTGTATCCATGGTATTGTCTCCCATTCTCCTTCCTATAATTTAAGATGCTCGAATGAATCAACTCTGTGGAGGTCATCGCAGAATTCTGTATATAAATAATAAGGAAGGCGTGTTTGCTTTCTGATTGTAGTCTTACTTACAGCGATCGCAGAGTCGGCATCATCATAATCATTGGCCTTTGAAGTTGATATTAGTCTGGATGCTGTGCATTAGACTCAGGGAGGACAGGGTCACCTCAGCCTCGATGGTTGTATCTTGTGTTGGTTCGGCTGCTACATTTCCTATCTCAGGAAGAATGGGAGTAGCGTCAGGGATAGGAGTAATAACTTCAAATGGCGCACTCATGATGTGCAAGAAGACCTGCCAGGTAGTTACACTCTACAAAATTGGAATGTCTTCTGGGAAAAGTAAATGAGGAGACGCACGAAACATAAATGCTGGCATCGTTCATCGTTCGTTACTTATGCCAAAAGTCGGTGTGCCCCGCAGCAGCCCCGCAGCTCGGAAGCCGACCCCTGCACCCGCAGCCCGCCGCGACCCCCACCCACTCAGTGGTTGGAAAGCACGGCGCCTGCCGCATCATAAACTTTATCCTCCTGGAAGCTATGTCCGAGATGGCGATGGCCACAAAGACCCCTCTCGAGGCCCAAGATACCCACGGGTAGGCTCGATGTTAGTCAGAAATTGGCCATTGCCTGGGAACGGTTCTTGCAGCGAGATACGAGCAAGTACAGTAAGGGCGTCGTCCAGCCGAGAATCAATCACGAATAGGGTGGGTGCAGATTGCAGAAAGGGTGAATACACCTGCGAGGCGAGATTGTTTAGTGATGGTACCAGATCTCTGAATCCTAAAGTAGAACACTTGATCGTCTCCGCTTCCCACAACAACTTTCCGCTATGTCATTGAGATGCTTGAATCCTTGATACGACATTGTGAAGCCCTCCGGAACCCATCTCGCAATGAACAAGAGCCAACGGGGGCCACACTCCATACCATACCTCACTCACCATAACCACCCCCGCTAACAAAATAATGTAGCCAGGATACACACCCCTCAGCTCTCATTACAGTGTGATTGCCAACCAGAATCACGACGTAGCCTCAAGCCGGATCTAATCGTCGCCCCGTCCACCAATCCTCCATCTAGCGACAGTTCACGGTGATTGTCCTCGACTCAGTCAGAAACCTAGGAGACCGCGCCAGATTAAGTGTTTCTTAAGGGTGGGAATGTCGCCGAACATTGTGCGAGCACAGTGCGGACGCAGAGAGTTTAAATTGGTCGGCGTAGTCGATGCGAGGGAGTGAGCTGAGTGAGCGTATAGACTCAGCGATATTGTGTGCTCCTACTGCAGTTTTGTATTCATTTCACTGGGTGCAGTGCTGCTCGTCTTGCGTGTGATAGGAGGCTGCTTTCTGAAAAGAGCACAAGAGCAAAGGAGCTTGGATAAATGGTGGGTTGACCAGGAGTTATTTAATAGATAGGAAACGGCATAGCATGTTATGTCGTGAATAATTTTCCAAATTAGCATATTAACCCCACGCAACTTATGAGCACTGATATTCAATCGATGGATTTCTCCGTGATAACCGGTTTGAATCCTATCTACTTCCAGCGAATACGGACTTCTTGTCGAATCTGATTGACAATACATAATAGGTCTCCCCTACTTTTCCTAGAAAAACAGACAAATTCCGCAATGATACCCGTTAAGTTTGTTACGGAAGGCTCAGGGACTATATCGCCACGCCGATAGAAACATGTGGTGTTAGAAACATGTTCCGTAAGGTCCGGCCGACGTTGCCGCAGTTCATCTATTATATCATCGCTGTCAAGAGTTCCGCCGCGAGTTACAGTGATTGGCACAAGATCGCACCAGAGCTGTGGGCCGTTGAGGAATGAATGAGACAAGGCTCGTAGTCTCCGGGAGTCTCCTGTTGCAGAGAGAAGCCAAAGAGCCGCAAAATCAACTCCATAAGTATATGCCGTAGGATAAACGCCAGCTACTCCGGGACATCTCGCATTGACTTCCAGGATAAATAGACTTGGGGATGCTAGCCGAGAATGATGGTTTTGGCGGAGATCCGTGATGCCATCTTCAACTGTATATTGCATGTTCGAGGCACAGACTCTGGCCTCCACGTGGAAAACACCAGTTCGAAAGCCTAGATTATCAACCAGCAACCGCTGCATCGCATCCCTTATCACAAGGATTTCCTTCTCGCCCAGACCAGAAGGGTACACCATGTCACGTTCTAGGAACGAGTCGGTCTTTCTGTTTCCCTTCTCGTCCGCTGTGCATGGGAAATTGTCAACTACTTCGAAGAATAAAATTTCCCCATCCAAAATGGCAAAATTAGCATCAATCTCAGGCCCATCAATGTAGTTCTCAACTATGACTCCAGACTTGTTACCATAATTTTCAATTCCCGTTACGGCATCAAAGAGCTGCTCCATATTGGTGACTTTTGATACGCCGACGGAGCCTTGGCCTTCACACGGCTTTACCACAAGCGGAAATTCTAAAGCCTTTGGGTGCGAATTAACCTGTTCCTTCAGATGATGGAGATCTCGAGCGTACAGTAGTTGAGAGCAGTTTCTCATTTCTCTCAGCCTCATTGCGAATTTATTGACACATACCGCAACTGCTGATGGAGGCGAAGTTGGTAGCCCTAGCTTCTCCGCCACTCTCGCCGCTGTTACCAGAAGTTGATCTCTGTAAGCAACAATGCCACTGATGATCTCTGGTTGGCTTTGTAGGGCTTCCACTATTCGGGATTGCAATCCGTTGTCTAACGTCATGTCGACGGTTATAATTCCGTCCCGACAGTGTGAATGGCCCTTGTCGTCATTACTGTCCACGAGTAGTAACCGAATCCCAAGACTTTGAGCTGCGGCATAGAAGGTCTCCATTGATTGGACTCTATGATGCCCTAGTGCAACAACTACCTGCCTCAGCGGAGTTGAAGGCAGCACCCATGGAATTGTCATTCGGATGGTCAACTGGCTGTCAATGAAACCCAGGACTTCAATCGGAGACAATGTTGTGCTCCGTTGTAGAACAATTCCACCTGATGCACTGTGTATCAACCGCTGAAATCGTTCAGGGTCGGCGGGAGAAAGACATTCGTGGGTTATTTCTTCGAAGGGATCAAGAAATTCCTGGATGCTTTGTACATGCTCGCAGCTGGCCATACGTTGGGAGAGGATATTTGAGCAGATAACATATCCCCTCTCGGCTGGAATCAATAATTTTATGGCCAATTCGCCGAACCCTGGATGTTCTGATCGTGACTCTAGATGCGAGAGTATGAAAGCCATGGGGTTTTTCGAAAGATTGCCTAGGCCGCTACTTTTGCATCGACTATGTTCGGATAGAGACTCGACAAAATTTTCTGTAGTCAAGCCGCCTTCATGCGCTGTCGTAAAGTGAAGGTCTAGTGTGTTGAATGGCGATGCCAAGGTCGGTTCCAAACTCAACTCTGCTGCTTTGACTCTCCATCGACAAACGACCTGTTCTACTTCCAAGTTAGAGAGATTGTGCTATATAAATTATGCTTCAAACTTACGGGCAACTCGGGGGAGTCGTATCATGCAACTTTGCCAACTATCCATTGCTACGACTGTGTACTTAGCTCTATGTTTTAAAGGACGGGAGCGATAGGTAGATAGTAGTAGAAAACGAAAAGGGACCTTTGGCTGGCCACTATCTGAAGGGTAAACAGCAATATAAAAGAAAGGAGTATGAGGCTTTCCATGCGTAAAGCGGCTGGTTCTAAAGGCGACAGGCTCCCAACTCATAAATGTTTGGGCTTGCTACTCTCCATCCACTAGTTAAATGTAACGGTGGGTCAACAGAGCACAGACATTCGAACATGCGGATCACCCCGGCCACAGGACCCACTTTTTGCTTTCATTTAAGGGGGGGGAGAACTTGCTAGCGCTAATAAGAGATAGTATGGTTGTTCCTATTCGCCGTGCCACTATACCTGATGCGAGCTGTCCCGGCCTCACTACTAACCTCACATAATCACTGAATCCAACTCGATATATTTCGCTTCCTCGCTCCTTCGTTCCCCAGGGGGTTTTTTCATCGGGGTTTAATCAGGGGTACCTTACACTGTGGGTCATTTGTCAAGTGTGGCAATTACCTCGAATGGACTCCTTCATATCTCGTTCTTAACTCCATACTCACCGTTTCCTGACCTTACAAAGGCTCTGTTCTTTGACATCCGCGATCCACTGGGACAGCAGGGTTACCCCAACCGAACTAACTCCGAAAACACCAACATCAAGAACCTCGGTATTGCCATCGGGGCATATGCGTGCTAATGTGCGCGGGGAAGAACAATGCCGCTCCGCGGCGCTGCTGGCGCAATACCACTTCCCCGAGCATTTCTGGGATCATGCCAGGATATCCATATTTGATATCGAAATGACCTTCCTAAACCGGATAATTACTACGTTGCTATGCGTGAGAACGTGGTAGTGAGTGGTAGTACAATGTCGCTCCGCGGCGCTGCTGGCGCAATACCACCTCCCCGGCGTTTCTAGGATCATTCCAAGATATCCATCTTGACATCGTAATGACCTTCCTAAACTGGACAATTCAGGGTTTTAAGTAGCACACAAAATTTCAACCATTAATGGTCTTGGGAATCTGTGCTTGGTCAGTATACTTACAGGGTATAGATACTTTGGTTAGTCTCCTGCCCCAAACAACCCGCTCTGCCAGATGTGAAGGACACTACTGTCTTGTTCTAAATTATTTTTAATCTATGTTTGCTTCAATGCTCCGCTACTAAGTTCTAACAAGCAATGGACTTCTCAGGCTGCGTTGACGACGATTCTTTCGGACCAGCAATTCAAGGTTGTCGGGGTAACTTCGATTTCACGATCAAGTTCGAGAATATTTTCCTCTCTATCATCCCGGCTTCCTTATTTATCGTCGTTGCCCTAGGAAGAATCATTATCCTCGGTCGTCGGGCAGGAGCCGTTAGGGGATCCATTTTGCGGGGCGTTAAACTAGCAGCTACCAACGCCTACAGTGCGCTTCAACTGTCACTTCTTATTTTCAGCACGGATTCGACCAAGCCCCGAGCGCTATTGGTAACATCAACAGTAGTATCATTCTGTTCGTCTATTTGTATCATAGGTCTCTCGTTTCTGGAGCATTCCCGATCAGCTCGACCATCGATCTTGTTGAACGTCTACTTACTCCTCACTGTCCTCTTTGATGTCGCACAAACGAGAACACTATGGCTTGCCTCTACAAACTTCCATGAGCTCATCTTCTCGCGCTTGTTTACAGTTTCCGTTGCTGTGAAGGCGATTCTCATTATTATCGAGTCCCAGCACAAATCAAGATGGGTGCTGTGGGATGTGAAGGGGCACAGCCCCGAGGAGACGAGCGGTATATTCGGTTTAAGTGCCTTTACGTGGTTACTCCAGATGTTTTTAGCAGGGTACACCAAAATCTTGACGCTAGATGACCTCTTCCCTTTGGACGGAAGCATGGCCACGGAAGCCTTACAACTGAGGCTTATGGAAAATTTGAGGTCTTCCAAATCAAAAGGACAGAAACATGGGTTTGGTTTAGCCAAAGCTATGGCAAAGACTCTCAAAATTCCGCTTTTACTCCCGATTGGACCCAGAGCAGCCCTCATCGCTTTCAAGTTCTGCCAACCATTTCTCATCAACATTCTCTTGAAATACCTGGAAGAACCCTCAGCTCCTGCCTCGAAAAATCGAGGCTATGGCCTCATCGGCGCCACAATCCTCGTATATACCGGTATAGCCGTGTTCACCGCTCTCTACTGGTACCTACACGAGCGTACGCTTTGCATGTCTCGGGGATCTCTTGCTGGAGCTGTATATAGAAAGACGACGGAGGCAAAAATGACCACTGTCGGCGTCTCAGCGGCCATCACCTTGATGAGTGCCGATGTTGAACGTATCAGGCTTGGTTTCTTGAACTTACATGAGTTTTGGGCAAACTGCATCGAGGTCGGTCTTGCGGGTTGGTTGCTTTACCGACAGTAAGGACCTTCGATTCCTTTACGTCTTATTTACTGTGGTTCCTGATCCCCCTCCTCTCACTCACCAACCACTTCAAAGTTAAATTTCCAACCTTTTACTTATTCTTGCCTTACAAAAAACGCTGATTTTCTGATGTTCTAGACTCGGTGCAGCTGTTGCTGCCCCTCTCATCATTGTCCTCTGTTGTGTCATCGGCGGTGCATATGGGAATAAATTTACCGGACGAAGACAAAGAGCGTGGATGAACAAGATCCAAAAGAGAGTTGGATTGACAGCCAATATCATATCAAATATGAAGCAACTCAAGATTTCCGGTCTCGCCGTACCGGTAGAGGAATTGATCCAAAATATGCGACTCGATGAGCTCCAAGCAGCATCCAGATTCCGGACGGTGAATGTTATTGTTATTGTTTTTGGATATGTTCCTCTGGCGCTTGCCCCCGTCATAACCTTTGCGGTCACGTCCCGGACTCTTAATGCAACTACGATATTCACATCAATCTCGTACTTACTTTTATTAACCGATCCTCTAAGCTATCTTTTCCAAAACAGTCCAAACCTCCTTGCCGCGTTCGCATGTTTTGAGAGGATCCAGATTTTTCTGGAAAAAGATCCGAGGGTCGATTTCCGCACGCTGAGACTGCATATCCCAGACCCGGAGCTTGACAAATATGGATCTAGCTCCGAAGAGAAAGAAAGCGACCCTGAGCCGTTGGTCACTATCGCCAATGGCAATTTTGGGTGGGAAACTAATAAGACAATCCTCAAAAATATTAATCTTGAGATTCCATCCTCTCGTCTCACGATGGTAGTTGGACCTGTTGCATCAGGGAAATCTACCTTGTGTAAAGTTCTCTTGGGTGAGATACCCGAATATCAAGCTCAAATTTCCATGAACCATAGCGTTGCATCTCGCCGAGTGGGGTACTGCGATCAAACTCCGTATCTATCGAACGCTTCAATCCGGGCAAACATTATCGGGTTTTCTCCGTTCAACCAACAACGATACAAGGAGGTGATTGAGGCAACTATGCTAGAACCAGACCTAGCTGTATTACCTAAGGGGGATGCAACAGTAACAGGTAGTAGCGGTATTGCGTTAAGTGGCGGTCAAAAGCAGCGAGTTTCGATAGCGAGAGCTTTATATCTCGACACCGACTTCTTCGTTTTCGATGACATTTTAAGCGGGATTGATGCGATCACCGAAGAAAAAGTTTTCACTCGTATCTTTGGTCTTCATGGTCTTCTAAGACGCCGGAATGCGACAGTGGTGTTATGTACAAACACTGCCAGTCGTTTACCATTTGCTAATCACATCATCGCCCTGGGAATAGACGGGAGTATTGTTGAACAGGGCTCATTCCAAAAGCTCCTCACTAACCAGAAGTATGTGCACGATCTCGGATTCGAGGCAACTGACGATGTGATACTGGAACAGCGCCATTATCCTATAGAGGCCGAAGAAAGTACAGGTACAGAAGTTCGAAAGATCGCTATGGGGCAACCTATCACCCAGAGCCTCACCGACAAGAAGAAGAGAATGAATGGCGACTCTGCTGTTTACATGTATTACATGAAAAGCCTTGGAAAGAGATCTATCGCAACTTTCCTCATCTTTGGTGTTGGATGGGGATTTTCCTACAACTTTAGCAACATCTGGCTGACATATTGGTCCAAGGACATCGGTTCCGCGCATCCACGGCGGACAAACTCTTTTTACATTGGCATATACGCTTTGTTCCAACTACTTTACCTCTCATCACTTTTATTTTCTTTCATGGTCTGCTATCGGACGATGGTCAGGGTCTCTGGATCAAAACTCCACAAAGCTGCATTAAACACGGTGATCAACGCACCCTTGAGATTTTTCGCCACTACAGATACTGGACTCGTCACAAATCTCTTCTCTCAAGACATGACACTCATTGACAATGAGATGCCCGTAGCGTTGACAAATCTTGTTCTTGATAGTTTCAATGCTTTGGGAATGGCTGCAGTGATTGCGACATCGTCTCCTTTCCTCGCTATTACTTACCCCTTTCTATTCGCGATCCTCTATTGGATTCAGAAATTCTACCTCCGCACGTCCCGGCAGGTACGACTTCTGGATCTTGAAGCGAAAGGTCCCCTCTAGTAAGTTATCCAATTAGTCCTTAGAAATTCTTCGAAACATCAGCTGACTAAACTTCCAACAAGTACACACTTCCTCGATACAATCAGAGGAGTTACGACTTTCCGCGCCTTCGGATGGGTCCAAGATGGAATTGAATTGAACAATCGCCTCCTTGACACATCTCAGAGACCCGCATATCTCCTCGCCATGGTTCAAAGGTGGCTAGGCTTTACTCTTCAGATGCTCGTCGCTATTATAGCAGTTGTGGTAGTCACACTAGCTACCCAACTTCGCTCCAGTACTGCTATGACTGGTGCCAGCTTAGTTACGCTGATGACATTTGGCGATGTCTTGAAGTATATTATCAGGTGGTGGACTCAGCTTGAGACATCTATTGGTGCTGTCAGTCGGTTGAAGAGCTTTGGTGAAAAGGTTAGGTCGGAGAGTTTGGATGGTGAAGATGTCAAACCCCCTAGGGGGTGGCCTCTGAGAGGTGCTATTGAGATTAGTGGAGTCTCAGCTTCCTATAGGTAAGTCTTCATGAAGCTGGAGATTGTTGCATCGACGTCTTTATTAATCTTTCATACAGCGACCTCAATGGACCTGCTCCTGAATTAACTAGTAAGGATAATACTAGTGCGGAAGTTTCAAAATCTCTAGCCCTCAAAGACCTCACCATCTCTATCCAGCCAGGAGAAAAGGTTGCGATCTGTGGACGAAGCGGAAGGTATATCCACCTCTTCTTAGGGTTAGCACCAACTAACAGATTGCACTAGTGGAAAAACATCAACAATACTCCTCCTCCTCCGTCTCCTTGATCCCGTCTCCTCCTACTTCCACACTATAACAATTGACGACATCCCCCTCCACAAACTCAATCGGCAAACCCTCCGCGAGCGTATAATCGCCGTCCCACAAGACGCTGTGTTCCTTCCAGACGGGTCCTCCGTAATGGCTAACCTCGACCCCCTCAATACCTCCAATGAAGCAGAGTGTCGTGCCGTTCTCGAGACGGTAGGTCTCTGGAAATTCGTCGAACGACGAGGGGGCTTGAACGAAGAGTTTTCAGCGGATACTCTGTCCCAAGGTCAGAAACAATTATTTAGTCTCGCGCGTGCTGTTCTCAAGCGTAGAATTCGGGTGAGAGACTACGAGGTAGACTTTGGTGTTACAACTAGCGTTCAAGGGCGCGGTGGGATCTTGCTGTTGGACGAAGTAAGTTCGAGTGTGGATCAGGATACGGATCGAGCTATTCAAACAGTTATCAAGGAGGAGTTTGAGAGTTATACTATTATTATGGTCAGTCATCGGTTGGAGATAGTTATGGATTTTGATACGGTGGTTGTAATGGAGAAGGGGACTGTCGTTGAGTCCGGGAACCCTAGGACTTTGGTTGATACGAATGAGAGTCGGTTTAAGGAGTTGTGGTTGGCTGGGAATAACGCCTGAGGCCGGTGCGAGGAACATTTTAAATTAAATCGGTGTGTCATATCATGATTGAGACGGATCTGATTAAATATTTTTGTATCTAGGAAGTGATAAGTTGCTTTGTATCGGAATTGGTAGTAGCAAGTCTCGATTTTGGAGACCATGCCAATTGCCATTAATAATAAACCTATAGAGCGCGGTATCAAAGCTCTGTGAACGCTCTGCAATTAACATGCTAAGTGTATATTCGCCGTGCAAGTTGTGAGCTCGGATGTTTGCCGCTGCGGACTCTTAACGCGTTCAAATATTGAGGCCAAATTATCTTCAAAAACACCGCTAAGAACCCCGTTACGGGCAAGCCACTTTCCATGCCACCAACTTAGGAGGACTATGCCCTGTGGGGCGCGTCGCCAGTTCTTAAAATGACGTTCGTTGAGGATCTGAATCAGGCTTGGCAAAAATACCTGAGGCATCGATACGGTATCGATACAGTATTGGTATTAGTAAGGTATTAGTAAGTATCGATACGTATCGATTCCTTATCGATTCCTATACCGCTTTCTACCCCGTACCCTCTAATTTTTCACTCTCTCTATTCTCATATCTTTTATTATAATTCTATTTGGATTATACGCTTAATATGTCTTCTTCGCATGAGCTAGACTCTTCCTCTCTAGCTTCTGCTTTAGTAGATCTAGAAATAGAACCCTCCTATAGCCGAAAATTAAAGGCCCTGGTCTGGAAGCATATATGTGATCCTACTGAGAAAGAGAACTAAGCCTACTTCTATTATATCTATTATAATAAGGAAACGAGAACACTATATAATACTTCTATTTCAGAGAATATGAAGAAGCATATATAAGGCTTTCACAAGATCCCTATTGAGATAGCTATTAGCAAGAACTAAGCGATAGTTAATTTGCAATTGAGGTAATATTATCACTAAGCTACTAGAATGAACGAGTAAAAGGAGCTTAATACTGAGATCCTGGAAGCTTACCTCAATATCTTAGTTATTCTCGAAGCTCTGATTACTCTCATTATTGTATGGAATCTGTCCTATGCTCTCGTTGAATAGCTAGAGTTCTATACCCTTTGCCAAGCACTTAATTAAGCTATTAAAGGCAAGATTATAACTTCGTATTCAGGAATTGCTAGCTTAGTCAAAGGAGCTTGGGAAAGGCACCAGGATACCGTACGACAAGTAGTCCAAGCTACACTCTCACATATCTATATCTCTCTAGATATCTGGACCTCTCTAAATCGACTACTTTTACTCGTAATCTATAGCTATTTTACTATATATGATGGAAAGTAATAAAAGGCCCTTCTCGCTTTAAAGCAGGTCTCTAGCTATAGTTTAGAAGCTCAAATGTCGATCCTTTGGCTAGTCCTTTAAGATTATGGTATTACTTATAAGCTTAGGGCTATTATATGTGATAATACCTCGACAAATAACGTCCTTTGTCGATTAGTTTAAAAGGAGCTAAAGGATAAGCTAAGCTTAAACTAGGAGGCAGATCACTGGCGTATTCGCTGTCTAGGCTATATTATTAATCTAGTGGTATAAGCCTTCTTATTTACGAATTAGGTTAGCTTAGAGAGCCTTGATTTATTTGATGAGCAGGAGCGGAACACTAGAGTCTTTGATGTGACAGAGGTAATAAGGGCCTAGTTCAGGCTAATAGGACCCCTTGGCTAAGCACATAATATTGTGGTTCATATTCGTGGGTTAGCTAGAAGAATAAAGGAGTTTCGTACGCTTATAATAAGGCTAATTCTAATAGATAATCGCACGAGGTAGAATAGCTAGTATAAGATACTTCGTGTACTACTTGACTTGAGGCCGGTAGTAGAAAGGTATTATCAAAACCATGAGGAGGAGCTTAAGGAGGATATCTTGACTCCTAAAGATTAGAAAAAGCTTCGTATGATTAAGGACTCCCTTGGGCCCTTTATATGAGCTACTCTTGTAGCTGAGGGCTCAACTTCCCTTGATTCTACCCTCTTTATAATAGATATCTTAATTAAATACCTCTAATAAGAGAATGTAAGTTCTCCTTTCCCTTTATATAATCTCATGTGATTATACTAATTCTAATAGGCTAAATATTAGAGGAGTAAGGATCTAGAGGGGAGAGACTCCCTTTATCGAATTGAGGTAGCATATAAGGTTCTAGACGATTATTATATGAGAACCGATATGTCTCTAGTCTATACTACTATATTAATCTTAAATCCTCGTAATTGTACGAGGTATATTAAGATATACTAGCTAAAGAAATAGTTAAAGCCAATCTTAGCTAAGGTCAAAAAGCTCTGAGAGAAGTATAGAGAAATGCCTATTATTATACCTATACTACTAGCTTTCCGGTAGAAAGGCTCATCTCACGAGCTACTAGAACTCGATATATATAATCATATCGCCTTATCTCTGAGAGTAGAAGCTTAGCCTATAAGTCAAGACGAGTTTAAGGACTATAACTCACTAGAATCATATAATCCTGGTAAAAAGGGGGCTCTTATATAGTGGTGCTAGGATGTATAGAGGTAACACTAGCTAAGGCTCTCTCTTATAGCTATTAATATCCTCTCTATTCCACCGATGAGTGATGAGCTAGAGAGAGTATTTTTAGGAGGACGTCGTACGGTAAGCTAGGATAGGGCATAAATAGAGGCAGAGATAATTGAGATACGAGAGTGCTTAAAGTACTAGAAAAGGAGTAGGATTCTAGATACTTTCCTTGAGACTAAGAGAGAAATCTGAGAAAGAAGGGAGATTCTATACTTTTTATATAATACTTTAGGGCTAGATTAGAATCTCTTCTCTTAGTTTTTAGGTACTATATAAAAGAAATTGTAATTATAAGTAAAATTAAAAGAGGGCAAATATTGAGAGCTTAATATAGTCTATTGAATATTACGTAAAAGCCAGGTAATCGTATAATATAAAGAGAGTAAGTAGCCCTATTTACCTATATAAATAGGTAGCTAAGGATTCGCTAGCTAGGGTAAAGTCCAGGCTTTGAAACCTGTCTACTTCGTGTAGTTTTAGGAGATTTAGGCTTTTCTCTAGAACCTCCCTCTCCTCTATTATTATTAATATCTCGTGTACTATATTAGGTCGTATAACCACGACGAATATAGCTATTATATGCCCTATACTATTCTCTACCAGGAACCCTTAAACACTCTTCAAATATGCCTTGATTATTCTCATAAGTAGTATAAGGAGTATGAGTATTAGCTTGGCTACTATATTACTTAGTATAGATTATGTGAACTTAGAAGAAGTAACTTATACTTATTGGGTTAAGATTATATTAATAACCTCAGGGAGAAGTAGGGTATTAAAGGTACTAGGAGTATAGGGACCCTTAATCTCAATATCTAAGGGTACTAGATTATTAATATTAAAGGTATGCCTCTACTAAGGGCTACTATTAATAACTGAGGGCTAGAGCTTATTTCCTCCTATACGAAGGAAGTAATAAACCTTATTAAGGTTATTGTTATCCATATGAGTCTAGATAACGAGATCCTATTAAACTTGAGCTGCTATTATATGTGTATGAAGTAGTGTATATAAAGTATTATTTGTGAGGTATGTGTGAGGAGAGAGTATATGTGTGTGTGTGAGGAAGTTAGAGGGAAGGCTGGGAGCTAAGAGCTTATTTTATAGATATCTAGGGCTAAAAATGACTCAAATGGGAGCTTAAATGATTCAGATTAAGCTATGAATTAAGCTATGAATTATGTAATTATTTAGTATAGTTCAGATAATACGGGTAAAATGATTAGCTAGAGCCTTAGAAATAGGGCTATAAGCTATGAATCATATATTTATTTACTATAGTTCAGATAATAGAATTGAAATAATTAGCTAGGGCATTAGAATTAGTCATATTAAGCTGTGAATTATATGATTATTTGGTATATCAGATAGTGGGGTCAAAATAATTAAGTAGGGCCTTAGAAATAAGGCAAATACTGACTAAGTATCGATAGAACTATCGATACCTATCGATACCTTACGATTCTGGCATCGATTCCTATCGATACCGGAAATTAGGGAATTTTTGCCAAGCCTGATCTGAATCGATGTTCGGCAAAAAACAGATCCACTAGGGACTCGAGTAGTTCAGAGCCTGCTGGTGGGTCTTTACTACCCTCTCGCCTTGTATTTCTAATCTAGCTAATAGAGGAGGACTCTGTAGGGAGGCTCTCAACCACATGTAGACTCTACTATCTCACTTTGTTCCTCTAGCGAGTGCCTGTTAATTGCTACTTATGGGTCTTTCTACGGATATAAATTCTTTACCTGTTCTTGGGAAGTATATCGTCGAGATGCCGTGTGATGGGTTGGATTGAGATTTAGAAACGCGGTGGGCGTGGGATCGAGAGGTTCCGTCGACGGAGAAGAATAGTAAGTGGTCAAAGAGAGAGTTGAGAGATCTGTCGCTTTAGGGTTAATGGTGAACGATGCTATTTCTGACCGAGTAGTCTAAAGATGGATCCCTGCGGCCACGAACTGATGACTGCTAGCCAATTGTAGGTTCAAGTCATATTGACGCCTTCCTTAAAAGCCGTTTTTTGTATCCTTATAGTGTAGGTGTCACCCTTTGTTTATAAATGATCGATTCTACTAATAACAGAAAGGTGGGAGCAGTCCCGCAAGGTGCTCCCTATATTAGATGCACAGAGACCCTCAACCCCCCCGCTCCTTCCTAGGGGCGGGAAAAGGGAGTCAGTAGGAGTTATTAGGGGCACACACACATTATTCCCCAAAAATACCTCAGATCAAATTAAAATTTTAACAAATCCTCGCTTATAGCTATTGAAACATCAATTAAACAATAGCCTTCTCAGGGTGCCCAGCAGGGAGGACATCGGCCAACGTCTCGTCGGAGAAAACCAAATCTTCTTCCACCGTTACATGGTCCTTAATCTTTAGCCAAATGACAGGTGCAGCGCAGACAAGCGAGAAAGAGAGAAGGCCCCAGGTGGAGGCGAATTCTGCCATGAAAGAGCGTTTGTTAGAGTCAATAGACCAAATGACGGCGGCACCTGCGGACTGGATTCCCTTGTAAAAACCAACGTAGTTGGCCATCTTTCGGCCGGAGTTAGAGAGAGCACCCATGAACCTCAATTGATGTTAGCTTCAAACTTTTCAATGAGAACTATCAATTAAAACTTACCAGTAAGCAGATGCCTGCCAACTCGCATCATAGAAGCCGTAAAAGATATAAAGGAACATCTTGCCAACATATCCGTCATCTTCCCAGTCCATTGGAATAAAGGTCTCTTGTGCAACATCAGCACGAGTGTAGGTCTTGGCGAAGTCATATCCACCACCCCAGATCACCATCGTAATGGCAAATAATACAAACACGCATACTTTAGCACGGACTGTTCTGCGAACTCTCTCAATATCGAGACAATATCCGAAAATTAAGGCTCCCCAAATCTGAGCAGTCCAGTACAAAAGGTTGTTGAGGGCCTTAGTACGAGTGTTGAAGTAAGCTCCGTTGAATGCATTGAACTGGTAAGTGGTAAACCAGTTGGATGACCAAAACATTGGGAATAGGAGGATGATGTAGGGCTCCGTCCTGAGAGTCGTATAAAGTCCAATAAACTCTGACTGCCAGGTTGGGTTCTTCATGAGGACGACACGAGACCCATCCTCACGGTAGATATCGTTGGCATTGCAGAGAAGCAGAGCAAGAAGGAAACCGACGAACATCAGGATAATGAAGGCAATGTAGGTGCCATCGTTAACTGTACTATTGGTCTTAACGTGAATGTTTTGCCCAAGAGGAATCTCGAAGCTGTTAATCAATGATCTCAATAAGTTGGGGCGGGAATTGTCACGAATCTTCCATGAGTCATTCCTAGGAAATCTTATTGAAATCCTAGCAAGGCGATAAAAAAAACAATGAAAGAAAAAGGGATTAAAACTTACCAAAGCACCAATGACACCACCCAAGTTGAAAATGGCCCAGAACCAGGCAAAGTATCTTCCCTTGGATCCTTCGTTTGGATACGATAGCATAATGGTTCCCTGAGCAGTCCATAGCAAACCGGCACAAACACCGAGGAAAGCACCAGCAAATATACTGAAGCCTCCGGTGTGGGTGGAGTGAACAGAGATCAGGAGAGCGATGGCATAAATGCAGTAGCCAATTCCACCGAATGATAGAGTGTATTTGACGCCCAATCTGTTGACGATGCTGCCACCGAAGAAACCAAAGACAGCAAAAGTACTGTACAGGGCGGTGTTCTAGAGATGCTATATTTAGCGATGTGAAAGCCATTTTGTTGATTTCAGAAAATATTGGCGCACTTACCATGTCGTCTGCAGTCTTCGCATCAGCCTTTCCGCCACCTCCCAATCCTCCGAGAGCATTGAACATTCCCGGGCACATGAAGCAGACAAATGCAACCATGGTGAGCTGGGTCTTAGGAGAAGCATACCACGGAATCCGAATAGGCCCAATCTTAATCTCTCTATACATCCATCCCTCAGGACGGCCCAAAGCGCCGATGGGCTCCTCATCGATAGGATTACTGGGAACGGTGTCCTTCACATCGACAGGAACATTGGCGGCTGTCTCGGGGATCTTCTCATCGATGTCTGCCATAGTAGAGGCCGAGAGTTATGTATTATTCGAGTATTGCAGGTCACATAGGCACGTGAATAATTGCTTCTCTGCTAGAAGACTTGGTCGAATCTGTCGTGGATGGAGCTTCCAAACGACAATTGCAGGCGAGAAGGCCTGTATATAAATATTTCACTATCTTGACACGCGCCGACGCACACGAGATCGTTATCTGACCTCCAGGCCGTAAGTGGACCCGAATTGCTTACCCGCAAATCAGTGAAGCTTTAGCGGGACATCCCTTGCCTCTGGGGCCATGGGCTGCGCCGTGATAAGCTGCAATGCTGGAGCGCGGGTGGCTTTGCAGACGCTACCCTACCATAAGATCCTACGGCAAGCCAGCAGTTGTAGGTACAGTAGGGTGCCATAAGCATTCGACAATTGCCCTGTGCGTGTGCACGCTTGATTCAGCCAACTAGAAGACTTAGAAGTTCTCGCTAACCGATACGACTGGTTTAGTGTGCACGTGCTAGGCCGAACACGTATGGCACTCTACTGTAACGTTGTATGCTGATGACAAGAATCCCCGCCGTGAGGCCGAACCCGTTGAACCTGCACTAAGCGCGTCCCCGAACAGCCTTTTTTTTTAGCGCGATCCACCCCGCCGAGGTTACAGTATAGGGTTACAATATGATCGTCTTCCTAGCCTGGGCTACGGTCTCGTATCGAAACTTCCTTTTGTCGATTTCATTGGAGTGAGATCGATTAGTAATAGGTGGTGGGACCCCTGCGACTTGTCCAGCAGGGAGGCCAGGTCCGAAAAATCTTTGTACTGCCGCCTCTTCAGTGATAAGGAGAGTGAGAGTAGCGATAGCCATTGCTGCTAGGATGGACTGGTACAGGTGATAATGTTGCCGTGGCGACTGGTTGCTGGCACGTAACCGTTGGCCGTTGTTACATAGCTACTTGCTCGTTACATGTATTGCCAGATCCAAAACTTGAGGCGCAAAAGCTCAACACCTTTTCGATGCCGGCTCAGCCGAGAGACCTCTTGATGCGAATAATCAACTCGAATTCTCTGCACTTTAATTAGCGATTCTACCGACATTATAATGGGGATTACTCCCCTGGTCACGTGGCGCGGTTATATAACCTCCGAACGTGTGTATAGAGTGAGGTTGAGGAGGGCGAGGGTAGGTTGAGTGGTGTGTTTCTTTGATAGTGTGTATGCATAGGGAAATGCGAGGAGGATGCTTTGTAGGGCTTCTTGAGCGCTTCTGTCGTCCATGCCATCGGTCCAGAACGTGTCGGGCTCCGCCTGAGCCCCTGGAATACCTCCCAGGAAATGTGAATGGAGGATCCGATCCCGCAATTTACGGATGTCATCAACAAAGCCAGCCAGTCAGATATCGCGTATCTTCACCTCGTGGAGTCGTGGATATTCGGCAGCGAGGACTACGACAACCGACTAGATTTTGCATACAATCTCTGGATTGGACCTCTCCTCGTCGCTGGCGGGTATACGCCGCAGGAGGCACCAAAACTCGTGGATGAGAGGTATCCGGACAAGGACATCATGGTTATATTTGGCCAATATTTTATTTCAAATCCGGATCTTGTTTATAAGATTAGAGAGGGTTTGGAGTTCAATTCGTACAACAGAAAAACCTTTTGTGTCCACAAGTCACCAGTGGGTTATTCGGATTACCCATCCAGCAAGGAATATCTGGCAGATGGGCGAGAGAGGTCCAATTGACTTGGTTCTGGAGACACATAGCGCAGACAGAGTTCAGTTATAGGCAATAGCTTTGAGAATCTATACTCGTTTCTTTCACCCTTTACCAATAGCCCTTCAGCTGCTCATCGCTATTTGTGCAACCCGTAAGAGTGCGCCACGCTTCCCATACGATTCGACTTGTCGTCGAACACGCGTGGGGGCTGAGATGTAGTCTCTTTCACATAAAATTCAGAGCACCACCCCGGGGAGGACTGTGATTTGGTACGCTTGGCAGTGAGAGTTCTCCGAACCTTCCATAACAAGGAGCAGTGTGGCCCTCTGGGTGCGACGGACATCTGAGTCAACGATTCGATTAATAACTCCAGTTCTGCTAGTTCTTGCAGGCTTGCCACGAATATTAGCAGTGTGATAAATGAATAGATTAGATTAGATTAACGGCTATTAATCTAATCTTAGGGTGAAATATTCTCATTAATCGTATTCTATTCACGAATTAATTAAGCTAATTATGAATATTCATGAACGCCTTGATTAAAATACACGTGACCGTAGCAGGTAACACACAAACCTAATTAGGTAAGGTCATAGCTCCTCGTTCATAGGGAGAAAAGCTCGCTAAGGCTGTGCTAGAGCGAGAACCTTATTTAATTAGGCTAGTATATCACCTGATACGGTCACGTGTATATTAATTAAGGTATTCATGAATATTCATAATTAATTATTCTAATATAATCAAATTCTTTAAGTATTACATTAATTATATTCTCATTAACTTATTAATAAATATTCATGTTGTCGTAGCACTCACGTGACTCACTACTTACGTTATTTAAGTAGTAATTTATTGGGTATTGAGTAGAGTTTTATTAGGACCTACTACTCTACTCTTTTCCCACACTGCTGCTACCTGTGTTTTTCCTATTAATTAGGTGCAACCCCTTTTCCTCTCCTAACCCTCATTCTGCCGACTTGTACAATAATTAGGAGCCCTGTATCTCTATTGACGGTCATGACATACTAAATTGGATTAGGACACGATAATCAGAAACCCGCAGAATCGAATTACCTCCGGAACAGTGTACTCTTGGCTATTCTGGATCAATTCCGGCTCTTTCCCAGTATCTGCCGGGGTCTTCTCTGTGTTGGCTGGGCCTGCCGCTGAAGCCAATCTTTCATCGTGCTCCTCGTCTAAAAGTAGATCATCAACACATGTTGTATTCTGACTCTGATCATCCTCCTTCACAGCTGCGCCACTAGGATCAACCCAACCTCTAGATCTGGTAGCAAGCTCTGCATCCTTTCCAGTAGCAATTCTTGCACAAGTTAGTATTCAAGCAGTAAATAGTGGACAAAAATCTTACTGTTTCCCTGTGACGTCCTGCCTTGCCGCTATCGTCGCTCCTTCTTGAAGCTTCCCTTGGCGTGTAAGCGCGTGTGAAAGGAACCGCTTAGCCAAAATGGTATCAGGATGCTCGTCGCCAAGGAGCTGCTCCCTCTTCTCAAATACTTTTGTAAACATAACAGCTGCTTCTTCGTGCTTTCCTTGATATTCAAGCGCAATTGCAAGGTTATACAGAGCTGAAATGGAATCCAGATGCACGCTACTAAGAATCCGTGTCAATTTCCTCAATACTTCTTTTCCCATAGCTACCGCCGCTTCGAGATTATTTTGCGCGAGAAGAGTATTTGCAAGATTACTCATAGCCGAGATAGTGTCGAGATGCTCGTCGCCAAGGACCTGTTCCCTCTTCTCGAATACTTTTGTAAACATAATAGATGCTTCTTCAAACTTTCCTTGAAGTTTAAGCGCAATTGCAAAGTTGCCCATACCCGAGATCGTGTCTAGATGCTCCTCGCCAAGAATCCGCTTTCTCTTCTCTAATACCCCTTTCCCTATCGCTACTGCTGCTGCGAACTCTTGTTGTTGGCTAAGAATATTGGCAAGATTACTCATAGATGTGAGAGTATCAGGATGCTCATCGCCAAGGATCTGCTTCTTCTTCTCGACTACCTCTGTAAACAACCTCGTTGCTACTTCGCGCTCTCCTTGATAATTAAGCGCAATTGCAAGCTTAGTCATAGCGGAAAGATTGTTAAGATGCTCGCCGCCATACATCTGCTTGGCCTTCTCAAGCACCTCTGTATATATCTTAGTTGCTTCTTTGAAATTTCCTTGATTTTGAAGCGTAATTGCAAGATCGTTCATAGCCAAGAGTCTTTCAAAATCCCCGTTGCGAACTTCGCGCACCTTACATCGAAGCAATTTGATGCACTCAAAGATTTCGTGCGAGGTCTGGTTTAGCCTCATATATTTATCCGTATATGTGCGTATATCATTAGGCTTCGTCCATTCGTCGAGGACAATATTTTGCATTCCTTGAAAAACGTTGAAGCGAAAATAGATATCAGTAGCGTCGTCTTCGACGCAGGATTGGGTTACTTTATCGTGAGTGTTCTCACAGTCTGTGAATATCTCTTCAAGCACCGGAGAAATACTCATCCCAGTCCGGTCCTTGAACCAGAATGACGAAGCAGCCCTCTGAATTTGGGTGGGATCTTTCTGGCCTGTGCCGATACTGACAAGACAAGTCGGTTGACTACCTGAATATCCCTTTAGGCGGTAATATGACTTGGCTTCTTTGACGAGAATCTTGGTTGGATTGTTGAAACCGACTCCAGTATCCATATAATCTCCGCCAGCATGGTCTGCGAGCTTAATAGGCGGGAAGAATATAGGCTCTGCGGATGTCGCTCGTGCAGCTTCCCAGATTGTGCAATTGATATGAGCAGAGTTGGTTGAATATGTTGAAAGCAATACTGGTGACCCACCAAGCGCTCTAGCCTCATAAGTGCAGACAAATCTAACATCGATTAACTCTAACAACGAAATCATGTTTAAAGCTCCTCTATAGCTCACGTTTTGCAGCAAGTGGAGTCGAGAAGGGGAGCATTCTCGTCTCCTATCTTGAGCCTAACCAACGACTTGATCCCTTGTTCAAGCAGCCCAGGGTCGAACTTGTCTCCCTGAGTGTGTACAAGGGGTTGGGCAAAGACCTTTTTGCTAAGCTCGAGATAAGCGTCGATGCATTCTCGGACGGACATTCGCAGCCTGCCGAGCATAATAGCGATGATGCTAAAAACCACTTTAATATAATAAATGCATAGGGGGGACAGACATACCCTCCGGTACCCGTGCCACAGATCATATCAAAGTAGCCACAAGGCAAAGGCTCTGTATCAAGATTGTCGATGATTTTTAACTTCTGCATCATGTTTTCCAGGATAAAGAGTTCGGACAGTCCTCGGATGCCACCGCCATCTATGCCATGTCAGTCACCCCAAGTCTCTAAGAGTATTTGAGAAAAGAAATTAGTTCTTACCCAAAGAAAGCAGATTCATCGTTTGGCCAAGCTTCGGCGTCATTTCGATGGAAAACAGAGTGCGCTCCTCAAAAGTTAGTAGTTACTAACTACTGGCGATATTTTCAAATGCAGCACAAAATCCGTCAATTGGTTTCGATTTCGTTAATAGTCCTAACAAAATGGGAACCCTTAGTTTAAGTATATTGGGCTTGTGCGTAGATGAAGTCGCAGTGCGGAGGCGCAGTACTCTCCAGGGTGCTTGCGGGGCGCAGCACCAGGAAGCCGACAAATAACGGAACAGATATGGGTACCAGCCACCGCATTATCTTGAGCAGAGCTAGGGACCCGATAGACTTACTTTGCAAGTTGGGCGCTTACTCCCTCGCCTTTTAGAAAGTAGGTTATTGGAATTCCGAATGAGAAACTAAGGGCTAGACAATAACAATCTCTGTTCGTGTAGCACCTTCAAACAGAATTGATACATCGTAGAAGCTCTGGTCTACATCCATAGAACTCCCAATGTGCCCGTTGTTACAGATGCCTATCCTCCGAAAGTTAGATGAACTGACTCCATCAGGTTTCAGAAGTAAGATATCACTGGGCTTTCCTGGAGCGTATTCCCTCATCAGCAAGCAAAAGATCTTTGATCCATCTGCCTCGTCCGCATCTTCTTGTGTGTCTATTTGCAAATGATAAGAGTCCACCGAAATTGAAGTTCCGTCCCTTGATAAAGGATAGCTCCTTGATTCATAGTTCGGCGGCCCAGTTCTGGTCTTGATTTCCAACAACGCCTCCACGACTAAGCCGAAGATCTCTAGACGGCCACTGCTGACCTTTCCAAAAGGGTTTGCCCCAAGGACAGTGCATTCTACTTCTTGAACCCTGACCACAAAGTACCTGACTTGATAACTAAACTTCCATTCTATATTAGCTTGAACTGCGACCCAGGACCAGCTTGGCCCCCGATAAGAGCTGGGCCGTAAGGGTCGGGTTGCCTTCCGGAAGTCATTTGCATCAAACATATCTGTAGCCGCCCAGACCAGTGAAGCCAGAAAATCATTCTCCCACAGCCCTGCAAAATACCGACCACTGCCCTTGCTTTGTACTTTGGAAGCAATGCCAGACAATGCGGGGAGCACATCCTCGTCTTTGGTAAAACACTTCGTGCTGTACTCGGAGACAACGTCATGCCAAGTAAGGAGATCTGGCGTCCCAGAGAATAGCGACGCATATTTCTGTATGCTGTGACTGCTCATGTCGTGCGCCACCCTACTCTTCATTTCCAGCCGCCCACACTCGCACCATGTTCCCGTGTCGCATTCATATGTGGTCTCATACTCTGTAAAATGTAGAACCCTTCGGGACAGAATGCGCTCTTGAAAGGCCCAACCACGAACGGAAAGCGGGTTCCTCGTCGTGTCGACCTGATCACTTCCATAAAACAGCTCATGATGAATCGCTTCCCGTGCCTTCACCCGTCCAATTTCGTCCGAGGGCATATTCACGTCAATCTCCCAACTCTTAGACCTCGGGCGTGACACAAAGCCGTCCGAGCTAGCCTGAAAACCACTTACACAAATGGTAACATAAGAATTCCGGTAAACGGATGCCATATTCGCGGACTGAATTTCCCAGTCTCTGGCAGAGTCTTGGAGGATACAAAGGCAATCTATCCAGAGATAATTGATGCCGAGTGCGCGAGTAAACGCAATGGCATCCTTAAACCTTCGAGTAAGACGAATACTAGAAAAGCCTAGCTTCAGTTGTTGCAGGTTGAGTGTTGTAAGTAGGGGAAGCTGGGCATCATCCCATCGATGGCTGAGGGCAATATATTGTCCTCGATTACCTCCTGTCTCAAAGAGAAGTGGCTTATCAGATTGGGAGACATCAATTACCCGCGTTGGAAGAGATGAAAGATCCGTAGAGTAACCACATAAGGGGTGTTTATTATTGCATTCGGCAATCCAATTCTTGATCTTAGTGATGTGCTTATCTGATAATGCGTGTTCGCAAGCTTCGGTGCGGACGGCGAAGCCTGGCAGCCTCTTTGTAGCAGTGGATTCTATAAACACACATCGATTATCAGTGATGGGTCGGTAATTACTAATTAGAAACACAAGTTCAGTAAAATAGGAGGTACCTTGAAAATAATAAAATTCAAGGTCCACGTCGTATGGCGCATCTACTCTTAGGAAACCGTCATACCGAACGGGCTGGACCTGCACAGTGTGCGAAAAAATTAATCAGATTAATTGATTAATTCATGAATATTCATGAATAGCGTGATACTTATGTAATTTGATTAGATTAGAATAATTAATCATGATTATTCATGAATACCTTGATTAATATACACGTGACCGCAGGCTAGCCTAATTAAGTAAGGTTCTTGCTCTAGTACTGCCTTAGCGAGCTTTTCTCTCTAGGAGCAAGGTAGCACTAGAGCCAGATCCTTACCTAATTAGGTTAGCCTATCACGTGCTGTGGTCACGTGTACATTAATTAAGGTATTCATGAATATTCATGATTAGCTTAATTAATTCGTGAATAGAATATGATTAATGAGAAAATTTCATAAATAGATTAGATTAATAGCTATTAATCTCATCTAGTGTATCAAAAAATAATCAAAGCTAATTAATTAGAATTAATTAGAATTGATTATAATTAAGTATGATTTAAGTAGCTTGATTTTGATTATAATTAATTATAATTAATTATAATCATCACGTGATAATACAAAAGTATACTTTCTTTAGCGTTTTTAAAGATTATTAAATAACTAATAGTTATATTAATAAGATATAAATAAAATCTATAAAGCATATATAAGAGTATAAACTAGTCTAAATCTAAAATAATAAACTAGTTTTCTTCTTTAATCTCTTTCTCTTTTCCCTCCTTTTTTTCTTCTTTTCTTATTTCTCTTTCCTTATCTATAAAGACCCCCTAGCTCTTAAGGGTTATAATCTTCTCAAAGGTGCTTTTACTAAGACGATTACGTAATTTAGTATTAATAAGAGCCCCTTGTGAAAAGAAACATTCGCTAGTAGTAGATGAAGCAGGAATCCCTAAGTACTTCTTTACTATAAGGGATAAGACAGGAAACCTAGCTTTATAAGCTTTCTAATAATTAAGTAGCCGAACCTAGAGCTAAATTAGTACTTATATATATAAAAATTATAATAAAAGGATTAGTAGTTCTTAAGAAAACTTAAAGTAAATAAAGTAAGTAAATTTTGTATACCTTTTTATCTACTCGTTTCTCTTCTAAATATATTATTAATTCGTCTTCTACTTAATTGTCTTAATTATTTATATAAATATTAAGTTCGTCTTCGTCGAAATCTTCTATAGATATATTAGAACTAGAGTCTTAAGGATTAGCTATTAAATAGTCTCGTTTATAACTATAAAAATTAGTAATTAATTAATTAATTAAATTTTTTAAAAAGAATATATACTTATATATTATAGTCTATTTCAAGCCTATTATATATATTAGATACTATGCTAGGAGCTAAGCCAATTCTAGCTAGTCCTACTCTTTTAATTCGAGGATCGAGAATAAGAGCTAAGTATAAAGCTTTACTTTTATTATCTAAAATACCTGTTTTAGGATAATATTTTCGAAGCTTAGCTATTTCCTTATTAATAGCGTTTATAAAGGTTTTATCCTATTTAAAATTAGTATATTTATTAATATAATAAGAAATTAAAATAAAAAAGAACTTACTTTAAACTCTCTTTTAAAACCTTTAAGTTTATTATATATTTTATATACTTCGGGTATAATATAATATATAGTAGTATAGTTCTCGGCTTATAACTTAGTAGTAGCCTTAATAAATATTAAAATTATATTTAAAATATTATTTAAATAAGTAATTTCAATATTAGTTAATACTAAACTTTTATTTTTAAAAGCCTTAGATTTCGAGCTATTAATAACTGCTTTAATAGCTTTATATATATATAAAAAGTCTTTTAATATATAATAAGTCGAAGACTACTGTGTTTTTTGATCTATAAATAGTTAGTTTTAATTAATATTTAAATAAAGAGAATATTATTTACTTACTAAGTTAAGGGAATCGAGTATTTTCTATATTAAAAGCTTTAATTTAAGCCTCTAATAGCCGTCGATTTTCTTAGTTATATTTAAAACCTATAATAGTCTTTCTAACCTTTCTCTAAATTAATAAATCTATAATTTATTAATAAATATCTTATAAATTATATGAGAAACTTACTTATTATTTGTTCTACTCCTTCTTCTTCTTCTCTTTCTTTAATTTCTTCTTTTTCTTATTTATATAAGTCTATAGAATAAGAGGTATTATAATTATTCTTAATAAGAGCTTTTAAGATATCTTAAATTACTAGGTTTAATACGTGAGCTATATAAGGAATATCTCATTGAAATTTAATACCTTCCTTATTATAATACTTTATAAAAGCCTATAATAAGGTATCGTTTAAGCTAGTATTATCTCGAGTAATACTAAATAAAATATATTAGTAATTATTTCTAAAAAATAAATAAATAAGATTTATATTACTTACCTAGTAATATTATATTTAATATTATATGCTTTTAAAGCTTCTAATAAAACTGAATTCATATATTTACTACTATAAATATCTTTTAAATCTTTTATAGCTAATAAATAAGATTTTAATTTAAAATCTTTATTTATAAAATATCTAAAAATTATATTAGTAAATATTTTATTTATTAGTTATTTAATAAAAATAACTTATATAGTAATTCCTAAGTAAGCCTTTTGATTTATAGCTATCTAAGTATCTAAAGTAATCGAAAATATACTATTTAATAAGATATTATTCGATAGTTCTCTTTTTATAAGATTACTATTATTATTATATCTTAAAGTAAGCTTATCTATAAGTACTTTAGAATATAAAGGTAGTATATCACTATATAAAAGTTAGTTATATATATATATATATGTTTAAATAAATCTTACTATTTTAAATATTTAAGTAGCTTTATAAAACTCGGAGTAGTTATAGCTCTAAAAGAAATATTATTATTAACTATAAAGTCTAATAATAATCTCTTAAAGTGAACTATAGTAAAGCTTTCATTAGTTTAACTAGTAGCTTTATTAAATGATTTAGTAATTGATATTTAATTAGAGTCTTAAGAGATAACTATAAATATTATTAGTTATTATTTTATAATTAAGATTAATAACTTACGAAGTTCATTACCCTTTAATATAGCGTCTATATTAACTAACTTGTGAGTAGTAAGGTAGTGAGCTTTATAATTACTTATCGATTATCCGATTCTTTGATTTTTGAATTTTTTCCTAAAATAATATTAGTTATTTAAAATTATATTAATAATATATATTTTACTTATATATAGCCCTTAAAGAGGTATTGAATAGTAATTATTCGATAATTATTAATATTCTCTGGATTAGCTTTAGGAGAGTCTAAAGTCTTTTTTATTAAGCTAAGCTTAAAAATAAGAGGTTATTTCGAAATTAGTTCTAGTTTAAAATCCTCATTATTTTAGAGGATATTAAGGTTAATAGTAGACTATTAAGACATTTTGGAATATATTAAGTAATAATAAGTAAGTTTATAGTTAAAAGCTTCTTAATAGGAGTAATAGTTATTGAGAAATATATGTTTAAAGTAAAGGAAAAAGTAAAAGCTTAGAGGGAATTCACTTATATTTATATAAATTACTTAAATTCTAAAGGCTTCTCTATTATTCCTCTAATTATTAAGACTCTATTAATTTCAAAGCATCGATTATTAAAAGGGTTTATTTATAGCTCTTCGATTTATAATAATTCGATTTATAAGGTAGTGAGGAATCACTAGAAATCGAGGAGGTTCTAGCTACTTCGGCTTCGCTTACTAATTAGCGCTAGACCTAGTTTAGTAAAGAGTGCCCTTAGCGATACCGAATACGGCTAGCCTAAACCTTATTTCAGCCTCACCTCGGCTTCCGAAGCCGGGAGTCATGTACGTGGTCACGTGATAATCTAACTAAATATAATTAATTATCTTTGATTATAATTAAGTATGATTTGATTAGCTTGATTTTGACTTGATTTGATTTGAGTAGGGGGGTCTAATCAACTCAAACCTAATCATTTGACACACTGATCTCATCTAATCTATTCATTTCTCACACTGGACCTGCATGCGTTCCGTAATTGGGTCGAATGTAACCCATCTAGAACCAGACAACGAGCAGTCCTGTATCTTTGATACAAATTTCAACAAATGATCTCTAGACCCATCGCTGCGGTTTGACTGCACAAACTAGAAAACACCATTGACATTTCGCGATTCGATTAAATCCAACTTCGGTAGGCCAGGACCGTATGAGTGTATTACAGCAATCTCACAACGAATGCAAGTCGGTTCACCATCAGCAAATGCCCACGTTGGCGTGTTATCGTCTATGTCCAAATTTTCGGGAGAAAGTAGCCGTAGATAATAACCTAAGGTCCAATGAATTGGTGTTCCGGACATGTGGCCGGTGGGTTAACGATGTCTAATCTTAGGGCGAGAACGTGATAAAGAGGCTAACGGATCGAACGACGAAGACGGCTTCTCTTGTTTCATAGAGATAGGAGATGGGAGATTTGGGGGGCGGGGTTAAGCCTTGCCGTTCGTGGTGTCTGCCATATTAGCCTATATTAAGGCGGCCTCAGCGCCAGCTGGCAGAGGAAATTGTTTTCATGTAGTGCGTCAGCCGACGGGTCTTCTTGGTTCAGGAAGGTCGCATGGACTCAGCTTTACATAGGATGGCGGGTTAAATCCTATATAGCGTCGAGCACTGCCTCGCGGGCGGACATCTCCAACCCTAGCAAGACAAGGCGCATCTCACGGAGTACAGGGAGTACGGAGTAGAGACCAGAAGGTTGTCTCTGCTATCCAATAGTATTTTTTCAACAAGCTTAGATCGAATTTGAATGAGTTTGCTCCAGGGATCGACCCGCACACAATCTTATCCAAGAGTGCCACTGCACTCGAAGAGTCAGCTTCCCCCCATATCTCCAAGGATTCAAACATGTCGTTAACGAGGTGCTCGCCCGCTCATATCAAGCTGCTACCATTGTGGGTGCCGTTTACATCTTTGGAGCCCTTGCAATGAAATAGAAAAGTACTAGGAAGAGACAAGTAAGCCCCTGAATGGCATAGCTACTTTCAGTTCCCCTTACCGGTATCACATCGGGGTGCATAATATATTGTCACGCCGCGGAAGCGGATAAATGAGAGATGATCATTTATTTATTCTCAAGCGAGCATCATAAACGTTGTTAGTATATCCAGAACGGATCCGATCGGTATCACAGGCATCGCTGTGACAATGATGCCAGACAGGACTAAAGAAATAAGGAATAGTTGAGAGAGGTGCTTGATGTTGGAGGTAGCTGTTGTGGCTTGGCTCTCGAACGAGAGAGGTAGCTTGAGCAGCCTTGCCGAGGAAGACGACGGGTTTATTGGTGGGATTCTAAGCCCGTGAAGTAATAGTCTTATAATTTTGGTCGATCTATAGGTCTCAAGCTCGTTAGTAACCTGGATGACCTTTTTGTAGATGGCGAACAGTAACCCAAACAGTTAAACTTAGGGAAGTACGTTTCAATTTCCTGAAATTATGTTGCTCAGATACATCGGAGGAAAACGAACAGATGGAGCAGAATCTCGTATCAACCTCCGAACTCCCATCCCTTTTGAGGGTTCACAACATATTCTGGAGGTGCTATCTCCAACCGCCTCCCAGAAATATCCGCATAAGACTGAGACACTCCTTGCTTTGTGAGCAATCCATCATTTCCGGCCCCAGTCAGTATTACACCATATCTTACACCTATGTGTCCCAGATTATCGATCAAGTGATCGGCCTCCGCGTTCGAGTCCTCATTTCTCAAAAGAGGTGCATTGAAAGCTTTCGCGGTCTCAATAGGACTCATGGAAACATTTCTGCCAAGATACCAGTACCCGATGAAGGTCGGGACAACGAGGATAATAGCCAGTGTTGTGAAAAGGCTGGCAAGTCCGAGGTACATATAGTGGGATTGGTAGACGGCAATTGTTGCTTCTTGCTGTGCTGGTACGGAACGGACATTCGATGAATTGGCGGCAGCAACCGCTGTTCGGAACATGAGTTCCCGGGCATTGTCGATCAAATTGTCGGTTGGGTCGGTGAAGGCGAGACCACAAGTCATGCTTTCTGCTCCGCTCGTTGTGTTGGGTTGGACGTATTGATTTGCCACCGCTCCAGACGTCGTCACATCGTACCCAATTGCACCTGCAAATCGCATATTTGTCCATGAATTGAATCGATTTGCCAAGGCTAAAAACAAACCACCGTATGTCGTGTAGCTCCCAGGTGTATATGTCTCTGTTACATTGTAGGTACTTATGATTTCGTCATCGTAGATACTGGAATTTGCAGGGAGAGAGATCGTGCTTGCATTTCCGTCGATCGAGACTTTGTATCGCACGATTGCGGGACTAAGTGTGCAATTCCTGACGATGAGTCGCCCGGCACATCCAGGGGCGGGCTTATATTCAACGTTGAGGCTGATATTACCTGGCGCTCCCGCGTACCACAAGAAACTACTTTGAAAGGCTAGAACTCCCTCTGCCATAAGTGGTTGACTGGTATTGAAAGGCTGGCCTGCAGGTTGCATAATCGGATTGGCATTGAATGTACTCTCATATGACGAGCAACTTACTGCAAATCCAGCCCCAGCCACTATCGAAGTGCAGGTACCGGTGCAACCAGTGTTGTTGATTTTGATATTCAAGCGGTCAGAGTAGGCGTTTACTATTGGTGTGAAGATTGGGTTGTAGAAAGCCGGTACGTAGCCTCGGCCCTCCACAAAGCCAGTATACCCATACGGAAGCTGCGAAGCCATCCCAACTGAAATAGCTATAGTGCCTTTTTCAGCAACAACTGCCACTCTCGAAGCTCGCTGGAGAAGCGGTCCGTTTACTGGAGAAATTGCTACAATGATAGAGGCAAGTGCGACGAGATTGAAGTTCCGCCCAATTTTGAGCGACGCCAGGAGGCTGTTTCCTGTTTCCCAATACTGGTGCAGATGCGATATTTTTGTGTCCGGTTTGAGTGCCCGAGTCCACCATGCAATTGTTACGCCTTGGGCGAGCGCGTAGTGCACCATGAGATTCGTGAGTGTGGAGATGATGGAAAGATAAACAGTGGGTTGGACTGTCCAGTCACTGATAGGTTTCCCGTTCGATACAACCAGAACGGCGACGGATCCCACAACACCTCCAACGGCTCCTACAAGTGCAGCAAATGCAGACCAGGGAAGCCTCGCATATACGCCGGGTTTCCATGGATTGCGCATCGCCATTTCCCGCTTGTTGATTCTATCGAAGATGTGAGTCCGAGGGTTTGGAGTCAGACGGAGACAGAGTACGCAACGGAGTCCAGTTATTGGTAAGTTCTGGATAAGAAACCAACACGCCGAAGGAAAAAAAATTTCCTGCGCAAACTTAAAAGGTAATGGTCGTTACTGAGCGGATGAGATTGACTCCCCCCCCTACCCTGTCAAACCTCCCATAAATAGTCTCAAGCCTCATCGACGCTTCTGGCCCAAAAGGTTGTCCACTATCGGAAACATGGCTTGGTCACACAATAAAATCTTCTCAAAAGAGTCTGGCGAAGCGAGACATTCAATGATAGCACCAATGAAATGATGCGCCGGCTTGTCATCCCCAGCAGCTCATTGGGCATATTTGCCACACATGTTCCACAAAAACGTCCGTGGTGGGAGCACCTTCCCGCCCCGATGTTCAGCTCCCGCAAGACAGAGCGCCGTTTTGCGGAACAGGACCAGTAACAAGGTGCGATCTGAGAAAAGCTTCATCCGAAGTGGAAATCTGGACTATTGGGACGGCCGGCGAGGCTGTCAAGTGTGATCGTGTGACTGTGAGCAGCAAAGGCCCCATTTATCAATGTCCAGATTATCAAGTCAATTGATCCTCTGCTTCCCGTTTAAAGTCTGCAAAAGCGTCTCAGGTTTCTCTCCTGCCAAATGCTGTACTTGGGAATTCTTCTCGTGGCTTTGCGGCCGCTTTTGGCATCTGCAATAGCCTGGGATGCCCCAGCTCACACAATTTCCGAACTTTTTCCAGAGCAGTTCTCAGCAGTTGAATCTGCGGCCCCCGAACTTCTAAAGAGAGACGTGCCACCAAGCTCCGTCTGTGGATATTTCCCCGCAGACAGTAAGATAGATCAGGATACTTTGAACGAGATAAATTAAGCTAACTCTTTTTGCAGGTTCGTTTATAACCTGCGCCTCTACTAATTACTGCGGTTTCAATACGGCACAATCAGCATTTGGTTGCTGCGGCACTTACACATACGGTATCGATAGTATATACACACTACTTGACTGCTTCGAGCCAACCACCTGTTACGAGACATCGCCGATTGGCGCAACGGATACTTCAGCACTTTACTGGTAAGTTCACACATCACTCATCTCCTTTCACAACAAGATATTCCTAACATCTTCCACAGTTCCCGTGCTACAGCCTCAAAATGTATGTCCTTCGAATTGTCAATTCCCGGTCAAGTATACTACGCCCTAGGATGCTCAAATGTAGACGGGCTCTTCCAAATCCAGCCCACGTCTGTGGCACGAGCGACGGGAGTGCCAACTGCCATTGCCTCTACTTCTGGGACGCCTGAGGGAATAGGGAAACCAATTTCGCAATCGTCTAGCCTGAGTGGAAATGGAAATGGAAATGGAAATGGAGATGGGATTGGGATTGGAAGTGGAGGTGTGGTTTCGAGTTTTATTCCGCCGACACAAACGCAGAAAACCGCGGGAAGCGTGTCGACGATTAATGGGGTCTCGCCGTCGAGTTCGAGAGCCGCTGCTAGAGGATTAGTAGCGCCGGGGTGGGGAGTAAATATCGCTATTAGAGTATTAGGTGTTCTTTTGTAATAATAATAGCATTAGACGAGTGGTATAATATATCAGTGCCTATTAATATTAATAAGAGGCAGGTGAGGAAATACATTAAGAAAACGATAAATTTGATACCTCTTTTAGATGTGATTCAGTGAATATAATCTTAGAGGTTCTCTATAGTTAAGATATTATATTTTATAATAAGAAATTTCTCCTAAAATAAAAGAGATTATTAGTATTAAAGAAAATAAAGTCCTACTAAATATTAAAGTTCGTAAATAAAGATTTCTACTTAGTAGCCTTCTATCTTACTAGATTATAAATAATAAACTCTAATAGTATTTTATATTATATATACTAGAATATATATTTCCTTTAGTAAGACTTATAAGTAGTATTAGCTAAGTAAGAGTCTATATAGATAAATAGATTTACTAAATATATATTTTAGAGTTTAGGGTTTTAATACTTAATTCTTATAAACTAATTAATTTAAAGATGTCTACTAAGTTATTATAACTATTACTATTATTACTTGAAGTATTAAGGTTATAGCTAACTCAGGGTAGCGGAAACAAGAATAATCCATAGATGGGTACGAAAGCCAACCAAAGATAAATAATCAGCACAGTTTGAAAACAATATCAAAATCGATTTTCTCCTCTAGAGTGAAGGGTTTATAGCCGTTGCTATTGGAATCCGACATTGCAAAGAGTTTGTTGCCATGGAAAAAGTCGAAGCCGTCTGATCACTACTATGTGCAATTTTATTCTTTAAATGGAGTTAATTGTTTTGCAAGCAGCAAAAGCAAAGCCAAATTACTTTCGGTAGCGACCGAGTGGTGGAGGCTGAGCAGATTAAACAGGTATCTGAAGCAGCGCCTCAATCGAATACCCATGGACGGGGTAGAATTTGCGAGTCTTCTGTGATCGCCTGCTCTTTGAAATTTAAACTTCTGAAAGTATTAATATAATTGAAATTTACTTTTCTAGGGGTTTTTTTTTTAAATCGTTTCGACCATTCGTAACAATAGTGTTTAACGTTGAAAATTCCGTCTATTAGTCTCTTGAACCAGGAGTACATTGACGACGGGATTAGCAGAGAGGCGTGTAGGAATGAGAAAGAAGAATGTTAAATGTTGAATTGAACTTCCTTCTATACCTAAAGTTCTAGCTCGCCGTTTCCGCACGCCCGATATCACCACAACCAGCACCAACCTCATCAACAACCCACCGTTCCTTCCCATCCGTACACCTCCTCTCCCCATACCTATACCTCTTCCCTAGTCTATTGATAGCTATATCCCTCTCTTCCACCTTCACTCGTTCCAACCCCTCGAAATCCGCATTCATCCTAGAATCAATCGTATACGTCATGACCGCAGCAATATTATTCGGTTTACGCGGCAGATTCGGGACTCTCCTTTCTCTCCACAGATTCACAACTAAGAGCATTACCAGCATAATGCTCAAGACGACGAGACTTGACATTCCGCAGAAGAGGAATTCGCCGCGTAGTTGACCTGGGCGGTAAGGGAGACCGGAGAGCGTGACAATGAGGAACTCAGATAGCACGGCTGTCAAGGCCGTTAAGCCGCCGATGACATAACGGTTGCGCAAGAGAGTAAATATAGCGACAAAAGAAAGGGAACGTTTGCGGAAGAGGATGGTAGGTTGAGGCGGTGCTTCGTTGGGATAGGCAAGCGCCGTGTAGGGAGCAAGAGTTTGTGCATCTGAATAGGGGCAACAAAATTAGCCATTCTCCCTTCTGGAGAGCTTGTGAGATTTGGTAAGAATAGGTACCTCTTTGTAGCCTGGCCCAGTAAGAAGCAGCGAGACATCCGAGGATCGCGAAGAGTAAGCGGCGTCCAACAGTGGACCCGTCGAAGAGGTGGATCACCGTCATGTTGTTGATATGACTGATGTATACTATGACAGCACTCAACATTCCCCAGAGGTACCCTACGAACACAATGTCGAATTTCATCTGGGACCTCTTCCAATTCTTAGGTGATGTGAAACTCATCTTCATCCTAGAAATCGCAGCTGGAGACGGGATATCACTCCCAGAATTTGCCGAAGCCGGGACTTCTGCCTCATTTTCTGGATGCACGGGGATCATGCCATAGCGTGGAGTGTTGGTTGCTGTCAGATAGTCACCGAGACGATATTTCTTGCCTTTGAGTCGCTGTTTTAACTCCTGGGTGGTCATATTGCCGTCGAACGCCTTAAACTCTTCCTCGATTTCAGGATGGCCCAAGATTGCAGCGACTGCCGCTATTGAAGTTGGATCCCCTGCGCTTCCAGAAGGCTTCCTAAACCATAACGCAATGATAATCAGAGCTACCAGAGTGAGTGCGACGAACACGAGGAACGTTTGCAAAACCCGCGCTACCCACCCATTGACAGACATCACCGGTGGCCAACATGGATTAGTTGGATTGTTAACGTTAGGATTGGCGCAGCCGTAATTTGTGTCGAAATATACCAACTCTGATGCGAAGGGGGTGAGGAGCCAGGCCGCAGCATACGCAGGCCAAACATACCACAGAGCAGACCCTGTGCCAAATAAGATAGAGCTATCTGCGCCGTACTGTGCATTGAATTGATGAAGCAATTCATGTTTATTGAGATGGTTGTGGATTGCAGTCCATCCTAGATGGACCAATCGAGCAAGGATAACAGGTACGTAGCCGCCCAAAACGGTCCTTGAAACTGGCCAAGAATAGATTGTAACTCTCGCTGGAAGCGTGCTCGGTATCGGGGTTGGTGTGGACGTGCTGGTGCCGCCGCCGCCTCCTGCTCCCGAAGATAAAGCACTTATTGCTTCGTTTTGTTCAGATACTGGCGTTGCTTTGGAATTCGACGTATGTTGTGCTGCTGAGGTTGTGCCGGATTGCGTGAGGATACTGCTTACGCCAGGACCTGAGGCTGATAGGCTGGAGGAACGCGCCAGAGTAGCTGGCGCTAACGATATCGTCAGAGCTGGTGATGTAACTGGTCTAGATGGAATAAGTGAAGTAACTGCAACGGCAGGCGTGAGTACGAGAGTGGGAAGTAATAGAATGGATGGGACGGTATAAACTGTTCCTGATGGACCTGTAATTAAGGATGCGGAGGGAGCCAGGGTTGTTCGAACAAATGTGACTGCAATCACACTGTTTGAGGCGGGTCCACTTGTAGCTGGTACAAGAGACGAAGAGACAAGTACAATGCCTCCTGGTCCCAGTGGGGAGGTGGAAGGTGTTGGGCGTGCCGAGGTTCCTAAAATAATCCCGGTGGATATTGCAAGTGGGTTCGAAGCAGCCGATGGCACCAAAACCGCAGTAGATATTGGGAGTGGACTTGAAATAGTGGAAGATACTGGCACTTCTGTAGGCGCTCCCGCGGGGCTGGGACCTTCGGAAATCGGTTGAACTACTGTAGACACCGGTGAATTGAGGGTAGCGGTGGATTCCGCAACCACGGTAGGTGCTTCCGCTGCACTAGATATCGCCGATGCGGTAGGCACAGAAACGACCGTGGAGACCAGAGTAGCAGGCGCCGAGCTAGCAGGCACCGAAGTAACCGGTACAGGAGCCACTGTCGTGGGCTTCACAGAAGTAACAGGTACTGGCTCTGCTGAGGCTACTATCGTGTTTGAAACGCCAAGCGACGAGGTGGAAGAGTTTGCAAAGGTCCTAACCACTGAAGTAACCAAGGTCAGGAAGGTATTGTTGGTTGGAGGAGATGTAAGGGCTGTGTATGATGGACTTGTGTCGGGACCCGTGACCGTTGGATATATGGTGATTACCGAACTGTCGACACCTGGAAGAGTCGAAGTTGGATCAGAGCAATGCGATCTAGTCCCTATATAACCACAATAGAACTCCTCGAAGACGGAGCATCCACATTCAGAATATGAGTATTCTGAACACACGGCCTCTCGAGGTTTAAGAGTGCAGCCTGCTGCATACGGATCGCTGGGGCATGCGCAAGATTCATAATACGACCCAGCGCCAGCACATTTACAACCTCTGCATGCTGAGTCCGGGGGACAGACGCATTCTCGGATGTAAGGATTAGTAGTATCATTAACCACGGTAGTGTTGGGTCCATAAGAAGGGTCTTCCTTAACCGTGCACGTACAAAAGCTGGTTGATGGATCTGGTAAGCATGTGCACTGCGGGATTTCGACATCCCGTGGACATTCACAGGTGGCTGGAAGCGCTGGGCATTGTGGCTCGGTAATGGTCGATGTCATCGTCGCAGGCAGGAAGAACTGTGTACTAAACGCGGTCGAGGATGGAGTCATAGTTGAGGCTGGAGAGGAGTTGGAGTCTCGTGCGGCCAGGACGGGAGCTTTCTCCGGTTCCAGCGCGTCACGAATACGCAGTGGGGGAGAATATTGAGTCTTCGAGCCCTTTGGTAGGCTTCTATTAACATATTCCAGAATACCGATCAGTGCGATAGTGGCAATGAGGGCAGAGACCAATCCGTAGATCCGCAATTGCAGGTTCCTGGACCCAAATCGACTTTTCCAAGGATTCTGTTGACCTGATCAAAATTAATATCCCGAGATACTCGAACGGTAGACGTTATCGAGTACATACTCATTGGACGGACCGCCACTCCCTTCTCTTTCTTTGCCATGGTGAAGACGTGAGCAATAGTGGGCCTTGAAGAGCTATGTTGGGCCTTGAGGGCGCCAAATTGTCACGGCATCCAAGTGTATATAGACCGTGTCGTTCGCACGAGGCTGCAGAGTGCCTGGGGGGCCTTTGCACAGAAGCCACAGCATTTTAGCTCGGCATATATTGTCTAAGATATGTGAAGCTATGACTGGGATTTCCCGGTGCCGTCGATGTCAAGCGGCTCATCAGGCAACTAGGTAGATACACACTCATGCTGTGAGTGCGGCGCCTATACAGTAGGTGTCTTAGAGACTACCCCTTTTAGGAAAAATGTTTCACTAGCCATGAACTCTAACAGATGCTCTTTACCGAGCTCTGGCGAGCGTTCAGGAGCCCAAGTCAATCCTCCATCTTCCAGGTGGAAGATCGTTGATCATGGCAAATTTTCAAGAATGTTTCTATAATCATAATATTACCTCGTCATTCTACAATGTCTCCTATTTCGAACATTTACTTGGAAGTCTCGCATATTTAACCACCACTCACAAAAAGCCCCTGAAATGTGCGAGCACAAGCAAGTGTCGCTGATGTCTGAAGCTGAAGATTTCGGAGAGGTCCAGGAACAGGTGGAAATTGACAATGCCCGTATTCTTTTTGGCGGCTGCGATACTCAGCTCTGTACAGTTACACATGTGCGGTGCCGAAGCCTTTGGTCGTTGAAATAAGCCTCTTTTACTAGTGCATGGCCGAATTTGGAAGAGCTGAGGTTAACAAATCTAGGGGCTGGCTGAAGAAAGCCTTACGGTTGGGAAGTGAGTTGTCGGTGCCGAGACACGCGAATCTTAAAAGTTAAATTGGCCTCATGAGACTTGTCGTACGTGCACTGCTAAGGTAGACTTCGTTAGAGGGAGCAAAAGCAAGAATGAATACGGTAGTACAAGGCTAGAATTAGCCGCCTGGCTTGGAAAATCCCAGTGAGTAGGCGCTCAAGATGGAAGGAAGTTGGATGAATTGTGTCTGATTCCAGAAGGAGAGTCAGGGGGTGGTCAGGGGTTTTCACGGCGGCACAGCGGGGCGGTCCGTGCAATACTGTACGCGCCTGATCAGCCTCGGCGTCTGCCTATATTTAGCTCGCCGGGAGTTACCGTAGTATGCAGATTGTTGTGGAGGGACGGGAAGGGTCTAGATTGGTTTTATTGATTTTACGATTTCGTTAATTTTCACATTCTTGGAGTTTCTTCCCTAGCGTCGCTAAATCAGCCCGTAGCGCGGGGTCAGCTTTACTCTAACCGAAAGTCGTTAGTTCGGTCGATCAGAAGCTGAACATCCTGAGCTGAAAAAGCAATACAAATTGCAACCTTAAACACAATAATGAACGAGCCAACATGCTCTTTGAAGAATCTGAGGACGACGCCTGGTAGGAAATGCTCCCAAATTCTGTCTCTCGGAACTGCAATAGTATTTGTTTGTGTATTTTTTGTCCCGATTAACTTACCTACCGCACTCTTTTAATGGATACCTTAACACGGGAACCCCACCGTCACCGACACCATTCCATTAAGAATAGACTATGTCATAGATGCGCTCGATGGGACTTTTCTAAGCTATTTACTGGCACCGTATTTGATGCCAAGTCAACAGGGCCGCCAAAGCCTAAGGCAGATGTGGAACGATATGACATTATTGGTGATCTCTGGGACATTCGGCCGTTCCCAAAGCTTTTGGATTCCTCCTCTAGATGTCCCGTTTGCAATCTAGTCATGGAGCTGTTGTGTAAGGGAGGAGACGATAGGAAGGACCCAGACGTCGAGCTCTCAGAATTGAAGATAGAATACCGCAAGCACGGTCTCAACAACTGGTTTATGGCATTGCGCGTCAAAATTGCGCCTTGGAAGCGAGAAATACCAGAACTGCGCTCGGAACCGACATTGGAAGAGGAAAAGGGATTTTTGACCATTCTGCCTGGAGAACGCTTTCCAAGACAGAACGAAACAAATGGTCCTCTGCTTGAATACGCTGGCAAGATAGTCAGTCCATATTGTGATTTCACACTGATCAACTCTTGGCTCAAAACCTGCAACGAAAATTTATTGCACTTTTCTTGTCAGAAGGGGCGATCAGGTGCGGCAACTATCAAGAAATTGAGATTCATCGACATAAATAATAGCTGCATTCAGGTTACGGACGTGCCCCAGAAGTATGCCGCCCTCAGCTACGTTTGGGGAGCTCAAATAATGCCTCAGATGCGACTCACTCTGGAGAATTTCTCAGAATTAACAACACCACAGGCTTTGAAGAACTCCTGGTCGGATGTGCCAACCACTGTGAAGGATGCGATGAAAGTCTGCGAAAACTGCAACATACCATACCTTTGGGTGGATGCACTATGCGTCATTCAGGACGGACCAGATTTACAGGAAGAACTGGGGCAGATGACCGAGATCTATAGTTCTGCGTTTGTTACCATCATCGCAGCAGATGGTGACAGTTCCTGGTCTGGTTTGAGAGGCATCTCTTCACCGCGCGACTACAAACAGGGAACAGCTGAGTTCGGTCAGATATCCTTGGTGGAAGCATTACCTCCCTTTTCCGTGGAACTTGATCAATCGAACTGGCCTCACCGAGCATGGACGCTACAAGAACATCTCTTCTCGAAACGCTGCTTAATGTTTCTTCGAAATCGGATGATATTTCAATGTAACTTAGAGTGGCTCGATGAAAGTATCATTGCCAGGGGGATTCCAATGTTAACGACCCTCAAAGCACCTCAAACAGCACCGCGAATTCGCTTATATTCCAAGTTCGAAGTCGGTGATGATTCAAAGGCTGCGGGAATCGCTTCTCTCCTTCTTGGTTATGGAAGCACAAATCCCGCTCCAAAAAAGTCCAGAAAATTCCTTGACTTCGTCGAGGCTTATTTCTGTCTTGACCTTACATTCGACTCTGACATCATGAATGCCTGTAAAGGTATCATGACTTGGTTCGAAAGGACGAAAGCCATGTCATTCTTTTGGGGTACACCGACAACCGACCTGGTGTTCAATCTGAGCTTTCTCTTGAAAGATTGCAGACGAAGGGAAAATATGCCCAGCTGGAGCTGGATCGGTTGGCGTAAGAACGATGCAACTAAGGAGCCTCAACCAATCGAGTTCTTTATTCAAGACAGCAACGGACGCGAAACTCGCTCTACCATTCAGTTTTATAAAATCCTTCCGCCTGTCTCTGAAAGGGCACGTCCAAATCTTCAATTGATCGACTCAGAAGCACCTCAAGATAGTTGGCATACCAAAGCCGCTATTGAGCTTCTGATGTTGTCGCCTAGAATGAAAACCTTGACACCTACAGAGATGGAGAAGATGCTTGTGTTCAAAGCTCCAGTGCGTCGCATTCAATCAGAAAAGGCGGAGGAAATTCTAAGCAAAAGGAACATAGAAGCATTGAAGAATGAGATTGCAGCATGCAGCGGAAGCTCTGATAGTAGCCTATGTATCGAGATCCTTGAGATTGGAAGCTTGTGGAAGAAGCAATTCGCGAAGAAGCGTGCTTGGCAGGAATTCGAAATCGACGATGCCATCTGTTTGATCGTGAAGACTGACGCACGAGGTATATCGGAACGCATTGGGATACAGGATTTTGACATAAAAAAGTGGAATGGGCTCAAACCGCAGAAGAAATGGGTGCTGCTCGGGTGAAAATCAAAGCAGAGCTCAGTGCTCACTTTGGTTTCTGGCTATAGGAAGTTGAGCATTTATACAAGCAGATGCGCGAAGAATTGCGCAGTAAAATAATTGTCGCAGGTGAATTGTGGAAATGAACTTCAAACACGCGAAACGCAAGTGAATGTGATACGTGAGCTGAATCAGAAATACTTTCGCGTAAAAGACTCTATATCTAAGTCCTTACTTAAAGTTTTAGGTTACTAATTAACCTAGGGTTAGGGTTTATATTTACTATCTATATTACTAATAACTAGTTATAATATTAAAGGTTACTATATTTATATTATTAATAGGACTCTACTTTCTCTTTTAGGTAATAAGAATTATCTTATATAAGCTTACTACTTTTATTAATACTTCTTAAAGTTTACTTATAACTTACTATTATCTAATATAAGTATATTATTACTAGCTTATAGTTATCTAAGTCTATACTCTAGTAGTAATAATAACTACTTCTTAATATATAGCCTTATATCTATAAAAGGTATTATTTAGTACTACTTATAGATTTATCTATTACTATACCTAAGAGTTAGTTAAGAGAAGCTATACTCCTAATTAGCTAATATAAAGAGGAGTATTAAATACCTAGCTTAGAATCTACCTAGTTATACCTAGTATCTTACTTATTAATTTATCTCTTTTAAATATAGAGTTAAATACCTCTATATATACTAGAGTTAACTAGAATTTACTAGCTAAGCCCCCTAACTATAAGGCCGGCGGTATCCGGCCCTAGATACTAGGTAATATAGGATTCTACTTAGGCGAGATTATATTAGGGGCTAGGATAAGGGTCCCAAATACTATACCCCGAATACTACTAGGCGAGTAAGACCTTATTTCCCCTTTTCTTATTACTACTAAGTCTTAAAAAGCTAGGGATCTCTTCACGGATACCCTCTACTACTTTATAATAAATTTCATAGTACTATAAGTATTATTATATAAGTAATTCCTTCTTCTAAGTTACCCCGAGTTATTATCCTTAATTTTTTAGGGTTATAGGCTTAGTTATCTATAGACCCAAATATCTACTTAGGTTCTAGCTATAATATATAGCTATAATAGTAGTTATAGTAAACTAGCTAGTCTATTACCTAGCCTATAAAGTCCTTATCTATAGGGTTTATAGCTTTATAGTATTAAAGTTATCTAGCTATTTATCTAAATAGTATTCTAATATTAACTACAAATCCCGAAATATAATTATTACCGAGTATTCTAGACTAGAGCTCTATTATTTATCTAATACTAACTTCTACTATAGACTAATAAATCCAATTCCTACTATTAATAGCCTTACTCTCTATAAGGGTCTCACTTACTAGGACTACTAGGAATATTAGTTCTTATTAATAAACCGAAAAATACTTAAGGTATATTATAAGGACGAGTATTAATAGGAGCTAAGTAAGACTAACCTAATATACTAGTCTAAAGTTAGACTATAGACCTTCTTTACTATTCCTAGAAATACTATCTATTATTTCTGTGTAATAACTCCTAATACTAAAGCTTAGGGAATAGTTATAGTAGATAGAAGAGGCTAGTCTTAGTACTAACTAGTTAATAATATTAAGGAATAATAGGTATATAAGAAGGAGTAGTAAGAGGAGATATAAAAGGTCCTAGCTAAAGGAATAGGTAAGTATGAGATAATAAACTAATTAAAGAGGGTAGGGTAATATACGTATTTTAAAGAGAGAGATCTTACTAAGGTCTATACTTATAGTTATATACCTAGGTAAGAGGATAATAAGTTATAGAGAATAATTACTACTCTAGACTAGTTATTCTTTAGCTACTATATTAATAGCTTAAAGAGTATACCCTTAATAACTCAGCTACTCTTAGCTAGTCCCTATTACTAAGATACCTATAGCTAGCTATTTGGGCTATTATAAGAGAAGATAAGTATAGACTAGAATTTAACTTATTAGAAATAGTTCCTCTACTATTACTTAAATGTCCTATAACTAGATAAGGCTATATTACTAGAAAAGTATAAGTTTAGCTTTATAAGTATATAGAGATAGAGCCTTAAGTAGTTCTAAGAATATCTATAGGACGAGAATTAGTTAGAGGAAGTTTTAGAAAAGGAGCTACTCTAAGTATTAGCTAGTTTTTAGATATAATAGCTTAATAGGGATCCCTTTACTAGTCTACTCTAGTATTTCATTAGTATCTTAGGAATTAATAGAGAGTCTAGGTAGTTTAGACTAGTATACTTATTTATATATATACTAGTAGGGTTAGTATATATAGGAAGAGTACTACTAGTAGAGTAAGCTATTTTAACTAAGGAGAGAATAAGGATAGAGGATTTAGGGGAGCGGTTTACCTAGGTCTAGAATACTTAGTTATATAAGACTATATACTCTCTAATAAGCTATATTCTTAGTCTATTACTTTATAGCTAGAGGATTATTTAGGAAACTAGTAGTTAACTTATAGTATTATAGAGTAAGTAGGGTAAGCTAATATACTTTATAGGAAAGCTAATTCTAATAGAGGATATCTAGAGTATAGTAGTAGATATAATAGTAGATATAGAGGATCTACTATAGGATTCTCTAATATTTAAGGAGGGTAAGGATATCTAATTTATTATCTTATTAGCTAATATTAAGGATAACCTAATATAGATATAATAGGGGAAGTCCTTTATCTATAGTAATAACCTTACTAGAAAAGAGGTAGAAATACTAGTATAATAGGGATTTAATTATTATATGGATTTCGGACTATATATAGGCGTTAGATACGTGGGGGTAGTAGAATAAGAGGTAAGGACTTAAATAATAGAAGTAGTACTCTAAAGACTCTTAGTACTAATAATAAAGTAGTAGGAAGAATCGAAAATAAGAAGCTTAAAAGGTTAATATATTATCTAAACTAATTATATATATAAATAGAAGTCTTATATAACCCTCTAACTAGCGCCTATAAGCCTAGAAAGTAGGATACGTGATAGTAGTTACTAGATATAAGATAAGATAAAAAACCCTATTATATAGCTCCCCCCTTATATTCTTAATTATCCCTTAATTAAGGTAAAGAAAGAAACCCCACACTTCCCCCTCCTATTATATATACTATTCGTAATCCCTAGAAACTCAAAGTAAAGAAAGGAAGATATACTCTTATAGCTAGAAAGAAATAGGTCTAATCTCCCCCTCTAAGTCCCCTAGATATCTAACATTCTCCCTCCCCTTCCCTAGAACAAGATTCCTAGCACCTCGCCCTCGCTTCCCGACTCTTTATACGTTTTTCATTCTTCCCTTTTTCCTATCTCGAGAATCCTCTATCCTTCTTATAGTAAGCTAAGAAAATATACTTCTATTCCTCCTCTCCCTTTTTATCTAATACTTTTATCTAATATCTCATGCCTTCTATAATAGGACCTATAGGTGTGAATTACCTATAAATCACCTCCCGTATAGCTACTTCTAAAAGAGGAAGACCCTATACTAAGATTAAATAAACTTCCCTACCTTAAAAGGCCTTCCCTCCTCATTTTCCTTAACTTCCTCCTTCTTCTAATAATAACTTTAACCTCACCCTTCCTTTATCCATATCCGACTTCTATATCCCTTAAATATTATATCTAAATCTCTTAGTAATAATAGCTCTACAGAAATCGACGAGAGGGTACCGAGCCAAAATCCTTATAATATAATACCAGAGAACCTCTTTCCTATAGTAATCAAAGACGGTATTATCGAGTTAAATAAGTAATAGGTATATCTTTCCTTATTCCTATATAATTCTCACCTCATAATTCTTCGTTTTTCCTAGATCTTATCTCACTTTCCTAATTAGTTCACTATCCCTCCCTTAGTCATTAATCGCTTTAAAAAGTTCTATACTCCTAATACTCACGATAATAGTACTAATAAGCTATAAGACGGGTAGGTTAGGGTTAGGGTTAGGGTTAGGGTTAGGGTTAGGGTTAGGGTTAGGGTTAGGGTTAGGGTTAGGGTTAGGGTTAGGGTTAGGGTTAGGGTTAGGGTTAGGGTTAGGGT